>CM035173.1:57980436-59180436 GCA_020205615.1 Panax quinquefolius
TTGAAATTCAATTTGAGCACATTTCTCACCAACCAAAAGTGGGTCCACCAATTCTAGAATTTTTCACCAAAATGATAAATTCAGAAACTTCAACAATTTATGAACCAGTCACCTTTTAAAATTCATAACAAATCATACGTTCATTTTTAACGGTTCAAAATTTGTGGACATATACTCAACTTATATATGTATAACATATCCAAAAATCACAACGATCCAACGATCGGATTAAAATTATAACTCACGCAATAGAGTTTTAAGAACACTGATTTGATCTTTTAATACCTCCAATAAGACAAAATACTAATAAAACACCTCAAACATTAATTCCTTCATTTATAACTACATAAATAAATCCATCATTTATATCCGCGTCAAATAAATATTTCATTATCATATAAATCAATAATTAATTATTCACAAATAATATTACGTAATCACAATTATGACAACCAGTGCGGCTCCCATGAAGAGGGGCTTTCAATAAGGATTTCTCCTTATCATGCCAAGCAATTAGGTGACCAAACCTCTCCTCGATGTAACTTTCTAGACATTGTCAATAATGCTATCTAATAATATTATTCAAATAATATAAATTATTGATCCGATAATGGAAATCAGAAAATGACAATTATTGAAACAACAATAATATAAACTATCAACGCAACAATTATTGAATCAATAAAATAAAATATCAATAAAGAACTCATCGTAACAATTATTGAGTAGTGCCTTTACGTAAGAATCAATAATTCAACAATACTGCAATACCGTAGCTACTTGTGCAACCACGCCAGACATCGTATTTTAACCACCGTGTAATCCAACAATGTTAATTCGGTAATAATTACGCTATTATTTATAAAACTCATACTTTGTCGCTTTCCTTCATCCAACCGCTTTTTCCGTTATGGGGCCCACAAATGGTCTACGCACGTCGATTGGATATTCCCGACAAAAAAGAATATTCCACGACCAAACGAATATTCCCCGACAACAATGAATATTTTATAACCACTTGCTTATTTTGCAAAATTTGCACATTTCACCCATAACCAAAATATTATATCAAATTAACACCTTATTATTCACAATAATAATTAGAGAAAATTTGATTTTATTTATAAAAAGCTGGGGTCTTACAGTTTTAGAAATTAAAATCTTTGGGAAGTGCTCAAGGAAACCTTCATACATGGGAGGCCATACGTCTAGGTTATGATAGATATCATATGACTCGAGAATTATTCTTGGTTGACCCAATAGACCCCAAAGAAAAATGAGAAGATTGCTATCATGTTCCTTCCAATGACGAGTCTTCTCTTGACATATAACTATCTCCACAGTCTGTAATTGAGAATTACATTTCAACCAAACTCCAAGATCATATAGGTAGTGCTCGTAGATATACTCAGCAAGTTGATGTGCACAACCCTGTCTTATGATAACATGAGGTCGTATGTCATTAGACATCTTGTATGATAGTGGCAAAACACCCTTCCAAAGTTGGGTTCACCTCACCCTATTTGGTTCACCAAAATTGAATATCAAATGACGTATACAATACGACACACTTATCTAAAGTTCTCAATAAAATTATTTCCATACTATTTAGGGAGAACCTCAACAGCTATAGACCACCGTTCTATTCCCTTGTTATCCCCGCTCGACCCGGCAACACTCTTATTACCTGAAAGGAATTGTGAAGCAAAAGGGTGAGCACAACTAGCTCAGTAAAGAATATCATGACTAAAGACAATTAAATTATCAATAGCCTTCGTCAGTAATAAATCAGAGATTTAGAACATATGGTAGATGATAAAACTTTTCAACAATAGTTGCAGCGGAACGAGTAATCCATTAGAAGAGTCAAATAAACTATACAGTCTATTATCTTCTCCATTTTAAAAGTCCACCAACAATGTTTTATTCCTGTAACATCAATCAACAGTTCTTGTCCACAATCATGTGAATAACTCATAAACATAATTGTGGTTCTAAATTCCTCTTCTCATCCAGGACGAAGATAATTTATATCACCTGTCTTCACCTGAAACATCAAAGATCATGGTTATACCAAATCACAGTTCATGTTCATAATCATACTAATAAGTTCATCTTTGCACTACGGGCCAAAGATATTCATTAACAGTTCATCTTTGCACTACATGCCAAAGATATTCAGCAACAGGTCATCTTTGCACTACGGGCCAAAGATATTCATCAACAATTCATCTTTGCACTACAGGCCAAAGATATTCAACAACATGTCATCTTTGCACTACGGGCCAAAGATATTAATATCTCAAAAAATATATAATCATTTCAGAATTTATATAAACAATAATTATAACTATGTTGATCAATTCACCTTTGCACTTAAGCTAAAGATATTCAATAATAAATTCAATGGTCATGATCATACCAATCAATAATTCATCTTTGCACTACTGCTCAAAGAGAACCCATAGTCATGATCATACCAATAATCTACCCATCTTTACACTCAAGTCAAAGAGAAATTTCATCACCAGGATTATAAAAATGTTATATATGATAATAAAAATAATATGATCAAAACATGAATTTAATCTCAAGAGTAAGATTCATAAATCAATGATTTCATAACACCTTAATCCAAATGTTATAAATCACTTAAGAATCTCATAATCTAATATTATTAATACTACCACAATATTTTAATCATTTCTTAAATTTATAAATAATTTATTTTAATTATTTACACTTTACTAATTAATGCATTTAATCACCCTAAAATGCCAAACTCATAAAATTTCATCACTAATAACCAAAACCCTCATAAAAAATCTGCATATACCTCATATAGGATTCTCAAGCCATAAATTCATATTTTCCAATTTTCTTACTTCACATAACATATTTAATTCATTTACTCATAACTAGTTCATTTTCATGAAAAATACCAAATCAGTACTGTTGATTGATTTCGCAATCAATGAATACGTGCAAGTATACACGGTCAACAAGTAATAAAGTGAAAGTAGAGTATCGTTCCCACGAAGAATTATTTAATAAAAATTACCAAATACTAACTCTTAACCAAATCAATTTTATTTAAATAATCAGAATTGTGATTTTTCTAATTAAGAAAACTAAATTAACAATTAAAAGAAATTATTCTAAAATAAATCAAATAAACAAAACTAAGATTTGAATGAATTCAGATAAATAAGGATTAAGACTTCAATATCCCCAATTATGAACTCTAAATCAATTATCCAATTATTCCAATATTTATGTCTACTGAATTGTTAACAGGAATTCTCAAATGCCAAAAGTCCTTTTCCAAGTGATCAATTGCCTTCTATTTAATCTAGATTAATCTTTCTATATTACTATGCAAAACAATTGAATTAAACTCTTTTCAATCCCAATTTCTTATGTGTTACATGTGGTGAACAAATATTTCCATTTAATTCATAAACCTAATTATTCACTTTGCAAATAACTAAGTCACATGGTATCATGTCCAGTTCTAACCCTAGAATTCCTATTTCAATTCCTTCTAGAGTAACAAAGTAATTACTGATCAGATAATTAATCAATAAGCATAAGGCAAGATAAACAACTCACTTTGACACAAATAATTGGAATAAATTGAATAACTAATTTATAGACATAAAAGGTTCAATTGGAATCTTAATAAAAGAGTTAGTTCATAATTAATGAATTAAAACCAAGAATCCACAACTGAATAGACATTAAAAGATAAAAGTATGATAAGAGAAGAGAATAGAATCTGTTGTCAGCAAATCTCCATCTTCCTCAAGCTCTTGCTCTTGATCTTCAGTTTTCTTCAATTTACTTCAATCTCCAATGGCTAATTAAGAACTAGGGTTTATATTCTAATCTAATGGAGTGTTTTATCTAAGCTAATATATGTAATCTCTCTTCATTTTATGCCTTACATCATGTATTTATAGATTACAAGTCCAATTTTTAGCTTAGGAACAAACCCAATCCAATTTGGAGTCAAAAAGGTGTCAAAATTCACCCCAAAATGCGTCCAAGCCTTTCCAGGACCTTCCCCAGTGCCCCAGCGCTGGGCATGGCGCTAAGAAGCTGTCCCCTAGCGCCCCGGCGCTGGCCCCATTCTCTGACATTTTCTACTCCGACGTCCTTTGGAAAAATGGCCATAACTTCTTCTTCTAAACTCCGATTTCGATGATTCAAGATGTTCCGGAAAGAGGAGAAGTAGATCTACAACTTTTATTCTTTAAGATTTTCGAAATAAGGTCTGGAGCAATACTCAAATTGGATCTGAAATGATTGCTATGTAAATGGCAAGCCGAAAACGCAAATCTAGCCATCCCGAACGTCAATCCATGTAACTTTTGTCCCGATTCCTATAAAACAACATAAAACATGCATGAATAGACACAAATACTTAAAATCAACCAAAATATTAAGTTCAAACGCACTCAATTATGAGTATAAAACTCACTCATCAAATACCCCCAAACTTAAACCTTTATTTGTCCTCAAGCAAAAACACAAAAGAACAAAAATAAACAAACTAACTCAACTACATGAATGCATACGCATGATCTACTTTCTAATATACCTACGAACCCAGTAATAAATCAGTATGATATATAGCAACAGGCCTCAAAGATACCAATGATACTCAAACAATATATCCAATCAAGTTAAAGTCCATAACTCTAACCAATTAGTCAATCCAAACCTATCATCACCCATGTTATGCGTGTGTTCTTGTTAACCATTCTAACCAACCACAATTCAAGATAATCACATAGCAAACTTCTTAAAAGGAAAATTTCAGTTCCAATTCAATTACTTTTGTGAACATGACAACTCTGGTTAAAACTAAGCAATTACCAAGTCTCAGGGCAAATACAAGATTTATTTATACTTTTATTCAACCACGAGGGCATTTTTGCTCTTTTTCGTGTTTTATTCATTTTTTTTTCTCATGGCTGTGCAATGTCCTATTCCCTTAGGCTTTTCAGTGCTACCTTAACGAGCTTTCGACCAACGACTCCCAAGCCATTAAGACCTTAGGGCGCTAGGTGTAAAAACAATCCCCTCGGGCTTACTTACTCAAGTAACAAAGGCCACAAAACTAGACAAGCATGCCACGATGTTTATTCTTTTTTTTTTCTGGATTTTCTATATATTTTTTTCTTTTCATCATTTCTTCATTTTTTTTCTCTTTTTTTTCATTTTCATTTTGTATATATATATATATATCCCATAGATTCCTCCAAACTCAAGCTTTTACGTCATTCCAACCTTTACTGCCAGTTCACTACTTTCCTTAAATTTTAACCAAGATTTTCCTCGAAACAAATTAAGAAACCTCGAACCAAGTGGATTAAAACAGTTAAACTTTAAGTGCTAACCTACATACATAAGTTTAAGACAGTGCTCGATTATCATCATGATCAAAATTAGAACTCATCATCAATTATCAACACTGTTCAAGTTAACATGCAAAACAATCTTATCATAGGCCGAGCTAAGACCACACCAACCGATCACACAGATTCATGCCAAAATAAAAAAATGCAATTATACTACATGAACACATACTAATGCAACACATATATGAATATGCAAATAACTACTATGTATTATATGCAACCTAAAAAAATCACAATGCTAACACATAAAAAAAATGAACTACCATGCAGATAACTAACTATATGCAGTACGACACTAAAATGCCCCCCAAACTTAAACTAGACATTGTCCTCAATGACTAAGATAGAAAAATTAAAGCAGAGGACTTCCCTAAAAATATAGCAATCTTCCTCCTTGTCCGCTAAGTTTGTAGAATATGCTAGGCACATGGAACAAATTGGGCACCACACTTGAATTTGACTTGAATAACCTGTAAAACCATGATAGAAGCAATTTTATTAAATCCTAAATAAATGCAAATTCAGAACTGCTAATATAAAACCTAATAAAAACTAAAAATAAAAATTAAACTTGGGTTGCCTCCCAATAAGCGCTTGTTTTATAGTCTCAGCCTGACTTCTTCAATTCTCTATCCAATTCCCATACAAAAATTGAGGAACCCTCCATCCATCAGTAGCAATGTCTCTTTTGGGAGGTTCCCATTAGCAAAAACCCTTGAATTGAAGTCACCTAGCATGCTCTTTGGAGATAGGTTCCCTATTAAGAACGTCCAACAACTAGGTGTTTTCTCCATTATGTGTATGATCAGATTGGGGCATTGAAGCTTAATAAACATAATGGAATCTTCCTCTATCTTCTCCTTTTCATCCCACCATGACTCCACAACTGTACTAGCTCTTATGTCACAAAGAACTTTGCCGATGACATAACTGCCAATTGGGCATGGTTTTGCAAAACTGCCCCGATTATTGAACTTTGGTGGAGGAGGCACATGGGATATTAATGAAATCGGTTCATCTTCATTGAATCTTATAGTTAAATCTTCGTCGATCTTCTTTTCTTGATTCCCAATTGTTTCCTCTCTTTCAACATCTTGTGGCTCATCTAGTTCTGCAGATTTTGTTCGGGATCCATCGGCCTCTAATCCATGTCATAGGGCCAAGTGTATTGAGGATTGGTTGTTCAACGACGTGTCTATCTCGCCCCCCAATTGATTTTCCAGATTCTTGATCGACGACCTCGGCTTTGCAGATATTCAAATCTATTTGATTAATTTTTTTTCATTTTCCTCGTTCTTTTTTTCAGAAGCTTTAATAAATCTATCCAAGGCTTCTTCAAAACTTGATTTCCGATCTGGTTGTTGTGTCTGATTTTGAAATTCGGATGTATTTTGTTGTCTCAGCGCTTGAGCTTGATTTTTACTCCATGAAAAATCCGTGTGATACCCCCAATCCTGATGATAGTTGTTGGGATAGACATTTTCAAAATTATATAAATTCATTAATTATTTTTCATATGGCCAAAACTGCCGAATATTTAGAGATTTATCATAAATTATATTTTTGTCCAAAAATTCTGAAATTTACGGAGTATACTGCTATTATATACATGTACTCCCAATAAAAATTTTACCAATTTTGGAGTTAACCACAAAGAGTTATAAGGGTTTACTTTTAAAATAGTCTTTTCCCATAAAATTCATAACTCCTATCTATACATCCAAAATTGTCATTTTGGACACAATCTAGAAAACTCATCAAATTATCATTTCAAATATTTCCGAATTTTGAGGGTAGGAAAAATTACTGAAACCTGAAAAACATAATAACCCTTAAAATCCCTTACCTCAAAAGAGCAAAGATTTCCAATTCCTAATGTAAAGTCAAGGAACCTTTCACTGCATAGCAACTCTCAAAGTATCTAAATACTCACAAAAATACGCTCGATAATATAGAGAGAAAGAAAACTTATTTCTGGTGTGATTTTCAATTCTAACTTAAGTGCTTATTTATAGGAAAATGCTAGAACACCAAAGGAGACTAAAATAATAAAATAATATTATTATTTTATTTTCCTACACCTACCAAAACCAACCAAGACTAGCCATCACCCTTGAAAAAAAATTCTAGCACATGTTTCCAACACCAACCAAAAGTGGGTCCCACCCAATTTTAATAAAAATCATTTTCTTATCCGAAACTTCAGTAATTCATAATAAATAGCCCTTTTATCAGAAAAATATGAATTTTATGTCCATTCTACACAAAATTGAATTCTCTACAACTTTGTAGCTTTAAGTGTTTCCAAATTCCAGATAGAAAATTTTTGAAAGCCACAAATGAATGATTTTCAACACTCCTTAAAATTCATAACAAATCATACGTTAATTTTTAATGGTTCAAAATTTGTGGACATATACTCAACTTATATATGCATAACATATTCAAAAATCACAATGATCCAACGATCGGATTAAAAATTATAACTCACGCGTTATAGCTTAAGAACACTGATTTTTCGGACTATGAGTCCTTCGGACCAGATTTATTCAAACAGTCACCACGAAAAATTCACAATGAATTTTTGGGTGATTCTAATTTCTTCATTTAACTTACTTCCAGGGCTTTCTTTTGATATATGGCTCATCTCCTAACTCATTATACACAAAGAGTTAGGGATTTTACAAAATCAAGTAATAAACTAATTTTTCTGAAAATCCCATATTTTGTCACTTTTCTAAGAATTCTACCATTCTGACTAAATACTAATAAAACACCTCAGCATTAATTCTTTCATTTATAACCACATAAATTAATTCATCATTTATATCCGCATCAAATAAATATTTCCTTATCATATAAATCAATAATTAATTATTAACAAATAATATTACAGAATCACAATTATGATAACCGGGTGGTCCCCATGAAAGAGGGGGCTTTCAGATAAGGATTTCTCCTTACTGGCGCGCAATTAGATGACCAAACCTCTCCTTGACAGAACTTTCTAGACATTGCCAATAATGCTATCTAATAATATTATAATATGAATTATTGATCTGATAATGGGAAATACTACATGAAATGACAATAATTAAAACAACAATAATATAAAATATCAACGCAACAATTATTGAATCAATAAAATAAAATATTGAACAAAAGAATTACTGTAATAATTATTGAGTAAATACTTCTTTATGTAAGAATCAATAATTCAAAATATCTGGTAATACCGTAGCTATCGCGTAACAACGCCAGACATCAGATTTTTAACCACCGTGTATTCCAACAAGTGTTAATTGTAATAACTACGCCAATTATTTATAAAAACTCAAACTTGTCATTTTCTTCATTCGACAGCTTATTCTCATTATGAGGCCCACAAATGGTCATGTGTCTTGCAGCATTTAATATTCCCCGATAAAAAAAATATTCCACGACCAAACAAATATTCCCCGACAACAATGAGTATTTTATAACCACTTGCGTATTTAAAATATTAACATATATCACCATTAACTTTAACCTTTTATCAATTTAACCATTTACTGAATAGTAATTATAAGAAAAATTGAATACTTTTATTTCATAAAATTCGGGGTCTTACATGTATACATAATTAAAAGTTGTCTAAGCTATTTGATTCGGTTAGAGATAGATTTAAAAATATCGTTAAATATGATAGAACATTATTGTTATCCAACCGAACTGTTTTGGTTTGGATTCCAGACTAAGTATGAACATCCTGAATCTGGGAAACTTTTGTGCGCCAAAGGCGGACATGATGAACGAAAATATCATTCGAACACGTAGTATTGATTAATACAGGGCATAACGAGCCGATCACCCTCTAAGCCCGTAAGTTATGACGATTTACTGATGAAGTTCTGTAAATCCTTTTCGAAAATTGAAAACAAAGTTCATAGTCTGTCGACTGCTCTCCATTTATAGTCAGTACGTAGTTTCAAAAATGGAATAGAATTGATATGTTGTTCAGTATTGTTTCAGCTTACTTCACAACTGTTGATTCGTTGTAGAAGTACCGTTTAAAGAAAACATTTACTTCTTTCAACTAAAGTTTATTATCAGATATTACTTGCTGGGAAATTAAATGCTCATTCTTGCTTTAAAATTAAATGTTTTTAGCTAAGTGTGATTGACCTAAATGTTCTAACAAGAACAAAGGAAAGGGAAAGCTGGCAGGATAAGTTTTATGGTATCTTATGTAATAGTTAGACTTAATTAAGACGATAATATTTATTATCTATCATGTAATGAAATGTTTTAAAGGTTGTGTACCTGGGATTAGACAACTTTGATTTATTTATTAAGTTTGCTATTTATATTATTCCACTCAAAGAAATGATATCGTGAAGCAACAATTTCGGGTTTCAAGTACCTGAATTTGGGGGAGTCACAGTTTTAGGAATTAAAATCTTTGTAAAATGCTCAAGGAAGCCTTCATACATGGGAGGCCATGCATCTAAGTTATAATGGATATCATAGGACTTGAAAATTAACCTTGGTTAACCCAATACCTAGACCCCAAAGAATAATAAGAAGATTACTATAGACATTCAAAATTTTCTGTACACCTGTTACTAACATTGTATGAGGGCAGATAGATCTTTCGGAGATAATCCTGTAAGACAACTCACATCCATTCAGGATACCACCGGAAGTTCAGTCTCAACCCCAGAACACACACCGAGAGTATCAATTCCAACCTCAGAGATAACCCCGAGTTTCGTCCTTGGAGATAACCCCAATGAATGTCGTTGCAGTTCCGGCAATAACCTCGGAAATGGTTGTTTCAAATGCATGCAATCAGCTTCAACCTCAGAACTCCCGCCGAGGCACTCATTCTAAAGACCTGGACCTAACACCGGGAAGTCAGGCACACTTAAAAATGACCCTACGAAATTCAAACAATTGCAGTAGTCCAATCTCAGAGATAACCCTGAGCAACGTCTACTTTATCAGCCCAAACCGGAGATAACCCCGGTGAGGGGCAAAATCATTATCTTGCCACCTCAACCCCCAGCGCGCCGTATTAACATCTCATACATACATTTCTACACAACAATGTCCCACAAGAGCCAATGAATTCCAATCCCGAGTGACTATTACGCAGGGCAGCACACCGGATAAAATTTGAAGCTTGAAGACCATGGGCATGGTCCCCTCTTCCTGACTTCGTACTACCTCTAATCCCATGTTATTGCGTAACTCTCGACAAAAGCGGTCCGGAGAAGGTCTTGTACACCTCGTTCGGATGCTCGGATTGAAGTTCTGCAAGTTCGAGCGGACATCACAGTGCACGAGTGCCCATACTTCGAGACGACGAGACTCATGAGAGCTCAGGCACCTCAAGCACCAAGCAGTGCATTCATGCCGTCAGTAGGTACATTACTCACAGCCCACCAAATCTATAAATATAGAGCTTGGGGTGGCCATTTTCAAAGAGAAAAAGGCGAGGAAGCCCTGTTAAATTTGCTTTGTACACACCCCATATTGAGTGTTTTCTCATTTTAAAAACATGTTAGCTCACATATAGCTATATTTTTACCGGCGGGAGTTGAGTGTTCATCCATTTATAGTCATAGAAGTCTTCTTTGGCAGCCCACTGTAAGCCTTCTTACACATTATAAAGCCTTTCTCTTCATCTTTGCACACATTATTCTTCACATTGAGAGTCGTGTTGTGTGTATATGCCCGGACTTCAGTCCGTGGTTTTCATTTATGTCTGTATATATATACTTATATATGTATATATTTATATATATAGACTAATATTATCGAGTTATGCCTCGATTGAGCCTAGACATATGTCTGGAGCGTTTACTTGCTTTTTATATATATATATATATATATATATATATGAACTGTTGTCGGATTATATCTGATGAGCCAGGATTTTATATCCGTAGTGTTTACTACTTATATATATATATATATATATATATATAGCAACAAATCGTTGAAATGATAAACCGAGCTGGGATTGAGAAACATCCTGTGCGTTTACCGCATATATATATATATTTACATTTCTGTCAGGCCTAGAGTTTACTTCGTGGCCTTTTACTTCTTTATTTATATTTTGTTCCTCCTGGAGTTTACTTCGTGGCGGTTGATCGCATTTATTGCTTTATTTACATTTCTGATACTCGATGGAGGTGCTTCATGGTGGTTGATCATGTCTCTATATATATATTTACCGCTTTTATATATTTACATTTTCAATCCCCCATGGAGGTGCTTCGTGGTGGTTGATCATGTGTCTATATATATATTTACAGCTTTTATATATATATATATATATATATAACTGCTTATTACTTTTCATATAAACTGCGGCATCATGTGAGCCTAGGAATCATGTGATCACAGATTCAGTCCACTGAATCTAGATTCGGTTTTCGTGATGGACATTTTCAGCTGTAAGCTGCTTGTAAATTATTCACGGTGTTTGAATTTCCTTAGATGGCTATCATGCCCATGAGGAGTTTGGCACCGCTATATACTATTTTCTCAAAAATGCTTCGCATCTCGAAAATAAAAGCAAACATAACTAACATTTAATAATAAAATGGATGTATGAAAAGGTCTCAATTACTATTGAGCACAGGGTTTTAAAAACCTCTTTTATAAAACTTCACTGCATTATCATGTTTAAAATTGAATTTTTCATACAAATTCAAACCCTTTGTATATAGGTGCGAACGAGGCCTCGCACTACTTCCAAATAAATTGCACATTGATCCACACACACACACACATTCATATAACAGTTTCTTGAAAAGTGGCGGTCACCGTGGCAACACGGATGTCGGGGGGTACCTAACACCTTCCCTTAGCATAATCAAGCCCCCGAACCCAAATGAATCTCGGTTTTACAGACCCGTTTAGCAGTGTCACATCACTGGGTCAATGTGCAAACCTTTTCTCGGTTGCGTTGGTGCAACCAGTTAAAAATAGCAACTGGCAACTCTTACAGTCAAATCGTCGACATGATACATGTCGGACCTTTTTCACTTATTTTTTCAAACAAATCTCACATAACATGAGAACACCAAAGAACAAGAACAGAAAAGGGACAAATAAAAATCTAGACGTCGACAATTACTATCCTGATCATTCCAATGGGGTGTATCTTCTTTCCATATAATTATCTCCATTGTCTCAAATTGAGGATTATATTCCAACCATACTCCAAGATTATACAGATAATGCTCATAGATATAGTCAGCAAGTGGATACGTACAACCATATCGTATGATAACACAAATTTGTATATGGTTAGAAATCATGTAAGATAGTGGCAACACCTTTTAAGCTCTCAGTACAATTATGTCTTCCTCATTCTAATGATGTGCACTTTTGACGCTTTCAAAGTTGGGTTCTCATCACCCTATTGTTGTTCACCAAATTTAACTATTAAATGACGTATAAAATACGACACACATATTTTAAGTTCTCAATACAATTATATATTGTCATGTTGTTTTATAATGTATTAACAAACTTCAACAGTCATAGACCATCACTCTATTCCCCTGTTATCCCCGCTCAACCCAGCTACACTCTTATTACCTAAAAAGAATTGTGAAGCAAAAGGGTGAGCATAAATAGCCTAGTAAAGAATATTATGACTAAGATAATGTAAAAAAAAATTATCCTTAGTCTTCAACAGGGAAATATCTAATAGAATACAATAGACAACAAGTTTTAGATCAACAACTGCAGTAGAAATAACAATCCATTAGAAGAGTCAAGTAGAACATAATGTCTATTATCTCCTCCAAATTAAAAGTCCATCATTAATATTCCATCCTTGTAATACCCATCTAAAGTTCTATGTTGTACCCAAGACAAAGAGAACTTTCATCACATGTCTTCACCTTAGTAGGAGATTGGATACTGCAATAGTGTAGTAGCAGAATACTCTTCTTCTTTCTCTCTTATTTTCTCTATAGTTTCTCTCTCTAGAGTTTTAGTGAATTCGTAAGAAATAATGAAAAAATAAGCTTCTATTTATAGGAGAATAGACTAAATAGTAACTGATTCATGGACGGTTCATATTGATTTACTATTAAAATGGACGGTCCATATTGATTTACTATTAAAACTTCAACTGACGGTCCATATCGATTTACTATTAAAACTTCAACCGACGGTCCATATTGATTTACTATTAAAACTTCAACCAAAGGTCCATATCGATTTACTATTAAAATTTCAATCAACGGTCTGAAAAATTAGCACATCTCCCCATAGAATAATAAGCCAAACTTATAACAAACTCCTCATGACAAACCCCTTTATTTATATCAAAAATTAAATAAATATTTATCACAAATCACTTATTTTTAATCAACACATTTTTAATTTTTCAATAATTATTCATAATTTAATATTATAACTCACAATATTGACAACCGGATCGTTCCCAGGAAAGAGGGGGCTTTCCGATAAGGATTTCTCCTTATTGGCGCGCAATTAAATATCCAAATCCCTTTCCTCGACAGAACTTTCTAGACATTATCAATAATGCAAATAATAATATGAATAATTGTGTCATCTCAATTATTAATTTAATAATATAAAATATTATGCGGATGATACTGTGACAATAATTAAATCAATAATATGAGATACTATGCAACAAGTATTGTGGTAATTATTGAATTAAACTGAGTGACTTCTTATGTAAGCATCAATAATCAGAGATATTGTGCAATACTGTGTGCTACTGTGCAATAATGCGTATTACTATACTTTTATCACCGGGTATTTCAACAGTTTAATGGTAAAAGTCTTGTTGTTCTTTTATGAAAAGGTTACTGTCGCTTTCTATATTCGACAGTTATTCCATCATGTGGTTCACTAATGATTGCGCCGTCGTACGAATATTTCCTGATAAAAAGAATATTCCCCGACAAAATAAATATTTTATGACAACTTGCTTACTTTACAAAATTTTCACATATCACCCTTAACTTTAACCCTTTTATCAATTTAACCATTTACTGAATAGAATAATAAATATAAGAAAATTTTAATACTTTTTTTTATAAAATTAAGGGTCTTACACAATGAGTCCCCTAAGGGTGTGAAAAATCTTTCACGTCTGACCTCTCCAACGTTTTGCAATGGAGGATTTGAGGGTTGTGCAGATGGTTGAAAAGGGGAATAATTTTTCCTTTGGATGGGTAAGTTTTGATTTCCTATCTGATTTTATCCTTGCAGCACCAAGGATACATCCTCTTATTTCTTTTTATGAACTCTCCGAGGGTTATTCTCATAATTTTTAGCTTGAATGTGCTTAGCCGCAACTTCTAAAGTAGTGAGGTCTTTAATCTTCCCAGAATTTAACCCCATATCTCAGTTATTTCTCCCTGTTTAATCATTTTTGAGAATGGTTTTCCTATGCCTGCTAGGACCCTATAGTAAAATGGAGCTTCTTGTATGTCAATGAAGGTCCCATCTCATTTTATGTCATTGATGAGATTACTTGAGCAGCCAGACGTCTCCATCTATGGGCATACTCTCTGAATGACTTAATATTCTGTTTTTTAACTTTGGTAATTTGATATCTATCATGAGCCATTTGGTATTGGAAATTATATTCGTTTAGAAAAGCATGGGCTAGTTCTTCCCAACTAAAAATTTTGGAATTGTCCAATCCGGCATACCATGCTCTAGCCTCTCCAATTAGACACTTTTCAATTTCCTAATTTATTTAAAGTGTGTGTGATTAATTGGGCCTAAGTGCATTATTTAGAAGTAGTTCTATGCCTCATTTGCACCTATATACAAAGGGTTTGATTTGTATAAAAGTTTAATTTTAAGGCATTTAAGATGATGTTTTGAAAACAAGTTTTCAAACCCTTATACTTACATAGTAATTGAGGCCTTTGATACTTGCATTTTATTCCTTATTCGGCTTGATTTGATCTTATTATCGAGATGCGAAGCATCTTCGACAAAATAATATACATATAAGTGTCGGGCTCCTTATAGACAGTCAAAATTTTGCATTCCTATTACTAACCATGCAGGATAGCAAAATCGTCATTTATCTTCCAGAGACAACCCTGGAAGTCAAAAGATCAAGTCCAACCCCGCATCAACCCCAAGAGATCAAAGTCCAACCCCAGCGACAACCCCGAAAAATCAAATCTAAGCCCCAGCGACAACCCCGGGAGATCAACTCTAAGCCCCAGCGATAACCCCGGGAATCAAGTCAAACCCCGGAGACAACCCCAGGAGATCAAGTTCAAAGCTCAGAGATGACCCCGGGAGGTCAAACCAACCTCAAAGATAACCCTGAGGATTGTCAGGAATCAACAGCAGTCCAATCTCAGAGATAACCTTGAGAAAAGACGGCTATAACTGCATCAAATCCGGAACCAACTACGGAGGGGTAAAATAGTAATTTTGCTAACTCAACATCAAATCAATTCAAATCACTCGAAAAGAAGTCATATTGAGCCATAACATCAATCTAGAGTGAAAATATCACATGACAACTCAGCGGATAGACTACGAAGACTTGAAGATGTGGTCATGGACCCATCTTCCCGGATTCAAAAAATGTCAAATCCCATGCCATTATGTAGCTCTTATCAAGGGCTTTTCGGAAAGGTATAGCACGCCTCCATCGGATTCCGGGATTGAAAGTTATGAAGGTTCGAGCGGACAACGTGTTGGCCCGAGTGTACGTACTTCTAGACAATGGGACCCACGGGGCCCAGGGTAACCTAGGGAGCCATGGGTTGACCCACGGCTACCGCAGGTTAACCCGCGGCCACCTTGGTCTATAAATAGACCCCCCAGCAGCTTAAAAGAAAGAAAAAGAAAAAGAAAAAGACAGAAAACTCTATCTATTTTAGCCCTGTTTCAAACTTTGTTATTCTTCTTTCTAAACACTTGTAAGCATATATTCTACAACATATCAAATTTTAACCGTTCGAAACAAAGTTTTCAAGCTCCAAAAGTGGTCTGAAGTCTTCTTGGTAGCCCATTGTAAGATTTTTTTAGATTTAAAGCTTTCTACTGCTTATATATATATACATATAAATTCATGCCGATTAGTTATGCCCAGATTGTCGATCCGTGTCATAAATTTATATATATACATATATATATATATATATATATATATATATATATATATATATAGAGAGAGAGAGAGAGAGAGAAATGACCCATAGCAAGTATTTGCTATGGATGAAAAATTGGTAAATAACATCTGTAGACACTCGAAATTTTCTACACACCTATTATTGACATTGTAGGAGGGCAGATTCGTCTTTCGGATATAACCCTGGAAGACAGCTCACATCCATTCCGGATACTACCGGAAGTTCAGTCTCAACCCCGGAACACACACCGGGAACATCATTTCCAACCCCGGAACACACACCGGAAGGATCATTTCCAACCTCGGATATAACCCTGAGTTTCTTCCTTGGCGATAACACCAAGGAATGTTGTTGCAGTTCCGGTGATAACTCTGGAAATGCTTATTTCAAGTGCATGCTATCAGCTTTAATAAGACCACCTACCAAGGCACTCATACCTCAGACCCGGAGCTAACACCGGCCAGACAGGAACTTTCACAGATGACCTTGCGGCATTCAAACACTTGCAGCAGTCCAATCTCAGATGTAACCCTGAGCAACGTCTGCTTTCAACTCAAACTGGTGATAACCCCGGTGAGGAGTCAAACGTCATCTTTCCACCTCAACACCTGCACGTCATCTCAACACTTCATACATACAAACAACAATGTCTTATAAGAACCAAGGAGTTCCAATCCCGAGTGACTATTACGCATGGCAGCACACCGGATAAAATTTAAAGCTTGAAGACCATGGACATGGTCCCCTCTTCCTGACTTCGTACAACCTCTAATCCATATCATTGCGTAACTCTTGACACAAGCAGTCCGAAGAAGGTCTTATATACCTCGTTTGGATGCTCGGATTGAAGTTCTGCAAGTTCGAGCGGACATTACAGTGCACGAGTGTGACGCCCCCAAAATTAGGTATACGTCACCCATCTTGGGTCGCCACTTACATGGTACATAAATTCAAATACAAACTTAATTATACATCTGTCGTGTAACATACGACAATACATAAACTGAGAGTTCTAATAGGAATATTGTCATTTAGACAATATCCATACTCAAGGAGTCCTCATTACATTAATTGTCACACTATTTAATGTAATAAATGGGGACTACTAATGCTATCTTCGGGACCATCACTCTTTTCCCCGACTCGTCCCAGCTATATTCTCATTTCCTGAAGAGAACAGTGAAAGAAAGGGTGAGCTCAACTAGCCCAGTAAGAAATATTATAACTAAGATAATGCAGAATAAATTATCAATAGTCTTCAACAATGTTAAACTGATAAAATACAATAGACAACCAGTTTAACTGCAGCAGAATATGCAATCCATTAAAAGAGTCAAGTAGAAAATAAAGTCTACTATCTTTTAGGTTTTAAAAGGTTTTCATTAATTTTTATCACTAAGACTCAGTTTAATGAATAAACCACAATATCTAATCATCCCCGCACCCACTACACCAAGGATTTTCATCAAATCATCAATGGTCATGACTATACCAAATCACCCCGGTCATAATCATACCAAAAACTATCCATCATCGCATTACAGGTGCCACCGAGGACTTTTATCACATCATTTATAACAAGCCATGATTATACCGAATGATCCTCGGTCATAATCATACTAAGTTCATCTATGCACGTAAGCCAAAAGATAACATAATATAACATGAGGATGATGACAATGACATAATAATTCAATAAAACAAGTTCACGAATTAATTTATTCAGGAACTAATAACGTCCAAATTGTCAACATGATACTGCTTTGTAGAGTAAAATTCAAAAATGCTCAAAAAAATATTTTCATGAAAAATACTGGATGAAGCGCAAATATCAAGGATATTCCACTAAATTCATGGAGTATAGAAGTCAAAATTTTAACCAACTGAGTATAATAGCGAATGAAATAACAAAAGAAATCACCATGCATGCGGTACTTTGCATAGTCAGGTTATTTCAACAGAATAATAAATACATAATAATAAAGACGGAACCAGGTCCGGTGTAAAACACACAGACATGATATTCCAATAGAATAATAAAGATAGAATAATAAAGATTTTAACCAGTCCCGTAAAAGCATGCATGAGATGTTCCAACGGAATAATAAAATAATAGAAGAATGTCACCAAGTATAAGGGATTCCGCGTATACAGGTTATTCCAACAGGATAAATAAGAATGGAATAATATAAGGATTTCACCAAGTATAGGGTATGCCGCGTATACAAGTTATGTATAGGGTATGCCACATATACAGGTTATTCCAACAGAATAATAAAGAATGGAATAACAGAAGTTCTCTTCATGAATAAGAAAGAATAACTCCCCTTATAAGTACAACAAATAATATCCCTTACCTTAGAAGAACTGAATATTGGAAAAGTGAAGTAGCAAAATACTTTTCTTCTTTCTCTCTATAGTTTCTCTCTAGAGTTTCAAATTGAATTCGTAAGAAATAATGAAGGAATGAGCTTTCTATTTATAGAAAAACCGAGGTGGCTCTTGGTCTTAACGAAGGGTCAAAATGACTCTTGGTAATATTGAAGAGACAACTACTATTTCATGAAGGGGTAATTACTATCGATGAAGGTAATTACTATTGATCGAAGGTAATTACTATTGAAGAAGGTAATTACTATCGACGAAGGTAAATACTATCGACGAAGGTAATTACTATTCACAAAGGTAATTACTATTGATGAAGGACTCTTAGATGATGACATATGGGCCCCCCATAAAATAATCAAACTTACCACAAACGCCTCATAATGCACTCTTTATATACATCAAGGATTGAATAAATATTACCACAAATCATTTTATTTTTAATCAACACATATTTAATCTTTCAACAATTATTAATCATTTATAACTTGTCGCCTCAATTAATAATTTAATACTATAACATATTATACGATGATGATCTTGTGACAATAATTGAATCAATAATATAAGAGATATGATGCAAAGAATTATCAGTAGCAATAATTGAGCATAATGAGTGACTTCTCACGTAAGCATCAATAATCAATATCGTGTTACTATATACAACTACGCCAGACATCGTATTTTTACTACCGTAGTTCAACAGTTTTTTGGTAACAACCTCCGCCAGTTATTTTTATAGAAAGATAATTTTATCGCTTTTCTAACTACGACAATACTTCCTTTGTGGGGTCCACTTAATGATTGAGTGTCGTATTTAATATTCCCCGACAAAAAGAATATTCCCCACCAAACGAATATTTTATAACAACTTGCTTACTTTACAAAATTTATAAATATTACCCGAATTATAACATTATATCAAATTTATTCCATAATATTCAAAAATAATATTTATAGAAAATTCATCTTTATTTATAAAAGTCAGGGTCTTACAACCTCCCTTCTTATGAAATTTCGCCCTCGAAATTAGGGGTATGCGTACTAGATATGATAAAGAGGTGAGGATACCTTGAATACCTTTATCGTTAAAAATATTAAATTCATCTTCGCAATCCTACCAAAGATATTAATTAACAATTCATCTCGCACTACTGGTCAAAGATATACAATCAGAAACCAATAATGCTTTGAGGCACTTGACTTAATAGTATCACGACCACGAATTATCCATGCACTCATGGCCAAGGATATTCGTGTTTTTCAATTACTGGTCATGATTATACCGAATAATCCTCGGTCATAATCATACCAAGTCTATCAATGCACTACTACCAAAGATGACTTTTAACACATCCATGAATTAATATTTCATTCTTTGAGACTCAACTTCAATAATTAATCCATATCATCGAATCATCCTCGCACTACGTGCACGAGGATATTCATTAGTATCATGACCACGAATTATCCATGCACTACATGACCAAAGATAATCATGTATTCATTAAGATCACGACCACAAATTATCCATGCACTACTACCAAAGATAATCGTGTATTCATTAGTATCACGACCACAAATTATCCATGCACTACTACCAAAGATAATCGTGTTTTCAATTACGGTTATGATTATACCGAACAATCCTCGGTCATAATCATACCAAGTCCATCTATTCACGTAAGCCACGTATTGACTTTCAACACAATATAAGCATGAGGATAATGATATAAAGAATCAATCAAATGAGATAAATGATAAATATTAAACATTTATAATATAATT
This sequence comes from Panax quinquefolius, assembly GCA_020205615.1. Classification (NCBI taxonomy): domain Eukaryota; kingdom Viridiplantae; phylum Streptophyta; class Magnoliopsida; order Apiales; family Araliaceae; genus Panax; species Panax quinquefolius. The sequence goes on from CM035173.1 coordinate 58,001,189, forward strand.
TATCCAGATTCAAGAATATCCCCATGTTATCAATCACTTAATAATCTCATAATCTAATATCATTAATATTATAACAATATTTTAATCACTTCTTAAATTTATAAACAATTTATCTCAATTGTTTACGCTTTACCATATAATGCATTTAATCATTCAAAAATCCCATACTCATAAGATATCATCACCAATTATCAAATCCTCAAAAAATATGCATATACTCTATATAGGATTCTCTAGCAATAAAATCCTATTTTCAACTTTGTTACTTCACATAACATATTTAACTCATATGTTCAGAATTAAACTATTTTCATGAAAATACCAAATCAGTCCCAAAAATATTTCTTTTCTGGGATTTAGCATAATATAGTCCCATAATGAAAATATATTTTTCTCGGAATTTTAAAATTCATTTACTATTTTTCAAAAATCAATTTCTAATTAATTCCTTAAGAAATTAGCTACCTCAAGTTTAACTCCAAAATTCCCAAATCTTGGCAGGACCTTACACATGTTAATGTGAGCCTCCATTTAAATTTCATGGTCATCGGAGTTATAGAACTCCGGTTATCGCATTTTTCGTCAAAAAACCTAAATATTGAAATGGTCATAACTTGTTCATTCTAAGTCGAAATGAGCTCATTTTTGGACAGGAGGTACTTTATAACATATATTTTCATGTCCCTAAAGGCCAGAATTTTTCACATAAATTTAGTGGCCGAAACAGCCCCTTAAAGTTTCTAGGCGTTAGCGTTTTTTGTAATTTGCAGCTTTGGACTCTTTTGCTAAATTCAGTCCACACGAAAATCTACAAAGACCTTTTCCAAAGATTCCACTTGGATAAGCTACAAAACTCATAGATCTAACTCTAGGACTTGACCACACTCAAAATTCAAAATATAATAGGAGATATGGTCAATTGAATTTCATGTTACGCTTTTTACAAAATCTGATTTTTCAACCCTTTGTGATTTCTAAGAAACTTTCATGTTTTCACATAATAACCAACATAACTTATCATAACACTTACTAATACTTCATATACCCATGATTTTCATTAGTCCAATGCTTTTATTATGACTTTCATCATAATCCTCGTAAATGTGATCCTTTTAGTTGAAGAAATATTTGAGGGTTTAAGAAATGTGTTTTTTATCTTTGGGTCAATACAAAATTCGATTTCACGCCTAGGGTAGGCTAGGAAATCTTCAAGAATACGTCAAGAAATTTATTAATGATAGAAATATCATTCAAAACTGCTACTCTTATCCAAGACTTGGATAGTACGTTACATTGATACCAACTGTGACTTCTATCCTTTAACTTAGATAACACCTCACAATGATACCTACCAACTTGTCATCGCCGTCATTCACGGCGCTTACGTAAAGTCCGGCTTCTTGCATTCCACACAAGGAAGTCAACAACGAAAGGATCGGGGCTCTTTACTTATGGCTTGATATAACAATGATTAACTTTAGGGTTTGGTTACTTTGAATTAAGATAACAGTTGGTTAGGAATATGAAAGCTAACAACCTTACAAAAAGAATAATGAGTAGTTAATCAATCGCTTTCAAAAATTACCTCAAAGGCAAGTATTTTCAAAGAGATAAGATCGACGAAGTAACGTGAAAGTGTTTATTTGAAACAACAAGATTAATAAACAGTGGAGGTAACGAAGGTTTCTCCCAACGAAGTTTCAATAGATAAATCAAAGTCTAATTTTTCCGGAGTCAAATTTAAACATTGAATACAACTAGGTAGAATAAAAGAGTGGGTAGAACTTATATTGAATAAAGTATAGACTTCGCAATAATTTATAATTAATTTAACCGTAATAACTTCGTTCGGGTTTCTCGATAAACGCTCTCGCTTAAATTACCGAGTTTGACTTTACTATAGGGTACATTTCACCCTTAAGTGCTTCTTCACATTCCTGATCCATGATTTGAATCATTATTCTCCGATCCATATCGAATTCGGGTTGACCGCTATGCACGTGGTAATTCAAATTCGATGTTGGGTTCTCCCAATTGCGGTCCAAAAAGCAAAGTCCATTTCATCTATTTTGGCTTTATTGGATCAGACGTCTTTTTCTACACTATCAACGCGTTATGCAGCTTTTACCCATGCATCGTCTATTCTCCATCGTTCAGTTGTTTCTTCTTTCAGCTGATCTTTGATTTTTAAATTCTCAGATTCCAACTTTAATATCTTATACCCTGCCAAAGCGTGATTTTGTTCGAGCATCACATATCGGGTAACCCAATTTTGAATTATTGTATCCCTTTGTTCCACGACCGTTTGCCGTTCTTCAACCTGTTCTTCTAGCTCACGAACACGATTTTGTAATTCTAAGTTTTGATCATAAACTTCTTCTAACCAATTCTGTGACGCCCCCAAAATAGGTATACATCACCCATTCTGAGTTGTCAATACATGGTACAGAAACAACTATAATTTTATTATTACAACAGTAAAACTGTGAGTTTGAATACAAATATTATCTTTTAGACAATATCTATACTCAAATAAATCCTCATCACATTTATTGATACATTATTTTACAAAAATGGTGAGGACTACTAAATAATTCTTTCTAAAACCTTCATTCCATACCCCGACTAAGTACTCGCTTATATTCTCGCCTCCCGAGAAGAAAAATGGAACAAAAAGGAAAAGGGTGAGCTCAACTAGCCCAAGAAAAGAATATTATGACTAAGATAATATACAACAAATTACATTAGTCTTCAACAGGGAAAAATCTAATAGAATACAATAGACAACAAATTTTAAATCAATATTCGTAATGAAATAATAATTCATTAGAAGAGTTAAGTAGAGAATGCAAACTACTATCTTCTATGTATGAATTTAAAAGTTCATCGCTCATCTTTTATCCTCGTAACATCAATCAATATACATCTGAATCAAATATTCATCTTTGCACTATAGGCCAAAGATATTCATCGATTAATCATGTTCATCTAAACACTGCTCATCTTTGCACTACTACCAAAGATATTCTTCGAAATCATTCATCTTTGCACTACGCACCAAAGATATTCAATAATATCATCATTTAAGACTGAGGATGATGAAAAATATTTTTAAAGAAACGAATCCAGTGAAACAAAATGACAAGGATTAAGGATTAAGGATTCGTACTTTGTTTTATCCATGTTCAAAAATACCTCAAAAATAATCATAGTGGTGTAAAATTCAAGAATGATCAAAACATGGATACAATCAAAGCTAGTATCCAGAATAGATATTTTGGACAAAAAGAAGAAATTTTATTTTTCGATGAATAGTGCCGTATACGTGAATAGTAACTCCGACACCAAAAGATAGAAATTTCCCAAAAAACATCTTCACGCTTCATGAATAGTACTCGTGAATAGTAACTCGTGAATAGTAACTCATGAATAGTAACTCGTGAATAGTAACTCATGAATAGTAACCCGACATGAAAAAGTTCCAAATTTGATAAAAAAGTTCCAACAAATATTTCAGCATAATGATATTGAAGAAATAATATCATTTGAGAAGAAAATAACATCCCTTACCTCGAAAGATTAGTACTTCTAAATTTGGAATCTGGGTATAGTCTTTGAAGGAACTTGCTCAGCACCGCCTAACAATACTCAAAGTATACTCACAAGAATACGCTCAATATATCGAGAGAGAAATAGAGAGAAACTTCAGTTTACGGTGTGTTTTAAATTCTAACCTAAGCACCCTATTTATAGAAAAATGCTTAGAACACCAAAGTAGAAAATTGAATATAATATTAATATATTTTTCACATTTTCTTTAGTCCACCTTAGACAACTGATCTCAGCCCATTTGAATCACATGTGAGGCCAACTTAGTTACAAAAACGTTTTTCTCAAAATAATTAACTAAAACTCCCAAAATTAATTATTTTAAACTTGAACTTCAATAATTCATAATAAATAGCCCTTTTATCGTAAAAATTCAAATCTCATGAGTTTTTATAGAAAATTCAATTCTCTACAACTTTACGTAAAAAAGTTTTTCCAAATTCCAAACAAAAATTGACCAAATCCACAAACGGGCGATTTTACAAGCTATAATCAAATTTCAAATAATAAATGGGGTCCAATTTACATGTTTAACATGTTTTAAATATTTATAGCAACAAAATACTCTTCCTCCTCAGATACTCATATATCCCACATTCATTGTAAAATATCACCATTATTATATTATTAAAATATAATAATATATTTAAATGAATTATTTTATCGTAAAAAGATAAAATTTCAATTTTCAACAATTGTCACATAAAAAATTTTCTCCATCTATATCCACATAAAATCAATATTTTCCTTATCATATGAATCAATAATTAATTATTCACAAATAATATTACAAAATCACAATATCGACAACCGTGCGCCTTGTGGAAAAGGGGGCTTTCCAATAAGAATTTCTCCTCATCTTGGCGCAATTAGGTGACCAAACCTCTCCTTAGATGTAACTTTCTAGACATTGCCAATAATGTTATCTAATAATATTATTCAGATAATATGAATTATTGCTTCGATAATGAAAAATACTTGTGTAATGACAATTATTGAAACAACAATAATATAAAATATCAACTCAAAGAATTATTAAATCAATAAAATATCGAATAAAGAATTACGTAACCATTATTGAGTAGTGCCTTCTTACGTAAGAATCAATAATTGGTGCAATACCGTGTAGCTACTTGTGTTTTAACCACCGAGTATTTTAACAAAGATTAATTCAGAATAACTACACCGTTATTTTTAAACAACTTATATTTGTCGCTTTTCTTCATCCAATCGCTTTACATTATGGGCCCACACATGGTCATACCGCCGTCATTTAATATTCCCCGACAAAGCATTTAATATTCCACGACCAAACGAATATTCCCCGACAACAATGAATATTTTATAACCACTTGCTTATTTTGAAATATTTATGTAATTTACCCCTAACTATCCACATTAATCAAATCAACCCTTACTATTTCAAAATAATAAATAGAAAAATTAAATTTCATTAATAATAAGTTGGGGTCTTACAACCTCCCTCCTTATGAAATTTCGTCCTCGAAATTGACGTGACGTATTCTGTGTGTTTCAAAAGGTGAGGATACCTCGCTTTCATTTCCGCTTTCAATGCCCGTGTCATTTCTATATAGCATGATTCCTCCACAAAACTTTAACTTGTGGTATGACCTTTCAAGGCGTAGGACATGCTCCTTCCTATCCAAGATCTTGACAAACCTCCTCCTCATACATTAAGTCTTCTACTATCTCGTCCGGTTCTAACTCTATAACGTGGTTCGGGTCTTTCACATATTTACGAAAGTACGATATATGAAACACATTATGAACACGAGACATACTCTTGAGGTAACGCGAGTCTATAGGCTACATTTCCTACTCTCATTCAAGAATTTGAAATGGACCAATAAATCGTGGATTGAGCTTTCCTCTCTTCCCAAATCTTGTAACTCCTTCCCATGGAGCAACTCGCAACAATACATGATCCCCTACACTAAATTCCACGTCCTTTCGATGAAGATCCGCATAACTCTTTTGTCGATCTTGTGCCGCTTTGTATACGCTTGTCGAATCATTTGGATCTTTTCCGTAGTAATACGTATACTAACTCGGGTCCCAACAAAGTTGCTTCACCCACCTCGTCCCCAACATACTTTGAGAGCGACACTTTCGTCATATAATGCTTCAAATGGAGCTACACCTATACCGCACGATAACCTGTTGTTGTAGGAGAATTCCACCAATGGTAAATACTTATCCCAACCGCCTTGAAGTCTAGGACATAGAGTCTTAATAAATCTTCAAGAGTTTGAATAGTCCTTTCGATTGTCCGTCTGCTTGAGGATGGTATGCCGAATCGAATCAGTAACTCCGCGCCCATAGCTTTTTGCAAGCTAACCCAAAATCTTGAAGTGAATCTTGGGTCACGATCCAAACTATGGATACAGGGCATGCCATGCAACCTCACAATCTCATTCACGTATATACTAGCAAGACGCTCAAGGAATAAGTCTCCGTGACGGCAAGAAATGAGCGTACTTGGTTAATCTATCAACAATAACCCAAATAGCATTGATGCCTTGAGAAACCCTAGGAAGACCCGTGAATCTAAATCCATGGTAATGTGTTCCCACTTCCGCTTTGAATCTCAAGTGGTTGCAACGGACCCTTAGGTACTAGATGCTCCGCCTTTACACGCCGACAAGTTAAACACATTGAGATAAACTTTTCAATCTCTCTCTTCATATTGTTCCACCAAAATGTATGTCGAAGATCACGATACATTTTGGTACTTCCAGGATGGATTGCAAATGATGTATTGTGTGCCTCCATCATAATCTTGTACTTCAAATCAGAGTCGTTAGGGACACAAAGTCTAGAGTGGACTCGAAGTATTCCTTCTTCATCTATTCTCGCTTACGGAATAGCTCCTTCTTGTACTTTCTTCTTCATACGCATCGCCTCCGGCCTGCGGGCTTGAGCAACCTTAACTTTTTCTATTAAAGTTGGCTCTATACGTATACTTGACATCATCACACTCATTCCCGCATATGATCTTCTACTCAACGCGTCAGCTACCACGTTCGCTTTACCAGGATGGTATTGAATAGTGTGGTCGTAGTCTTTCAATAGCTCGAGCCAACGTCGCTGTCGCATGTTGAGTTCTTTTTGAGTGAAGAAATATTTAAGGCTTTTATGGTCTGAATATATCTCCACTTTCTCCCATATAGATAGTGCCTCCATATCTTTAGCGCGAAACGATTACTGCCAACTCTAGATCATGAGTAGGATAATTCCTCTCATACTCTTTAAGTTGTCGCGAGGCATAGGCTATGACTTTCCCACGTTGCATGAGAACACATCCTAACCCTTTGCCTGAAGCATCGCTATAGATAACAAATCCATCCGAACCAGATGGTATTGTTAGAAAAAGTGTAGAATAAGTCTCCTCTTAAGCTCTTGAAACTTTTCTCGCATTCTTCGCTCCAAAGGAATTTTGTATCCTTCCGAGTTAGCCGAAGTTAATGGAGTAGCGATTCGAGAAAACCTTTCCACGAATCTCCGATAATAACCAAATAAGCCCAAAAAGCTACGTCACTTCCGCCACCGACTTCTGCTCCCAACTTTGAATTGCTTCAATCTTCACGGGTCCACGGATACTCTATGTTTCGACACCACATGCCCAAGGAATGCTACTTCCTCGCTTAACTCGCATTTCTTCAATTTGGCATATAGTTTGTTTTCACGAAGCCTTTGAGTACCAAATTTCAAATGGTGCTCATGATCTTCACGACTTTTGGAATATATGAGGATGTCATCAATAAAACAACAACGAACCGATCCAAATATTCCTTGAATACTCGATTCATCATATCCATGAAAGCCATAGGAGCATTAGTTAGTCCGAAAGACATGACTAAGAATTCATAATGCCCATACCAAGTTCTAAAGGCGCTTTGAAATATCCTCGGTTCTAATCTTCACCGATGATATCCGAATCGAAGATCGATTTTTGAAAAGAATTGTGCCCCTCAGCAATCGGGTCAAACAAGTCATCAATACGAGGTAGAGGATACCTATTCTTGATGGTGACATGGTTCAATTCCCGATAGTCAATACAAAGTCGCATACTCCATCTTTTTTTCTTTACTTAATAAAACAGAGCACCCCAAGGAGATGTACTAGGGCCGAATGAAACCGATGTCCAACAATTCTTGTAGTTGGACCTTTAACTCCTGAAGTTCAATAGGAGCCATTCGATATGGGGTTTTAGAAATGGGCTTTGTACCGTGTTCAAGATCAATAAAAAATTCAACTTCACGCTCCGGGTAGACCGGAAGTTCTTCGTGAAATACGTCGGAAAGTCAATAACAACAGAATATTATTCAAATTTGACGTGTCTTTATTCAAATCCATAACATGGGCTAAGAAATCTTGACATCCGCTTTTCAATAAACGAATAGCTTTATGATTAGATATGACAAAGATTGATTTTAAATGTTTAGTTGCTTGAATTACATAAACAAAGTTGATTAGGAATATGAAAACTAACAACCTTACGAAAAACAATCAATTTTGGCATGATGATTAGTTAACCAATCAATCCCTAAAATCACATCAAAAGCAAGTATCTTTAAAGAGACAAGGTCAATGTGTAAGGTGATGGTGCCAACTTGAATCAAACAAGATTTATAAATAGTGGATGTGATGAAAGTTTCTCTAACTGAGTTTCCACAGATAGGTCAAAGTCTAATTTCTCCTGAGTCAAGTTTAAACGCTGAGCACATGCAGGAGAGATAAATGAATGGGTAGCACCAGATCAAGTAAGGTATAAACTTCGTAAGAATTTATAAATAGCTTACCCGTGATCACCTCGCTTGGGTTCCTCACATTTTGACCACCACAACAAACGCTCTTCCCTAATCGTTGACTTTGACTTTTCGGGATGTCTTTTGAGTCACCGTCCCTCAATAACTAGGTTTCGCTACTGCATAATCTCGAAAGCGATATGTCCTTCCTTTCCACAATTATAGCATACCTTGAATCATCAGGGGCGCTTTGACCGATATGTCCCTCTTTTCCGCATTTTAGTAGCATATGACCGATGGTCATTCTCCTCCTTAGAACCGATTCTTCTTAACCAAGACCGCTGCCTTCACATGGTCATTGTTAAATCTCCTCTTTTTAAAATCTCCTCCCGACTCGCTTCTTCTATTTTTATGGCCATGATTACCACCAGTAGTGGTTACCATTTTTGTCCGTCTCTGCTTTTCTACGCCGGTTATCATTATTCTGCTGATCGCTATCTCCTGCACGATCCTCGGTTATGGTCCCTCGGTTGAACATACTCAAGTTATCTCGCTTAACAATTGAGCCCCGTTAACAACATCCTAATAGAGAGAAAATTTATGAGAAATGAGATATTGTCGTATGTGGGTTTTTCAAACCTCTCGTAAACATCCGCGCATAATGCTCCTCATTCTCCACCAAATGAGGTGCAAACTCGATAACTCGCAAACTTTGCCTCGTCTTCGAGACACCGCCATGTTGTTTTGTTCTAATCGATGAACTCCACTTCCTTCATATAGACGAACACTTTCGTGAAAGTATTTGTCATTAAATAGTTTCAAACGCTCCCAAGACATGCCGAAAAGCTACCGGATGGGTACGCTTCACGACTCCCACCAAGAGTCCGCTTCGCCACTTTTAACATAAAGGTGGCGAATGGAACCTTCGTTCTCCGTGCATCCCAAGACATCGAATATCTTGGTAATTTGCTTGACCCATGTTTCCGCCATGATCGGATCTCGCTTTCCCTTAAATTCGTGGTCCCAACTCTTTGAATCGCTTGGGTCGTGACAACCCATGAATTGCTATCATTTCCTCCTCAGATTTTGAACACGAGTCTCCCTCGTCTGATTTTTGTATGAACTGCAAAAAACTTCTAAACATCCCTCGCTCATCATCTCGCTTTCAATGGTGTTGTTCACGGGAGAACATTGCCACTGTTGCACGCTTCTCCTCGTTGGTGAGTACAAAGCGCTCCAATCGCCTTATTTCCATTGTTAATATTCTCAATCGACATTCTTAAATACCGCCATAAAACAAGGGTTAATTAAGAAAATCAATATATCACATAATATCCTTATATACCGACCAACTAAAAAATAAGCTTAGGTAGGACACACTAGCTAAGGATTTACTCGCCTCCCCTCCTAGTTCTATTCCCCATCCCCGCCAGAGATCATATCCTAAGCTCGATACCAACCGTGGACGCCCCCAAAATAGGTATACATCACCCATTCTGAAGTTGTCAATACATGGTACGTAAACAACTACAACTTTATTATTACAACAAGAAATCGTGAGTTTGAATACAAATATTATCTTCTAGACAATATCTATACTCAAATAAATCCTCATCACATTTATTGATACATTATTTTACAAAAATGGTGAGGACTACTAAACAATTCTTTCTAAAACCTTCATTCCATACCCCACTCACTATTTCGCTATATTCTCGCCTCCCGAGAAGAAAAATGGAACAAAAAGGAAAAGGGTGAGCTCAACTAGCCCAAAGAAAGAATATTATGACTAAGATAATATACAACAAATTACCGTTAGTCTTCAATGTGGAAAAATCTAATAGAATACAATAGACAACAAATTTTAAATCAATATTCGCAATGAAATAATAATTCATTAGAAGAGTTAAGTAGAGAATGCAAACTACTATCTTCTATGTATGAATTTAAAAGTTCATCGCTCTATCTTTTATCCTCGTAACATCAATCAATATACATCCGAATCAAATATTCATCTTTGCACTATAGGCCAAAGATATTCATCGATTAGTCATGTTCATCTAAACACTGCTCATCTTTGCACTACTACCAAAGATATTCTTCAAAATCATTCATCTTTGCACTACGCATCAAAGATATTCAATAATATCATCATTTAAGACCGAGGATGATGAAAATATTTTTTAAAGAAACGAATCCAAAGAAACAAAATGACAAGGATTAAGGATTAAGGATTCGTACTTTGTTTTATCCATGTTCAAAAATACCTCAAAAATAATCATAGTGGTGTAAAATTCAAGAATGATCAAAACATGGATACAACCAAAGCTAGTATCCGAGAATAGATATTTTGGACAAAAAGAAGAAATTTTATTTTTCTAAGTGAATAGTGTCAGATACGTGAATAGTGCCGTGATATCGTGAATAGTAACTCACACCAAAAGATAGAAATTTCCCAAAAACATCTTCACGCTTCATGAATAGTACTCGTGAATAGTAACTCGTGAATAGTAACTCATGAATAGTAACTCGTGAATAGTAACTCATGAATAGTATTCCCGACATGAAAAAGTTCCAAATTTGATAAAAAGTTCCAACCAATATTTCAAAGATAATGATATTGAATAAATAATATCATTTGAGAAGAAAATAACATCCCTTACCTCGAAAAGATTAGTACTTTCTAATTTGGAATACCGGGTATAGTCAAGAAGGAACTTGCACCGCCTAACAATACTCAAAGTATACTCACAAGAATACGCTCAATATATCGAGAGAAAATAGAGAGAAACTTCGCTTACGTGTGTGTTTTTCAATTCTAACCTAAGCACCCTATTTATAGAAAATGCTTAGAACACCAAAGTAGAAAATTGAATATAATATTAATATATTTTCACATTTTCTTCACCCACCTTAGACAACTGATCTCAGCCCATTTGAATCACATGTGAGGCCAACTTAGTTGCAAAAAACGTTTTTCTCAAAATAATTAACTAAAACTCCCAAAAATTAATTATTTCGAACTTTGGAACTTCAATAATTCATAATAAATAGCCCTTTTATCAGAAAATTCAAATCTCACGAGTTTTTATATAAAATTCAATTCTCTACAACTTTGCAGAAGAAAGTTTTTCCAATTCCAAATGAAATTGACCAAAATCCATAAACCAGGCGATTTTACAAAGCTATAATCAAATTTCAAATAATAAATGGGGTCCACCGACATGTTTAACATGTTTTAAATATTTATAGCAACAAAAATACTCTTCCTCCTCAGATACTCATATATCCCACATTCATTGTAAAAATATCACCATTATTATATTATTAAAATATAATAATATATTTAAATGAATTATTTTATCGTAAAAAGATAAAATTTCAATTTTCAACAATTGTCACATAAAAAATTTTCTCCATCTATATCCACATAAAATCAATATTTTCCTTATCATATGAATCAATAATTAATTATTCACAAATAATATTACAAAATCACAATATCGACAACCAGTGCGCCTTCTAGGAAGGGGGCTTTCCAATAAGAATTTCTCCTTCTTCAAGCCGCAATTAGGTGACCAAACCTCTCCTTAGATGTAACTTTCTAGACATTGCCAATAATGTTATCTAATAATATTATTCAGATAATATGAATTATTGCTTCGATAATGAAAATACCGTGTAATGACAATTATCAAAACAACAACAATATAAAATATCAACTCAAAGAATTATTAAATCAATAAAATAATCGAATGAGAATTAATTCGTAACCATTATTGAGTAGTGCCTTCTTACGTAAGAATCAATAATTGGTGCAATACCGCAGTGCAATCTTGTGTTTTAACCACCGAGTATTTTAACAAAGATAATTCAGTAAAACTACACCGTTATTTTTAAACAACTTATATTTGTCGCTTTCTTCATCCAATCGCTTTTTCATTATGGGGCCCACACACATGTCATTGCATTGCGTCATTTAATATTCCCAAGCATTTAATATTCCACGACCAAACGAATATTCCCCGACAACAATGAATATTTTATAACCACTTGCTTATTTTGAAATATTTATGTAATTTACCCCTAACTATCCACATTAATCAAATCAACCCTTACTATTTCAAAATAATAAATAGAGAAAATTAAATTTCATTAATAATAAGTTGGGGTCTTACAACCTCCCTCCTTATGAAATTTCGTCCTCGAAATTGACGACGCATTACTGTGTTTCAAAAGGTGAGGATACCTCGCTTTCATTTCCGCTTTCCAATTCCCGTGTCATTTCTCTATAGCATGATTCCTCCACAAAACTTTAACTTGTGGTATGACCTTTCATGGCGTAGGACATGCTCCTTCCTATCCAAGATCTTGACAGTACCTCCTCATACGTTAAGTCTTCTACTATCTCGTCCGGTTCTAACTCTATAACGTGGTTCGGGTCTTTCACATATTTACTGAAGTACGAGATATGTGAAACACATTATGAACACGAGACATACTTTGAGGTAACGCGAGTCTATAGGCTACATTTCCTACTCGGTCAAGAATTTGAAATGGACCAATAAATCGTGGATCGAGCTTTCCTCTCTTCTCAAATCTTGTAACTCCTTCCATGGAGCAACTTGCAACAATACATGATCCCCTACACTAAATTCCACGTCCTTTCGATGAAGATCCGCATAACTCTTTTGTCGATCTTGTGCCGCTTTGTATACGTTGTCGAATCATTTGGATCTTTTCCGTAGTCATACGTACTCAACTCGGGTCCCAACAAAGTTGCTTCACCCACCTCGCTCCAACATATCTTGAGAGCGACACTTTCGTCCATATAATGCTTCAAATGGAGCTACACCTATACCGCTCGATAACTGTTGTTGTAGGAGAATTCCACCAATGGTAAATACTTATCCCAACCGCCTCTTGAAGTCTAGGACACGAGTCTTAATAAATCTTCAAGAGTTTGAATAGTCCTTTCTCGATTGTCCGTCCGCTTGAGGATGGTATGCTTAATCAATCGTAACTCCGTGCCCATAGCTTTTTGCAAGCTAACCCAAAATCTTGAAGTGAATCTTGGGTCACGATCCAAAACTATGGATACGGTGCATGCCATGCAACCTCACAATCTCATTCACGCATATACTAGCAAGACGTTCAAGGAATAAGTCTCCGTGATCGGCAAGAAATGAGCAGACTTAGTTAATCTATCAACAATAACCCAAATAGCATTGATGCCTTGAGAAACCCTAGGAAGACCCGTAACAAAATCCATGGTAATGTGTTCCCACTTCCGTTTCGGAATCTCAAGTGGTTGCAACGGACCCTTAGGTACTAGATGCTCCGCCTTTACACGTTGACAAGTTAAACACATTGAGATAAACTTTGCAATCTCTCTCTTCATATTGTTCCACCAAAATGTATGTCGAAGATCACGATACATTTTGGTACTTCCAGGATGGATTGCAATTGGTGTATTGTGTGCCTCCATCATAATCTTGTACTTCAAATCAGGTTCCTCTTTTTCCTCACTCTCAGCTGCTACCTCTGCAACTAGCTCGGGTGCAACAATTAGTTCTTCATTCACTACGTTGATATCTCTAATTTGTTCTTCGTCTGACACTGCATTAACCTGATTAGTGATTAAAGGTGTCACAACAGCCACATTCACTCCATTATGAATATTTTCAGCTGTCATTTCCAAACACTGCCACAACACAAGGGTTAATTAATATATCAAATATTATCCCTATACTCTGACCGACCAATTAAATAACAAATAAACTTAGGTAGGTCATACTAGCGAAGGAATTCCCGTCTCTCCTCCTAGTTCTTATCTCACATCTTAGCCAGGATCATATCCTAAGCTCGATACCAACCGTGGCGCCCCAAAATTAGGTATACGTCACCCATCTTGGGTCGCCACTTACATGGTACATAAATTCAAATACAAACTTAATTATACATCCGTAGGTAACATACGACAATACATAAATCGAGAGTTCTAATAGGAATATTGTCATTTAGACAATATCCATACTCAAGGAGTCCTCATTACATTAATTGTCACACTATTTAATGTAATAGTGAGGACTACTAATGCTATCTTCGTGACCATCACTCTTTTCCCCGACTCGTCCCAAATATATTCTCATTTCCGAAGAGAATAAAGGAAAAGAAAGGGTGAGCTCAACTAGCCCAGTAAGAAATATTATAACTAAGATAATGCAGAATAAATTATCAATAGTTTTCAACAATGTTAAACTGATAAAATACAATAGACAACCAGTTTAACTGCAGCGAAATATGCAATCCATTAAAAGAGTCAAGTAGAAAATAAAGTCTACTATCTTTTAGGTTTTAAAAGGTTTTCATCAATTTTTATCACTAAGACTCAGTTTAATGAATAAACCACAATATCTAATCATCCCCTGCATTCACTGGTCAAGGATTTTCATCAAATCATCAATGGTCATGACTATACCGAATCACCCCTGGTCATAATCATACCAAAAACTATCCATCACTGCATTACAGGCCACTGAGGACTTTTATCACATCATTTATAACAAGCCATGATTATACCGAATGATCCCTGGTCATAATCATACTAAGTTCATCTATGCACGTAAGCCAAAGATAACATAATATAACATGAGGATGATGACAATGACATAATAATTCAATAAAACAAGTTCACGAATTAATTTATTCAGGAACTAATAACGTCCAAATTGTCAACATGATATCGCTTTGTAGAGTAAAATTCAAAAATGCTCGAAAAAATATTTTCATGAAAATACTAGATGAAGCTCAAATATTAAGGATATTCCACTAAATTCATGGAGTATAGAAGTCAAAATTTTAACCAACCGAGTATAATAAATAATGAAATAACAAAAGAAATCACCATGCATGCGGTACTTGGCATGAGCGAGTTATTCCAATGAGAATAATAAAGATTTTAACCGTGTCCTGTAAAACACACGTGTGTGATATTCCAATAGAATAATAAAGATTTTAACCGGTCCCAAGTAAAAGCCTGAATGAGGATGTTCCAACGGAATAATAAAATAATAGAAGAATGTCACCAAGTATAGGGGATTCCATGATCTGAGTTATTCCAATGTAGAATAAATAAGAATGGAATAATATAAGGATTTCACCAAGTATAGGGTATGCCGCGTATACAAGTTATGTATAGGGTATGCCACATATACAGGTTATTCCAACAGAATAATAAAGAATGGAATAACAGAAGTTCTCTTCATGAATAAGAAAGAATAACACCCCTTAAAAGTACAACAAATAATATCCCTTACCTTAGAAGAACTGAATATTAGAAAAGTGAAGTAGCAAAATACTTTTCTTCTTTCTCTCTATAGTTTCTCTCTCTAGAGTTTCAGTGAATTCGTAAGAAATAATGAAGGAATGAGCTTTCTATTTATAGAAAAACTGAGGGTGGCTCTTGGTCTTAACGAAGGGTCAAAATGACTCTTGGTAATATTGAAGAGACAACTACTATTTACGAAGGGGTAATTACTATTGACGAAGGTAATTACTATTGACGAAGGTAATTACTATCAAGAAGGTAATTACTATCGATTGGCGAAGGTAAATACTATTGACGAAGGTAATTACTATTCACAAAGGTAATTACTATTCACAAAGGTAATTACTATTGACGAAGGGACTCTTAGATGATGACATATGGGCCCCCCATAAAATAATCAAACTTACCACAAACATCTCATAACAAACTCTTTATATACATCAAGGATTGAATAAATATTACCACAAATCATTTTATTTTTAATCAACACATATTTAATCTTTCAACAATTATTAATCATTTATAATTTGTCGTCTCAATTAATAATTTAATACTATAACATATTATATAGATGATAATTTGTGACAATAATTGAATCAATAATATAAGAGATATGATGCGTGAAATTCTTGTAGCAATAATTGAGCATAAATGGTGACTTCTCACATAAGTATCAATAATCAATATCGTGTGCTACTATACAACTACGCCAGACATCTTTGTACTTTTACTATCGGGTAGTTCAACGGTTTGATGGTAACACCTCTGCCGTTATTTTTATAGAAAGATAATTTTGTCGTTTTCTAACTACGACAATACTTCCATTGTGGGGTCCACCAATGATTGAGCCGTCGTACGAATATTCCCCGACAAAAAGAATAATCCCCGACCAAATGAATATTTTATAACAACTTGCTTACTTTACAAAATTAATAAATATTACCCACAACTATAACATTATATCAAATTTATTCCATAATATTCAAAAATAATATTTATAGAAAATTCATCTTTATTTATAAAAGCTGGGGTCTTACAACGAGTGCACGTACTTCGAGACGATGAGACCCGCGGAACCCGGGGCACCCCGGGCAACCGCAGGTGAAACTGCGGCTGCGGCTCCCCCCTCTATAAATAGAGGGCTTGGGATGGCCATTTTAAAAAAATATTGGTGAGGAAGCCCTGTCCAATTTGCTCTGTACACAACCCATATTGAGTGTTTCCTCATTTTAAACATCTGTTAGCTCACATATAGCTATATTTTTATCCGGTGGGAGCTGAGTGTTTATCCATATAGAGTCATAGAAGTCTGCATTGGAAGCTCACTATAAGCCTTCTCACACTCTATAAAGCCTTTATCTTCATCTTTGCACACACTATTCTACACATTGAGAGTCGTGTTGTGTGCGTTTGCCCGGACTTTGGTCCGTGGTTTACATTTATATATATATATATATATATATATATGGACCAACATTATCGAGTTATACCTCGATTGAGCCTAGACTTATGTCTAGAGCGTTTACGTGCTTATATATATATATATATATATATATATATATATATATATATTTACATTTCTGTCAGGCCTGGAGTTTAATTCGAGGCCTTTTACTGCTTTATTTACATTTAGTCCCGCCTGAAGTTTACTTCATGGCATTTGATCGTCATTTACTACTTTATTTACTTTTCTGATCCCCCATGGCGTCTCATGTCCATATATATATTTACCGCTTTTATATATTTACATTTCCGATCCCCATGGAGTTGCTTCGTGGTGGTTGATCATGTTTGTATATATATATATATATACTTGATCATGTTTGTATATATATATATATATATATATATATAGCTTTTATATATATAACTGCTTACTTCTTTCCATACAAACTGCGGTATCATGTGAGCCTAGGAATCATGTGATCATAGATTCACTATACTGAATCTAGATCAGGTTCCGGTGATGGACATTTTTCAGCTGTAAGTAGCTTGTACATTATTTACAGTGTTTGAATTTCCTTGGATGGCTGTCATGCCCATAAGGAGTTCGACATTGCTGTATATTATTTTCTCGAAGATGTTTCGCATCTCGAAAATAAAAGCAAACAAGCCAAACATTTTAATAATAAAATGAAGGTATGAAAAGGTCTCAATTCATATTCAGCATAGGGTTTGAAAAACCTCTTTTACAAAACATAATTGCTATATCTTGTTTAAAACTAAATTTTTCTATAAATTCAAACCCTTTGTATATAGGTGCGAACGAGGCCTCACACTACTTTGAAATAATCGCACATTGATCCACACACACACACACAAACACACATTCATATAACAGTTTCTTGAAAAGTGGTGGTCACCGTGGCAACACAGATGTCGAGGGGTGCCTAACACCTTCCCTCCGCATAATCAAGCACCCGGACCCAAATGAATCTCGGTTACACAGACCCGTTTAGCAGTGTCATATCACTGGGTCAATGTGCAAACCTTTTTGGTTGCGTTGGTGCAACCAGTTAAAAACACCAACTAGCATGTCGACATTACACATGTCGGACCTTTTTCACTTGTTTTTTCAAACAAATCTCACATTAACATGAGAACACCAAAGAACAAGTAACGAAAAAGGGACAAATAAAAATCCCGACGACGACTGGTGGCGAATCCGCTGGGGACTCCAGTAAGAGGGCTTAAGCTGCTATTACAAGCTTTTTAAAACTATTATATGCTTGTGTGTGAATGTTGCATTTACATTTATGATGAATGTGTACAAATGCATTTTTACTTATCAGACCGTATTATATCTATCTCAGGATATTAGTGCTTCGCACATGTCATCATTTTCATAAACGGTGAGACACGTTGTATGTGAATGTATGTTGTGTGGTTCCTCCACCAGGAGGCTATCCTGTCGGGGTTTGATTACTGGACTCGTAGGAAGACTAATTCCAATGAGGCTTAGGAAAGGTACCACCCAGATTCACTCCATTTAAAAGATCGGATTAACTACCCGTCAAGTAGATTGCGATGATTTGGGAACCTTCATGCCAAAAAGCCGTGAGAGTAACCCTAAGATAGGTCAACCTCTGATAAACCAAATGCGGAGGAAAGTCTCTTCATGCTTTCCATTTTCAATTACTTGTAAAAGCATTTACTTGTAATTTTATTCCATGTTCATCTTTATGTAATGGAAAATATGAAGATTATTTGTGCATACATGTTATCAATTAACACCCATTTTTGCAGGACAATATTCCTAAAACAGACACATTATGATAACATTTACATTATCCCTAAAACTAAACTACATAAGTTTTTTTTAGGGAAACAATTGGGCCTGTTACCCGCTCAAAATCCAAAAAGGCCACGAGCCTATAGCCAATCATGTCTTCTTTTGACCAGTCTAATCCTGTTTCTAGAGAAGAATTTGAAGGAATAAGTAAACAAATCACAGATCTGGATGTTCTGCTTAAAGAATTGCATCAGTCTACTCAGGGTACAAAGATGCCTACACATACAAAATCCTCTTCACAAGGAGGAGCTCAAGGTTTGGAAAAAAAAATTCCAGATCCTCAGTTGGATACGACCAACAAAGACCCTGAAAACACCCATCTCAGAGGAGATCCAGACACCAGTGATATCAGGAAGAAGGTCCTCCAAATGGAGGAAACTATCCGTGCTCTCAAAAGGATTGGAACACATGGAAGTTTCTAATATACCGACCTTTGCATATTCCCTGGTGTTCATTATTAAGAGAAATTCAAAACCCCTAATTTTGAAAAGTATGACTAATTAGGAGATCCTTATACACATTTGAAGGTGTTCATTGGAGAACTTGGATCTTATGCGGAAAATGATAAGCTCAGAATGCAGTTGTTCCAGAAGAGTCTGACTGAAGAAGCCCATTCATGGTATACCAGATTAGACAACTCTAAGATCCATAGCTGGGAAGAGCTAGCTCACGCCTTCCTCACTTAATACAGTTTTCAATCTTAGATGGCTCTTGATCGGTATTAGATTACCAAGGTCAAGAAATAGTCTAATGAGTCTTTCAAAGAGTATGCTCAAAGGTGGAGGCGTCTTGTTGTTCAAGTTTTTCCTTCCATGACGGATTCAGAAATGGTCATGACTTTCATAGACATACAAGAAGCTCTTTTCTATGAGAGAGTTTTAGCTAGTATTGGCAAACCATTCTCTGAAATGATCAAGCACGAAGAGATGGCTGAGATGGGATTGAAGTCAAGTAAAATTCAAGACCTGGTAGCTCTTAAGGCAGTTGCTGAGCACATCCAGTTAGGATCTTATGGAAACAACCCCCAGAGGGTCCATAAAAAGAAAGAGGAGGATGTTTCTCTAATACTACAAGGTCAGAAACGCAATCAAAACATGCCTATACAAAGGAGAAACTACTCCCCTTTCCAAGCACAGTCTTCAAACCCTCCATTGCCTAAAAGTGGAGAAGTTGTAAAGCCCCCAAACTCGGGTACTTGAAACCCGAACTCGGTTCTTCACGATACCATTTCTATGAGCGGAATAATACTAATAATAATAATAACAATAATATAAATATTAAACTTATTTTACATAATTATCAGAGTCTATTCCCAAGTACGCAACCTCTAATACATTCATTACATGATAATAATAATAATTTATATATCATCCTTATTATAATAAAGCAAACTATTACATAACATATCATAAAAATTCAATCATCAACCTTCTCTTTTCCTTTATTCTTAGCCGAACCTTCTGCTTGACCACACTTAGCTGAAAACATTTAAATTAAGCAAGGATGAGCATTTGAGTGCCCAACAAGTAATAGCAATTATATATATAAGCTGAAAGAATTTAAATGTTTTCTTTATAGTACCCTTCTACAACGAATCAATAGTTGTGAAGTAATTCTGGACCAATAATAATAACATAACAACCCTCTTCCAAATTTTTGAAACTACGTACTGACTATAAATAGGGTCAAGGGGACATACTATGAACATTGTTTTCATTTTCGAAAAGGTTAAATGTAACTTCATCTCAGAAACCGTCTTACTTACTTACGAACACGAGGTGTACATCCCATGGACCCTGTATTGATCAATACTACATAACAAGAACGATATTATCGTTCACTCTGGCTGACTTGGGCACATAAAATTTTTCCCATGAATGGGATGTTCATACCTGTTGGGGTTCCAAACCAAAGCAATTTGGTTGGATAATGGTAGGTTTTATCTTGTTCAACAATAATCTATAATTCAACATATATATATATATATATTATATATATATATATACTGACAAAAGGTGTATCAACATGTGGTTAAATGTAATGATTATCCAAGTGGGGACACTCAGATAACCATTTATAGAAATTAACTAATGTAATATATATCCAATTATCATATACTAACATGTTGATAATCAATGAGCATATATAATATAAGATTAATAATCATACAATAATAATATAATTACGAAACATTCTTACTCATGTCCATCAGATAAAGGAAATGCAAAGGTAGGATACTTTCACGATGCTACCGCTACAATACGCAACTTAGTTTTATCTTTTATATCACGACCTATCATTAATCGGATCATTCGCTCGATTAGAACAATATACTATGACATATAGTAATCGCATTTCGCAATTCGCACATAACCTAATCACATTATCACACATGTTCAATAAATCGTCAGATCACAAACAAACATTAATACAACCAAAATATCTAAGTCCGTGATCAATTCCTAAAATATGCTCTGATTATACCGACAAACTTTATCGAATAATTATCGAGTCTAAGACTCTATTCTCAGAACTCAATATCCGCAAATATCACCATATTATTCTAAATGACTTCAATAAACATTTATTATAATTTATCATAAATTTTCAAACACCTAATCATCATCAAATGATTTAAACATCAAACAATTCTATTATCATTAATATTTAATTAATATTAAACTATTAATGAAACCATTGCCAAAATATTAAAATTATTTATAATAACTCAAAATACTTTTAAAACATTTATATTACCCTTAGATGATTTTTAAAATATTTTAAAATCATTTTAAATAATTACCATTAATATTAAAATATTAATGTACTATTTATACAATATTAAAAGTCATTAATTATAACTTAAAATATTTTTAATTCATTTATATCCCTTTTAAATGATTTTTAAATCAATAAAACCATTTTTAAACTATTTATTTAATATAATGATTAAATAAATTTAATATCATTAATGTTAAATAAATATCATTAATATTAAATTATTAATGAAATTATCCTTTAAATATTAAAAGTTATATTTTATAACTTAAAATATCTTTAAACACTTTATTTTCATTTTTTTTATAATATTAAAATCATTTTAAAGTAGATTATTTAATATAATTATTAAATAACCTTAATATCATTAATAATAATTAGTTAATGAAATTCACCATAAAATATTAAAAGTCATTAAAAATAACTTAAAATATTTTCTTATTCCATAATATAATTTTAATTGATTTTTTAAGTATTAAAATCATTTTTAAATAATTTATTTAATATAATTATTAACTAAATTAAATACCTTTAATATTCCAAAAATATTAAATATTTGTGAAATATATCCAAAATAATTAAAATATAATTTTTGGACTTTAAAATACTTTATTATGTATTTTTAATAATTAAAAACTAATTTTCTATAATTATTTAATAATAATATATTTTTATAATTAAAATGTCGCTAAAGACCACCTATAGCGACAGAACCGTCGCTATAGGTGTTCTTCATGTTCATCACACAAACCCAGATCGTCAAGCCAGTTACCGAGTGACCTACTTTGACCAACAATAAATCTTGTTTCATGATGTTTCTGGGAAAACTAATCATCACAACCTGTAGTACTAGTTCAGTACTACAATATCCAATAACAAACATGCTCAATAAACACATAAACAAAGAGATTTAAGCCCCTAAAGTGGCTGTCAGAGTTGTTCTTCATTTTTGGGTTTGCCCAGAAATAAAGAACAGTGCGACACGCCCACTTTGGGCTCCCACTACATGACGATCGTGTACTGTTTTTGTGATCTAACAACTTCAGTGTCTAGCCAACATGTAACTAAGTAGATCTATCACAAAACATTACCAAAACATCAAAACAAACACGAGATCTATTCTGGTCAAACTACGCCAGAACACATGGCCAAAGGTTTTCTGGGTTGCCCAGAAAACCGGATCCGTGATCAAGCTACCCACTTTGACCATCAATTAAATCAAATCAGTATGTTATTTACGTGATCTATAAGCCTTAATCTGTAGTCCATATACCATAAAAAAAACTTGTTACAACAAAAGAAACAAAACCATAAATAACCAACAGATCAAAGCCCATGAAATCGTTGTCAGACCAACCTGGAAGAAATCTGGGTTGCCCAGAAATGGCCCGGTCAATGTCGGTCAACGACTTTTGAACATTAATAACAACCAATCTATACATCAAATGACTCTTATTCTTTTTTCAGATTAAAGACCACACTACAAGCTATACATAACAACTTAAAAACAACAGAAATCATAACCGACCAAAGATCTGTGGCCACTGACATTCGTTGTCGGACCACAAAACAAACTTTTTCCAGATTTTGAAGATCTTCAAATTCGAGTCTCTAGATGTTATGGATCTAACATCTAGCAACCCAGATTATAATTAGACACTACTAACAACATATTTTAACACTAAAAACTAACATTCAACAACAGATCAAGGATCAGATTATAGCTTAGAGTTTTATACCTTTTTGGGCTTAATCTTGATTTTAGCTTCTGATTTGTTTATGGTAATGGTGGGGCTTTGTTTGAAACTGGTCTTAGCAATGAATTTCGTGGGTTATGAGTTGAGAGAGATTGGTTGAGGGTGTGTGCACAAAATGAGCTAGCAAATGGTTTATTTCTCTCTCTAATCTATTTATAGAAGTCTAGCAAATGTGGGATTTAGCTATTATCCCCCATACATGTGTTGTCTATTAGACAAAACTCCTTATCTCTTCCAATTAAGCCTAATCATGTGATTAAGGGTGCTAAGTAGATTTTCAACCAATGGGAAATTGACACACATGTACTTGATGTAAGAGTTACCATTTTAAGGAACTTGATTAACTTTATTTGTTGCCTTAACAGGCCTATTGTGGCCAGCTATATATATGCCACTAATTCCTTTATTTAGCTTTTATTTTAATGCAGAAATTAGATAAATCAAAGGTATAGAATACCCTTAATTATGTGGGCTAAGTTTGGGCTTGAATTTGATTTCTTTTTGGGCTTCTCCCATAATTGTTTTGGGCCATACAATAATCATAGTCTAACAATTTTAATATATGTCACCCAAATTATTTATTTAGGGTTTAAAATAAAATATAATTAGTTTGCAAAATTTATAATTAGGGTTTTCTTAATTTGATTAGGGTTCTAATCATACATGAACATTAGGGTTTATTATATAATAATTATAATTATCCTTGCTATTTTAGCAACCTTTGTTTATAATTTTTGGTAATTAGGGTTACCAAATCACAATTAGGGTTTATACTTAATAATTAGGATTTCAAGAAATTAATATATATATATAAATGCTAATTAGGGTTGACCTAGTTAATCGCAAAATCATACAACACAATTATATAATAGTCTTGAACTCACAATTGAGTTTCAAATTAGGGTTTTCACAGTAAAATTAGGGTTTAACATAATATACCATAACTGACCAATCATTGTTAGTCCACATACATACAGTATATAATTATAGCACTGAAAAATCAAAATGTAAATAATATTATATTATTATTCTCATTCCTTGATCAAAATCCTAAATTAGGGTTTGGATTCCATATCTGATTTATCTGTCATACTTAACATTATTAATTAAGTTAAGATAATAAACTTAATAATCAAACAAAATTCATATAATAAAATAATTATTATAATAATTCTAAAAATTATTTCATATATTATATAAATAATACATGATTATATTTTCATGGAAAATAAGTAATAAAACATTTCTACTATAAAATTAATTATTATAAGAATATAATTTATAATGACCAATAATTCTAAAATAAAATTATTTAAAATCATTCATGTAATAAATATATCACATAAACACATACACACATTATCTTGGCACATATTCCCCATATTTAAAAAAAAAAAATTTATACGTAAAATTTTTAATTTATTTGTATAGAAAATATTGGGTTGTTACATTCACCCTCCCTTATAAAGATTTCGTCCCCGGAATCACCGTTTTAAAACCTACACATACAAGTGTACGTAGCATATACAATCATTGCAAGCAGATCTTGATCATAAATGATCGTACTGATCTTCAACCTATTCACGTAAAGCTTGTCTATCTGATTAAACGGAAATTTTATTTCTAAAAGAACTCAAATTCCTTCTTCAAAATTTCTTTATAAAATAATTTATTATATATATACGAAAATCATATATAAGAAAATAAAATTTGATTAGAATAATACCTGTAGTTGCATCCTACGCCACCACCGTATCTTGAACTGTCATACAGAAGACTCCTATGGTTGGTTCTATTGTTTCATTTGTTGAAGTTGGTCCCGTTGTTGCCAATGTCTTGCTGCCTTTTTCCTTATTCACATTTCTTGCCTCCCTTATCCTTCTTGGACAGTCTTTCACCTTATGTTCCATTGATTCACAAATAAAACATCCACTATACATTCTTGGATTGGGGCAGTTGGGAGAGATATGTCCCTTCTGCCCACACTTATAACACGCAAACTTGCCTTTAAGACAATCTCCCGAGTGATTCTTTTCAAAATTTCTACACTGCATAGCCAGTTCCTTTCCACCTCCTAGCCTAATTTCGGTATTCCCGAAATTATCTCTTTTCCTCTTCCCAGTCCTACTACCACTAATCCCTTTTCCGGCTCTAGTTTGAATTTCCTCCCACCAAAAATTCGTCCCCCCCCCCTTTTTTATTGTATAGGTGGCAAAAGTTGTCTTTTGCCCCTCTATTACCCCAGCTATCACAAATGCTTCCATAGGGTCAGTTGATCCTCTAAATCCTGGCGTTCCGCTCGCCTTGAAGTCTTTGAAGTTCACTAATCGATTTTCTAGCTGATTCCCCACGACTAGTATTCCATTCTGCATATCTTGAGCGACCATATTCGCAAAATTCTGTATCGGGTCTGGTTGTCTTCCAGCTTTATCGACATGTTCTTCTGTCCGTTGATTTCGCTTTCATTTTGGCGGAATTATCTGATTAATCGTAATTTATCTTTCATCAACTTACCTTCTATATCTTAGGGTATTTACATAACGTGAAATGTTCAACTCGAATAATCATGTATTCAAAATATTAGATTTCAAAAACTTTGGTTTACTGTATTAACCAGTGCTCAGATAATTGATTACTATCTTTATACCAACTTATTTCATTAATCCATTATAGACTCATTTTCATAACACTTGTCATTCAATAACACATACTGCTTTAAACATCTTTCATCCCTTTGTGACTACGAAAGTCGAGATTTACAGCCTTGACTAATACCAAAAGTTAGGATCAGTACATTAAACAGACATACTTAACATTAAATAGACCTACACCACAGAACCTATACTACCTATTCACTACGCCTTTTTCTTGGACAACCTTTCGCCCGATGACCTTCTATCCCACAGATAAAATATGCTCTTGATTTATAGTCGGGACAATATAAAGTGGTATGTCCCTCATAGCTACAAAGGTAACATATTCTTTTCACTTTCTTCTTATCGGATTTTCCTAAGTCATGGTCTTCTATCTTTCTTTTCCCCTTCTTGCTTTGGAGAGTCGCATTAACGATGTGTTGTTTGAGGCTCCCATCTGATCAATTTGGATTTTAAGCTTATCTTGTTCATTCATTGTTTCTATTAACTCCTGACGCAGTTGACTATTTAACAGCTTTTCTATTTCCCACAGCTTTTCCAGAGAAGAAACCTTGTTCCTCAGATCATGCACCTCTGTTGATGCTTGTTCAGCTTCAACTTTAGTGTCCGAATCACTATCTGTCAGCTCCACCATCTCCGGATCTGGCACTACATTTTCTAAAATAACCACCTCGTCTGAGTTGTTTTCATTGTGAGCCTCTATTTTAGCTATGGGCTTCGATATTAGCTCGGGGGTATGGATTTGATCCTTCTTCATGCTATAAGCATATAACAAGCCTTTTCCATCAGACATATACACACATAAATTATCCTGATTAGGATATAGTATATACACACAACAAATAATAGTTTTATATAAGTTATCTTTAATTTTGTTTGACGATGAACTTATTTAATTCATCTCTTTTTAAACTCTATATGAGTTATTTACATTTTTAACGTTTCCCTCTGTTCTAAGGTTATAGCCTAAGGTCTATCCCACCTAAGGTTTCTAACCCTAAAGCTCTGATACCAACCTGTAAAGCGCCCAAACTCGGGTACTTGAAACCCAAACTCGGTGTTTCACGATACCATTTCTATGAGCTTTTAATAATACTAATAATAATAACAATAATATAAATATTAAACTTAATTTACGAGTCTAATTATCGAGTCATTCCCAAGTACGCAACCTCTAATACATTCATTACATGATAATAATAATAATATATATATCATTCTTAAATAAACCTTCCTTAGTCAATTGACCACACTTTAGTAAAAAATTTTAAATTAAGCAAGGATGAGCATTTGAGTGCCTAACAAGTAATAGCAATTATATATATAAGCTGAAAGAATTTAAATGTTTTCTTTATAGTACCCTTCTACAACGAATCAATAGTTGTGAATTAATTCTGGACCAATAATAATAACATAACAACCCTCTTCCAAATTTTTGAAACTACGTACTGACTATAAATAGGGTTAAGGGGACATACTATGAACATTGTTTTTATTTTCGAAAAGGTTAAACAGAACTTCATCTGTAAACCGTCATAACTTACGGACATGAGGTTGTACATCCCATGGACCCTGTATTGATCAATACTTCGAGACGACGGGACCATGAAACCCGGGCACCCAGGAAACCGCAGTGTAATCATGCTACCGCAGTACACACCTACTGCTCCCCTCTATAAATGGAGGGCTTGGGGTGGCCATTTTGAAAAAGGATTGACGAGGAAGCCCTGTCCAATTTGCTCTGTACACACCCCATATTGAGTGTTTCCTCATTTTAAACATCTGTTAGCTCACATATAGCAATATTTTTATCCGACAGGAGCTGAGTGTTTATCCATATAGAGTCATAGAAGTCTGCATTGGCAGCCCACTATAAGCCTTCTCACACTCTATAAAGCCTTTCTCTTCATCTTTGCACACACTATTCTACACATTGAGAGTCGTGTTGTGTTCGTTTGCCCTGACTTCGGTCCGTGGTATACATTTCTATCTGTATATATATTCTTATATATATATATATTTATATATGGACTAACATTATTGAGTTATACCTCGATTGAGCCTAGACTTATGTCTGGAGCGTTTACCTGCTTATATATATATATATATATATTTACATTTCTGTCAGGTCTGGAGTTTAATTCGAGGCCTTTTACTGTTTTATTTACATTTAGTCCCGCCTGGAGTTTACTTCATGGCGGTTGATCGTCATTTACTGCTTTATTTACTTTTCTCGATCCCCATGGCGTCGCTTCGTGGTGGTTGATCATCCATATATATATATATATATATATATATATATATATATATATATATATATATATATATATATATATATATATATATATATTTATATTTACATTTTCGATCCCCATGGAGTTACTTACATGGTGGTTGATCATGTCTATATGTATATATATATATATATATATATATATATATATATATATACATCTTTTATATATATAACTGCTTACTGCTTTCCATACAAAATGCGGTATCATGTGAACCTAGGAATCATGTGATCACAAATTCAGTATACTGAATCTAGATCCTGATTACAGTGATGGACATTTTTCAATTTATGGCGACTTGTACATTATTCTGATGTTTGAATTTCCTTGGATGGCTGTCATGCCCATAAGGAGTTCGGCACTGCTGTATATTATTTTCTCGAAGATGCTTCGCATCTCGAAAATAAAAGCAAACAAGCCGAATATTTTAATAATAAAATGAAAGTATGAAAAGGTCTCAATTCATATTCACTATAGGGTTTGAAAAACCTCTTTTACAAAACTTCATTGCTATATCTTGCTTAAAACTGAATTTTTCTATAAATTCAAACCCTTTGTATATAGGTGCAAACGAGGCCTCGCACTACTTTGAAATAATTGCACATTGATCCACACACACACACACATTCATATAACAGTTTCTTGAAAAGTGGCGGTCACCGTGGCAACACGGATGTCGGGGGGTGCCTAACACCTTCCCTCCGCATAATCAAGCCCTCGAACCTAAATAAATCTCGGTTTCACGTAATTCGTTTAGCGTTGTCATATCATTGGGTCAATGTGCAAACCTTTTTCTTCTTGATTGGTGCAATCGATTAAAAACACCAACTAGCGACTCTTAAAGTCAAATCGTCGACATTACATATGTCGGACCTTTTCACTTGTTTTTTCAAACAAATCTCACATTAACATGAGAACACCAAGAACAAGTAACAAAAAGGGACAAATAAAATCCCGACATCGACAGTGGCGACTCATTTGGGACTCGAAAGAAGAGGGCTTAAGCCGCTATTACAAGCTTTTCAAAATCATATATGTTTGGGTGTGAATGTTGCATTTACATTTATGATGAATGTGTACAAATGCATTTTACTTCTTCGCACTGTACTATATATATTCATGATATTAGTGCTTAGCATACATGTCATCATTTTCATAAACGGTGAGACACGTTGTATGTGAATGTATGTTGTGTGGTTCCTCCAGCAGGAGGCTATCCTGTCGGTGTTTGATTACTGGACTCGTAGGAAGACTAATTCCAATGAGGCTTAGGAAAGGCACCACCCAGATTTACTCCATTTGAAAGACCGGATTAACTTCCCGTCAAGTAGATTGCGATGATCTGGGAACCTTCATGCCAAAAAGCCATGAGAGTAACCCTAAGATAGGTCAACCTCTGATAAACCAAACGCGGAGGAAAGTCTCTTCATGCTTTCCATTTTCAATTACTTGTAAAAGCATTTACTTGTAATTTTATTCCATGATCATCTTTATGTAATGGAAAATATGAAGATTATTTGTGCATACATGTTATCAATTAACACCCATTTTTGCAGGACAATATGCCTAAAACGGACACATTATGATAATATTTACATTATCCCTAAAACTAAACTACATAAGTTTTTTATAGGGAAACAATTGGGCCTGTTACCCGTTCAAAATCCAAAAAGGCCACGAGCCTACAGCAAATCACAAATCACAGATTAAGTAAACAAATCACAGATCTGGCTGTTCTGCTTAGAGATCTGCATCAGTCTACTTAGGGTACAAAGATCCCTACACATACAAAATCCTCTTCACAAGGAGGAGCTCAAGGTTTGGAAAAAACAATTCCAGAACCTCAGTTTGATACGACCAACAAAGACCCTGAAAACACCCATCTCAGAGGAGATCCAGACACCGGTGATATCAGGAAGAAGGTCCTCCAAATGGAAGAAACTATCTGTGCTCTCAAAGGGATTGGAACACATGGAAGTGTCTAATATACCGACCTTTGCATATTCCCTGGTGTTCATTATCAAGAGAAATTCAAAACCCCTGATTTTGAAAAGTATGACGGATTAGGAGATCCTTATACACATTTGAAGGTGTTCATTGGAGAACTTGGATCTTATGCGGAAAATGAAAAGCTCAAAATGCAAATTGCTTCAGAGGAGTCCATTTGAGAAGCCTGCTCATGGTATACCGTATTAGACAACTCTAAGATCCATAGTTTGGAAAGAGCTAGCTCACGCCTTCCTCACTTAATACAGTTTTCAATCTCAGATGGCTCCTGATCGGTATCAGATTACCAAGGTCAAGAAATAGTCTAATGAGTCTTTCAGAGAGCATGCTCAAAGGTGGAGGTGCCTTGCTGCTCAAGTTATTCCTTCCATGACGGATTCAGAAATGGTCATGACTTTCATAGACATACATGAAGCTCCTTTCTATGAGAGAGTTTTAGCTAGTATTGGCAAACCATTCTCTGAAATGATCAAACACGGAGAAATGGCTGAGATGGGATTGAAGTCAGGTAAAATTCAAGACCTAGCCGCTCTTAAGGCAGTTGCTGAGCACATCCAGTCCGGATCTTATGGAAACAACCCCTGGAGAGTCCATAAAAAGAAAGAGGAGGATGTTTCCTTAATACTACATGGTCAGAAAGGCAATCAGAACATGCCTATATAGAGGAGAAACTACTCCCCTTTCCAAGCACAGTCTTTAAACCCTCCATTGCCTAAAAGTGGAGAAGTTGTAAAGCCCCCAAAATCAGGTACTTGAAACCCGAACTCGGTGCTTCACGATACCATTTCTATGAGCGGAATAATACTAATAATAATAATAACAATAATATAAATATTAAATATAATTTACATAATTATCAGAGTCTATTCCCAAGTACGCAACCTCTAATACATTCATTACATGATAATAATAATATATATCATCCTTATCATAATAAAGCAAACTATTACATAACATATCATAAAAATTCAATCAGCAACCTTCTCTTTTCCTTTATTCTTAGTCGAACCTTCTGCTTGACCACACTTAGCTGAAAACATTTAAATTAAGCAAGGATGAGCATTTGAGTGCCCAGCAAGTAATAGCAATTATATATATAAGCTGAAAGAATTTAAATGTTTTCTTTATAGTACCCTTCTACAATGAATCAATAGTTGTGAAGTAATTCTGGACCAATAATAATAACATAACAACCCTCTTCCAAATTTTTGAAACTATGTACTGACTATAAATAGGGTTAAGGGGACATACTATGAACATTGTTTTCATTTTCGAAAAGGTTAAACAAAACTTCATCTGTAAACCGTCATAACTTACGGGCACAAGGGTGTACATCCCATGGACCCTGTATTGATCAATACTACATAACAAGAACGATATTATCGTCACTCTGGCTGACTTGGACACATAAAAATTTTCCCATGAATGGGATGTTCATACATGTCGGGGTTCTAAACCAAAGCAATTCGGTTGGATAATGGTAGGTTTTATCTTGTTCAACAATAATCTATAATTCAACATATATATACGGGTAATTGACAAAGGTGTATCAACATGTGGTTAAATGCAATGATTATCCAAGTGGGAACACTTGTATAACCATTTATAGAAATTAACGAACAGAATATATATCTAAATTACCATATACTAACATGTTGATAATCAATGAGCGTATATAATATAAGGTTAATAATCTGTACAGTAATAATATAATTATGAAACATTCTTACTCATGTCCATTGCATAAAGGAAATGCAAAGGTAGGATACTTGCCTGATGCGCTGCTTACAATACGCAACTTAGTTTTATCTTTTATATCACGACCTATCATTAATCAGATCATGCAAAGGTAGGATACTTGCCTGATCTTATTAATTAAGTTAAGATAATTAACTTAATAATCTGAACAAAATTCATATAATAAAATAATTATTATAATAATTCTAAAAATCATTTCATATATTATATAAATAATACATGATTATATTTTCATGGAAAATAAGTAATAAAATATTTCTACTATAAAATTAATTATTATTAGAATATAATTTATAATGACCAATAATTCTAAAATAAAATTATTTAAAATCATTCATGTAATAAATATATCACATAAACACATACACACATTATCTTGGCACATATTCCCCATATTTAAAAAAAAAATTATACACAAAATTTCTAATTTATTTGTATAGAAAATATTGGGTTGTTACAGAAGTAAAGCGCCCTCGAATGTTCACACCCTTAGGGGACTCTCTCGAGAATATTATTGCTCTTCTGACCACTTAGAAGAAAATCACACGTCTTCTTCCACTAGCCAACCCTAATGGGAGGGGTTTTAATGCTACTCGGAAGTGTGCTTATCATGCCGAATCACCTGGACAGGATACTCAAGATTGTTGGGCCTTGAAACACAAGATCCAAGATTTAATAGACAACGGCGAGATCGTGGTCACCAAACCAGATCAACCTCATGTGCAAGACAACCCTCTTCCTCAATACAAAGAAGAAGAGGTCAACATGATCAGTTGGAGCACTGGACAGAGTTTCAGTTTTAATGATGAATCATCCCAGACCATCAAAGACGGTGTTGACAGATGGGATTATGCAAAATTCCAGTTTACTATGGAACGAAAGATGAAAGCTCTTTGCAAGAAAATTGAGCAATTGGCAGAACTGGTGACCCACCAGCATCAAGTCACACACCAATTGATCAGACAGGAGCATGCCTATCTCCTTCTTTTTGTTATGAATGCTCCACCATCACCTTCAGAAAGTGAAGTTATGGAGGATAAGGTTGCAAAGAGAGAAAATGCTAAAGCCCATCGGGATTTTTCCAATCAGAGAGAATTTACCTAGCTGGGCCAATCTATGGAGGAGATATTTCAGATGCTCATCAATGAAGGGAGAATTACCTCCCTTCTGCCTCCAATCAATCCCCGCTCAAGACGGTTCAACTCCGATGGAGTATGTCAATATCATTCACATTCTCGTGGTCACAACATAGAAGAATGTTGGGCACTCCACCATCTCATTCAAAATCTTATTGATAGCGGTGTCCTACAGCTGGCAGATGATGACACTGTGCAACTTGAGAGTGGGAATACTTGTCCTACTAAATGGAAGGAATCAGTAGCAGTTATATCCACTGAGGATGATGCGACTGTCAAAGCATTTCCCATACAAGCAATTCAACTCAAAGGAGCTGACAATCCTTTGAAAGTGGTTGCACCAGAGCTAATTTCTTTACCCTTCAGACCATAATATCATGCTGTCAGCTTACACAAAGTTCCATAGAATTATGGAGAAGCTGAAGGATCCACATCTCATAATACTGCTACAGTGTCGAAGGAAAATCCACTATATCTTCCTCAGAGGGTGATAAAGCCTACCTTCAAAGCAAAGGGGAAGATTCCCATGGAGAAGATTGAAAAATTCCTCTGCACTATGGGCCATAATGAAGCCAAGGTGGTTCTAAGTTTAAGAGAAGCTCCACATCAGATATTAATACTGGACTTGGTTTTCTCTTCCGAGGATAACCGGAAGATCTTATTGAAGGTTTTGGAAGAAGCCTACTTACCTAAATCAGTGGATGTGAAAAAAATTTAACATATGGTTGATCACATTTTCAACAACAATGTGATATCCTTCATTGATGATGACCTACCGTCCGAAGGGACCGATCATTGCAAGTCATTGCACATTGCAGTTTTATCCTCCGGGTATTTGCTAGCTGAAGTTTTGATAGATGGAGGTTCAGCTCTGAATATCTGTCCTTATGCCACTTTGGTGAAGATGAATGTCAATCTCAAACGGATCCAAAGAAGCCATACTGTTATCAAAGCTTTTGATGGATCCCGTTAAAATTTCAT
The DNA here is from genome assembly GCA_020205615.1 of Panax quinquefolius. Lineage (NCBI taxonomy): Eukaryota > Viridiplantae > Streptophyta > Magnoliopsida > Apiales > Araliaceae > Panax > Panax quinquefolius. The sequence goes on from CM035173.1 coordinate 58,035,554, forward strand.
TGGAAAGATTGAGCTTCCAATTGAGATTGGTCCAAATACATTCAATGTATCCTTCCACGTCCTCAGGATAGATTCAGGATACAACCTGCTATTGGGGAGACCATGGATTCACATGGCTGGAGTCGTTCCCTCCACACTACATCAACAGCTCAAATACATTGTCAATAACAATCTAGTCACTGTCAACGCTGAGCTGGAATGTCCTAAACAAGGAGATCTGCCAATCATCAGTTTCAACTCAGAAGTTGAGCCAGCCAGTTTTAATACCTTAGAAGTGAGTAACATACAATACCATCCTATTAGAGCACCACTTCCCATACCTAAGATTTCAGCCGAGGTTATGTCGACCACTCAAGAAATGATGTCATTGGGTCATCAGCTTGGACAAGGGCTTGGTAAAAATCAACAGGGTATTAAGCACCCTATTCAAGTGTCCAGTTAAATTGGGACAGTCGGACTAGGCTATTCTGCCAGCTCCAGTCATAGGAATCCTCATAAGCATAAGCAGGTTCTTCAAGCTTCCGCCACACGGCAATTTCTTCCATCTGCACCACATGAGCTGATAAAGTTTCCAGTAAAGGTGCCAGCCCATGTTGTGGCTATGCTGTTTCCCAAGCTAGTACCAATCAAAGCAAAAGAGGTGCTGATTCCTGATCCCGAAGTGGAAGAAAAGGAATGGAAACGTAAACATAAAATCGCCTTGATGATGTCAGGCATACGCATCATTGTCCATGATGAACATATAAACAAATATACCCCAGACGATGATTGCCCAGATGTCATGGTTATCATTCGGGAGAAGGAGGACAATGACAATCCCTCCATCATTGCAATCCATCAGGACTTTGACCTCGACAATTGGAGCAACACTCCATGCATTGGTTGATGAGGGTAAAATGGGCAGAAAATCCCTCTGCCCTGTAGATAACTTTAATTGCTTACTTTTCTATACAGTACTAACAGTTATTTTATCAAGTACATGCTAACACTTTTGTATGATCAAACAGTTGCATATATTAAGTGAAAGCATATTTTGGTTTCATGACTCTGAATTTAGATGTGCATGTACATGCTGATGAGGTGCCTTCTCTCTATAAGGGCTGTAACTTTGATGCAAAGTTGGACTCAGACTTGATGGAAATACAAGAGGACATTGAGATACCTTAGGAGATTAAGGAATGGGTCGTAGACAAACCTAAACCCAACCTTGACCAAACCACTTCTTTCGATCTTAGAACCTTAGAAAGCCTTAAGCTAATCTAGATTAGTTCAGACCTCACCCCAAACCAACAGAATGACATGGTTGCACTATTAACCCAATTTAAGGATGTGTTTGCATGGTCTCATGTAGACATGGTGGGTTTTTCCACTGACATTATTCTTCATCGCCTTCTCATTAAAGAAGGATTCAAGCCAGTTAGGCAGAAGCTCAGGCGATTGAAACCTGAGTGGAGTTTAAAGGTTAAAGAAGAAATTGTGAAACAATTTCAAGCTGGCATTATCATGGTGTCTACATATCCAGAGTGGATATCCAATATTGTTCCCGTACCTAAACCTGGAGGAAAGGTGCGAGTTTACGTGGATTACCGGGATTTGAACAAAGCTATCCTTAAAGATAGCTTTCCCGTGCCCTTTATCCACATTCTCATTGACAATAATGCTCAATATGGCATGTACTCCTTTGCGGATTGCTTTGCGGGGTACCATCAGATTATGGTTGCTGAGGAAGACCGTGAGAAAACTGCTTTCATCATGCCTTGGGGAACCTTTTGCTACAAACGGTTGTCATTCAACCTCATCAATGTCGGGGAAACCTACCAGCGAGCTATGATGGCTCTTTTCCACAATTTAATGCATAAATAGATAGAGATCTATGTGGATGACATCATTGTCAAGTCCCGAAAGGAGGAAGACCACTTAGACCATCTCAGAAAGCTTTTTAACAGGTTGCGTAAGTACAACTTAAAGTTGAATCCAGCCATGTACGCCTTTGGCGTCAAATCAGGCAAGTTGCTAGGTTTCTTAGTCAGCCACAAAGGGATTGAGCTGGATCCTACCAAAATCTAGGCCATCAAGGAAATGCCCATTCCTCAGACAGAGAAGGAAATATGGGGATTTTTGGGAAGAATCGACTTCATTAGCAGGTTTATCTCTCAACTCACTGCAACCCGTGAGCCTATCTTCAAGTTGTTAAGGAAGAACTCCTCCATGAAATGGAACAATGAGTGTCAAAAAGCCTTCCTTACCATTAAAGAGCAGCTGGTTAATGCTCTTATTTGGTACCACCTAGGGATGATGTTCCCCTATTTATGTACATGTCCATCAATGACAATGCCATGGGCTGTATACTGGGGCAAAAAGACGATAGAGGCCAAGAACGAGCTATCTATTACCTCAGCAAAAGATTCAGCATCAGTGAACACAAGTACACTCTGATTGAGAAGACTTGTTGTGCTTTAGCATGGGCTTCCATGAGGTTACAACATTACCTCCATGGTCACACAACCCATCTCATATCCCGCATGGATCCTCTCAAGTATGTGTTCAGTAAGCCCATACTGAATTGTCGATTGTCCAGATGGCAGTTGATCTTATAGCAATTTGATATCGTCTACGTGACGCAAAAGTTTGTCGCAGGTCAAGGAATTGCGGATCAACTGGCCTCCGCACCTACAGGGGATTACAAACCCTTAGAGACATACTTCCCCGATGAAGGGGTAATGATAGTTCAACAATACCATCAGTACGATGCATGCCATACATGGAGAATTTATTTTGATGGAGCTGTTAACACAGAAAGCTCTGGAGCTGGAGCAGTTCTAATATCTGGTACGGGGGAGCAGTATCTCGTCGCCGTCAAATTGCAGTTTGTCAGCACCAACAACACAACTTAGTATAAAGGCTGTATCATGGGGCTAAAACTTGCCCATTCAATGGGCATCAGGCGTTTAACCGTATTTAGGGATTCTGAATTGGTAATCAAACAATCCACAGGAATCTATCAAACTAAAGAATTACATTTGCTGCCTTACCATTGACAAGTTTTATAGATGGCTTTGGAGTTCGAAGAAATCTTCTTTCTATTCATTCCTCGCAATAAGAATGATTTTGCGGATGCATTAGCAACGTTGGCCTCCTTGATTCACATACCTGACAAGGAAAACATGCCAAACATCACATTTGCCCTGCAAAAGGCCCCAGCTTATGGGAACTATGTTGGAGAAGTATCGGATGAGCTACCTCCCATCCACAACCCTTGGTATCAGCATATTAAGGAGTATCTGTGAGATGGATCTACACCCGCTGAGGTGAGCCTAACTGAGAAGAGGCGGATCCATCGACTTGCTATGAAATTCTACCTGAGCAGAGATGTACTCTACAAAAGAGATGCAGGATTAGGTCTCCTCAGATGTCTGGATAAAGACCAAGCTCAGAGGCTCATGGATGAGATCCATGGTGGAGTATGTGGCCCACACATGAGCGGACCCTTACTTGTCATGAAAATTCTCAGAACAGTGCATTATTGGCTTACACTAAAAGCTAACTTTGATGATCACGTCAAGAGGTGCTATCAATGCCAAATTTATGGGAATGCTATCCACGCCCCTCCAAGGGAACTCCACAATATGAGTTCACCATGGCCCTTCTTATTGTGGGGAATGGACGTGATCGGGCCCATCGAGCCCAAAGCCAGTAATGGACATCGATTCATATTCACCATGATTGACTACTTCACCAAATAGGTAGAAGCAGCCTCCTTCCCCAGGGTTACTAAAGAAGTCATAGATGCTTTCATCAGAAACAATATCGTCTGTCGATATGGACAACCAGAGGTCATTGTGTCAGACAATGCTAAGAACCTCAACAACAAAATGATGGAGGAGTTATGTAGTAAATTCCACATCAAACACCTTAACTCCGTCATCTACCGTCCAAAGATGAATGGTGTTGTTGAAGCGGCTAATAAAAACATCAAATAGATCATGCATAAAATGTCCGCCAATCACAAAGGATGGCCTGACCTCTTGCCTCTGACTCTATTAGCCTACAGAACTTCCATGCCTAATTCCACTGGGGCAACCCCCTACTCATTAGCCTATGGGATGGAAGCAGTGGTTCCCCATAGAGGTGGAAATGGAATCCTCAGTAGTGTTGATGGATGCTCACTGATGAAGACCAATGGGTACAAGATGTATCACCAATTGTCTTTAGTAGACGAAAAGGCGAACCGCGGCTATCTTCCATGGTCAGGTTTTATCAAAAAGGATCGCATTTATCCTATCCATTTAAAATTCAAACAACATGACTTGGTTTTGAAAAGATCATTGACAACCAAGATCAATCTAAGGAAAGTTCACTCCCTAATCGGAAGGCCCATTTGTTGTCAAGGAGGTATTGACAGAGGTGCTCTCAGACTACAGGAAATGGATGGCAATGAATTTCCACAGCTTATCAACTCGGACACCGTGAAACGGTACTATGTCTGAAGTTACCATCAAGCAAACATCCTGGTATTGATCATCCAATCACCAGTCATTTCGGTTTTGAACCCTATCTTTTTTACAAACTCTTCTGCCCCTCAGGGAAACATACACTTCAAACCAGCAACCTGGTTTCACTTCATTTCAAACCTTCCATACAATTTCTGTTATCCTGAAGACGGGATTGAACGTTTCACACCTGCAGTTTATCCTGAAGACGGGATTAAACTTTTCTATGCTTGTAGTTTGTCCTGAAGACGAGATCAAACTTTTTCCACACCTACAGTTTGTCCCCATCATGGGATCAAACTTTCTTCTCCCCGCATATATAGCCTCGCATAATGGGACTCACACTTCTTCTTGGTCATGATTCATCCTGAGGGCGAACTACGTCGACCTGATCTCCCTAATACCCGGGAGTACGTAGGCAACCATATGCTATATGGCCCGGTCATAATAAACAAAAAACAACAAAAACATTTCTTCCCTTTCTCTACAAAAACACTTCTACACCCTTCTTCATCAATAAATCTATCTTCCTTTCACATTCAGCGTTGAACCTCTTACACCAGGTTTGAACTGCGCAGACTTGATCTCCTATTCAATAGGAGTACGTAGGCAACCATTTATGGTTCAGTCAAACCCCTACCAGAACAAAAATACTTGTCACACGGTACTGGGATCAAACTTCAATCCACCATATTTCATCGGTTTCAGACTAAAGGGATGGAATTACCCAACTTCTTCTCACCGATATGAGATTCGATGACCATCTAAGTTGCGGTTGTGCCTCAAAGAGTAACACCAATCCATAAGAGATGGAATTAACTAGGCTTCTCACAAATAGAAGTACTGGCGACCATCTATGGTGCGGTCAATCTCAAAGAGAAAAATCCACACTCCTCTCCACATTTACATACAGATACCAGTCCCAAGACACCAAAGATGGTAGGGATACATACAGATCAATGATCCATTCTGAGAGATCCTGTGACGTAGTATCAAGGCACAACTGAAAGGGAAGTGAATCAAAATATATTTCCCTGCCATACATAATACTGTTTGATATATACATATGTGTTGTACATGACAAAATGGGTAAGATAGTCTGTGCAGGAAAATACAAAGCTATCTACAGATCTGTATGTATGCGGACTATCAGATCTAACATATCATCCCTCTCTGAAGACGGAGGTAAAGCTGCAAGCTTCTGCCCAATGGCATCTACACGAGCTCGCAGATCCGAGGCTAACTGCATGGTGACATGATGCTCATCAATGTATGCACTCATATCAGCAAGGACGCCAGTCGTATGGGATCTAACTGAAGTACAGTCTGCAATGGCCACATCCCTAGCAGATAGGGCGGCATCCCGCTCCACAATCAATGCATCCCTGGCCGATCTAGCCTCATCCCTCTCTAACAGAGTGGCGTCTCTCCCGTCAAGAGCTGTCAACATCGCAGCCTTAGCTTGATCTCTCTCATAGGTCATCAGATGTAGGCTCTGCTCCAAATGTTGTGCTGAATACTGAGTAACAGTGGCACTCGGGGTGGGAGAATCCATCACAAATGCTTGCAGCCCAGCAGTCAAGTCCTCATCAATGGGAATGTCAGCCTCCTCCATAGGCTCCTCATCGTCAGAATTAATATCCTGCACTGTGGATACTACCACAGTCGATGTAGTCTCTGTCTCCATCCATGCTGAATACTCTGCAGAATAACCCGGATGGCTGACAGAAAACTCAGCCAGCTCTCGCTGATCCCAACAAGCATACAACCTGGATCTTTCCTCGGCTGATAAATGGTGTGAAGCGTAGCGCTGACTCACTTCCCCCTCAAATGGATGGAAATCCTGAAACTGGTCAAACTGACACATCATGGCCAGTGGGTGGTAGGTGATCATCCCTCTCAAACCAGCTAGAGGTAGATAATCCATGCCCAGAGCATGAGTAATGAAGTTGTAGGGTGAGCTAAGCCCTGTACACGACAACATAGCAAACGGATCTCTGATCCCTACCAGGAAAGTTGACCAAGATACAGCATCTGTACACTCCGCAAGCTGAAAGGAGTACAACATGGCTATATCATGAGTGAAACAATACCCATGCCATCTGAATATGCCAATCGGTCTCAAGTGTGACATAAACCACACGTACAACATGACCGAACTGCCTATGAACACTCCTGCTTGATAAGTGCAGCAATATGTGGCCAACCTCAGAGTCTCTGCCATAATCATCGGTATGATGGTGTGACCCTCCCTGAGAGCTCTCACTGCCATAATGACGCCAATGTCTAACTTATCCATGTACCATGACATATAGACGTATGACAATACACACAGTAGTAGTACATCCACTCTGGCTGAACGTCAATGGTCCTCCGGTGTAGTGAAATCCCCGAAATGCTGTGCATAACTATCCTCATAGCCAAATCTGTCAAACAGAAAACACTGGGATATCATGTGGCCGAATGTAATCTTGTCCTGTACCACTCTACGCCTCAATCCGGTGAGGGTCATGAACTGCCTACTCATGTCTCCGATCGCCATATGCACGCAAGGTCTGTCCAACGGCAGCATCGTCAATCGTGCATACTCCTCTAGAGTAAGAGTCAACTCCTGGGTCCCAAATCGAAAAACCTGTCTCTCCGGTACCCAATGCTCTAGCATACCCTCCAAAAATCCTGTGGGAACCTGAAACATCAACAGGGTCATAGTATACTACAACAAATGATCTACAGTCACCCTATCTAGTGGTGGCATACTATCATACCATGAGCGCATACCAGATGCCACCAAAAATGGTGGGGTATGATCAATACTGACTAACTCGTCAAGAAGACATTTATGCGGCCGCGTAATCATAAGACCATCCAGGGGTCAATACTGAGTATCTCTGGATATACATACATATGCATAACATAATAATATGCATGATATAATAGATGACAATATGATATAGGGAATGAAAAATTGTACATACATTCCTAAGTATATCATCATCTAATACATCTCTGTACAGCTAAAATACTGGGAAATAGGGCGAAGCTACCCAACAACTGACAGAGGCCTATCAAAAGAGATAACGAGAAATATACATCAGAAGAAGTCAATGGTATCGATGTCTATATCGTCAATCCTGTCCACCTGATGTAACTCCTTCTGAGTCACTAGATCTCTATCTACAAGGATGTCAAGCATATACAAGGGAGGGTCTGCACCGGCAAAACCATATGGGTCACCTGAGGGGCCAACGCCAGAGCTGGAAGGATCAAAAGTGTTTGCCTCTGAACGATCTCTACCCAAATGCCGGATAAAGAAATGTGCCCGGTCCAACTGCCGGGTCAAACTGTCAATCTGTGTCACATGAGTCGGAACTCTGACACAGGCTAGCCAATCCGTTATCATCACGGATCCTGGAACCATATCCCCCATAAACTGTGTGGCGCGGGTCTGAGCTCCAATGGTACGAGGGAACCACCAATGCTGGAACATCTCCTGAATGCAGGAACCCTCTGACAATATAAAACCGTCAACCCCCAACAATGGGATATCAATGACGGGTGACTACGAAACAGGACAATAACGCCTAGTAGGAGGCAAGATCGGCATGCGAATCTCTCCTGTAGTGCTCCTGATAGCACACTCTCCTAAATAGAGCTCCCATCCTCCATTTGTGAAGAGAGGAATCCTACAGGTGGAAACAACGTACTCAACTCCAGTCGGGTACCCATCCTCAAATCCAACACTCAAGTGCTCCCCAGAATAGGGAACCCATGTGATGACATCCGCTGTCAACAACTCCAGCTGTAGGCAGCAATGAGTGAAATCCTCAACAATAGGGATCTCCGCCAGTATGGAATGATGCCATCTCCGTCCTCGTGGATAGGTGTCTAAACCTAACACGCTCACAGGACATAAACATGGAAGCCTCTCATAGGCCCAAAACTGCCAGTACAAAGGCAACATCTGGCATTAGTCAACACTCTTAACTCATATATGGAAAAGACAAGAGAAATACTCACCAAAGCAGTAAAACAGGTAGAATCCTAACCAAGCCTCTCATTCCAAGCCTCGTGATCGCATGCACATTCTCCCCGAGGAAGTAGGCAAAGGTGTAGAACCCCAATCATAGTCTCCTATACGGGCCCATGTGTCGAGTGGCGCCGATCAAAGCGAAGGACACAGAGAGAAGAGTTATCTCTGCATGAAGCGACCCCCAATGATCATCAGAACAATCGCCAAGAATGCGATCCCCGACTCTCACATCATCGCATAGGCTTACTCAACAACCATTTCATCATAGCATCTACGCCAAAGGACCTATACGACAGTTCGCCCTCGAAAGCACTTCCGCCGAACTCCCAACAAGGATCTCGATGGTAGTAGGGTAATATCCGCCGCAAAGGCACTGGAGCCCCTCAAACTCCATACCGTGATAAACCGCCAATCCATCGACGTCGCTCATCACCTCACGATCCAAAGAATGGAGTGATCGAAAGTCGGTGAAACCACCGCCAAACAATGCCTCGAGGTAACCCTGTGGACAATGACGGGAAGAATGGAAAAGAACGTCCCAAATCCCTCAGCCATGTACAATCTCTATAGTCATCATGCGAGCTTGATACATAGAGTGGATGTTTGAACCGCCCCTCGAGGTCGTGTAAAGCCGTAACCTACATCAAATGCGAATCAACATCGAACCCTTTGCTCCTCATCAATAGGAAATAAGGAAGATTAAGATTTAACTTCATACCTCATTTACGTGCAGGTAGACTGAAGGATGCCGACTCAAGTCACCCAGAAGATCTGGGTTCGCCACTTGAATACCGCAAATCCCTACGAAAAACGCGCAAAGCGAGAGCAGAACCTCAATTCCAGACATCCTCCCCTCGTCCTCGACATCCGGCACTTCAACCCGGATAGGACGTATCACCGCCTCCACCAAACGACGAGGCTGTCTAACAAAATGGAGTCGAGGTACTTCAGAAGCCCTCCTTCGTACACCAGAAGTGGTCCTACGGGAACTACTTGGCTAATCCGGATCCATAATATCTGGATAACAAGTCTCCAAATCACCTCAGAAAGGGTGTGATAAATTCTTACCTAGAGCTTTTCAAAATGCATTTTATGATTACATGCATACATGCATTGTTTTAACATACATCTATAGTAGAGTTAAAAATGCATGACTACCCAATGCCTACGTTTTGGAAAAATTTTGTCATAGCCCCTTTGTAAATGGGACTATCCACATGCACATAGGCATGACTAGGTGGCTATTCAGTAGCACATCTATCCTCAGTCATATACATCCTACATGCATTAATACATCACAGTAAAAAATCCATAAGTGTAGTCTAATTACCAGGATTATTTTGCTTTTCTACCTTTACGCATTTGTCCTCAAATAGGATAAGAAATAACAGTAAAAGGTACCAATTTGACTGCTTCAAAAGTCAAATTTTTCCACATCATTATGTTCAGTATGGTTTAATACTAACATTTACTATGTTGAATATTTTTTATCATATCATATCAGCATGCATATTCACTACTATGTGTCTAAGTGCATTTCATGTGATAAGTCATTTTCCAACGAATAAAAACTGGAAAAGAATACATGCATGTGTTACCAGGACAGTGAAGAACGCTTGTACGGTGACAGAATATGCAAAAAGTTGCCCGAACTCAACAGGTCTGAAGAGAAGCTCTCAGATTTCCTTCGTCGCGCAGCTTGAAAATGACTTATGAAAGTAACCTGCAGGGAATACATACCCACGGTTGGCCGCAGGTCCACCTGCGGCACCCCTATATGGGTCCCACACCTCCGGCTCGCTCCAGTTAGAGTTGCAAAGGAGGTCTCACAAGCTGATAAGGCCAAATCAGAATAAAACGCTTACGCCGATTGAGCTAATAAATAGCTGAATTTCGATTTTCATGGGCCACAATCTGTCCCACATCTCACTCATTGGTATTCGCCTGCATACAAGGTATACTATACCAATGGCCTCAGGTTTTACAATTCATGCTCTGCAATACCTCATAAAGGTCCGATGTCACAATCGTGGTTACAACCCTCTGACCACTGAAGTGTCCCTACGGGGTTACAACGCCGAAGTTATGACATAATAAAGTATCCCCGGCGGGGATTACAACGTCGAAGTTATGAAATAACGACGTATCCCCGGTGGGGGTTACAACGCCGAAGTTATGAATTATCTACGTATCCCCGATGGGGGTTACAACACAATTAAACCATTGATGCAAAAATCAATGACGGTCAAGTAGCCTTGACATTATATCAGCCGATGGCAAAAAAACAAATCGAAGCAACCTTCTCTAGCAAGGGTCACAAAGTGATGCAACCATTGATACACACATCAATGAAGGTCAAGAAGCCTTGACAATGCACCCAACATGGATATATCCGGTGATACACACATCAACGAAGGTCAGGCAACCCTGACAATACATACTGTTGGCATTAACTCCAACAAAATTGTGGTACATGCTGGTGATACAAGCCAGAGAAGACCATCCTCATCGGAGAGGACCGATGATGGAATATGTTATACACATCCTCAAACAGACAAAGTTTTATCCCCACAGATCTCTTGTACACAAGAGGTACCTCTATGGAGTAAAAGTCTGTGTCTAGGATTCAGGACTTTGGTGATAGCCCCAACGTCAACATCCTTGAAGACATGGATCGCATGTCCAAGACATCACTGATTGTCATCCCAACAGGATTAGCCGGCAATCATTTCATTCATGCATCATACATTTGCATCATGTTGTTGCATATAGCATCATGTTTATCTTATTGCATTTCAAGTGTCTAGGATTCTTTATCCTATACATGCCTTGCATTGCATGAATATGATAAAGAGGGGCATCTGTAGAAACTCAAAATTTTCTCGCATAACACCATTCTCGACATCACAGAGAGGCATATTCGTCTTTCAGAGATAACCCTGGAAGACAGTTCACATCCATTCTGGATACTATCGGAAGTTCAGTCTCAACCTCGGAACACACACCAGAAACATCATTTCCAACCCCAGAACACACACCAGAAGGACCATTTCCAACCTCGGAGATAACCCCGAGTTTCATCCTTGGCGATAACCCCAAGGAATGCTGTTGTAGTTCCGACGATAACTCCGAAAATGCTTGTTTTAAATGCATGCTATTAGCTTCAATCAGACTTCCTGCCGAGGCACTCACACCTCAGTCTCGGAGCTAACACCGGGTGGACAGGCACTTTCACAGATGACCTTGCAACATTCAAACACTTGCAGCAGTCCAATCTTAGATGTAACCCTAAGCAATGTATGCTTTCAACTCAAATTGGAGATAACCCCGGTGAGGAGTCAAACATCATCTTGCCATCTCAACACATGCACGTCATCTCAACACTTCATACATACATGCATACAAAAATGTCCTACAAGAACTAAGGAGTTCTAATCCCGAGTGACTATTACGCGTGGCAGCACACCGGATAAAATTTGAAGCTTGAAGACCTTCGGCATGGTCCCCTCTTCCTGACTTCGTACAACCCCTAATCCATGTCATTGCGTAACTCTCGACACAAGCAGTCCGAAGAAGGTCTTATATATCTCGTTCGGATGCTAAGATTGAAGTTCTGCAAGTTCAAGGGGACATTACAGTGCATGAGTGCACGATTTTGAGACGACGATGGGACCCATGAACTGGGCACCCAGCGTGCAGCAGTGCAGTAATCATGGCCGCCAGTAGTAATCAAGGTACGCTAGTAGTAATCATGGCCCCCCTCTATAAATAGAGGGCTTGGGGTGGCCATTTTGAAAAAAGAGAGGCGAGGAAGCCCTGTCCAATTTGCTCTGTACACACCCCATATTGAGTGTTTCCTCATTTAAACATCTGTTAGCTCACATATAGCTATATGTTTATCCGGCGAGAGCTGAGTGTTTATCCATATAGAGTCATAGAAATCTGCATTAGCAGCCCACTGTAAGCCTTCTCACACTCTATAAAGTCTTTCTCTTCATCTTTGCACACACTATTCTACACATTGAGAGTCGTGTTGTGTGCGTTTGCTGGGACTTCGGTCCGTGGTTTACATTTCTGTCTATATATATATATATATACTTATATATGTATATATTTATATATAGACTAACATTATCGAGTTATGCCTCGATTGAGCCTAGACTTATGTCTGGAGCGTTTACCTGCTTATATATATATATACAGCTTTTATATATTTAACTACTTACTGCTTTCCATACAAACTGCGGTATCATGTGAGCCTAGGAATCATGTGATCACAGATTCAGTATACTGAATCTAGATTCGGTTCCCGTGATGGACATTTTTCAAATTGCAGCGACTTGTATATTATTTACATGTTTGAATTTCCTTGGATGGTCATCATGCCCATAAGGAGTTCTAAGATCGCCAGATATTATTTTCTCGAAGATGCTTCGCATCTCAAAAATAAAAGCAAACAATAGAAACATTTTAATAATAAAATGGAAGTATGAAAAGGTCTCAATTCCTATTGGCATGTGGTTTGAAAAACCTCTTTACAAAACTTCATTGCTATATCTTCGCTTAAAACCGATTTTTCTATAAATTCAAACCCTTTGTATATAGGTGCGAACGAGGCCTCGCACTACTTTCAAATAATTGCACATCGATCCACACACACACACATTCATATAACAGCTTTCTTGAAAAGTGGCGATCACCGTAGTAACATTACGGATGTCCTGGGTGCCTAACACCTTCCTCCGCATAATCAAGCCTCCCGGACCCAAATGAATCTCTGTTTCACGTGCATCGCTTAGCGATTAATATATCACTGGGTCAATGTGCAAACCTTTTCGGTTGTGTTGGTGCAACCAGTTAAGAACACCAACTGGCGACTCTTAAAATCAAATCGTCGACATTATACATGTCGGACCTTTTTCACTTATTTTTTCAAATAAATCTCACATTAACATGAGAACACCAAAGAACAAGTAATGAAAAGGGACAAATAAAAATTCCAAAGTTGACAATATCATAACCATCCATTGCAATAATCAAGGGCGAAGATTTAAAAGGGATTTACTCCGTCCGCTAGTTGAACTAGCGGACTGGAAAAAAAATACGTTCGTCCACCAGTTGAACAAGAAGATTCCAAAAAAAAAAATTCTCCCCAAATTACCCCCAATTCATAGACTGAAAATAATTAATTGATCCCATCCATCCGCTAGTTGAACTAGCGGATGTGTAAGCCAATAGTCATGGATGTATAAGCTAACAGTCAACGCGCCATGAAATCAAACAAGGAACAATCCAATATGCAATCAAATCCAAATCACAGAAATGGTAATTGCAATCCAATATTCAATCAAATTAAAATCACACAAGGAATAAAATACAAATCACATATTTGATAGGTACAAAACTTTTGTTTTTAATACTGAAATCCAAACAATAATATACACGAGTAAGATTACTTTCTACAAAAAAATTGGGAGCTTAGAATCCAGTCTCTGCTGCAACTCCTTGATCTTAATGGACAGCTCCAGTCTCAGAGAATTCTGCAGTTCTGTAATCTGATCTTGCATCTCCAATATCATACCATCTCTTGCCTTCAGTTGCTGCCTCAGTTTTTGTATCACTTCTCGCTTGCTCAAGATGTTTGAACCAGAATCTGAGACGCATGGAGAGTCGAAGCTGTTTGAGTGATGAAAAGGTTTTAGTCAGGAATATCGTCATCTCTGGTAAAAGAGTGTCTGACTTTCATTCTCTCATCCCCCTTTCCTGAAGTAAATGAAAGATAAATATGGCCAATGAATTACAAATAAAAGACAATGAAGCAACATCTAATCAAGTAGTTAGTACAAGATAATTGGATGAAATTTTGTACCAGAAGATTTAAAGCCATGATGATTAGTAGTTGTTGTTTTTATACCACCAGTTTCTGTAGGGAAAAATTTTGGTTATTCATTGAGGATCTTGTGTTTTCCTCAGTGAAATTAAATTTGAAGGTCTGACATGCTCGTCATGACTCATCAGCTTGGAAAGAAAACATTTATGATAACAAATCATCACCAGAGAGAGTCATCCATGCAAACAGAATATCTACAATGCAAAAATTTAATTGTGTTAAAAGTTATCATGATAACAAATACAAGAGAGCCAAAACTAAACAACAAGACTAAATCACAAAATATGTAGCTATTTTGCTGTATATCTGTGTGCAAAATGATTAGAGAGAGCAAGAAGAACATTTAGCTGAATTTAGATTTTCGAGTATAAAAAAACATCAACCCCTTACTTATGTTGACACTTTTGTATTAAGAAAAAGACAGTTTATTGCAATAACTAATGAATTAAACTCCTAATCAAAACCCAAGTGAAATTCAGCAAGGCCTTTTTTCTTTTTTCCTCTTTCTGCCAACCCCCTAAATGATAATCTAGATTAATTTGGATATACTAGCATGCAAGGTGGGGTTGATCAACAAAATTTCATAGACCGCCTAATTGACACCAACGAGAAACCTATACAAATTAAAAGATTAAAATATTTCCTCTACAAATTATGCAAGATTTGTTGCCAAGCATCTAGATTGTGTATAGAGTTCCTAACCAATCCTGAAAAAGTAAAACTTCATTTCACCTTATACTCGAGGAAAATAGAAAGGTTTTCCGAGGCTTAACATAGCTACCAGTAATATAAACTCTATCAGGAAGGTGGGAAACAACTAATATCCTCACACCTTCATAATTTTTATTGCTGCTAATTAGTTTTAACATATTATAGTTGTGAAAATGTGAAGTAACAAAACCAGTAATCATGAAATGGTCTGTCCAACTAAGAATTCAGACCATACCAGCAGTTACAATTGCATTCTCAGAAAGATAACTGAGGTTTGCTTTAGCCCAAGGAACCCAACGATCAGCAGCCAACTGATAATATAAAGAAGGGAAAGAATTATGTTACAGAGATGTAAAGATATAAATAGATAAAACCCACATCAAAATTCTAGTCATCTAGAGGTAAACCCATATCAAAATTGGAATAAAAAACTTACCGAATAAATGCAGATTAGGTTGATTTAGAACACAAATTCGATCATTGAGAAACCATGGAATGAAAATCGCAGCAGGTTTTTTGCTCCAATTCAATTACACTAGTGCACATACCCTGCCCCAATTCGACTAAAATCGCGTAAAACCCTAATTGAAAATCCCTTTTTTGCAGCAATTGATATTCGTCAGGTTCTTCCTCTGCTCGTTCAATATAGGTGCTCCAAATTGACTGCAATCGAGCTAAACCCTAACAAAAAATCGCATTTTTTGCAGCAATTGATATTCGTCGGGTTCTTCTTCCGCTCGTTCAATACTGAAAAATCAGATATTGCTTAATATTTGAGATCTGAAGTTTTGTACTAGAGAAAGAGAAGAAGACTCTAGCGAAGAAGAGTCTGATATTTGGATGCGCAAAGAAAAGTGATATTTGGGATGCGCTTAATATTTGCTGAGATATGAAGTTTTGTACAGAGAAAGAGAAGAAGAGTTCCGGGATGGACTGAAAAATAAATTCGTTATCTATCGAATTGGGGGCAGAGATATTTTTTTAGCATCCGCTAGTTCAACTAGCGGATGGCGTTGTTGCCTTTTTAATTTCAGTCCTTAATTTATAGAATGTGCGGTGGAGATGTTATTTGCCTAATTTTCATCCATAATAAATACATAATATGGATCATTTTTCATATATATATATATATATATATATATATATATATAGTCTAGTTCTTATCCGGAGTCCCGTATTTTCTTAAAATGCTGACTTTAATTTTATTTTTTTTTTGCTTTTTTTTAAAATAACTAAAAATAAATAAATAAATAAATAAATAAATAATTATGGAACTAAATTTTTTACATAATACAGTGTTTTGGGTGTGATTTGGATACATATAACAAAACATGTCTGTACAGTTTGTGCAGACTGTACATATATTTTTTGGTATAAGTATCCAAATCACGCCCAAAATATTGTATTATGGAGAAATTTCAGTTCTATAATTTTTTTTTTAGTTGTTTTAAAAAAAAAATAAAAAAACAAAAAAAAAATTGGTACACATTTTATTCCAGTCCGGACTCCCGATATATATATATATATATATATATATATATATATATATATATATATATATATACACACACACACACACTACTTACTACTTTTAAATATATGTTTTAATTACTAATTCTATGTAAATACTTAATATTCCAGTCTGTGGACTAGATTTATCTGAATTTAGCCATATCAAACTTTTAACCGGTTCAAAAGTTACAAAACTAGAACTGTTGAGCTAGAATGGCTAAGATTTATTTAAATCTAGTTTTCTTTCTAGTTTTTTTGTAAATATTAATCAATCATGTGAGCCTAAGAGCCACGAGGTCTAAGATCTAGCTAACGGATCTAGATCTGATTCCCACGATGGACCCTTTTCAGCTGTACATGTAGCTTGTAAATTATTTACGGTGGTTGGACATCCTTCGATGGCTTTCATGCCCATAAGGAACCCGACACTGCTATGTAACTTATTTTCTCCAAGATGCTTCACATCTCGAAAATAAAATCAAATCAAGCCAAATACGGAATAAAATAAAAGTATCAAAGGCCTCAATTACTATTGAGTATAAGGGTTTGAAAACCTATTTTCAAAATATCACTGCTATATCTTGCTTAAATTGAACTTTTATAAAAATTAAACCCTTTGTATATAGGTGCAAACGAGGCATAAAACTACTTCCAAATAATTGCACTTAGGCCCAATAAACACACACACTTCAGATAAATTAGGAAAATTAAAAAGTCGCGATAACCGTATTTTCACGGAAGTCGGGGGGTGCCTAACACCTTCCCCCACTCTATGAATCTCGGTTTGCAAGGTTTATTAAACAGAGTCCAACCATTGGGCCTTTGTGTAAACCTTTTCAAAATCGGTTGAGTTGGTACAACCATTTCAAAACTATCAACTGGCGACTCTGAATTTTCAAATCGTCGACATTTTATGTCGGACTCTTTTTAAACTTGCCTTTTCAAACAAAACTCAACATAGAGAACATAAAGGGTAAAAAAGAAAAGAGTAAAAAATTTTCCGACGTCGATAGGTGGCGACTCTGTTGGGCACAGTAGAGGGCTTAAGCCATATTTCAAACTTTTCAAAAAACCCTTTTTATCTGCTTGTGTGTGAATGTTACATTTACATTGAATGGTTGTGAACGAACGTTTTATTTACCACACTTTAGTGCCTTGCACAATATTTGCATGATGTATTAGTGCTTCACACAATATCATCATTTCATACGGTAAAACACGATGTATGTGAATGTATGTTGTGTGATTCCTCCACCAGAAGGCAAACTCATAGGTGTTTTTATTACTGGACTCAAGGGAGACTAATCCCGCGAGGCTCAGGAAAGTCACCACCTTAATCCTCTCTAATTGAAAGATCGGATTAACTTGCCATCTAGTAAATTGCGATGATCTGGGAACCTTCATGCTGAAAAGCTGCGAGAGTGGCCTAAGATAGGTCAGTATATGATTTACCAAACGCGAAGGGAAGTCTCTTCATGTCTTTCCCTTTCAATTCCATGTAAATCCCAAATCCATTTAAATATGCATTCCTTTCCCTATCAAAACATGTCATGCTATCCTTTCATCAAAATAACTGGCATCTGTTTTACAGGAAAAAAATAAAAAAACTCCTAAAAAAGACACATTGCATAGCTTGCAGACTCTTAATGTTTACCCAGACTAAACTACATAGTCATTTTGTAGGGAAACAATTGGTCACGTTACCCGTTCAAAGTCCAAAAAGGCACTAAGCCCACCTTTAGACATGGCTGCAAGTGCCCAAGCTAAATCTACTCCTATTTCTCGAGAGGAGTTTGAGGGACTAAGAAATTAGATTGCAGAATTAGCTGTCTTTTTGAAAGAACAAAACAAACAGACTCAGGGTCAACAAATACCCACTCAAACAGAATCCTCTACACAGGGAGGAATCCAGGGTACTGAAAAAAGGAAGTATATATACTTGACCCTCAAAATGAAAAATCCAACAAAACCCCTGAAATCACCAATCTTAAAGAAGATCAAGAAACTGGTGATATTCGAAAGAAAATCAAACAAATGGAAGAAACCATCCTATCAATCAAAGGGACTAGCACATATGGAAGTGTGACTTATTCAAGTCTTTACATCTTTCCTGGGGTTCATTATCCAGACAAGTTTAAAACTCCTGATTTTGAAAAATATGACGGATTGGGAGATCCTTACACTCATTTAAAAGTGTTCATTGGAGAACTCGAATCTTATGCCGACAATAAAAAACTAAGAATGCAGTTATTTCAAAAGAGTCTAACTGGAGAAGCCAGCACATGATATGCCAGATTAGACAATTCCAAAATCCATAGCTGGGAAGAACTAGCCCATGCTTTTCTAAACTAATACAGTTTCCTATCACAAATGGCTCCAGATAGATATCAAATTACCAAAGTCAAAAAACAGAACATTGAGTCATTCAGAGAGTATGCCCAAAGATGGGGGCGTCTGGATGCTCAAGTAATCCCATCCATGATAGAAACTAAGATGGTAATAACCTTCATTGACATACAAGAAGCTCCATTTTATGAGAGGGTTTTAGCAGGTATAAGAAAACCATTCTCAGAAATGATTAAACACGGAAAAATGGCCGAGATGGGGTTAAAGTCTGGGAAGATTAAAGTCCTCACTACTTTAGAAGTTGTGGCCGAGCACATTCAAGCTGGAAATTATGGGAATAACCCTTGGAAAGCTCATAAAAAGAAATAAGATGATGTATCATTGGTGCTGCAAGGAAAAACTCAGAGAGGAAATTAAAACTTGCCCATTCAAGGGAAAGATTATTCTCCTTTTCAAGCACAATCCTCAAATCCTCCATTTCAAAAGGTTGGAGAGGTCAGACGTCAAAAAGTTTTCACACCCTTAGGGGACTCATTAGAAAATATACTCAAGCTTCTGACATCACAGAAGAAAATTGTCCAGCTTTTTCCTCCAGCTAATGCAAGTGGAAAGAATTTTAATACAAGCAAGCAATGTGTTTATCATTCTGGAGCTCTGGGGCATGATACCCAAGATTGTTGGTCTCTCAAACACAAAATCCAGGATCTGATAGACAGTGGTGAGATCGTGGTAACAAATCCAGAACAACCACATGTGCAAGATAACTCTCTCCCTCAACACAAAGAAGGGAATGTCAATATAATTAACAAAGGGAGTGGAGAAAGTTCTAATTACCTCAAATATTTAGGTAATTCTCCCCAAACTAGCAAAGATAATTCCAATAAATGGGATTATTCAGAATTTCGGTTTGTGATAGAGCGAGAAATGAAGTATATCAATGAATGGGTTGATTAATTGGCAGAACTGGTGGTACATCAGCACCAAGTAACACGGCAGCTGCTCACTAAGGAGCATACAAGTCTCCTCTCCCTTATCACAAAGAATCAACAACAAGCCCAAGAGAATGAAACCTTGGAATAAAGACTTGCAAGGAAAGCAAGATCCCAGGCTCGACAGGACTATGCATGTAAGACCCCAGCTTTTATAAATAAAGATGAATTTTCTATAAATATTATTTTTGAATATTATGGAATAAATTTGATATAATGTTATAGTTGTGGGTAATATTTATAAATTTTGCAAAGTAAGCAAGTTGTTATAAAATATTCGTTCGGTCGGGGAATATTCTTTTTGTCGAGGAATATTCGTACGACGGCTCAATCATTGGTGGACCCCACAACGGAAGTATTGTCGTAGTTAGAAAACGACAAAATTATCTTTCTATAAAAATAACTACGAGGTGTTACCGTTAAAACCGCTGAACTACCCGGTGGTAAAAATACGATGTCTGGCATGGTTGCGTAGTAGCACGCTTGGTATTGATTATTGATGCTTACATGAGAAGTCACTTATTTATACTCAATTATTACTTTCGATAATTCTTTGATCATATCTCTTATATTATTGATTCAATTATTTTCACAAAGATATCATCAGTATAATATGTTATAGTATTAAATTATTAATTGAGACGACAAGTTATAAATGATTAATAATTGTTAAAAGATTAAAATGTGTTGATTAAAAATAAAATGATTTGTGGTAATATTTATTCAATCCTCGATGTATATAAAGAGTCCATTATGAGACGTTTGTGGTAAGTTTGATTATTTTATGGGGGCCCATATGTCATCATCTAAGAGTCTCTTCATCGATAGTAATTACCTTTGTGAATAGTAATTACCTTTGTGAATAGTAATTACCTTCGTCAATAGTATTTACCTTCGTCAATAGTATTTACCTTTCAATAATAGTACCTACCTTCTTCAATAGTAATTACCTTCGTCAATAGTAATTACCTTCAATCAATAGTAATTACCCTTCACAAATAGTAGTTGTCTCTTCAATATTACCAAGAGTTAACGCCTCTTCTCTTGTTCCAAAGGTTAATTACCCTTCGCAAATAGTAGTTGTCTCTTCAATATTACCAAGAGTCATTTTGACCCTTCGTTAAGACCAAGAAGTGTAAGACCCCAAACTTTTTATAAATAAAGATGAATTTTCTATAAATATTATTTTTGAATATTATGGAATAAATTTGATATAATGTTATAGTTGTGGGTAATATTTATAAATTTTGCAAATTAAGCAAGTTGTTATAAAATATTCGTTTGGTCTCAGGAATATTCGTACAACTACCAATCATTGGTGGACCCCAATTAACGGAAGTATTGTCGTAGTTAGAAAAACGACAAAATTATCTTTCTATAAAAATAACTATGAGGTGTTACTGGTTAAAACCGCTGAACTACCCGTATGGTAAAAGTACAAGAATACGCGTGGTTGCAAGAGTAGCACTGCAGATTGATTATTGATGCTTACGTGAGAAGTCACTTAGCTATACTCAATTATTGCTACAATGAATTGTCGCGATCATATCTCTTATATTATTGATTCAATTATTGTCACAAAGATCATCATCACATATAATATGTTATATTATTAATTGAGACGACAAGTTATAAATGATTAATAATTGTTGAAAGATTAAAAATGTGTTGATTAAAAATAAAATGATTTGTGGTAATATTTATTCAATCCTCGATGTATATAAAGAGTCTGTTATGAGACGCGTTTGTGGTAAGTTTGATTATTTTATGGGGAACCATATGTCATCATCTAAGAGTCTCTTCACGTCAATAGTAATTACCTTTGTGAATAGTAATTACCTTTGTGAATAGTAATTACCTTCAATCAATATTATTTACCTTCAATATAGTGTTTACCTTCATCAATAGTATTTACCTTCATTAATAGTAATTACCTTTGTGAATAGTAATTACCTTCGCCAATAATAGTATTTACCTTCAACAATAGTAATTACCCCTTCGCAAATAGTAGTTGTCCCTTCAATATTACCAAGAGTTAATCGCCTTCTTCAATTGTTCCAAAGGTTAATTACCCTTCGCAAATAGTAGTTGTCTCTTCAATATTACCAAGAGTCATTTTGACCCTTCATTAAGACCAAGAGCCACCCTCGCTTTTTTATAAATTGAAAGCTCATTCCTTCATTATTTCTTACGAATTCATTGAAACTCTAGAGAGAGAAACTATAGAGAAAAGAAGAAAAGTATTCTCGCTACTTCAATTTTCCAATATTCATTTCTTCTAAGGTAGGGAATATTATTTGTTGTACTAAAGGGGTGTTATTCTTTCTTATTCATGAAGAGAACTGTTGTTATTCCATTGCTTATTATTCTCGCATGGAATAACTCAGTATACGCTGTAGTTACCCTATACTTGGTGACATTCTTCTATTATTCTGTTGGAACATCCTCGTCTGCAGTGTTTACACACCGGACCGGGTTCCGCTCTTTATTAATATTCTGTTGAACATCCTATCTCATGTGTTTTACACCCGACTGGTTCCGCCTTTATTATTATTCTGCTTGGAATATCCTCGTTCTCATGTGTTTTACGCCGGACCGGTTCCATTCTTTATTATTCTCGTTGAATATCCTCGTCATGTATGCGTTTACTGTGGGACCGGTTCCGTTATTTATAATTCTCATTGGAATAACTCGCCTGCAAGCGCCTATCGCATGCACGGTGATTTCTTTTGTTATTCCATTCTTTATTATACCTAGTTTGGTTAAAGTTTTGACTTCTATACTCCATGAAATTAGTAGAATATCCTTGATATTTGCGTTCATCCAAAGATCTTTTCATGGAAATATTCTTCCCGATCATTCTTGAATTTTACTCTACAAAACAAAGATCATGTCGACAATTTGACGTTAATAATTCCTCGGATAAAATAATTCTTGAACTTGTTTTATTGAATTCTTATATCATTGTCATCATCCTCATGTTTATATTATGTTGAAAGTCATATGTGGCCTCAGTAGTGCATAGATGGACTTGATATGATTATGACCGTAGAGACTATTCTGTAATCATGACCGTAATGTTACAAATGATGTGATAAAAATCCTCGAAGGGTAGTAGTAGTGCATCGATGGATAGTTGTTGGCATGATCATGACCATTAATGTATACACAACTATTCTCGCCCAGTAGTGCATGAATAATTGTGGTCGTGATACTAAAGAATATCCTCGGTCAGAAAAGGTGGGTGATTCGATGATGTGGAATATTTATTAAAGCCGGAGTCTCAAATTTATAACAAAGTTGATGAAAAACCTTTTAAAATCATAAAAGATAGTAGATTTTATTTTCTACTTGACTCTTTTAATGGATTGCTGGTTCCGCTGTAGTTAAACTTGATGTTCATTATATTTTATCAGTTTAACACTGTTGTAGGCTAATGATAATTTATTCTGCATTATCTTAGTCATAATATTTCTTACTGAGCTAGTTGAGCTCACCCTTTCTTTCACTGTTCTCTTCAGGAAATGAGAATATAGCTGGGACGAGTCGGGGAATGGAGTAATGGTCCAGAGGATAGCATTAGTAGTCCTCACTATTCTGTGAAATAGTGTGATAATAATTGTAATGAGGACTCCTTTTGAGTTTGTATAATATCTAGTAGACAATATTTGTATTCAAACTCACAGTTTATGTCGTATTGCATACACTACAGCTTATATTAGTAAGTTGTATTTAAATTACGTACTACGTATCCGACTACCCAAGATGGGTGATGTATACCTAATTTTGGGGTGTCACAATGGTTGGTATCGTAGCTTAGGATATGATCCTCGCTAAGATGTGAGAATAGTACTAGAGGGGAGAGAGCGGGGAATACCTTCGCTAGTATGACCTACCTAAGTTTATGTGCTATTTTATTGGTCTCACGTAATATAGAGATAATTTGTTACATGTCAATTAACCTTTTGTTTTGTGGCGAAGATCTCAAAATGACATCCGAGAATGTTGAGAATAGCAATGGAGCACAAAGCGATCGCCGATTCACCACATATCAATAATCGTGATAATGTGCATCGAAGGCGATAATCCTCACGCAAACAACAACACCGATCAAATGATGAATGATCAAATGTTCGTGAGGCTTTATGCAATTTATGCAACAAAGAAAGCGAGAGCGACTCTCGCCCAAAACGTAGGTGGAAACACGAAAAACTCAAGGCGGTCACCGCTAAACAATTCAAGGAGCTGGACCACCGGAGTTTAAGGGAGAGCCAAAACCACTTCGCTGGCGGAGCATGGATAAAGCAGATTACCAAGATATTTGATGTCTTGGGATGCTCCGAGGAGCAAAAGGTTCCTTTCACGCTTTTATGTTGCAAGCGGAGAGGCGACATCGTGGGAATCGGTCCAGAAACGTACTCAACCTCATCAGATCAAGATACCTTGGGAGAAGTTCCAGAATCGTTCAACGACAAATACTTTCCCGAAAGTATTCACCACACGAAGGAGGTGGAGTTTATCAAGTTGGAACAAAACAATACGACCGTGTCGCAATACGAGACAAAATTTGCGAGTTATCACGGTTTCGTCCCCACTCGTGGTGGATAATGAAGAGAGAGAATGGCGCGAATGTTTTTAAGAGGTTTGAAGTCGGAGATACGCCAACATCTTATTTCTCATAAACCGTGTTTGTATTCGGATGTTGTAAATAGGGCTCGCTTAGTGGAGCGCGATAACGAGTCAACGCAACTAAAAGAGAGCAAGTGCAAGAAAATTATAATACCAAATGAGAGTAGTCATCGGCGGTGACAACAAGCGTGGAGGGAATCAACAGCCGAGATATGGTAACCACTTCGGTGGTAATCGTACAAAAAACAATAAGAATGGACATTTCAAGAAAAGGAGATTCAACAATGATGGAAAGACGCCAAAGACCAAAGACCCGTTGTTAAGGAAGGAGAAAGACCACCTATCATATGCTTCAAATGCGAGAGAGGGACACATCAATCCGAATCATACCATGCCGTCCCAAAGCATGTTATAATTGTGGAAGAGAAGGTCACTTAGCTCGATTTTCGTTGCCATCAAGACAAATTCAACTAGGATGGAGGCACCAAAGGCCGCCCGTAAAAAGTCAAACCTAGAAGGTAAGGGAGAGCGTTTGTTGTGACCTCCCAGAGAGCAAGGAACCCGAATGAGGTCATCACGGTAAGCTTATCATAAACTCTAATGAAGTCTATACTTTATTTGATACCGGGTTCTACCCATTCTTTTATTTCTCCTACTTGCGCCATCGATTAAATTTGACTCGAGAAATTAGACTTTCGACTTATCTCGTGGAAACTCCGTTGGGAGAAACCTTCATTACATCCATCGCTTATAAGTCTTGTTTGGTTCAAATCGGCACCCTCACATTACTTGTCGATCTTATTTCATTAAAATACTTGCGTTTGACGTGATTCTAGGGATTGATTGGTTAACTACTTATCATGCAAAATTGATTATTTTCGTAAGGTTGTTAGCTTTCATATTCCTAATCAACCTATTATGTGAATTCAAACGACCAAACCATTAAAATCAATCACACCATCTCAAGCCATAAAGCTATTCATTTATTAAAAACGGATGTCAAGCTTTCTTAGCTCATGTCACAGATTTAAACAAAAATACGCCGCTTTGAACGATATTTCTATTGTTAATAAATTTCCGACGTATTCCCCAAAGAACTTCCCGGCTACCCCGGAGCGTGAAATTGAATTTTGTATCGACCTTGAACCCTGTACAAAACCTATTTCCAAAGCCACATATCGAATGGCTCCTATTGAACTTCGTGAGTTAAAGACCCAACCGCAGGAATTGTTGTACATCGACTTTATTCGTCCCTAGTACTTCTCCTTCGGGGTGCTCCTGCTTCTATTCGTGAAGAAGAAAGATGGGAGTATGCGATTTTGTATTGATTATCTGGAGTTGAATCATGTCACCATCAAAAATAGGTATCCATTGCCACGTATTGATGACCTGTTTGACCAACAGTAAGGAGCCAAATTCTTTTCAAAGATCGATCTTCGTTCCGATATCACCAATTGAAGATTAGAATCACCGACATTCCAAAGACGGCTTTGAACTCCCTACGACGAGCATTATGAATTCCTAGTCATGTCCTTTGGATCGACTAATGCTCCTCCGCCTTCATGGATATGATGAACCGAGTATTCAAGGAATATTTAGATCACTTTGTGGTCGCTTTTATTTATGACATCCTTATTTATTCCAAAAGCCGTGAAGATCATGAGCAACACTTGAGGTCGACACTCCAAAAGCTTCGTGAATATAAGCTTTATGCCAAGTTGAAGAAATGCGAGTTCGGCTTGAAGAAGTAGCATTCCTTGGGCACGTGGTATCAAGTCATGGAATATCTGTTGACCCAAAGAAAGATCAAAGCTATTCAAAGTCGGGAACAACCTAAATCGAAGGATCGGCGTACGTAGCTTTCTCGGTTTAGCTAGTTATTATCGGAGATTCGTGGAAGGATTTTCTCGAATCGCTACTCCATTGACTCAGCTAACTCGAAAAGATACAAAGTTTGGTTGGAGCGAAGAATGTGAGAAGAGTTTTCAAGAACTCAAGAGGAGACTTATTTCAAAGACTGCTCGACAATACCATCCGCCTCGAGGGATTTGTCATCTACAAGAATGCTTCTAGCAAAGGGTTGGGATGTGTTCTCATGCAACATGGAAAAGTTATAGCCTATGCCTCATGACAACTCAAAGAATATGAGAGGAATTATCCTACTCATGATCTAGAGTTGGAAGTCGTTGTCTTTGTACTTAAAATTTGGAGGCATTACTTGTATGGGGAGAAAGTGGAGATCTTTACGGATCATAAAAGCCTCAAATATTTCTTCACTCAAAAGGAACTCAACATGCGACAACGACGCTGGCTTGAACTGCTGAAAGATTATAATCATACCATCCAATACCATCCTCGAAAAGCGAACGTGGTAGTGATTTATTGAGTAGAAGATCATATGCAAGTACGAAAAGCGCGTATTGTCAACGCAAAGGCCCATTTTGTGTGACTTGCAAAGGATGGAGATAGAGTTAAAGACTCTGTGGACGCATGTGATGATAGCGAGTATATACGAGTAGAACCGACTTTAATCGATAAAGTTAAAGTCGCCAAGCTGCGCACTGAGCCGATGCGTATGAGGAAGAAAGTGCAAGAAGGTGCTATCGCCAAGCAAGAATCGATGAAGAAGGAATACTTGAGTCAACTCCGCACTTTGTGTTCCTAACGACCTTCGATTTAAAGTATAATATCATGATGGAGGCGCACAACACACACCAATCCATCTCGGGAGTACCAAAATGTATTATGATATTTGTCATACATTTTGGTGGAGCAATATGAAGAGAGAGATAGCGCCGCTTATCTCAAGGTGTCTAACTTGTCAACGAAAGTTAAAGCGAGCATCAAGTACCAAAAGGTCCATCAGCAACCACTTGAAATTCCGTAATGGAAGTGGGAGCACATTACCATGGATTTCAAGTATCGGCCTTCCTAAGGTTTCTCAAGGCATTGATGCGATTTGGGTCATTGTTGATAGATTGACCAAGTCTCGCTTATTTCTTACCGATACGAGAAACTTATACACTTGAACGCCTTGCTCAGATGTACATAAACGAGATTGTAAGATCGCATGGTATGCCTAAGATCCATAGTTTCGATCGAGACCCAAGATTCACTTCACGATTTTGGGTTAGTTTGCAAAAAGCTATGGGCACGAGTTATGATTTAGCTTTTAAGATATCATCTTCGATCGGACGGACGACAATGAGAGGACTATTCAAACTCTTGAAGATATATTAAGACTTTGTGTCCTTGATTTCAAGGATTTGGGACAAGTTCTTACCATCGGTGGAGTTTTCCTACAACAACAAAGCTTATCAAGCAAGTATCGCATGGCTCCATTCAAGCGCCAGATGGAAGAAAGTGTCGCTTCCAAAGATATCTTTGGGATGAGGTGGGTGAAGCAACGTTGTTGGGACCGGAGTTGGTACGTATGACTACTTTAAAAGATTCAAACGATCCGACAACGATAAAAACCTCACAAAATCGATAAAGAGTTATGCCGATCTTCATCGAAAGGACGTGGAATTCGATATAGAGATCATGTGTTGTTAAGAGTTGCTCCATGGAAAGAAGTTACAAGATTTGGAAAGAGAGGAAAACTTAATCCTCGATTCATCTGGCCCATTTTTAATCCTCGATCGAGTAGGAATCGGGCCTATAGACTCGCTTTTACCGCCAAATATGTCTCGTGTTCATAACGCTTTTCACATATCCATGTTACGTAAATATGTGAAAGACCCGAACCATATTATTGAGTTAGAACCCACGAAATAGTGGAAGATTTGACGTATGAAGAGGTTCCTCTGCAAAATTTTGATAAGAAGGAACATATTCTACGCTCCAAGGTTATACCTCAAGTCAAAGTTTTGCGGAGGAACCACGATGTTGAGGAAATGACTTGGGAGTTAGAATCAAATGAAATCAAGGTATCCTTACCTCTTCGACATACCGTGTACGCACCTAATTTCGAGGGCAAAATTTTATAAGAAGGGAGGTTGTAAGACCCCAACTTTTATAAATAAAGATGAATTTTCTATAAATATTATTTTTGAATATTATGGAATAAATTTGATATAATGTTATAGTTATGGGTAATATTTATAAATTTTGCAAAGTAAGCAAGTTGTTATAAAATATTCGTTTGGTTCTGGGAATATTCTTTTGTCTTGGAAATATTCGTGCACGACTACCAATCATTGGTGGAACCCATTAATCTAAGTATTATCGTAGTTAGAAAACGACAAAATTATCTTTCTATAAAAATAACTACGGAGGTGTTATCGTTAAAAACTATTGAACTACCCTAAGGTAAAAGTACAAGAATACGCTGTCAGATGCATAAGAGAATACACTAGTATTGATTATTGATGCTTACATGAGAAGTCACTTAGCTATACTCAATTATTGCTACACAAGAATTCATTTCATATCTCTTATATTATCGATTCAATTATTTTCACAAGATCATCTCAGATAATATGTTATAGTATTAAATTATTAATTGAGACGACAAGTTATAAATGATTAATAATTGTTGAAAGATTAAAAATGTGTTAATTAAAATAAAATGATTTGTGGTAATATTTATTCAATCCTCGATGTATATAAAGAGTCTCATATAGAGACGCGTTTGTGGTAAGTTTGATTATGCCCATATGTCATCATCTAAGAGTCTCTTCATCAATAGTAATTACCTTTTTGTGAATAGTAATTACCTTCACAATATAAGTATTTACCTTCGTGAATAGTATTTACCTTCGTCAATAGTATTTATCTTCGTCAATAGTAATTACCTTTGTGAATAGTAATTACCTTCGTCAATAGTATTTACCTTCACAATAGTATTTACCTTCGATAATAATAGTAATTACCCCTTCGCAAATAGTAGTTGTCCTTCAATATTACCAAGAGTTAATCGCCTCTTCTGTTCCAAAGGTTAATTACCCTTCAAAAAGTAGTTGTTGTCTCTTCAATATTACCAAGAGTCATTTTGACCCTTCATTAAGACTCAAGAGCCACCCTCGCTTTTTTCTATAAATAGAAAGCTCATTCCTTCATTATTTCTTACGAATTCATTGAAACTCTAGAGAGAGAAACTATAGAGAGAAAGAAGAAAAGTATTCTCGCTACTTCAATTTTCCAATATTCAATTCTAAGGTAGGGAATATTATTTGTTGTACTCTCGTAAGGGTGTTATTCTTTCTTATTCATGAAGAGAACTGTTGTTATTCCATTGCTTATTATTATTCGTTGGAATAACTCAGATACGCTACGCTTTAATTCTATACTTGGTAACATTCTTATATTATTCTCGCTTGAACATCCTCGTTCATATGTGTTTTACACACCCGACCGGTTCCGCCTTTTATTAATATTTTGTTGGAACATCCTGCTCACAGTGTGTTTTACACCGACCGGTTCCGCTTTTTTATTATTATTCATTGGAACATCCTCGTCTCATGTGTTTTACACCGGACCGGTTCCATTCTTTATTATTATTATTCTCATGAATATCCTCATCTGCATGCGCTTGTTTGGACCGACCTCGTTCCGTTATTTATAATTCTCATTGAATAACTCGCTCGCGCTATGGCCTATCGCATGCATGGTGATTTCTTTTGTTATTCCATTCTTTATTATACTCAATTGATTAAAGTTTTGACTTCTATACTCCATGAAATTAGTAGAATATCCTTGATATTTGCGTTTCATCCAAAGATCTTTTCATGGAAATATTCTTCCGATCATTCTTGAATTTTACTCTACAAAACAAAGATCATGTTGACAATTTGGACGTTAATAATTCCCTGGATAAAATAATTCTTGAACTTGTTTTATTGAATTCTTATATCATTGTCATCATCCTCATGTTTATATTATGTTGAAAGTCATATGTGGCTCTGTAGTGCATAGATGGACTTGATATGATTATGACCGAGACTATTTGGTGTAATCATGACCGTAATGTTACAAATGATGTGATAAAATTCTCGAAGGTCAGTAGTAGTATTGATGGACGAATTGTTGGCATGATCATGACCATTAATGAATACACAACTATTATCGGCACAGTAGTGCATGAATAATTGTGGTCGTGATACTAAAGAATATCCTCGTCAGTAGTGCGGGGTGATTCGATGATGTGGAATATTTATTAAAGTCGAGTCTCAAATATAATAAAGATGATGAAAAACTTTTAAATCATAAAAGATAGTAGATTTTATTTTTTACTTGACTTTTTAATGGATTGTTGGTTTCACCAGTAGTTAAACTTGATGTTCATTATATTTTATCGCTTTAACATCATTGAAGGCTAATGATAATTTATTCTCGCATTATCTTAGTCATAATATTTCTTCTTGAGCTAGTTGAGCTCACCCTTTCTTTCACCGTTTCTCTTCGTGAAATGAGAATATAGCCGGGACGAAGCCGAGGGAACGAGTAATTGTCTAGAGGATAGCATTAGTAGTCCTCACTATTCTGTGAAATAGTGTGATAATAATTGTAATGAGGACTCCTTTTGAGTTTGTATAATATCTAGTAGACAATATTTGTATTCAAACTCACAGTTTATGTCGTATTGTACACGATAGTTATATTAGTAAGTTGTATTTAAATTCTGTACCATGTATCTGACTACCCAAGATGGGTGATGTATACCTAATTTTGGGGGCGTCACAAAGAGCCACCCTCAGTTTTTCTATAAATAGAAAGCTCATTCCTTCATTATTTCTTACGAATTCATTGAAACTCTAGAGAGAGAAACTATAGAGAGAAAGAAGAAAAGTATTCGCTACTTGATTTTCCAATATTCGAGTTCTTCTAAGGTAGGGAATATTATTTGTTGTACTCGTAAAGGGTGTTATTCTTTCTTATTCATGAAGAGAACTGTTGTTATTCCATTGCTTATTATTCTATTGAATAACTCAGATATGCTGTGCTTACCTATACTTGGTGACATTCTTCTATTATTCTGTTGGAACATCCTGCATGCATGTGTTTTACAGGACTGGTTCCGCTCTTTATTATTATTCCGTTGGAACATCCTGTTTGTGTGTTTTACATCGGACCGGTTCCGTCTTTTATTATTATTCATTGAACATCCGTCATGCGTTTCTGACGGGACCGGTTCCGTTATTTATTATTCTGTTGGAATAACTCGCCTGTCAAGGCTTCTATCGCATGCATGGTGATTTCTTTTGTTATTCCATTCTTTATTATACCCAATTGGTTAAAACTTTGACTTCTATACTCCATGAAATTAGTAGAATATCCTTGATATTTGCGTTTCATCCAATATCTTTTCATGGAAATATTCTTCCGATCATTCTTGAATTTTACTCTACAAAACAAAGATCATGTTGACAATTTGACGTTAATAATTCCGGATAAAATAATTCTTGAACTTGTTTTATCGAATTCTTATATCATTGTCATCATCCTCATGTTTATATTATGTTGAAAGTCATCTCATGGCCTATAGTGCATAGATGGACTTGGTATGATTATGACCGCAGACTATTCGGTGTAATCACGACCGTAATGTTAGAAATGATGTGATAAAAATCCTCGAATGGTCGTAGTGCATTGATGGACGATTTGTTGACATGATCATGACCATTAATGAATACACAACTATTCTCGGCCGTAGTAGTGTATGAATAATTATGGTCGTGATACTAAAGAATATCCTCGGCAGTAGTGCGAGGGTGATTCGATGATGTGGAATATTTATTAAAGTTCGAGTCTCATTTATAATAGTGATGAAAAACCTTTTAAATCATAAAAGATAGTAGATTTTATTTTCTACTTGACTCTTTTAATGGATTCTTGGTTCACTGTAGTTAAACTTGATGTTCATTATATTTTATCGCTTTAACATGCATTTGTAGGCTAATGATAATTTATTCTGCATTATCTTAGTCATAATATTTCTTCTCGAGCTAGTTGAGCTCACCCTTTCTTTCACCGTTCTCTTCGTGAAATGAGAATATAGCCGGACGAGTCTGGGAACGGAGTAATGGTCCGGAGGATAGCATTAGTAGTCCTCACTATTATGTGAAATAGTGTGATAATAATTGTAATGAGGACTCCTTTTGAGTTTGTATAATATCTAGTAGACAATATTTGTATTCAAACTCACAGCTTTATGTCAGATTGTATACCTACGCTTATATTAGTAAGTTGTATTTAAATTTTGTACCATGTATCGACTACCCAAGATGGGTGATGTATACCTAATTTTGGGGGCGTCACAGTTGGTATCAGAGCTTAGGGATATGATCCCTGGCTAAGATGTGAGAATAGTACTAGGAGGGGAGAGACGGGGAATACCTTCGCTAGTATGACCTTTGTGACGCCCCCAAAATTAGGTATACGTCACCCATCTTGGGTCGCCACTTACATGGTACATAAATTCAAATACAAACTTAATTATACATCTGTCGTGTAACATACGACAATACATAAGCTGAGAGTTCTAATAGGAATATTGTCATTTAGACAATATCCATACTCAAGGAGTCCTCATTACATTTATTGTCACACTATTTAATGTAATAGTGAGGACTACTAATGCAATCTTCTGGACCATCACTCTTTTTCCCGACTCGTCCCCAAATTTATATTCTCATTTCCGTAAGAGAACAAAGAAAAGAAAGGGTAAGCTCAACTAGTCCAAGAAGAAATATTATAACTAAGATAATGCATAATAAATTATCAATAGTCTTCAACAATGTTAAACTGATAAAATACAATAGACAACCAGTTTAACTGCAGCGGAATATGCAATCCATTAAAAGAGTCAAGTAGAAAATACAGCCTACTATCTTTAGGTTTTAAAAGGTTTTCATCAATTTTATCACTAAGACTCAGCTTTAATGAATAAACCACAATATCTAATCATCCCTCGTACCACTGGCCAAGATTTTCATCAAATTATCAATGGTCATGACTATACCGAATCACCCCGGTCATAATCATACCAAAAACTATCCATCATCGCATTACATGTTGCCATCGAGGACTTTTGTCACATCATTTATATCAAGCCATGATTATACCGAATGATCCTCGGTCATAATCATACTAAGTTCATCTATGCACGTAAGCCAAAGATAACATAATATAACATGATGATGATGATGATGACATAATAATTCAATAAAACAAGTTCACGAATTAATTTATTCAGAACTAATAACGCCCAAATTGTCAACATGATAATCGCTTTGTAGAGTTAAATTCAAGAATGCTCGAAAAATATTTTCATTAAAAATATCGGATGAAGCGCAAAATATCAAGGATATTCCACTAAATTCATGGAGTATGTAAGTCAAAATTTTAACCAACCGAGTATAATAAATAAATGAAATAACAAAAGAAATCACCATGCATGCATCTTGATATGATAAAGTTATTCCAACGTAATAATAATAAATACGAGAATAATAAAAATCGGAACCAGTCCTGTAAAACACACGACAGATATTCCAATAGAATAATAAAGATGTAATAATAAAGATTTTAACCAGTCCCATAAGAAACACGCATGCGGATGTTCCAACTAATAATAAAATAATAGAAGAATGTCACCAAGTATAGGGGATTCCGTATATACAAAGTTATTCCAATGTAATAAATAAGAATGGAATAATATAAGGATTTCACCATGTATAGGGTATTCCGTGCATATACAAAAATTCATGTATAGGGTATGCCACTTTTACAAAAGTTATTCCAACAAAATAATAAAGAATGGAATAATGTAAGTTCTCTTCATGAATAAAAAATAACACACTTACTTACGTAGTACAACAAATAATATTCCCTACCTTAGAAGAGTTGAATATTGAAAAGTGAAGTAGCAAAATACTTTTCTTCTTTCTCTCTATAGTTTCTCTCTCTAGAGTTTCAAAGAATTCGTAAAGAAATAATGAAGGAATGAGCTTTCTATTTATAGAAAACCCGAGGGTGCTCTTAGTCTTAACGAAGGGTCAAAACGACTTTTGTAATATCAAGAAACAACTACTATTTTGCGAAGGGGTAATTAACCTTTGGAACAATCAAGAGGCGCTTAACTCTTGGTAATATCAAGGGACAACTACTATTCATGCGAAGGGTAATTACTAATCGACAAAGGTAATTACTATCGATTTAAGGTAAATACTATCGACGAAGGTAATTACTATTCACAAAGGTAATTACTATTCACAAAGGTAATTACTATTCACAAAGGTAATTACTATTGACGAAGGTAATTACTATTCACAAAGGTAATTACTATTCACAAAGGTAATTACTATTAACGAAGGTAAATACTATTGACGAAGGTAATTACTATTCACAAAGGTAATTACTATTCACAAAGGTAATTACTATTGACGAAGGGACTCTTAGATGATGACATATGGGCCCCCCATAAAATAATCAAACTTACCACAAACGTCTCATAACAAACTCTTTATATACATCAAGGATTGAATAAATATTACCACAAATCATTTTATTTTTAATCAACACATATTTAATCTTTCAACAATTATTAATCATTTATAACTTGTCGTCTCAATTAATAATTTAATACTATAACATATTATACAGATGATACTTGTGACAATAATTGAATCAATAATATAAGAGATATGATGCAAAGAATTATCAGTAGCAATAATTAAGCATAAATGAGTGACTTCTCACGTAAGCATCAATAATCAATATCGTGTGCTACTATACAACTACACGACATCGCACTTTTACTACTACCGTAGTTCAACGCTTTTAACGAAGAAACACCGCCGTTATTTTTATAGAAAAATAATTTTGTCGCTTTCTAACTACGACAATAATACTTCCGCCAGGGGTCCACTAATGATTGAGCCGTCGCATTTAATATTCCCCGACAAAAAGAATATTCCCCACCAAACGAATATTTTATAACAACTTGCTTACTTTTTGCAAAAATTTATAAATATTACCCACAACTATAACATTATATCAAATTTATTCCATAATATTCAAAAATAATATTTATAAAAAAATTCATCTTTATTTATAAAAGCTGGGGTCTTACAACCTCCCCTTCTTAAGAAATTTCTCCCTCGAAATTAGGGTACGTACCTGATATGATAAAGAGGTGAGGATACCTTGAATACGCTTATCGTTAAAAATATTAAATTCATCTTCGCAATCCTACCAAAGATATTCATTAACAATTCATCTTTGCACTACAGCCAAAGATATACAATCAGAAAACCAATAATGCCGAGACGCAGCCTAATAAGTATCACGACCATCGAATTATCCATGCACCATCGGCCAAGGATATTCGTGTTTTCAATTACTACCAAAGATGATTATACCGAATAATCTTGGTCATAATCATACCAAGTCTATCAATACACTACGTGAAAATATAATCGTGTATTCATTAAGATCACGACCACAAATTATCCATGCACTACTACCAAAGATAATCGTGTTTTCAATTACTTATGATTATACCCAAACAATCCTCAGTCATAATCATACCAAGTCCATCTATTCACGTAAGCCACGTATTTACTTTCAACACAATATAAGCATGAGGATAATGATATAAAGAATCAATCATATGAGTTAAAGGATAAATATTAAACATTTATAATATAATTTATCCAGATTCAAGAATATCCCCATGTTATCAATCACTTAATAATCTCATAATCTAATATCATTAATATTATAACAATATTTTAATCACTCCTTAAATTTATAAATAATTTATCTCAATTGTTTACGCTTTTACCATATAATGCATTTAATCATTCAAAATGCCATACTCATAAGATATCATCACCAATTATCAAATCCTCATCAAAAAAATATGCATATACTCTATATAGGATTCTCTAGCCATAAAGTCCTATTTTCAACTTTGTTACTTCACATAACATATTTAACTCATATGTTCAGTAATTAAACTATTTTCATGAAAAATACCAAATCAGTCCCAAAAATATTTCTTTTCTGGGATTTAGCATAATATAGTCCCATAATGAAAATATATTTTTCTCGGAATTTTTAAAATTCATTTACTATTTTTCAAAAATCAATTTCTAATTAATTCCTTAAGAAATTAGCTACCTCAATTTTAACTCCAAAAATTCCCAAATCTTGGCAGGACCTTACACATGTTAATGTGAGCCTCCAGTTTAAATTTCATTGTCATCGGAGTTATAGAACTCCAGTTATAGAATTTTTTGTCAAAAAAACCTAAATATTGAAATGGTCATAACTTGTTCATTTTAAGTCAGAATGAGCTCATTTTTGGACATGAGGTACTTTATAACATATATTTTCTTGTCCCAAAAGGCCAGAATTTTTCACATAAATTTAGTGGCTGAAACAGCCCCTTAAAGTTTCTAAGCAAGAGCGTTTTTGTAATTTGCAGCTTTGGACTCTTTTGCTAAATTCAAATTACTTAAAAATCTACAAAGACCTTTTCCAAAGTGATTCCACTTGGATAAGCTACAAAACTCATAGATCTAACTCTAGGACTTGACCACACTCAAAAATTCAAAATATAATAGGAGATATGGTCAATTGAATTTCATGTTACGTTTTTACCAAAATCTGATTTTTTAACCCTTTGTGATTTCTAAGAAACTTTCATGTTTTCACATAATAACCACATAACTCATCATAACACTTACTAATACTTCATATACCCATGATTTTCATTAGTCCAATTCTTTTATTATGACTTTCATCATAATCCTCGTAAATGCATCCTTTTAGTTGAAGAAATATTTGAGGGTTTAAGAAATGGGTTTTGATCTGGGTCAATACAAAATTCGATTTCACGCTCTAGGGTAGGCTAGGAAATCTTCAAGAATACGTCAAGAAATTTATTAATGATAGAAATATCATTCAAAACTGCTACTCTTATCCAAGACTTGGATAGTACGTTACATTGATACCAACTATGACTTCTATCCTTTAACCTAGATAGCACCTCACAATGATACCTATCAACTTGTCATCGTAATTCATGACGTCGCCTACAGAAAGTCTGGCTTCGGTGCATTCCACACAAGGAAGTCAACAACGAAAGGATCGGGCTCTTTACTTATGGCTTGATATAACAGTAATTAACTTTAGGGTTTGGTTACTTTGAATTTGTATAACAGGTTGGTTAGGAATATGAAAGCTAACAACCTTACAAAAAGAATAATAAGTAGTTAATCAATTGTTTTCAAAAATTACCTCAAAGGCAAGTATTTTCAAAGAGATAAGATCGTGAAAGTGTTTATTTGAAACAACAAGATTAATAAACAGTGGAGGTAAAGAAGGTTTCTCCCAACGAAGTTTCAATAGATAAATCAAAGTCTAATTTTTCCGGAGTCAAATTTAAACATTGAACACAACTAGGTAGAATAAAAGAGTGGGTAGAACTTGTATTAAATAAAGTATAGACTTCGCAATAATTTATAATTAATTTACCCGTAATAACTTCGTTTAGGTTTCTCGACAAACACTCTCGCTTAAATTACCGAGTTTGACTTTACTATAGGGTACATTCCACCCTTAAGTGCTTCTTCACTTTCCTGATCCATGATTTGAATCATTATTCTCCGATCCATATCGAATTCGGGTTGACCGCTATGCATGTGGTAATTCAATTCGATGTTGGGTTCTCCCAATTGTCATTCAAAAAGTAAAGTCCATTTCATCTATTTTGGCTTTATTGATCGGACGCCTTTTTCTAAACTATCAACGCGTTGTGTAGCTTTTTTTTTACCCATGCATCGCCTATTCTCCTTCGCTCGCTTGTTTCTTCTTTCAAATTGATCTTTGATTTTTAAATTCTCGATTCCAACTTTAATATCTTACACCGCGCCAAAGCGTGATTTTGTTCGAGCATCACATATCGGGTAACCCAATTTTGAATTATTGATCCCTTTGTTCCACGACTGCTTGCCGCTCTTCAACTCATTCTTCTAGCTCACGAACACGATTTTGTAATTCTAAGTTTTGATCATAAATTTCTTCTAACCAATTCTCCCGTGTTCCTCTTCTTCCTCTTCTTCCTCTTCTTCCTCACTCTCACCGCTACCTCAAATTCAGCTCGGGTGCAACAATTAGTTCTTCATTCACTACGTGGATATCTCTAATTTGTTCCTCGTCCGACCTTGCATTAACCTCGATTAGTGATTAAAGGTGTCACAACTGGTCACATTCACTCCATCAGTGAATATTTTCACCGTCATTTCCAAACACCGCCACAACACAAGGGTTAATTAATATATCAAATATTATCCCTATACTCGACCGACCAATTAAATAACAAATAAACTTAGGTAGGTCATACTAGCTAAGGAATTCCCCGCCTCTCCCTCCTAGTTCTTATCTCAGATTTTAGCCAGGATCATATCCCTAAGCTCGATACCAACCGTGACGCCCCAAAATTAGGTATACGCCACCCATCTTGGGTCGCCACTTACATGGTACATAAATTCAAATACAAACTTAATTATACATCCGTCGTGTAACATACGACAATACATAAATCGAGAGTTCTAATAGAATATTGTCATTTAGACAATATCCATACTCAATGAGTCCTCATTACATTTATTATCACACTATTTAATGTAATAGTGAGGACTACTAATGCTATCTTCTGGGACCATCACTCTTTTCCCAGACTAAATCCCCAACCTATATTCTCATTTTCTCAAGAGAACGAAGAAAGAAAGGGTGAGCTCAACTAGCCCAAAGAAGAAATATTATAACTAAGATAATGCGTAATAAATTATCAATAGTCTTCAACAATGTTAAACCGATAAAATACAATAGACAACCAGTTTAATCATACATGAATATCTTAATCCATTAAAAGAGTCAAGTTGAAAATAAAGTCTACTATCTTTTAGGTTTTAAAAGGTTTTCATAAATTTTTATCACTAAGACTCGGCTTTAATGAATAAATCACAATATCTAATCATCCCCGTACTACTGGTCAAGGATTTTCATCAAATTATCAATGGTCATGTCTATATCTTAAATCACCCCAGTCATAATCATACTAAAAACTATCCATCATTTTGCATTACGATTGTTAGGTTTTGTAATATTCATGAACGCAATCAAATTGCAAAATAAAGCGGAACGTGTAAAAATCGAGTTTTAAAATTTTACAAACCATATACCCGGATCTCCCTTTATGCACAATTATTAATTAAACGAAAAGATAAAGAATAAAATCATACCCTTGAAGATCGAGCTTCCTCAGGTACAAGTTCACCTCCAATCCTTTTCTCGTTCAACTTGAATCCACCGGGTTTGGTTCCTTCCTTTGATCAACGTTAGCCACCCAAGTGTTTGGCCTCTAGAGGTGATCCACCAAGGAAGAAGAAGGATTTAAGAAGAAGGGTGGTTGGCTAAACCCTAGTTTTTCTATCTCTATAGAAAAGGCGTACTCTCCCAACTATTGGAATTATTACGTATGTTGTAAAAGTCAACAACAACCCCCAACACCCATAATAAGACTCCTCTTATTTATAGATGTGGGCAACCCACCTTAACAATTAAGAAATTGGGATTTATTTAATTAATTAAATTCTTTTAATTAATTAAGCTCCCTAATCTTATTAGGGATAATTAATTAAACTCCTTTAACTAATTTTTCTTCCCAATCCAATTAGGAATAAATGAGAGTACTTATATTAAATTAATTCCTAAACTTTTTAGAAATTAAAATAATAATAATTGTAATAATATTAATAAGACTCTCTTATTAATTTATATTTAATATTTCTAAAATATTAAATAATAATATTAAGCTATTTAATTTATTCTATCACCATAGATTAAATTAAATATACTTAACATATTATTACGATTATGCCATTAACTTCTTAAATAATTATTCTTCCTTTTATGGTGTGACCCTTTGTTCTTCTCCATATTAAACCGGTTGTGAATAAATCAATTAGAACAATTCTAATCTTATTTAAATAAATAAATTAAACAATTAATTTATTTAAATAAATAATATTTATTCTACAATAGGATAAGCCTCCCTAGCGATCAACGACTTTTCTAGATAATATAGATTTCAACATTAATCATAAAAGAACCTTTGAGTAAATAGTTACCGTGACAATTCAATCCTTCCACCATACAATGTCTCAATTAAATATAAGACATGGAATTATCACAAGTCTTATTTTATTTAATTATATGTATTTCGATCCTTAAATGCACAACTCAAATAATGCAAATTAGAAACTCCTTTCTAATTTCATTCTCGCTTTGGCCAAGGACTACTGGGTTGTCATTTATCGAATCACATAGACATTTCTCTTCTTTTATTAGAAGTGGTAGATTCTTTATCGATCATACATTATCTCCATGTATAACTTATTATACCCAAGCATACCCTTTGATATACCCTAAGGGTCTTAAGGAATAAGTCAAAGTATAACTCATCATACACAAGATACTATGATGATCTCAAGTCCAAGGATTACTTGTACTACTATCACTACAGAATTCCTATCGACAGACAAGTAAAACTCCATTAGGTATTCCTTAGCGAGCCACGCTCAAATGAACTTATTCTCTAATAAACACCTACATACTTGCTTTAGTGTCTCCACACAAATGATCATGAGATCAATCATCCTCATCCAATGAGCAAGCAACGATGTACCAATCTATCCTGGATTCACTAATCCCCAATTTAGTAATCCAACGATTGGGAACTATTTTAGTTTTAAGCTTTCTAAGAATTTAGATCTCATTAGAATGATCATCAAGATTATTCTAAAAGCATTGCTTAAAACTATGGGTTTATCACATATTATAAAACAAAGATCATGTAGATAATTAAAAGCCTTTAATAAATTAATACTTTTTATTAATAAATGAATAAGATTGTTACAAAGTATATGCTTTATCATCAAACATGATTGGCTTGTGTGCATACTACTTTCAATCTCCCACTTGCACTAAAGCCAATCGTCATGGTATCTTATACTCTTCTTCTAAGTGACGATTATTCCAACATTGGATAAGCTTTAGTTAATGGATATGTAATGTTGTTCTTGAGAGTCCACTATCTCTATAGTGATTTCCCATCTTTCAATGATTCTAATAATCAAATGAAAGTACCCACAACACATGTTTAGATCCAAGATGAGACTTAGAACTATTCCTAGTTCTCAGAATGAACTTTTAATCCAAACAATGAACTTGCGTACTTCATTTATAGCTATATACTTTGTCTTTATCACTAAACCAACAACTCTTTCATTGTTTGGAACCTTTCAAATTCACTGCACTAATCGCTCAAGATAACGCTTTACCTTAAAGTAGATTTTTCACGTCATCTTGTCCGTCTCTGAAAAACTTGAGTCTCATTAAGCCCTCTAGTTTTAATTTAGACCCACCATGAATAGGATCACATCCGTAGTGCTGGTTAAGCACTTTAAGATGTTTTTCACTGACTCATAGTGAACTTCTCCATAATATGACTGATGAACATTAGGTCTCGTACATTTCATTTCATGCATGATTGTCACTCATGCGACCTCTCTTTTCAGGAGTCTGTGGGGACTATTAGGAGAGATACACTCCATAGCTCATCTACATGAGACATCTCTTGGAGTTTGCCATGCTAAACGACTTTAGAATCAAATGAATATACGTTCCTTGGGTTAAGTCGAGCATCCTCTTAAATCTATCTATATAGATTTATATCCCCAATTAAGATACTCTTCCAAATCATTCATGGAGGAATGTTTAGAAAACTTTATCTTTACTGATTGTAGCATTGGTATGTCATTCCTTATCCGTAGTATATCAACATATAATACTAGAAATTTCACGACGCTCCCAATCGACCCTTTTGTACACACTCAGAACTCTTACCTCATCGTATGTAACTCGGATCATCATCTTCTATGATGCGTGCATCATCATCATCATCATCCATGATGAATCCATACCTCCTAGGTATCTTCTTGATACTATTCCGCATTTATGATTCTGGTTGTGGGTACAATAGGTCTATCTACAGTTCCTCTTATTTAACTTATAGTATTTTGTGGTTCTTGAACTCTTCAAGATCTATTATCCTCCCACTAGCCCCTTTTAATGATAAACACCTTTATCTTAGAAGGCGCGCGTGTTTCGTAACAAACACCTTTTGCTAAGTAGAATTATAGAACATATACCCTAAACTTACTTTAGGATGTCCCACAAATCAAGACATGTCAAATCTTGTCCCAAGCTTATCCTTCAAACTTTTTTCACATAAGTCGACAACCCTTATGTTAACATACTTAAGATTAGGAATCCTCCTCGTCCATAACTTTTATGGAGTCTTGGGGCTGGATTTTGAGGTTACCTTTTCGTAGATATGCAAAACCATTTCTAGGACATTATCCCAGAAGGATACTGGAATGTCGGTAAAATCATTTTGGACCGTACCATGTTCAACAAGGTATGATTTTTCCTTTCAGATACATCAATCAATTATTACGTATTATGAGGTGTCCATTATGAGAAAACCATTTGAGATGATCTAGAAACTTATTGCACAAGTATTCCTTCCTTGATCCGATCAAAGAATCCTAATACTTTGCCAATTTGTTTCACTTCTGAATTCTTTGAACCTTTCAAATAATTCAAACTTGTATTTTAACAAATACACACATTCAACTCTTTGAATGATCATCTCCTTTTCTTATACTAGTTTGTTCAATTTGCAAAATTATTTTTCACGTAAGTCAAGTATATAAAACCCATTAAGTAATATTCCAGTTCTATACAAAACATTATTATTATTATAAATAGAACAACAATTGTTCTTAATTATAATACCAAAAATTTCATCATCCAACAACAAAATGGAAATAATGTTTCCAACGAGAACTGGAATACAATAACAACTTATCGACTTAATAGACTTGCCCAGTAGGCATTGCTAAACTATAAGTTCCTATACTAATGCAAAGAACCTTTGCTTCATTTTCCACACATAGGATTACTTATCTTTGTTTAACTTTCTACTTCTTTGGTCCTTCATAAATCTATATTTATGATAACCAAAGCTCGGTATCCAATACCCAAATAGAACCTCGACTTAAAGAAAAATTTATTTCAATCATGAAGAAAAACTCAGATTGTAACCAAAACTTCACTAAGCTTCTTTGGTTAGCCTCTCGCAAGATGCTTCTCGCAGCTTTCTTTCTAGTGTCCAGGAGCTTATTGCAGC
This sequence comes from Panax quinquefolius, assembly GCA_020205615.1. Taxonomy (NCBI): domain Eukaryota; kingdom Viridiplantae; phylum Streptophyta; class Magnoliopsida; order Apiales; family Araliaceae; genus Panax; species Panax quinquefolius. Next base: position 58,079,418 of record CM035173.1, read on the forward strand.
GGAAGCAAACTCCTTTGCTATCCGTACGCTTTTGTTCTTATTATCCTTTGTTTTTGCCTTTCTATATACCTTCTTTGAATCGCTCTTCTTTTCGGAAGATCCTTTGGCCCTTACCAAGAAGACATGGTCTTTCTTGGTTGAAAGTGACTCTCAACATTTTTCAATATGTTAAGCAAATCAATGAGGTCGATATCTAGCTTGTTCATATGAAAAATTCACAACAATTGTGAAAGGAGTCCGGGAGTGAGTGCAAGATCAAATCTTGCTCAACTCTCCATCCATGACAAAACTCGTTGTCCTAATTGATCAATCAAATTGATAATGTTAAAGACTTTTATCTCATCTCAGAGTGTCATCTGGTCATTCTAGATCGGAAGAGCTCCTTAGATATCCGATATCTATCGGTCCTACTTTCCTCGCCATCAACTACTTGATGTGCGGGAATATAAAAGAGCATCCATAGTTTCATGCCGACGTCAAGCTCGTTACTTTCATAGATGCGAGCATGATGCATTGAGCCAATCAGTGCATCATCTTGCCACTTTCTAAAAGTAGCAATCTCTTCCTCAGAGGCATTGTCTCGCAACCATTGCAGGATAGAGCGATTAAGGACATAAGATTGCTTTTCACCTATGAGAACTATTCTCAAATTCCTTAACCAATCCGCTTAATTCTTTCCCGATTAATTTAGCATCTAATATGCTTCGCAGTGATAGTAATTTTAGACATTGTAAAATTCTGTAAATGAATTTGTAATTAATAATATTTTAACATACATTCTTTTATTAATTACCAAAATAATTTAGGTCTTGTTTTAAATTGGTATCTCTCACTATTTTCTTCAAACTATATTACCCTCACTTATATAGTTCGGCAAAATCTAATTAAAGATTTGCTAGTGAGAATAAGGATCCCATTTCAAATGTATATAGCCTTGTGGTGACAGAACAAACTATATATAAATAAATAGGTAGACAACTTTTGTCAATTACATCAACTATGCAACTCCTTTTCTTTTGCCTCTTAGATTATTTTGATCAAGTGGTGGCACATCCGAATCAAAATTATCCAAGTTAAGTCCCACCTAGCACTCTATATATTCAAAAAGAAAAAATATCATCCTTGTGGTGACACAACAAAAACAATATTGTTCAATTTTCTTTATAAGCATCAAATGTGATAAATTAACATCTTAAATACTTAATACTTGCCTTGTGGTGACACAACAAACTCATATTAAATATTTAATACTCTATTAATTTTATCATGCTAGAAAGGCGATGTTCGATATTCCAAATATCTTTGAACGCTTAGGACTTAATATAAAAAAAAATTGAGGGGTTTGTTATTAATTTGTCTCATCTTGTTTAGCTGCATTTATATATATATATAAAAATACGCCATTATATTAATTAACATGCTAAGCATGTTTGCATAATATATAATATATATAGTATAAGCATGCACATATAGAATACTATATTCTACCCGGATTGATTATGGACTTTTATTCTAGTTTGGTTCACTAGAGCCACCAAGTGAACCAAAAGGTCAAACCTTAGGGGTGCAAGAAATAATATTTAAATATAACTATTACATTTAAACCCTGGTTCCATTACAAACGGGTCTTCAAGCGCCTCCTCCTTGATCTCTAATTCTTCAAAATTAATTCTAACTATTCCTATTACAAAACTATTTAAAATAAATAGAAACCTTGATCGCTAAATAAGGGGAAGTACATAAGAGGGAGATAGAATTTACATTAAGAAAAATTAGAGAAGACGAAAAGCAACCCCGCTTTAATAAAACCCATACATTCATGCATCCAACTAAAATAAAATCCAATCGCATTGGTCAATAGTCCATAATCAATCCCATTTATTATCATACACATCATCATATGCATTAATAAATAACATTCATCTTATGAATAATAAACATTTAATATATATTGATATTATTTAATGGGCAAATTTAGTTAGTATAAAATCTAATTTTGAATCAAAATAAACTCCTTTATTTTAATCCAAATTTAAATCAAAATAAAACTATTTTATTTTAATTTATCCAATTTTGAATAAAATAAACTATTTTATTTTAATCAAAATTTTAATCAAAATAAACTCCTTTATTTTAATTAATTATGGAATCCAATTCCATGTAAAAAAAATCTTTTATTAAAAGAAACACTTTTATTCTTTCCTATTCACAAATAAACTCCTTTATTTTGAATAATATGAAATCTTATTTCATATCTAAATAAACTCCTTTATTTAAGGAAAGATGATTCTTTTTCCTATTCATTCCAAATAAACTCTTTTTATTTTGAATAATATGAAATCTTATTTCATATCTAAATAAACTCCTTTATTTAAGGAAAAATAGAATCCAATTTCAACTCCAATTAGTTAGCATGGAATCCAATTCCAACTCTAATTAGTTAGCATGAAATTTAATTTTAAAATTAAAATAAACTTTTATTTTAAGATTAAAATAAACTTTTATTTTAAAATTAAAATAAACTTTTATTTTAATAATAAAATAATTAAGAATAATATATATATATATTAACCGTATATATAATAATATATATATATTAGTACCGAATATATATATATAACATATATATATATATATATATATATATATATATATATATATATAAAATATATATATATAATATATATATATTAGTACCGAATATATATATATATAACATATATATATATATATATATATATATATATCCTAATCTGGTATTTGTCAAATATTACTTAACATAGCCTTGATTTCCGCATGAATTAGTTAAGTACCCAGATTAACTGTGGCCTTTATAAAAAAAAAAAATTGATCAAGTCATACCAAGTCCATGGATCATACAAATAGCCTACTGATTTGGTTTAAAGTTAGGATGTATCACGTTATATATATATATATATAATAATAATAATTCTCCTGCTCTCCTTTCAAAAAAAAATGGCAGGATACAAAATATATAAGTATATAGCAACTTTGATTTCCGTGATTACCTGTTAACTTTGAAAAAAAAAGGGTCACGTGATTGCATGGACCAAGTCCTTATCAAAATGGCCATTTTAATAAATCTTGCTTGATCATTGGGTTATCCACCACGTGGAACAGCAGAAAACCAACCTTGGTTATATGTTTCCAGCCGTGAATTAGAGAAAAAAAAAAAGGTTATACCAGCGAAATAAAAAAAAATGCCGGTTTTTTTTTTAATAAATTTTATACAATAAAAATATGCCCAATAAAATTGTTCTAAACCCATATCAATATACATATCAAATTAAAACAATTAATAATTCGCATAAAGGTTTGGCTCTGATACCACTGTTAGGTTTGTAATATTCATGAACGCAATCAAATTGCAAAAATAAGCGGAAACGTGTAAAAATCAGAGTTTTAAAATTTTACAAACCATATACCCGGATCACCCTTTATGCACAATTATTAATTAAACGAAAAGATAAAGAATAAAATCATACCCTTGAAGATCGAGCTTCCTCGTACAAGTTCACCTCCAACCTTTTCGCTTCAACTTGAATCCACCGGGTTTGGTTCCTTCCTTTGATCAACGTTAGCCACCCAAGTGTTTGGCCTCTAGAGGTGATCCACCAAGGAAGAAGAAGGATTTAAGAAGAAGGGTGGTTGGCTAAACCCTAGTTTTTCTATCTCTATAGAAAAGGCGTACTCTCCCAACTATTGGAATTATTACGTATGTTGTAAAAGTCAACAACAACCCCCAACACCCATAATAAGACTCCTCTTATTTATAGATGTGGGCAACCCATCTTAACAATTAAGGAATTGGGATTTATTTAATTAATTAAATTCTTTTAATTAATTAAGCTCCCTAATCTTATTAGGGATAATTAATTAAACTCCTTTAACTAATTTTTCTTCCCAATCCAATTAGGAATAAATGAGAGTACTTATATTAAATTAATTCCTAAACTCTTTTAGAAATTAAAATAATAATAATTGTAATAATATTAATAAGACTCCTCTTATTAATTTATATTTAATATTTCTAAAATATTAAATAATAAATATTAAGCTATTTAATTTATTCTATCACCATAGATTAAATTAAATATACTTAACATATTATTACGATTATGTCATTAACTTCTTAAATAATTATTCTTCCTTTTATGGTGTGACCCTTTAGGTTCTCCATATTAAACCTATTGTGAATAAATCAATTAGAAACAATTCTAATCTTATTCAAATAAATAAATTAAACAATTAATTTATTTAAATAAATAATATTTATTCTACAATAGGGATAAGCCTCCTAATGATCAACGACTTTCCGTATAATATAGATTTCAACATTAATCATAAAAGAACCTTTGAGTAAATAGTTACCGTATAATTCAATCCTTCCACCATACAATGTCTCAATTAAATATAAGATATGGAATTACTTTGTCAAGTCTTATTTTATTTAATTATATGTATTTCGATCCTTAAATGCACAACTCAAATAATGCAAATTAGAAACTCCTTTCTAATTTCATTCTCGCCTTGCCAAGGACTACCGGGTTGTCATTTATCGAATCACATAGGACATTTCTCTTCTTTTATTAGAAGTGGTAGATTCTTTATCGATCATACATTATCTCCATGCATAACTTATTATACCCAAGCATACCCTTTGATATACCCTAAGGGTCTTAAGGAATAAGTCAAAGTATAACTCATCATACACAAGATACTATGATGATCTCAAGTCCAAGGATTACTTGTACTACTATCACTACAGAATTCCTATCGACAGACAAGTAAAACTCCATTAGGTATTCCTTAGCGAGCCACTTCGATGAACTTATTCTCTAATAAACACCTACATACTTGCTTTAGTGTCTCCACACAAATGATCATGAGATCAATCATCCTCATCCAATGAAAGCAAGACAACGTATGTACCAATCTATCCGGATTCACTAATCCCCAATTTAGTAATCCAATGATTGGGAACTATTTTAGTTTTAAGCTTTCTAAGAATTTAGATCTCATTAGAATGATCATCATCATTATTCTAAAAGCATTGCTTAAAACTATGGGTTTATCACATATTATAAAAACAAGATCATGTAGATAATTAAAAGCCTTTAATAAATTAATACTTTTTATTAATAAATGAATAAGATTGTTACAAAGTATATGCTTTATCATCAAACATGATTGGCTTGTGTGCATACTACTTTCATACTGAGCCATCGAGGACTTTTGTCACATCATTTATATCGAGCCATGATTATACCGAATGATCCTCGGTCATAATCATACTAAATTCATCTATGCACGTAAGCCAAAGATAACATAATATAACATGAGGATGATGATGATGATGACATAATAATTCAATAAAACAAGTTCACGAATTAATTTATTCAGAACTAATAACGTCCAAATTGTCAACATGATCTTGCTTTGTAGAGTAAAATTCAAGAATGCTCGTAAAAATATTTTCATTAAAAATCTTTGGATGAAGCGCAAATATCAAGGATATTCCACTAAATTCATGGAGTATAGAAGTCAAAATTTTAACTTACCGAGTATAATAGCGAATGAAATAACAAAAGAAATCACCATGCATGCGGTACTTGATGAGGCAGTTATTCAATGAAATAATAAATACGTAATAATAAAAAGCGGAACCGGTCCTGTAAAACACACGATGTGGATATTCCAATAGAATAATAAAGATGTAATAATAAAATTTAAACGAGTCCCATTAAAGCAAAAGCATGTGATGTTCCAACGGAATAATAAAATAATAGAAGAATGTCACCAAGTATAGGGGATTCGTGATATACTGAGTTATTCAATGTAATAAATAAGAATGGAATAATATAATGATTTCACCAAGTATAGGGTATTCCGCATATCTACAGTCATGTATAGGGTATGCCACTTTTACGAAGTTATTCAATGAATAATAAAGAATGGAATAACGAAGTTCTCTTCATGAATAAAAAAAATAACACCCCTTACGAAAGTACAACAAATAATATTCCCTACCTTAGAAGAGTGAATATTGGAAAAGTGAAGTAGCAAAATACTTTTCTTCTTTCTCTCTATAGTTTCTCTCTCCGAGTTTCGATTGAATTCGTAAAAATAATGAAGGAATGAGCTTTCTATTTATAGAAAAAGCGAGGGTGGCTCTTGGTCTTAACGAAGGGTCAAAATGACTCTTGGTAATATTGAAGAGACAACTACTATTTCATGAAGGGTAATTAACCTTTGGAACAATCAAGAGGCAGTTAACTCTTGGTAATATTGAAGGGACAACTACTATTTGCGAAGGGGTAATTACTATTGACAAAGGTAATTACTATTGACGAAGGTAAATACTATTCAAGAAGGTAATTACTATTGACGAAGGTAAATACTATTGACGAAGGTAATTACTATTCACAAAGGTAATTACTATTCACAAAGGTAATTACTATTCATAAAGGTAATTACTATTGACGAAGGTAATTACTATTCACAAAGGTAATTACTATTCACAAAGGTAATTACTATTGACGAAGGTAAATACTATTGACGAAGGTAATTACTATTCACAAAGGTAATTACTATTCACAAAGGTAATTACTATTGACGAAGGGACTCTTAGATGATGACATATGGGCCCACCCATAAAATAATCAAACTTACCACAAACGTCTCATAACAGACTCTTTATATACATCAAGGATTGAATAAATATTACCACAAATCATTTTATTTTTAATTAACACATATTTAATCTTTCAACAATTATTAATCATTTATAACTTGTCGTCTCAATTAATAATTTAATACTATAACATATTATACAGATGATACTGTGACAATAATTGAATCAATAATATAAGAGATATGATGAAGAAGGAATACTTCGATGAAGAAGAATATAAGGTATAAGGTGTTATGCCGGAAGCAAGAATCGATGAAGAAGGAATACTTCGAGTCAACTCCAGACTTTGTGTTCCTAACGACCCTGATTTAAAGTATAATATCATGATGGAGGCTCACAACACACCCTTTGCAATCCATCTCGGGAGTACCAAATGTATCATGATATTAAATAATACATTTTGGTGGAGCAATATGAAGAGAGAGATAGCATTGTTTATCTCAAGGTGTCTAACTTGTCAACGAGTTAAAGCGGAGCATCAAGTACCAAAAGGTCCATTGCAACCACTTGAAATTCCATAATGGAAGTGGGAGCACATTACCATGGATTTAGTTCTGCACGGCCTTCCTAAGGTTTCTCAAGGCATTGATGCGATTTGGGTCATTGTTGATAGATTGACCAAGTCTGCTCATTTCTTCTTGATCTGAGAAACTTATACACTTGAACGTCTTGCTCGTATGTACATAAAACGAGATTGTAAGACTGCATGGTATCTGCCAGTATCCATAGTTTCGATCGAGACCCAAGATTCACTTCACGATTTTGGGTTAGTTTGCAAAAAGCTATTGCACGCACTTACGATTTAGCTCGGCATATCATCCTCGGATTGGACGGACGGTCGGAGAGGACTATTCAAACTCTTGAAGATCTATTAAGACTCATGTCCTTGATTTCAAGGGATTTGGGACAAGTTCTTACCATTGGTGGAGTTTTCCTACAACAGCAGATTATCAAGCAAGTATTGGCATGGCTCCATTCGAGCGTTGTATGGAAGAAAGTGTCCTTCTCCAAAGATCTTTGGGATGAGGTGGGTGAAGCAACGTTGTTGGGACCGGGAGTTGATACGTATGACTACGGAAAAGATTCAAACGATCCGACAACGTATAAAAACCTCACAAAATCGATAAAGAGTTATCTTTGATCTTCATCGAAAAGACGTGGAATTCGATATAGGAGATCATGTGTTTGTTAGAGTTGCTCCATGGAAAGGAGTTACAAGATTTGGAAAGAGAGGAAAACTTAATCCTCGATTCATCGGTCCATTTTAATCCTTGATCGAGTAGGAGCTCGTGGCTATAGACTCGCTTTCTGCTTGAAATATGTCTCGTGTTCATAACGTTTTCACATATCCATGTTACGTAAATATGTGAAAGACCCAACCATATTATTGAGTTAGAACCGGACGAAATAGCGGAAGATTTGGCGTATGAAGAGGTTCTGTTCAAATTTTGGATAAGAAGGAACATATTCTACGCTCGAGGTTATACCTCAAGTCAAAGTTTTGTGGAGGAACCACGATGTTGAGAAATGACTTGGGAGTTAGAATCAAAATGAAATCAAGGTATCCTTACCTCTTGACATACCAGTGCATCGCACCCTAATTTCGAGGGCAAAATTTCATAAGAAGGGAGGTTGTAAGACCCGACTTTTATAAATAAAGATGAATTTTCTATAAATATTATTTTTGAATATTATGGAATAAATTTGATATAATGTTATAGTTATGGGTAATATTTATAAATTTTGCAAAATGTAAGCAAGTTGTTATAAAATATTAGTTTGGTCGGGAATATTCTTTTTATGGAAATATTAGTCATGCGGCACTCGATCATTGGTGGACCTACAATGGAAGTATTGTCGTAGTTAGAAAAGCGACAAAATTATCTTTCTATAAAAATAACGGCGGAGGTGTTACCGTTAAAACTATTGAACTACACCGGTGGTAAAAGTACGATGTCTGGCATGGTTGCGTAGTAGCACCACGGTATTGATTATTGATGCTTACGTGAGAAGTCACTTAGCTATACTCAATTATTACTACGATAATTCTTTGCATCATATCTCTTATATTATTGATTCAATTATTGTCACGCGATATCATCTCATATAATATGTTATAGTATTAAATTATTAATTGAGGCGACAAGTTATAAATGATTAATAATTGTTGAAAGATTAAATATGTGTTGATTAAAAATAAAATGATTTGTGGTAATATTTATTCAATCCTTGATGTATATAAAGAGTCTCATATGAGACGTTTGTGGTAAGTTTGATTATTTTATGGGGGCCCATATGTCATCATCTAAGAGTCCCTTCAATCGATAGTAATTACCTTTGTGAATAGTAATTACCTTTGTGAATAATAATTACCTTCGTCGATAGTATTTACCTTCGTCAATAAATATTTACCTTCGTCGATAGTAATTACCTTTGTGAATAGTAATTACCTTCAATAATATAGTATTTACCTTCGTCGATAGTATTTACCTTCAATCGATAGTAATTACCCTTCGCAAATAGTAGTTGTCCTTTGATATTACCAAGTTAAGCGCCTCTTGATTGTTTCAAAGGTTAATTACCCCTTCGCAAATAGTAGTTGTCTCTTCAATATTACCAAGAGTCATTTTGACCCTTCGTTAAGACCAAGAGCCTGTGAGGTTTGTAATATTCATGTGCGCAATCAAATTGCATAAAAAGTGCGGAAGCGTGGAAAATCAGAATTTAAAAATTTACAAACCATATACCCGGATCACCCTTTATGCACAATTATTAATTAAACGAAAAGATAAAGAATAAAATCATACCCTCGAAGATCGAGCTTCCTCAGGTACAAGTTCACCTCCAAATCCTTTCGCGTTCAACTTGAATCCACCGGGTTTGGTTCCTTCCTTTGATCAACGTTAGCCACCCATATGTTTGGCCTCTAGAGGTGATCCACCAAGGAAGAAGAAAATTCAAGAAGAAGGGGTATTGGCTCAAACCCTAGTTTTTCTATCTCTATAGAAAGGGTGTACTCTCCCAACTATTGGAATTATTACGTAGTTGTTAAAAGTCAACCAACCCATTTCATCCATAATAAGACTCCTCTTATTTATAGATGTGGGCAACCCACCTTAACAATTAAGGAATTGGGTTTTAATTTAATTAATTAAATTCTTTTAATTAATTAAGCTCCTAATCTTATTAGAGATAATTAATTAAACTCTTTTAATTAATTTAACCTCCTAATCTTATTAGGAATAAATGAGAAATACTTATATTAAATTAATTCCTAAACTCTTTTAGAAATTAAAATAATAATAATTGTAATAATATTAATAAGACTCCTCTTATTAATTTATATTTAATATTTCTAAAATATTAAATAATAAATATTAAGCTATTTAATTTATTCTATCACCATAGATTAAATTAAATATACATAACTTATATTATTACGATTATGCCATTTACTTCTTAAATAATTATTCTTCCTTTTATGGTGTGACCCTTTAGGTTCTCCATATTAAACCGGTTTTGAATAAATCAATTAGAACAATTCTAATCTTATTTAAATAAATAAATTAAATAATTAATTTATTTAATTAATATTTATTCTATAATAGGATAAGCCTCACTAGCGATCAACGACATTCCGGATAATATAGATTTCAACATTAATCATTAAAGAACCTTTGAGTAAATAGTTACTGTACAATTTAATCCTTCCACCATACTGATGTCCCAATTAAATATAAGGCATGGAATTCTTTGTCAAGTCTTATTTTATTTAATTATATATATTTTCGATCCTTAAATGCACAACTCCAAATAATGCAAATTAGAAACTCCTTTCTAATTTCATTCTCGCCTTAACCAAGGACTCTTGGGTTGTCATTTATCGAATCACATAGGACATTTCTCTTCTTTTATTAGAAGTGGTAGATTCTTTATTGATCATACATTATCTCCATGTACAACTTATTATACCCAAGCATACCTTTGATATACCTAAGGGTCTTAAGGAATAAGTCAAAGTATAACTCATCATACACAAAGATACTATGATGATCTCAAGTCCAATGGTCACTTGTCTTACTATCACTCTGAAATTCCTATTGACGAGCAAATAAAACTCCATTAGGTATTCCTTAGCGAGCCACGTTCGATGAACTTATTCTCTAATAAGCACCTACATACTTGCTTTAGTGTCTCCACACAAATGATCATGAGATCAATCATCCTCATCTGATGAGCAAGAACGTATGTACCAATCTATCCTGGATTCACTAATCCCCAATTTAGTAATCCAATGATTGGGAACTATTTTAGTTTTAAGCTTTCTAAGAATTTAGATCTCATTAGAATGATCATCATCATTATTCTAAAAGCATTGCTTAAAAACAATGGGTTTATCACATATTATAAAACAACATCATGTAGATAATTAAAAGCCTTTAATAAATTAATACCTTTTATTAATAAATGAATAAGATTATTACAAAGTATATGCTTTATCATCAAACATGATTGGCTTGTGTGCATACTACTTTCAATCTCCCACTTGCACTAAAGCCAATCGTCATGGTAACTCATACTCTTCTTCTCTAAGTGACGATTATCCTGTTTGTTGGATAAGCTTTAGTTAATGGATATGTAATGTTGTTTATGAGAGTCCACTATCTCTATAGTGATTTCCCATCTTTCAATGATTCTTATAATCAAATGAAAGTGCCACAACACATGTTTAGATCCAAGATGAGACTTAAGAACTATTTCTAGTTCCGTAATGAACTTTAATCCAAACAATCAACTTGCGACTTCATTTATAGCTATATACTTTGTCTTTATCACTAAACCAACAACTCTTTCTTTGTTTGGAACCTTTCGATTCACTTCACCACTGTTCAAGGTAACCCTTTACCTCGAAAGTGGATTTTTTCTGTCGTCTTTATGCATGCGAAAAAACTTGAGTTTGTTAAGCCCTCTAGTTTTAATTCGGACCCACCATCAATATGATCACATCCTTAGTCTTGGCTTAAGCACTTTAAGATGTTTTCAGCGACTCATAGTGAACTTCTCCGAGATATGACCGATCGACATCGGTTCTCGTATATTTCATTGCATTCATGATAGTTACTCATGCGATCTCTCTTTTCGAGAGTCTCGTGGGGACTTTTAAGAGAAATACACTCCATAGCTCATCGACATGAGACATCTCTTGAGTTTGCCATGCTAAACGACTTTAGCATCAAATGAATATCGTTCTTTGGGTTAAGTCGAGCATCCTTTTAAATCTATCTATATAGATTTATATCCCCAATTAAGATACTCTTCCAAATTATTCATGGAGGAATGTTTGAGACAACTTTATCTTTCTTGATTGTAGCATTGGTATGTCATTCCTTATCCGTAGTATATCAACATGTAGTACTAGGAATGTCACGATGCTCCCAACGACCCTTTTGTACACACTAGGTTCATTCTTATTTTGATAAAATCAAACTCTTTTGATTTGTTTCATCAAAAGAATGTTCCATTTTGAGAATATTGCTTCAATCAATTTCTTTGAGTGTCTACAACTCTTAACTCATCGTATGTAATCGGATCATCATCTTCTATGATCGTACATCATCATCATCATCTATGATGAATCCATACCTCCTAGGTATCTTGATGCTACTATTCTAGATTTACGATTCTTGCTTGTAGGTACAATAATTACATCTACGGAGTTCCTCTTATTTGACTTATAGTGTTTTGTGGTTCTTGAACTTTTCAAGATCTATTATCCTCCCACTAGCCCTTGAATAATAAACACATTTATCTTAGAAAGCGTGTTTTCATAACAAACACCTTTTGCTAAGTAGGATTATAGAACATATACCCTAAACTTACTTTAAGATGTCCCACAAATTATACTTGTCAAATCTTGTCCCAAGCTTATCCTTTGAAACCTTTTCACATAAGTTGGACAACCCCTTATCTTAACATACTTAAGATTAGGAATCCTCTATTTCCATAACTATTATGGAGTCTTGGGCCTGATTTTGAGGTTACCTTTTTGTAGAGATGTCACAGCCCATTTTCTAGGACATGATCCTGAAGGATCTGGAATGTCGGTAAAATCATTATGGACCGCACCATGTCCAACAAGGTACGATTTTTCCTTTCAGATACATCAATCAATTATTGCATATCAGGAGGCGTCCATTGTGAGAAAACCATTTGAGATGATCTAAAAACTTATTGCACAAGTATTTATTCCTTGATATAATCAAAGAATCTTAATACTTTGTCAATTTGTTTCACTTCTGAATTCTTTGAACCTTTCAAATAATTCATACTTGTATTTCAGCAAATACACACATTCAACTCTTTGAATGATCATCTCCTTTTCTTATACTAATTTGTTCAATATACAAAACAATTTTTCACGTAAGTCAAGTATACAAAATCCATTAAGTAATCTTTCAGTTCTATACGAAACATTATTATTATAAATAGAACAACAATTGTTCTTAATTATAATACCAAAAATTTTATTGTCCAACAATAAAATGGAAATAATGTTTCTAACAAGAATTGGAATACTGATAACAACTTATTGACTCGATAGATTTGCCGTGTAAGCAATGCTAAACTATAAGTTTCTATAGCTAATGCAACAAACTTTGCTTCATTTTCCACACATAGATTTACTTATATTTGTTTAGCTTTCTACTTCGCTTGGTCCTTCATAAATCTATATTTATGATAACCAAAGTCGGTATCCAATACCCAAGTAGAACCTTGACTTAAAAAATTTATTTCAATTATGAACAAAAAACTGTATTGTAACTGAAACTTCACTAAGCTTCTTTGGTTAGCCTCTGCAAGATGCTTCTCGCAGTTTCTTTCCAGTGTCCAGGCTTATTGTAGTGGAAGTAAACTCCTTTGCTATCCGTATCAGTTTTGCTCTTATTATCCTTTGTTTACGCCTTTCTATTTACCTTCTTTGAATCGTTCTTCTTTTGAAAGATCCTTTGGCCCCTACCAAGTAAGACTTTGTTTTCTTGGTTGGAAAGTGACTCTCAACATTTTCAATATGTTAAGCAAATCAATGAGGTGATATCTAGCTTATTCATATAAAAAAATTCACAACAATTGTGAAAGGAGTTAGGGAGTGAGTGCAAGATCAAATCTTGGCTTTGAACTCTCCATCCATGACAAAAACTTCGTTGTCCTAATTGATCAATCAAATTGATTATGTTAAGAACTTTTTATGCATCTTATAGTGCCATTGGCCATTCTAGATCGGAAGAGCTCCTTAGATATCTCGATATCTATCGGTCCTACTTTCCTCACCATCAACTACTTGATGTGCGGGAATATAGTAGAAGCATCCATAGTTTCATCTTGTGGCTTGAAGCTCGTTACACGTAGATGCGAGCATGATGCATTGAGCCAATTTGCATCATCTTGCCACTTTCTAAAAGTAGCAATGTCTTCCTCGAGAGCATTATACGCAACCATTCGAGGATAAAGCGTATTAAGACATAAGATAGCTTTGCGACCATGAGAACTTTTCTCAATTTCCTTAACCAATCCGTTTAATTTGGTTACGATTAATTTAGCATCTAATATGCTTCATGATGATAGTAATTTAGACATTGTAAAATTCTATAAATGAATTTGTAATTAACAATATTTTTGCATACATTCTTTTATTAATTACCAAAATAAATTAGGTCTTGTTTTAAATTGGTATCTCCACTATTTTCTTCAAACTATATTACCCTCACTTATATAGTTAAGCAAAATCTAATTAAAGATTTCTTTAGTGAGAATAAGGATCCCATTTCAAATGTATATAGCCTTGTGGTGACACAACAAACTATATATAAATAAATAGGTAGATAACTTTTGTCAATTACATCAACTATGCAACTCCTTGTATTTTGCCTCTTAGATTATTTTGATCAGTGGTGGCACATCCGAATCAAAATTATCCAAGTTAAGTCCAACCTAGCACTCCATATATTCAAAAAGAAAATATCATCCTTGTGGTGACACAACAAAACAATATTGTTCAATTTTCTTTATAAGCATCAAATGTGATAAATTAACATCTTAAATACTTAATACTTGCCTTGTGGTGACACAACAAACTCATATTAAATATCTAATACTCTATTAATTTTATCATGCTAGTAGCGACGTTCGATATTCCAAATATCTTTGAGCGCTTAGGACTTAATATAAAAAAAAATGAGGGGTTTGTTATTAATTTGTCTCATCTTGTTTAGCGCATTTACATATATATATAAAATACGCGTCATATTAATTAACATACGAAACATGTTTGCATAATATATAATATATATAGTATAAGCATGCACATATAGAATACTATATTCTACCTTGATTGATTATGGACTTTTATTCTAGTTTG
Source organism: Panax quinquefolius (assembly GCA_020205615.1). Classification (NCBI taxonomy): domain Eukaryota; kingdom Viridiplantae; phylum Streptophyta; class Magnoliopsida; order Apiales; family Araliaceae; genus Panax; species Panax quinquefolius. The sequence goes on from CM035173.1 coordinate 58,094,549, forward strand.
GTTCACTAGAGCCACCAAGTGAACCAAAAGGTCAAACTCTGGGGTGCAAGAAATAATATTTAAATATAACTATTACATTTAAACCCTGGCTCTATTACAAACTTGGTCTCTTGGCGCTTCTTGTCCCTTGATCTCTAATTCTTCAAAATTAATTCTAAATATTCCTATTACAAAACTATTTTAAAATAAATAGAAACCTTGATCGTGATCGAGGGAAGTACATAGGAGGAATAGAATTTACATTAAGAAAAATTTAGAGAAGGCGAGTCACGCAGACCCCATTTAATAAAACCCATACATTCATGCATCCAACTAAAATAAAATCCAATCGCGTTGGTCGATAGTCCATAATCAATCCCATTTATTATCATACACATCATCATATGCATCGATAAATAACATTTATCATATGAATAATAAATATTTAATATATATATTGATATCATTTAATGGGCAAATTTAATTAGTATAAAATCTAATTTTGAATTAAAATAAACTCCTTTATTTTAATCCAAATTTAAATCTAAATAAAACTATTTTATTTTAATTTATCCAATTTTGAATAAAATAAACTATTTTATTTTAATCAAGATCTTTAATCAAAATAAACTCCTTTATTTTAATTAATTATGGAATCCAATTCCAAGTTAAAAAAATCTTTAATTAAAATAAACTCTTTTATTTTAATTAATTATGAATCCAATTCCATGTAAAAAAAATCTTTTATTAAAGGAAACACGGATATTCTTTCCTATTCACAAATAAACTTCTTTATTTTGAATAATATGAAATCTATTTCATATCTAAATAAACTCCTTTATTTAAGGAAAGATGGATTTACTTCCTTATTCACAAATAAACTCCTTTATTTTGAATAATATAAAATCTTATTTTATATTTAAATAAACTCCTTTATTTAAGGAAAATAGGATTCTCTTTCCAATTCACAAATAAACTCTTTTATTTTGAATAATATAAAATCTTATTTCATATCTAAATAAACTCCTTTATTTAAGGAAAAATAGAATCCAATTTCAACTCCAATTAGTTATCATGGAATCCAATTCCAACTCTAATTAGTTAGCATGAAATTTAATTTTAAAATTAAAATAAACCTTTTTATTTTAATATTAAAATAAACTTTTATTTTAAAATTAAAATAAACTTTTATTTTAATTATAAAATAATTAATAATAATATATATATAACTATTATATATATATATGTAAAAGCAAATATATATATTTCATATATATATATATTATACGTACTATTTATATATGTAATATATATATATGTAATATGAATACTTGATAACTCCATGTTTCCATTAAAAATTCAGTACCTTCCGAATGGTTTAAAAGGAAATAGGATATTCAAGTTTTTTTTTCAAAATCAATTGATGATTGTTGCTGACTTCCGTTGGAATTTTATTTCGGCAGTTTTTTTTTTTTTTTTTAATTTTATACAATTAAATTATGCCCAATTAAATTGTTCTAAACACATATCAATATAATATCAAATTAAAACAATTAATAATTAGCATAAAGGTTTGGCTCGATGCCACCATTAGGTTTGTAATATTCATATGTAATCAAATTGCATAAAAAGTGCGAGCGTGGAAAATCGAAATTTAAAATTTACAAACCATATACCCTAGGATCACCCTTTATGCACAATTATTAATTAAGCGAAAAGATAAAGAATAAAATCATACCCTCGAAGATCGAGCTTCCTCGGGTACAAGTTCACCTCCAAATCCTTTCGCGTTCAACTTGAATCCACCGGGTTTGGTTCCTTCCTTTGATCAACGTTAGCCACCCATATGTTTGGCCTCTAGAGGTGATCCACCAAGGAAGAAGAAAATTCAAGAAGAAGGGGTATTGGCTCAAACCCTAGTTTTTCTATCTCTATAGAAAGGGTGTACTCTCCCAACTATTGGAATTATTACGTAGTTGTTAAAAGTCAACCAACCCATTTCATCCATAATAAGACTCCTCTTATTTATAGATGTGGGCAACCCACCTTAACAATTAAGGAATTGGGTTTTAATTTAATTAATTAAATTCTTTTAATTAATTAAGCTCCCTAATCTTATTAGAGATAATTAATTAAACTCTTTTAATTAATTTAACCTCCTAATCTTATTAGGAATAAATGAGAGTACTTATATTAAATTAATTCCTAAACTCTTTTAGAAATTAAAATAATAATAATTGTAATAATATTAATAAGACTCCTCTTATTAATTTATATTTAATATTTCTAAAATATTAAATAATAAATATTAAGCTATTTAATTTATTCTATCACCATAGATTAAATTAAATATACATAACATATTATTACGATTATGCCATTTACTTCTTAAATAATTATTCTTCCTTTTATGGTGTGACCCTTTAGGTTCTCCATATTAAGCCCAGGTTGTGAATAAATCAATTAGAACAATTCTAATCTTATTTAAATAAATAAATTAAATAATTAATTTATTTAAATAATATTTATTCTACAATAGGGATAAGCCTCCTAGCGATCAACGACTTTCCGGATAATATAGATTTCAACATAAATTATTAAAGAACCTTTGAGTAAATAGTTACTGTCTGATTCAATCCTTCCACCATACAATGTCCCAATTAAATATAAGGCATGGAATTCTTGCCAAGTCTTATTTTATTTAATTATATATATTTCGATCCTTAAATGCACAACTCAAATAATGCAAATTAGAAACTCCTTTCTAATTTCATTCTCGCCTTAACCAAGGACTCTTTGGGTTGTCATTTATCGAATCACATAGGACATTTCTCTTCTTTTATTAGAAGTGGTAGATTCTTTATTGATCATACATTATCTCCATATACAACTTATTATACCCAAGCATACCCTTTGATATACCTAAGGGTCTTAAGGAATATGTCAAAGTATAACTCATCATACACAAGATACTATGATGATCTCAAGTCCAAGGATCACTTGTACTACTATCACTACTGAGAATTCTATTGGCGACAGCAAATAAAAACTCCATTAGGTATTCCTTAGCGAGCCACGTTCGATGAACTTATTCTCTAATAAGCACCTACATACTTGCTTTAGTGTCTCCACACAAATGATCATGAGATCAATCATCCTCATCCAATGAGCAAGCAACGTATGTACCAATCTATCCGGATTCACTAATCCCCAATTTAGTAATCCAATGATTGGGAACTATTTTAGTTTTAAGCTTTCTAAGAATTTAGATCTCATTAGAATGATCATCATCATTATTCTAAAAGCATTGCTTAAAACTATGGGTTTATCACATATTATAAAACAGCATCATGTAGATAATTAAAAGCCTTTAATAAATTAATACCTTTTATTAATAAATGAATAAGATTGTTACAAAGTATATGCTTTATCATCAAACATGATTGGCTTGTATTCATACTACTTTCAGAGCCACCCTCAGTTTTTCTATAAATAGAAAGATCATTCCTTCATTATTTCTTACGAATTCATTGAAACTCTAGAGAGAGAAACTATAGAGAGAAAGAAGAAAAGTATTCTGCTACTTCACTTTTCAAATATTCAGTTCTTCTAAGGTAGGGAATATTATTTGTTGTACTCGTAAAGGGTGTTATTCTTTCTTATTCATGAAGAGAACTGTTGTTATTCCATTGCTTATTATTCTATTGGAATAACTTTGTGTCTGTGATTTTACCTATACTTGGTGACATTCTTCTATTATTACATTGGAACATCACATGCATGTGTGTTTTACAGGACTGGTTCCGCTCTTTATTATTATTACATTGGAACATCACATGCATGTGTTTTACACCGGACTGGTTCCGTCTTATTATTATTACATTGGAACATCACATGCTGTGTGTTTTTGCACCTTACTGGTTCCGTCTTTATTATTATTACATTGGAACATCACATGCATGCGTTTCTGTACGACTGAATTCCGTTATTTATTATTACATTGGAATAACTTTTGCACATGCGATCATCGCATGCATGGTGATTTCTTTAGTTATTCCATTCTTTATTATACCCAGTTGGTTAATACTTTGACTTATACTCCATGAAATTAGTAGAATATCATTGATATTTGCGTTTCATCCATATCTCTTTCATGGAAATATTCTTATCATTCTTGAATTTTACTCTACAAAACAAGATCATGTTGACAATTTGGGCGTTAATAATTCTGGATAAAATAATTCTTGAACTTGTTTATCAATTCTTATATCATTGTCATCGTCCTCATGTTTATATTATGTTGAAAGTCATCTACATGGCTGTGTGTGCATAGATGGACTTGGTATGATTATGACCAGAGAGACTATTCTCTGTAATCATGGCCGTAATGTTACAAATGATGTGATAAAAATCCTCGATTAAGTAGTAATGCATTGATGGGCGATTGTTGGCATGATCATGACCATTAATGAATACACAACTATTCTTGGCGTGAGTGCATGAATAATTGTGGTCGTGATACTAAAGAATATCCTTGGCCGTAGTGCGGGGGTGATTCGATGATGTGGAATATTTATTAAAGTGAGTCTCAAATATAATGATGATGAAAACCTTTTAAATCATAAAAGATAGTAGATTTTATTTTCTACTTGACTCTTTTAATGGATTGTTGGTTCCATTTGTAGTTAAACTTGATGTTCATTATATTTTATCGGTTTAACATTGTTTTGTAGGCTAATGATAATTTATTCGCATTATCTTAGTCATAATATTTCTTCTTGAGCTAGTTGAGCTCACCCTTTCTTTCACTTTATTCTCTTGAGAAATGAGAATATAAATTTGGGACGAGTCGGGGAGCGGAGTAATGGTCGGAGGATAGCATTAGCGATCCTCACTATTACGTGAAATAATGTGATAATAATTGTAATGAGGACTCCTTTTGAGTTTGTATAATATCTAGTAGACAATATTTGTATTCAAACTCACAGTTTATGTCGTATTGTACACGATAGTTATATTAGTAAGTTGTATTTAAATTCTGTACCGTGTATCTGACTACCCAAGATGGGTGATGTATACCTAATTTTGGGGGAGTCACAATGCAGACCAAAGGAAGTTCACCCTTTTGGGTCAACCAATGGAAGAAATATTGCATATGTTGATCAATGAAGGGAAGTTCACAACACTGCTACCCCCAATCAATTCACATTCTAATAGATTTGATGCTACCGGGGTTTGTCAATACCACTCCAATACTCGTGATCATAGCGCTATCTCATCCAGAATATGATTGACAGCGGTTGTAAGAACCATGAATTTCGTGAATGAATAATTATTTTAATATAATAAGGAAATGAATATTTATTTAAATATAAATATTGATGTGTAGTAAGATGAGTAATTCAATTAGTGGAAATTGAATGTATATAAGGATTAAGAATTGTGAAATGCATTGTGTGGCATAATAAAATATGAGGAAATTCACTAAGTGAATTAAAAGAGAAATAGTTTATTAAGAGGAAGATTAATTATGTGATTCCATAGATGGAATGAATAAGTTTTTAACTAGTAATATCACTAATATGGAAGTTAATTCATGTCATGTAAAATTAGTGTGATGATAGAGGTCAGAACTGGCTTAGAGCTAAACTAGTTTGGCATTGCCAGGGACCGAAAAACCATGATTACCCCCTCCCAAAGAAGACAAATTAAGCATAATCTAGCGATGCGATCTGGGATAAGTTGGTTATTACTATAGAAAATTTAATGGGACATTATTGTAATGTGTGACATGAATAAAATCATATGATAAAAATACATTCTAATGATATAAGGTACCAAGTCCTACAATAAAATCATATGTAACCTTTGTTACATAAATAATTAAGTAACTGTATACTCCAGAAAGTGGGAAAAGAATTAAATGTTTAAAATAGCATTTAATATTAAATAATGTTATTATGTGGTTATGGGAGTAGTAAAAATATCTATAGAGATACCCGGACAATAATACCTAACAAAGTAATTTTATTATGTGTACCTAATGTACATGGATTTTATGATGTGAGTACATAAATAATCCCTAATTTTCCTAATATAGTAACAATTGTACATTAAAATTACATTCTTGGGAATTAAAGTAACTAAATGAGCAATTTTAAGCACGTTGCTGAGAAAAAAATCCATCAGTTGAAAAAACGTGCTCAACTTCTATTTGCATAACTTCCAAGCTGTGAACAGTAACCTCAAACATAGGTGATCATTGCTATGGAGATGGCTGGGAAGTGGTAGTTAAACAACTCTTAATTAACTATTGTTTTCTTCTTATGCAACATGGGTTCCAACCTCAGTGTAAAATAAATGCCCAGTCCACCATTTCTCTATATAAAGCAACTGCATTTTCAGTTTTTACATTACTGAAGCTTGTCTGTGAAATTTTGAGAAATTGAGTCTGAGAGTTTGTGGTTCAAAGAAGGGTTTAACAATCACGGAAGGGAGAAATTAAGCAAACTAAGCTTCAAAGAGGTATAAAATCATAACTTTGGTACTAAGTTGGGTTTTGACAAATTCTTAGAATTACTTGAAATTCTTTGTTATCAATATGAATTAGCATGCTATCATGTGTTTAGGAAGTATGTGTACATTTATGGAATCCTTAATGATGGATTTGAATATGTTTAAACCAAGAAGAATCATAGTTGGCTGATGCTCTGCAAAACAGAGCAAGTTACTGGACCTGGTCCAGGGAGGGCACAGCTGCGTCAGATCCCAGAACTAGTTTCTTGTTTTTGTTATACTATGTTATTTCTAATTTGGTATTATAACATATAAATGCATGAAAAAGAGGTATAACATGTTTTATAAAGCTTTCTTATGTGGTAGGAATTGCTCAATATGATTTAGTAAGAGAGTTTTTATAAAAACTTAAAGTTTTGAAGACGAACTTTGATGGAATTTATGTTCTGCAAGTTCTGAGCTTAGTAGCATACACACATGACTGATTTTGAACCTAAATAAGCATAATATATGATTCATAGTTCCTTTGTTCATGACCAAACTTGTTAGACCTTTTGTTAGAGAAATTTTTCGAGAAAAGCTTGATATATCAAAGTAAATATGCATGAGTACTACATGATGTACATTATGATCTTGAAAAGATGTTAACATGACTTAACTATACATGAAAAGAGCTTTAAAGTTATCTTGTATGTGTTAAATTGCATCGTTCAAGTTTAAAATGATTTCAAAGGCAAACTTGAATATGTTTTCAAACCAAATTGCATAAGTATGAGTAGCTAAGTTCTGAAGATTTTTAAGATGTCATGTTTATGTTTATTACGTCTTTAAACATGATTCGTATGTGTTGGACATAATGACAACTAAATCAAACATAAGTTTAAAGCATGTTTCAAAGTATTAAACGATGCTAATTATGAATTAATGATATGAACACTATGAGCATGTGTATTAACAAGTTATGTGATCGCTATGTGGACATATGGCCAAGTTATAAGGCATGGTGACTACATAACCTTTTTATGCTTTAATTCCACGTAAATCGTAAACTAAAACTTGTAAAAGTGAACTCAAGAATGGTCATATGTTTATGTGAAGACCTCTAGCATGTATGCATGTTAATTGTAAATGTATAGGTATATTAAAGTTGGACTGAAATCAGGAGAACAAAAGCTCAACTCTAGCCAGGCTAGAGGACAGTGACGTGTACTGCCAGCCCCTAAGCTGCCTGGTAGCAATTGCTTGTAATCCTGCGATCACTTATGTAATATGTTTGGGGTCTGAAGTTTGAAGCATGCTTATATGGTTACTTTAACTTGTATTATATGACCAGTATGCTATGTAATGTGTTAAGAAGCATGCTAAGTGATAAAGTTGGATGTTTAATGAGTAATTATAACTTTCAAGAATGAAGTTCAAAAAGGTATTTGCAAACTATAAAGCAATGATTTGAAAATGCGTTGTTTGACTTTCTGGTGTCATACAATCTGATTTTTGTGCTATGAGGATGTAGGATATGTGATGTAGTATGTATAGATTATACAACTAAGTTAGACATTTATGTGTGTGGTTAAACTTATATTTCATGAATGAGCATATGTAACTAACGAATATCCTAAACACGTAACTATATTATGTTAAGATTCGAAAGAGTGTTGATAAGCTATATTTTGGTAAACTACGCTTGAGGCAAGTATCCGAAACTCTCTTTTATATTGAGCAAGTTTCCTAACTTACACAACTTTGGATTTTGTGCAAGTTCTCGAATTTCATTTAATTCGTATATTGAATGCAAGTACTCGGACCTTACTCTTTATTGAGCATTACTTGAACTTGTGCAATTATTGATCGTACAAGTAAAACTTTGAAGGTATAATATTTCGTAATGAAATTGTTTATAAACTTTGATTCAAACGATAATTGTTCATATATACATTGTGAAAGAAAACTGTCTAAGCCATTGATTCGACTAGACTATTGATATTTGATCGAAATCTATCCAAACCAAATTAACTTGGTGCAGACTCTTATAACTGAGATGAAAAACCCTCTTGGTAGGGGAATTATATATTGTCGGGGAACCGACATGCGTACATGAGAAAGACTAAATATTATGCATGACATATGGTACTTTAGGCTGATCACCTGTTGTACTCATTTTGTAGAATTATTAGTAATATTACTGTTAATTCTAGGAGAAGTTCATAGTCCTTAGTGACTACTCAATATTCATTACCTTGAAATCTGGAATTGATTAATCGTTGAATATTATTAATGATATTTTCTTTAATAACCAAGAATTTTAAGTCATGCGGTAATTAAATATATTAATTAAATATTAATGATATTGAAAACTTTGTGACATATAAGGAATGAATATGTTATTATTTATGGTTAAATAAATTTATATGCATGAGTGGAATGAAAATTCTAATTAAATAATTAGGGTAAGATAAAATTTATCTATGGGATCATGCTATTTTTACATAGCCCAAACAATTTAATTTGAGAGCCCAAGCAAGAAATCAATTGGCCCAAGTTATGGCCCAATTTGTATGGACCTTCTAGATGGTTAATTAGCAAATAAATCAACAAATAAAATTGGCCAAGATGGGTGTAGATCCGGCAATTCAAGGGGGAAAAGAAGCACATAATTCATTGTATTAGTTTTCCTTTTTGGTTGGTCAAGGGTTGTTTACCAACCCACCTAAATAGCCCACTAGCCTTTTATAGCTTAATAAATACTTTTCAACCAAGGCAAGCAAGATATTGGAAGATTAATAGATATATACAAGTTATATCTATATATATTAATTACTATATAAATACTTCCACATTTTTTATAAAGAAACTTTTCACTTAGTAGTTATCTAGCAAAGAGCAAAATCAAAGCAAAAAGAAAGATATAGAGAGTAAGAAACGTGGGAAGCTTTGAAGGAGAGGAGGAAGAAATTTCCTTGATGCCACCTAGATTTATCTCATACTTTGGAAAAACAAGAAAAGTAGCATTAAGATCAAGGTAAAAATATTGAATCTCAAGTTTTAATTTCATGTATTTTGTTGGTTTTACAAAAATAAAGAACCTATGTTCATGAACTTTCAAAACTCTTGATTTATTTCTTTTTAGTGCAACATGTTTGGATCTTATATTTTTGGGTGTTTAAAATTGATCATCAAGGAAAGAAAAGAAAGTATGTACAAATGTTTAAGAAACACCCTAGTCTTGCATGCTTAGTGTATTTTATGCTAGATACATGAAGTTCAAGCTTTAAATGGCTAGAAGCATGCTAGAATGAATAGATATAGAGTTTAATGGATTTAACTTGTGTATTGATATGTGTTTGTGTAGAAAAGTTTAGTAAAATGCATGAAAATGAGTTTTACCGGAAAACTTGACCTTGAAGATTTTTTTTTATTTTGAAACCTACTCATAGTTTATGTGATTTTCTTTCTTGTTATGCTAGATATGTAAGTTAAGAACAAAATCACTTTTGAAGCATGCAAAAATGTTTTAAAATGAGCAAGATATGAATTTTTTTTCAAAAAAACACCTCACTGATGAAGGACTGTGCAAAACAGTCCGGTTTCTAACTATTTTCAGTAACTAAAACATGTCCAAATTTGATGTTTGATAAATGAAAATTGTAGTTAGGGAAGAATCTGAATCCAACGAGATGATTGGACCTAAATCGGAGTTGTAGATTTCATTTTATTTAAGTTTTAGTAAAGGACCCCAAATCTGGAAAATTAGAAAATATATACATATAAAGCTGTTGGTTCGATTTAGGAGAACGGGACAAACTTTCAAATGACAGATTCACCTAGTTTCCGGCGGTTTTGATGAAGGTTTGGAACTAAAATTTTCTAAAATTGTGAAGAATATTAAAATATTTAATTCTGAATTTATACAGACGATTATGTAATTATTAAGTAATTAATGGTTTAAACTCATTTAAATCATTTAAAACTTACTAATTAATAATTGTTAATGCCACTAAATGACTATTAAACTAATTACATATAATTTAAATATAATCAACTATTTAATTATTATTTATGTGATAATTAAGTAGAGTTAAGTGGTACTAAACTAACTATTGATTATTTAATTAAGATTAAATAATAAATAGAGTTATACTATTAATTAATTATTATTTAATTAATATTAAATAACGATTAAAGGATATTTTAAGTAAGATCATGTAATAATAATGTAATTACTTAATTACATTGATATAAATTTTATAAATAATTATTTATTATTTAATTGATATTAAATAATAAATAAGAACCGAGGATAATTAATTATTCTTAGATTAATAAGAAAGAATAATTAAAGACTTATGAAGTAAATTAATTATTTGTTATTCAAGAATAAATAAATAAATAATTATTATTTAATAATAAATAAGGACAAATGTTAATTAATTATTCATTTATTAATAGTAATGAATAATTAAAGATTAATGAAGTAAATAAATTAATAATTAATATTTAATTAATAATAAATAATAATTAAATACAAATAATATTAATAATTTAATTATTTATTATTTAATTAACATTAAATAATAAGTAGATGTAATTAGCTATTATTTATTATTAAATAATAACTAAAGATAACTAATTAATTACTATTTAACTAATATTAAATAGTAATTAAATGAAGAAAATTTAAATAACTCATTAATTAAACAATTATAATAAATTGTTTAAAGATCTAATAAGTGTTTATTACTTAAAAAAATATTATAAATTAATTAAATCATTAACCTAAGATTTATTAAATATCTTATGGACTAATGATAGTATATTATATTATGTGTACCTCGTGATTGAACTATTTGCTAGATAATAGCACAAGTAAAGCGTATAGGCGTACTGATTATCTGCATGATACTAATTAATAGACCATTTGTCAATGCTAGAATCGTTCAAAGAGTTTATTTAAAGCTAGTTAGTTGTAACTCATCGAGCAGGCAAGTTCTCTAACTTTCAAACTTGAGTTATTCTTTTCAAAGCATGATAATTATTGTTTATTATTCACATCTATATTGATTATTGATACTACTTTTCAAAGTCTGATTAAATTCATGTTCTAATATTATTGAGCGTGAATTATTTAAAGTTCTTTTGTTCATGAACTATTTAAGATATGGATCTATGCTCATTATATCATCTAGATCAGTATGTATACAAATTTGTTAAATCAAATATGTTGTTAAAAAAGTTGTTCTTCACCAATTGACTTGGTAAGAACTCGAAGATTGAGAAAAGAACAATTTGATTAAAGCATTATTGAAAAATAATTAATGCTCGTCTGATAAGTGTTTATATATAATACATCGGGTATGAAAGGTGATCCCTTGATTACCAAAACTTATTAAAGGGACTAGTTTAAATCTTGACAACCTTATCATATGTTCATGGTCATTCTGACCACTCAGCATCTGTTATTCAATCATTCGAATATTCAGTTATCAAGACTATTGTTGAACATTGAACGACAAATTTCTTGCTAATCATGATATATCTTTCTTGTACTTAAACTTGCTAAGCAAATTTATTGCTTACCCTTGCTATATCATGACATTTATTTCAACTAGGCCAGAGACGTCCAAGAAGGACAAAGGCAAAGGAAAAGTGCAGGAATAGATAATAAGAATGTTTATGTATTATATTATATTATGTACATTAGTAATTTAAACCTTTTGTGTTACTAAGGATAACTTAATTAAGGTATGTATAAGTTAAGGTTAATAGACTTTGGGTTATTGATTGGAAGACTTTATTATAATGAACAATGTATGTTTATTATTCCGCAATAGTTTATAGAATACTTATGATGATGATGGATAGTGAGTACCAAACCCGAGGTTTGAGAACCCGGATTTGGGGGCGTCACAGGTTGGTATCAAAGCTGAAGGTTATAAACATTAAGAATGCGAAACCTAGGTTATAACCTTAGAATAAAACTCGTATAGAGTATATATGCTAAGAGATGGATTGTGGAGATTCATCTAGTATAGATTGTACTTAATAAAATATCATTTCATTTTATTAATGAATATATTTTATTATTAGTCTGCTTGATGTTGTTTATTGTTTGTGGTCGTGGGATGTGCGAGGAGAAGAAAGATAGTCATATTGTGGAGCGAAGCGGGAAGCGAGGAATCTGTTGAGGAGCACATCGAGGATGAGGACTATGATGAGGATAGGATGGTGGTTGATTTGTTTGAGGAGAGTGTAGCATTGGGAAATAGAATTTCCCAATTGGAGGAAGAAAATTCGACCCATCAGTTTAATGAGACGCAGTATAGAGAGTTAGCATACCAGGCTCAGCAAGAGCTAGCAGTGATGAAAGCCAGACTTGAACAAGAGGAAAGTAAGTTTGCAATATTGAGTATTGAGCATCAGGCATTACACCTGAGGTTTGACTTAGAGATAGCTGACAGGATCCGATTTGAGGACGCCTGGGTCAGAGCAGCGAGAAGAGTGGATCAATTAGAGATTGAGGTGAAGGCCGGACGAGTTAGGATGGAGTCCTTGGGATGATCGTTGGATGCAGCATATGCTAGTCCCCAGGTAGAAGAAAGGAGATCCTTGGAGATCGGTGAGTCGAGTCGATCGATTAGACATCGACTTATGGATGGATTTTTCCACTAGGCGGGGAGCATGCGGTATGACCTCTCCGATGGATGATGATGGTTTAATAGCTTTTTATTGTATATAGATGCAGTAGGACCCCTTTTGTTTAGTAGGGATTTATGCTTGATGTAAACCTCGGTATGTGCGAGGTAGTATGTAAATATGATGTATCCCCATATTAGGTGTGTTGGGGAGTATGTCTTTTGTTAGGTCCCATCTTTTGATGTTTAAAAAATGGGATAGTTAGCATTTGTAAAAATATGCCAAGTATGTAAGTATATGACGTTAAAATTTGGTATATGAATATAAATGCAGTATTATAATTACTTGTTTGATCAAATAGAAAAGTATTAAGAATTAAAATGAGAAGCTATATGTGGGATGATTTAAAAAGTTAGTAAATTGAATATATTAATTAAATAAATTTGAATGTATTATTCACAATTTGAATGTATAAATATGTAAATATGTTTGATAAGATGAATTTGTTAATCAATAATTTGAATTAGTCGATTCAACGAGTTGAATTAGTTATCTTATGCATTATGATAATATGATTGTTAGTTTAAATTACATGTTATATTTTAAACACTTAGAAGATATAGCATATAATGAAACTCGATGTAATAAATTAAAGTTTTGCTTAATCGAGATAATAATGCTTGAGGCGTCAAAATCGTAACTAGAGGGGAGCGTTACGTGAATAATGAAAGGAATCAAGATGACCTAATGCGAGAACTTCACTAATATGATAGCTCAAGCTATGAGAACTTCGTACACTGCGCAGAGGGGCAAGCGAATAATAGATTAGCAAATTTTAAAGATTTTAAAAGTTGTAGGACCACGAAAATTCAAAGAAACTCTACGAACCCATAGCATCTCGGACATGGGTGAAAGAGATGAAAAAAAGCCTTTATCATTGCTAGGGTAGCCAGAAGAGCAAAAAGCGACTTTTCTTACCTACTTTATGAAAGGTGAGGCTAATTCTTGGTGGGAGATGAACCAAGCTAGAATAGGAATAGAGGTAGTGACATGGACGAGTTTAAGGAGTTGTTCTTAGAAAGTTATTTCTCGGAGGCCATGCAAGCGAATGGAAGTGCAGTTCACGGAATTAAAGCAAGAAAACATGTGGATTTTTGAATATGTAAAATTCAATGAACTAGCCAGATTCGCACCTCATCGGTGGATCTGAGAACTACTGAAAGCGCGTGGGTTTGAAAATGGGGTTTTGGCCAGTGGATTCACACAAAAGTTACGATGTTGCAAATTGCTACATTCTCGACCTTTGTTAGAAAAAAGCCATCATTCTGCGAAAGGTAGTAGTGAGGCGGTTTCTAGATTCAATGCAGAAAAGAATAAGAAGAAGATTGAGGGTGGACATCAGGGTGCTAGCAGTGGTGGCAGTAATAGTAAGAAACACAAGTGGAACAGTGGCAATGAATCGGGAACTCAACAAGGGAGTACACCACAGAAGAAGCCAGCTTGTGTAAAGTGTAGAAAGAATCACTCTAGGGAGTGTATGAAGGGGAAGAATGTATGTTATAATTGTGGTCAAGAAGGACATATTTCACCAAATTATCCTAAGCCGAAGAAAGGTGGTTGCTTTTCTTGTGGAGGAACGGGGCATCTATTCAAGGATTGTCCATTGAAGAGGAATACAGATGGAGGAAGTAGAAACAAGAGCAATTCTACAAAGTTAACCATTGGAGGACCCGGTTCGTGAAACAAAAGCGACGGCCCGAATGTTCAACATATGGTATGCAAGGCAGCAGTGGCATCAAAGGAGGTGGTGTCAGGTATTATTCTGATCAATAATATAAATGCCTATGTATTATTTGATTAGGGAGCTACTGTTCATTTATGTCGATGAATTTGCTAGAAGATTAAACTTACCATGTGAAAAGTTAAAGAACCCAATGAATAAAGAAGTTGCAAACAAAGAAGTGATCCTGTAGAATTTATCCATAACAAGCGTGGTGTGGAAATAAGGGACATAAGTTAAGCGTGAATTTGATTTTGATCGTTTAGGAGAGAATTTGATGTTATCTTAGGAATGGATTGGTTGTTTAATCATGAGGTAGTTATAGATTTCCAAAAAAGATCATACGACTTAAGACACGGAGAGAAGTCTAAAGTTGTATTTTATGGTAACAAATCGCCAAAGCAAATAGGTTGTCGGCGATGATGCGAGCCGGAGAATGTTACGAAAAGGATGTGAAGGTTATTTGGCTCATCACGGTGGATACACGGGTTGTGAATTCTGACATGGGGCAAATACCTATAGTTAATGAGTTTGGGGATGTCTTTCCAGAAGAACTTCCGGGACTTCCTCCAGACGAGAAATAGAGTTTGTGATTGATTTAATCTTTGGGGACATCGCCCGATATCGAAAGCAAGCGTGTCGAATGGCTCGGTAGAAATGAAAGAGTTGATGATTCATTCTGAAGAATTGTTGGATAAAGGGTACATCCAACCTAGTGTATCTCCATGGGGAGCACCAGTGTTGTTTGTAAAGAAGAAGGATGGTTCAATGAGATTGTGTATGGATTATAGAGAGTTGAATAAGGTGACAATCAGGAATAAATATCATTTACCAAGAATAGACGATCTATTTGATCAACTTAAGGGAGCGAGATGTTTTTCGAAGATTGACTTAAGGACTGGTTATCATCAGTTGAAGGTGAGAAAAGAAGATGTTCCAAAGACAGTATTTAAAACTCGTTACGGTCATTATGAGTACTTAGTGATGTCGTTTGGACTGACGAATGCGCTAGCTGCTTTTATGGACTTGATGAATAGAGTATTTAAACCGTATTTAGATAAATTTGTGGTGGTGTTCATTGATGACATTTTGGTGTATTCAAAGACTGAAGAGGAACATGCTGAACATCTATGTTTTGTATTGGAAACCTTAAGAAAAGAGAAGTTATATGCTAAATTTTCAAAGTGTGAATTTTGGTTGAAGAGAGTTCAATTTCTGGGGCATGTCATCGACAACGAGGGAATTTCTGTTGATCCGGTAAAGTAGAAGAGGTGAAAAATTGGGGACAACCAAGACAAGCGGAGATCGAAAGTTTCTTGGGATTGGCGAGATATTACGAAGGTTTATTCGAGATTTCTCGAAGATAGCGACACCATTAACTAATCTAACGAGGAAGGCTATTAGTAGTATGTGTGACAAAGAAATGTGAGCGAGTTTTGAGGAATTGAAAAAAAGATTAAGTGAAGCACCTATGTTATCTTTACCGAGATAGTACGGGGGTTTCACGATTAATAGTGATGCGTCACATAAAGGATTTGGGTTGCGTGTTAATGCAGAATGGTAAAAAAATCATTGCGTTATACGCATCACGGCGATTAAAGGATTATGAGAAAAGGTATACCTACCCATGACCTTGAATTGGGCTGTGGGTGGTATTTACCCTTAAGATTTGGAGACATTATCTCTACGGAGAAAAGTGTGAGATATATACGGACCACAAAAAGTCAAAGTATATCTTTACACAAAAGAGTTAAACATGAAGCGAGAGGAGATGGTTAGAATTGATTAAGGACTATGATTGTGATATTCTATATCATCCGGGAAGGCCAATATAGTGGCGGATGCTCTCTGCGAAAAAAATGGGAAAAATTATTTGTATTGATGAGCAGGAAGAATTAGTAAGAGAAATGGAGAAAATGGAGTTGGAGGTGAAAAATCCGAAGGATTCGGATAGAAATAATAGAAATGGAAGCAAGTCCAACTTTATTGGATAAGGTGAAAGAATCACAAAAAATGATGAAGAATGTGGTAATATCGAAGCGATTAGGCTGAAGCGAAGAGTTGAAGTATAAGATAGATGGCCTTTGGATTACTAAGATTTGAAGGGCAGTATGGGTACTGCGGTTCGAGTTAAGAAAGAGATTTTATAAGAAGCGCATAATCTGAGATATTCGATACACGGGAAGCACGAAGATGTATCAAGATTTGCGTCGACATTATTGGTGGTAGAATATAAAGAGAGAGTTCTGAGAATGCGTCGTGAGATGTATAGTATGTCGAAGAGTCGAGGAAGAGCATCAATGACCCAGTGGTTATTGCGACCATTGGAGATTCCAGAATGGAAATGGGAACACGTCACGATGGATTTTGTGGTGGGACTTCCAACAACACGAAGGTTACGATGCGATATGGGTAATTGTTGATCGTTTATAAAAGTCGGTTGCACTTTTTTTTATCGATAAGGATTAGGTATAATTTGGATCGATTAGCCCAAATTGTATATCAAGGAAATTATTTGAGACATGGGGTGCCAATATCAATTGTATACGATAGAGATCCGCTTCACATCAAAATTTTGGAGGAGTATTCAAGAAAGAATGGGGACAGTTAAGTACTGTCTTCATCCACAAAATGGACAAAGCGAGAGAAACGATTCAAACATTAGAAGACATGCTGTAATGGAATTGAAAAGGAAGCTTGGAGGATCATCTTCCACTAGTAGAATTTGCATATAATAATAGTTATCACGCAAGCATTGGAATGCCACCGTCTGAACCCACATATGGAAGGAAATGTAGAAGCGCCCTTATGTTGGGACGAAGTAGGTGAGCGAAGATTATTGGGGCCAGAATTGGTACAATGACATGCGGTGGAGATCATTAAGGTTATAAGAGCTCGACTAATAGCGATTCAGGATCGTCGAAAAGAAGTATCTGATTTGCATCGCATGAAAAGGGATTTCGAAGTAGGAAGCTATGTGTTTTTGAAAGTGTCTCCCTGGAAAGGGAAGATTAGATTTGGGAAGAAAGGTAAACTGAGTCCAAGATTTATTGGACCATTTGTAATATTGAAAAAGATAGGTGAGGTGGCGTATGAGGTAGCTCTACCTCCTGAACTAGAACATATTCACAATGTGTTTCATGTGTCAGTGTTGCGGCCATATAAGCCTGACTACAAGCATGTGATATCACACGAGCCAATTCAAGTTGAGAAGGATTTGTCATATGAAGAAATTCCTGTAGAAATATTAGATAGGAAAGAGTAGAAACTAAGGAATAAGGTTATTCATTCTGTTAAAGTTCTTTGGAGGAACCACAATGCGGAAGAAGCTACGTGGGAACTCGAGAAAAAAATAAGAAAGAATTATCCAAATCTTTTTGAGTAACCTTATGTGAAATTCCGGGGACGGAATTCTTATAAGGAGGGGAGAATGTAATAACCAAGAATTTTAAGTCACGCAGTAATTAAATATATTAATTAAATATTAATGATATTAAAAACTTTGTGACATAAAAGGAATGAATATGTTATTATTTATGTGGAAAATGTTTATGGTTAAATAAATTTATATGCATGAGTGGAATGAAAATCCTAATTAAATAATTAGGGTAAGATAAAATTTATCTATGGGATCATGCTATTTTTACATAGCCCAAACAATTTAATTTGAGAGCCCAAGCAAGAAATAAATTGGCCCAAGTTATGGCCCAATTTGTATGGACCTTCTAGATGGTTAATTAGCAAATAAATCAACAAATAAAATTGGCCAAGATGGGTGAAGATCCGGCAATTCAAGGGGGAAAAGAAGCACATGATTCATTGTATTAGTTTTCCTTTTTGGTTGGTCAAGGGTTGTTTACCAACCCACCTAAATAGCCCACTAGTCTTTTATAGCTTAATAAATATTTTTCAACCAAGGCAAGCAAAATATTGGAAGATTAATAGATATATACAAGTTACATCTATATATATTAATTGCCTATAAATACTCCCACATTTTTTTATAAAGAAACTTTTCACTTAGTAGTTATCTAGCAAAGAGCAAAAGCAAAGCAAAAAGAAAGATATAGAGAGTAAGAAACGTGGGAAGCTTTGAAGGAGAGGAGGAAGAAATTTCCTTGATGCCACCTAGATTTATCTCATACTTTGGAAAAACAAGAAAAGTAGCATTAAGATCAAGGTAAAAATATTGAATCTCAAGTTTTAATTTCATGTATTTTGTTAATTTTACAAAAATAAAGAACCTATGTTCATGAACTTTCAAAACTCTTGATTTATTTCTTTTTAGTGCAACATGTTTGGATCTTATATTTTTGGGTGTTTAAAAATTGATCAAAGAGGAAAGAAAAGAAAGTATGTACAAATGTTTAAGAAACACCCTAGTCTTGCATGCTTAGTGTATTTTATGCTAGATACATGAAGTTCAAGCTTTAAATGGCTAGAAGCATGCTAGAATGAATAGATATAGAGTTTAATGGATTTAACTTGTGTATTGATATGTGTTTGTGTAGAAAAGATTAGTAAAATGCATGAAAATGAGTTTTACCGGAAAACTTGACCTTGAAGATTTTTTTTTATTTTGAAACCTACTAATAGTTTATGTGATTTTCTTTCTTGTTATGCTAGATATGTAAGTTAAGAACAAAATCACTTTTGAAGCATGCAAAAATGTTTTAAAATGAGCAAGATATGAATTTTTTTTCTAAAAACACCTCACTGATGAAGAACTGTGCAAAACAGTCCGGTTTCTGGCTATTTTCGGTAACTAAAACATGTCCAAATTTGATGTTTGATAAATGAAAATTGTAGTTCGGGAAGATACGAATCCAACGAGACCGACTGGACCTAAATCGGAGTTGTAGATTTCATTTTATTTAAGTTTTAGTAAAGGACCCCAAATCTGGAAAATTAGAGAAAATATATACATATAAACTGCCGGTTTAGTTTCCGGAGAACCGGACAAACTTTCCGACGACCGGTTCACCTAGTTTCCGGCCGGTTTTGATGAAGGGTTTGGGACCAAAAATTTTCTAAAATTGTGAAAAATATTAAAATATTTAATTCCGAATTTATCTGGATAGTTATGTAATTATTAAGTAATTAATAGTTTAAACTCATTTAAATCATTTAAAACTTACTAATTAATAATTGTTAATGCCACTAAATGACAATTAAACTAATTACATATAATTTAAATATAATCAACTATTTAATTATTATTTAAATGATAATTAAGTAGAGTTAAGTGGTAATAAACTAACTATTGATTATTTAATTAAGATTAAATAATAAATAGAGTTATACTATTAATTAATTATTATTTAATTAATATTAAATAACGATTAAAGGATATTTTAAGTAAGATCATGTAATAATAATGTAATTACTTAATTATATTGATATAAATTTTGTAAATAATTATTTATTATTTAATTGATATTAAATAATAAATAAGAACCGATGATAATTAATTATTCTTAGATTAACAAGAAAGAATAATTAAATACTTATAAATAAATTAATTATTTGTTATTCAAGAATAAATAAATAATTAATTATTATTTAATAATAAATAAGGACAAATATTAATTAATTATTTATTTATTAATAGTAATGAATAATTAAAGATTAATGAAGTAAATAAATTAATAATTATTATTTAATTAATAATAAATAATAATTAAATACAAATAATATTAATAATTTAATTATTTATTATTTAATTAACATTAAATAATAAGTAGATGTAATTAGCTATTATTTATTATTAAATAATAATTAAAGATAACTAATTAATTACTATTTAACTAATATTAAATAGTAATTAAATGAAGAAAATTTAAATAACTCATTAATTAAACAATTATAATAAATTGTTTAAAGATCTAATAAGTGTTTATTACTTAAAAAAAATATTATAAATTAATTAAATCATTAACCTAAGATTTATTAAATATCTTATGGACTAATGATAGTATATTATATTATGTGTACCTCGTGATTGAACTATTTGCTAGATAATAGCACAAGTAAGCGTATAGACATACAATTATACGCAATACTAATTAATAGACCAACATTGTCAATGCTAGGTCGTTCAAAGAGTTTATTTAAAGCTAGTTAGCTGTAGCTCATCGAACAGGCAAGTTCTCTAACTCAAACTTGAGTTATTCTTTTCAAAGCATGATAATTATTGTTTATTATTCACATCTATATTGATTATTGATACTCGCACTCAGTGCAATTAAATTCATGTTCTAATATTATTGAACTGTGAATTATTTAAAGTTCTTTTGTTCATGAACTATTTAAGATATGGATCTATGCTCATTATATCGATTAGATCA
The DNA here is from genome assembly GCA_020205615.1 of Panax quinquefolius. Lineage (NCBI taxonomy): Eukaryota > Viridiplantae > Streptophyta > Magnoliopsida > Apiales > Araliaceae > Panax > Panax quinquefolius. Next base: position 58,115,801 of record CM035173.1, read on the forward strand.
AGTATGTCTAAATTTGTTAAATCAAATATGTTGTTAAAAAGTTGTTCTTCACCAATTGACTTGGTAAGAACTCAAGGCGAGAAAAAACAATTTAATTAAAGCATTATTGAAAAATAATTAATGCTTTCGTCTGATAAGTGTTTATGCATAATACCTTTGGGTATGAAAGGTTGATCCCTTGATTACCAAAACTTATTAAAAGGACCGGTTTAAAATCTTGACAACCTTAGCATATGTTCATGGTCATTCGACCACTCGGCATCTGTTATTCAATCATTCGAATTCGATTATCAAAACTTAATTCATCAAGAATTTCTATTGTTGAACATTGAACGATAAATTTCTTGCTAATCATGATATATCTTTCTTGTACTTAAACTTGCTAAGCAAATTTATTGCTTACCCTTGCTATATCATGACATTTATTTCAGCTAAGCTAGAGACGTCCAAGAAGGACAAAGGCAAAGGAAAAGTGCAGGAATAGATAATAAGAATGTTTATGTATTATATTATGTACATTGGTAATGTAAACTTTTTGTGTTACTAAGGATAACTTAATTAAGGTATGTATAAGTTAAGGTTAATAGACTTTGGGTTATTGATTGGAAGACTTTATTATAATGAACAATGTATGTTTATTATTCCACAATAGTTTATAGAATACTTATGATGATGATGGATCGTGAGTACCAAACCCGAGGTTTGAGAACCCGGATTTGGGGGCGTCACATTTTCTGTCCATAGAGACTATTGTTGATAATCATCGATACTTCTTGTTATCTTGAACTATTGTTATTGATATACCCTTGAGAAATTTAAAACTATATTGATTATCCTTTTTGCTATATTACTTGTTGGACAAAATTTATTGCTCATCCTTGCTTTCCTTAAAACTTTTAGTTAAGACAGAACATTGTGAACCCTTTGGCAAGGACAAGGGTAAAGAGAAGGCTTTAGAGTAGTTATTTCCATAATGCTGGGATTGTATTATTATTTAATTCGTAGAAGAACTTATTTATATTAAGCTATGTTTAGTTTAAGTTGTATTGTATTAGTCACGGTTGCGAGACTTTGGGACAAGAATAATTATGTTATATCAATGTAATTTATTCTATTATTCCGTTATGTGAAATATTGATTTATTATTAGAGTTAGTAGGTGACAACCAAATTTGAGACAAGTGTGGTCTGAATTTTGGTGCGTCACTGCGGTGACCTGCAAAATGGCAGATAATGATTCTGCATTGCCTGAGGAAGAGAAGATATTTCCTCCAGGAACACAGATATGGAGGGAAGTTATAGCAGTTATATCATTTGAAGGAGACTCGTTTGCAACACTTATTGCAATCCAAGGAATAAAGCTTAAAGGAGTAAAGAACCCTTTGAAGGTGGCTACACCAGAACCATTGGTATTGCCATTCAAACCACAGTATCCTATCATCAGCCTAAAAAAAGTCCCACGGAACTATGGGGAGGTTGAGGGATTAACTTTAAATCAAACTGCTACGATATCAAGGGAAAACCCGTTGTATCTACCTCAACGAGTAATAAAGCCTGTCATCAAATCCAAGGGAAAATTGCTCGAGGAGAAAGTGTTAGGTTTGTAATATTCATGAACGCAATCAAATTGCAAAAATAAGCGAAAACGTGGAAAATCAGAGTTTAAAAATTTTACAAACCATATACGGTTCACCCTTTATGCATTATTAATTAAGCGAAAAAATTGAAGAACAAGAATCATACCCTTGAAGATCCGAGCTTCCTCAGGTACAAGTTCACCTCCAATTCTTTTCACGTTCAACTTGAATCCACCGGGTTTGGTTCCTTCCTTTGATCAACGTTAGCCACCCAAGTGTTTGGCCTCTAGAGGTGATCCACCAAGGAAGAAGAAGGATTCAAGAAGATGGGTGGTTGGCTAAACCCTAGTTTTTCTATCTCTATAGAAAAGGAGCGTACTCTCCAACCATTGGAATTATAACGTATTTTTGATATATGATATAAGACTCCTCTTATAAAGATATCAAGTAACCCTATTAAAAAAATAAGGTATTATTTAATTAAACCCTTTTAATTAAAGGGGCTCCCTAATCTTATTAGGGATAATTAATTAAACTCCTTTAACTAATTTTCCTTCCTAATCCAATTAGGAATAAATGAGAGTACTTATATTAAATTAATTCCTAAACTCTTTTAGAAATTAAAATAATAATAATAATTGTAATAATATTAATAAGACTCCTCTTATTAATTTATATTTAATATTTCTAAAATATTAAATAATAAATATTAAGCTATTTAATTTATTCTATCACCATAGATTAAATTAAATATACATAACATATTATTACGATTATGCCATTAACTTCTTAAATAATTATTCTTCCTTTTATGGTGTGACCCTTTAGGTTCTCCATATTAAACCGGTTAATGAATAAATCAATTAGAACAATTCTAATCTTATTTAAATAAATAAATTAAACAATTAATTTATTTAAATAAATAATATTTATTCTACAATAGGGATAAGCCTCCCCTAGCGATCAACGACTTTCCGGATAATATAGATTTCAACATTAATCATAAAAGAACCTTTGAGCAAATAGTTACTGCGTCAATTCAATCCTTCCACCATACAATGTCCCAATTTAAATATAAGACATGGAATTCTTGTCCAAGTCTTATTTTATTTAATTATATGTATTTCGATCCTTAAATGCACAACACCAAATAATGCAAATTAGAAACTCCTTTCTAATTTCATTACACTTATAACCAAGGACTACTTAGGGTTGTCATTTATCGAATCACATAGGACATTTCTCTTCTTTTAATAGAAGTGGTAGATTCTTTATTGATCATACATTATCTCCATGTATAACTTATTATACCCAAGCATACCCTTTGATATACCCTAAGGGTCTTAAGGAATAAGTCAAAGTATAACTCATCATACACAAGATACTATGATGATCTCAAGTCCAAGGATCACTTGTACTACTATCACTACTGGAATTCCTATTGACAGGCAAGTAAAACTCCATTAGGTATTCCTTAGCGAGCCACGTTCAGTGAACTTATTCTCTAATAAGCACCTACATACTTGCTTTAGTGTCTCCACACAAATGATCATGAGATCAATCATCCTCATCCAATGAGCAAGCAACGTATGTACCAATCTATCCGGATTCACTAATCCCAATTTAGTAATCCAACGATTGGGAACTATTTTAGTTTTAAGCTTTCTAAGAATTTAGATCTCATTAGAATGATCATCATCATTATTCTAAAAGCATTGCTTAAAACTATGGGTTTATCACATATTATAAAACAGCATCATGTAGATAATTAAAAGCCTTTAATAAATTAATACTCTTTATTTAATAAATGAATAAGATTGTTACAAAGTATATGCTTTATCATCAAACATGAGATTGGCTTGTGTGCATACTACTTTCAATCTCCCACTTGCACTAAAAGTCAATCGTTATGGTATCTCATACTCTTCTTCTCTAAGTGACGATTATCCTGTTGTTGGATAAGCTTTAGTTAATGGATATGTAATGTTGTTTTGAGAGTTCACTATCTCTATAGTGATTTCCCATCTTTCAATGATTCCTATAATCAAATGAAAGTGCTTTCTGACACATGTTTAGATCCAAGATGAGACTTAGGAACTATTCCTAGTTACGTAATGAACTTATCATCCAAACAATCAACTTGCGACTTCATTTACGACTATATACTTTGTCTTTATCATTAAACCAAAGAACCTTTTGCTATTTGGAACCTTTCAAATTCACTACACCACTGTTCAAGGTAACACTTTACCTTAAAGTGGATTTTCAGTCGTCTTGGTCTTTCTGAAAAACTTGAGTCTGTAAAGCCCTCTAGTTTTATTTCAGACCCACCATGTATGATCACATCCTTAGTGCCGGTTAAGAACTTTAAGATGTTTTTCATTGTCTTACAGTGATCTTCTCCAGAATATGACCGATCAACATTAGATCTTGTATATTTTATTGCATACATGATAGTCACTCATGCGATCTCTCTTTTCAGGAGTCTGTGGGGACTATAAAGAGAGATACACTCCATAGCTCATCAACATGAGACATCTCTTTGAGTTTGCCATGCTAAACGACTTTAGCATCAAACGAATATACGTTCCTTGGGTTAAGTTGAGCATCCTTTTAAATCTATCTATATAGATTTGCATCCCCAATAATGATACTCTTCCCAAATCATTCATGGAGGATTGTTTAGACAACTTTATCTTTACTGATTGTAGCATTGGTATGTAATTCCTCATCCGTAGTATATCAACATATAATGCTAGAAATTTCACGACGCTCCCACTGACCCTTTTGTACACACTAGAACTCTTACCTCATCGTATGTAACTCTGGATCGTCATCTTCTATGATGCGTACCTCATCATCATCATCCATGATGAATCCATACCTCCTAGGTATCTTGATTATATTCGGTTATGATTCGGTTTTTGGTACAATAGGTTCATCTACGAGTTCCTCTTATTTAACTTATAGTGTTTTGTGGATCATGAACTCTTCAAGATCTATAATCCTCCCACTAGCCCTTCAATGATAAACATCTTTATCTTAGAAAGCGCAAGTATTTTGCAACAAACACCTTTTGCTAACTAAGATTATAGAACATATACCTAAACTTACTTTAGGATGTCCCACAAATCGACACTTATAAAATCTTGTCCCAAGCTTATCCTTTGAAACCTTTTCACATAAGTTGGACAACCCCTTATCTTAACATACTTAAGATTAGGAATCCTCCCCATCCATAAATTTTATGGAGTCTTGGGGCGGATTTTGAGGTTATCATTTTACGTAGATATGTCTGACCATTTCTGGGACATTATCCCGGAAGGATCTTTGGAATGTCGGTAAAATAATTATGGACCGTACCATGTCCAACAAGGTACGATTTTTCCTTTCAGATACATCAATCAATTATTACGTATCAGGAGGCGTCCATTATGAGAAAATCATTTGAGATGATCTAGAAACTTATTGCTCAAATATTTATTCCTTGATCTAATCAAAGAATCTTAATACTTTGTCAATTTGTTTCACTTATGAATTCTTTGAACTTTTCAAATAATTCACACTTGTATTTCATCAAATACATAGATTCAAATCTTTGAATGATTATCTCCTTTTCATATACTAGTTTGTTCAATTTGCAAAATTATTTTCACGTAAGTCAGTATACAAAATCCATTAAGTAATATTTCAGTTCTTTACAAAACATTATTATTATAAATAGAACAACAATTGTTCTTAATTATAATATCAAATTTCATTGTCCAACAACAAAAAGAAAATAATGTTTCCAACGAGGCTGGAATACTGATAACAACTTATTGACTTAATAGATTTGCCCGTAAGCAATGCTAAACTATAAGTTTCTATGGCTAATCGACAACCTTTGCTTCATTTCCCACACATAGGATTACTTATATTTGTTTATCTTTTACTTACCTTGGTCCCTTCATAAATCTATATTTATGATAACCAAAGTCGGTATCCAATACCCAAGTAGAACCTTGACTTAAAGAAAATTTTATTTTAAATCATGAACAAATTTGTATTTATAACAAAACTTCACTAAGCTTCTTTGGTTAGCCTCTGCAAGATACTTCTCGCAGATTTCTTTCCGGTGTCCAGGCTTATTGCGGTGGAAGCAAGCTCCTTTGCTATCCGTGTCGCTTTGTTCTTATTATCCTTTGTTTATGCCTTTCTATTTACCTTCTTTGAATCGTTCTTCTTTTGAGGAAGATCCTTTGGCCCCTACCAAGTAAGACTTGATCTTTCTTGGTTGGAAAGTGACTCTCAACATTTTTCAATATGTTAAGCAAATCAAATGAGGTGATATCTAGCTTGTTCATATGAAAATTCACAACAATTAATGAAAGGAGTCAGGGAGTGAGTGCAAGATCAAATCTTGGCTCAACTCTCCATCCATGACAAAACCTGTTGTCTAATTGATCAATCAAATTGATAATGTTAAGGACTTTTATCTGCATCAGAAGGTCATCGGTCATTCTAGATCGGAAGAGCTCCTTAGATATCTTGATATCTATTAGTCCTACTTTCCTCACCATCAACTACTTGACGTGAGGAGTATAGTAGGAGCATCCATAGTTTCATCTTGTGTTTGAAGCTCGTTACTCATGGATCTGAGCATGATACATTGAGCCAACTGCATGCATCATCTTACCACTTTCTAAAAGTAGCAACATCTTCCTCGGAGGCATTATGCGCAACCATTGCGAGGATAGGCAAATTAAGGACATAAGATAACTTTTCAAATGGTGAGAACTTTTCTCAATTTCCTTAACCAATCCGCTTAATACGGTTCGGTTAAATAACATCTAATATGCTTTCTGTGATGATAGTAATTTAGACATTGTAAAATTACGTAAATGAATTTGTAATTAACAACATTTTAACATACATTCTTTTATTAATTACCAAAATAAATTAGGTCTTGTTTTAAATTGGTATCTCCCACTATTTTCTTCAAACTATATTACCTCAATATATATAGTTCGGCAAAATCTAATTAAAGATCTCGCTAGTGAGAATAAGGATCCCATTTCAAATGTATATAGCCTTGTGGTGACACAACAAACTATATATAAATAAATAGGTAGACAACTCTTGTCAATTACATCAACTATGCAACTCCTTGTATTTTTTGCCTCTTAGATTATTTTGATCAAGTGGTGGCACATCCGAATCAAAATTATCCAAGTTAAGTCCAACCTAGCACTCCATATATTCAAAAAGAAAAATATCATCCTTGTGGTGACACAACAAAACAATATTGTTCAATTTTCTTTATAAGCATCAAATGTGATAAATTAACATCTTAAATACTTAATACTTGCCTTGTGGTGACACAACAAACTCATATTAAATATTTAATACTCTATTAATTTTATCATGCTAGAAGGCGACGTTCGATATTCCAAATATCTTTGAACGCTTAGGACTTAATTTAAAAAAAAAATTGAGGGATTTATTATTAAATGTCTCATCTTGTTTAGCGCATACATGCATATATATATAAAATACGTCGTCGTATTAATTAACATGCGAAGCATGTTTGCATAATATAATATATATATATATATATATATATATATATATAGCATGCACATATAGAATACTATATTCTACCCGGATTGATTATGGACTTTTATTCTAGTTTGGTTCACTAGAGCCACCAAGTGAACCAAAAGGTCAAATCTGAGGGTGCAAGAATTAATATTTTAAATATAACTATTACATTTAAACCCGGGCTCCATTACAAACGGGTCTTCAAGCGCTCCTTGCTCCTTGATCTCTAATTCTTCAAAATTAATTCTAACTATTCCTATTACATAACTATTTTAAAATAAATAGAAACCTTGATCGTGATCGAGGGAAGTACATAGGAGGAGATAGAATTTACATTAAGAAAAATTAGAGAAGGCGAATTATCTGAGACCCCATTTAATAAAACCCATACATTCATGCATCCAACTAAAATAAAATCCAATCACATTGTCATTAGTCCATAATCAATCTCATTTATTATCATACACATCACCATATGCATCAATAAATAACATTCATCTCATGAATAATAAACATTTAATATATATATTGATATCATTTAATGGGCAAAATTTAGTTAGTATAAAATCTAATTTTGAATCAAAATAAACTCCTTTATTTTAATCCAAATTTAAATTAAAATAAAACTATTTTATTTTAATTTATCCAATTTTGAATAAAATAAACTATTTTATTTTAATCAAAATCTTTAATCAAAATAAACTCATTTATTTTAATTAATTATGGAATCCAATTCCATGTAAAAAAAAACTTTTATTAAAGGAGACACAAATTTTCTTTCCTATTCACAAATAAACTCCTTTATTTTGAATAATATGAAATCTTATTTCATATTTAAATAAACTCCTTTATTTAAGGAAAGACTGATTCTTTTCCTATTCACAAATAAACTCTTTTATTTTGAATAATATGAAATCTTATTTCATATCTAAATAAACTTTTTATTTAATAAAACATGGAATCCAATTTCAACTCTAATTAGTTATCATGGAATCCAATTCCAACTCTAATTAGTTAGCATAAAATTCTAATTTTAAAATTAAAATAAACTCTTTTATTTTAATATTTAAAATAAACATTTTATTTTAAAATTAAAATAAACTTTTATTTTAATTATAAAATAATATTATATATATATAGTAATATATATATATATATATAATATTTTATTAAAATAATGAATCCATGTGAATAAGAATCTTGAAATCACTTTTATGTATATATTCACACAAAAAAATGATATAGGCTTGGTCACGTGATAATAGTAGCTGGAAACATGATCATATATCCACAAGAAAATCAATCCAGGTAAATCATCATATGATATATAATGTATATAATAAATATCAAACAACAACAACATCATATGATCCTGTTCCTTTGATTTCCGGATTCCGTGAAGTACACATATATAACATACAATCATGTTCCTTTATTATCACGTGAATCCTTAACTTTCAAAAAAAAAAAAAAAATCACGAATTTCTTCTAAAGCCGTGAATCAGTATCCTTTAACATGATCAACATTCGATAATTTTTGTAATTGCAACTTGATGAACGTTTTCAAAAAATAAACAGTCACGGATTTCGCGAAATTGATAATCACGGGTTTTTTTATTTTATTAATTTTATACAACAAAATTATACCCAATTAAATTGTTCTAAACACATATCAATATACATATTAAATCTGAACAATTAATAATTCGCATAAAGGTTTGGCTCTGATGCCACTGTTAGATTTGTAATATTCATGAACGCAATCAAATTACAAAAATAAGCGAAAACGTGGAAAATCAGAGTTTAAAAATTTTACAAACCATATACCCGGTTCACCCTTTATGCACAATTATTAATTAAACGAAAAAATTGAAGAACAAGAATCATACCCTTGAAGATCCGAGCTTCCTCAGGTACAAGTTCACCTCCAATTCTTTTCGCGTTCAACTTGAATCCACCGGGTTTGGTTCCTTCCTTTGATCAACGTTAGCCACCCAAGTGTTTGGCCTCTAGAGGTGATCAACCAAGGAAGAAGAAGGATTCAAGAAGATGGGTGGTTGGCTAAACCCTAGTTTTTCTATCTCTATAGAAAAGGAGCGTACTCTCCAACCATTGGAATTATAACGTATTTTTGATATATGATATAAGACTCCTCTTATAAAGATATCAAGTAACCCTATTAAAAAAAATAAGGTATTATTTAATTAAACCCTTTTAATTAAAGGGGCTCCCTAATCTTATTAGGGATAATTAATTAAACTCCTTTAACTAATTTTCCTTCCTAATCCAATTAGGAATAAATGAGAGTATACTTATATTAAATTAATTCCTAAACTCTTTTAAAATTAAAATAATAATAATAATTGTAATAATATTAATAAGACTCTCTTATTAATTTATATTTAATATTTCTAAAATATTAAATAATAAATATTAAGCTATTTAATTTATTCTATCACCATAGATTAAATTAAATATACATAACATATTATTACGATTATGCCATTAACTTCTTAAATAATTATTCTTCCTTTTATGGTGTGACCTTTTAGGTTCTCCATATTAAACCGGTTTGTGAATAAATCAATTAGAACAATTCTAATCTTATTTAAATAAATAAATTAAACAATTAATTTATTTAAATAAATAATATTTATTCTACATAGGGATAAGCCTCCTAGCGATCAACGACTTTCCGGATAATATAGATTTCAACATTAATCATAAAAAGAACCTTTGAGCAAATAGTTACCGTACATAATTCAATCCTTCCACCATACAATGTCCCAATTAAATATAAGATATGGAATTACTTTGTCAAGTCTTATTTTATTTAATTATATGTATTTCGATCCTTAAATGCACAACACTAAATAATGCAAATTAGAAACTCCTTTCTAATTTCATTCTACGCTTATAACCAAGGACTACCGGGTTGTCATTTATCGAATCACATAGACATTTCTCTTCTTTTAATAGAAGTGGTAGATTCTTTATTGATCATACATTATCTCCATGTACAACTTATTATACCCAAGCATACCCTTTGATATACCCTAAGGGTCTTAAGGAATAAGTCAAAGTATAACTCATCATACACAAGATACTATGATGATCTCAAGTCCAAGGATCACTTGTACTACTATCACTACAGAGTTCCTATTGACGACAAAGTAAAACTCCATTAGGTATTCCTTAGCGAGCCACGTTCAGTGAACTTATTCTCTAATAAGCACCTACATACTTGCTTTAGTGTCTCCACACAAATAATCATGAGATCAATCATCCTCATCCAATGAGCAAGCAACGTATGTACCAATCTATCCGGATTCACTAATCCCAATTTAGTAATCCAACGATTGGGAACTATTTTAGTTTTAAGCTTTCTAAGAATTTAGATCTCATTAGAATGATCATCATCATTATTCTAAAAGTATTGCTTAAAACTATGGGTTTATCACATATTATAAAACAGCATCATGTAGATAATTAAAAGCCTTTAATAAATTAATACTCTTTATTTAATAAATGAATAAGATTGTTACAAAGTATATGCTTTATCATCAAACATGATTGGCTTGTGTGCATACTACTTTCAGAAAGTTGAAGAATTCCTCCGCAAAATGGGGCATAATGAAGCCAAGGTGGTGCAAAGCTTGAAACAAGCACCTTAACAAATATCCATTCTGGACTTGGTGTTCTCCTTTGAAGATCATCGTAAGGTCTTAATGAAAGTACTGGAAGAAGCTCACCTACCAAAGACGGTGGACACTAAAAAGTGTCATCATTTGGTAGATCACATTTTCAACAGCAATGTGATATTTTTTACTGATGATGACATACCACCTGAAGGGATGGGCTATTGCAAGCCATTGCACATAGCAGTGATGTCCTCAGGATATGTGATCGGAGGTGTGCTAATAGATGGATGATCTTCCTTGAACATTTGCCCCTATGCCACGTTGGAAAAAATGAAGATCAATTCCAATCGAATCCGAAGCAACCACATAGTCATAAGAGCCTTTGATGGATCTCAACGAAATGTTGTAGGAAAAATTAATTGAACTGCCAGTGGAGATCGGTCCACATACCTTTCACATATCCTTTCAAGTGCTCAACATCACCACATGATATAATTTGCTATTGGGAAGGCCATGGATCCATATGGAAAGAGCCATTCTATCTACCCTTCATCAACAAGTCAAATACATCATCAACGGTAATCAGGTTACTGTCAATGCTGAACTAGAATATCTTCTCCATCTCCAAAGTGATATGCCTTTAATCAGTCTCAACGAAGGAGTTAAGCCTGTCAGTTTTCAAGCCCTTGAGGTGGGAAACACTCACTATCAACCTATCATGGCCCCGACTCTAAACCTCAGAGTTTCCACCTAAGTAATGTCGGCTAGTCAAGAAATGATATCCTTGGGTTTCCAGCCTGGACAAGGGTTAGGGAAAAATCAGCAAGGAATAAAAACTCTAGTTCAAATTCCTAGCCAAAAGGGGAAGGCTGGATTAGGCCATTCCTCTGGATCAAATCATCGGAACCAACACAAGCATCCACCGGTTCTTTCTGCTACCATTTTGCTACCAAATCTTTCAGACGTAGGATCTGTAAATCCCTTGAGGAAAATTCATGTTTCTGTGACGGGTATGCGGATTCCTAGGCCTAAGCCAGCTAGTGGGAAAGAAGTCCTAATTCCAGACCCAAAAAGCGAGGAAAAGAATTAGAGACTCAAACAAGAAGTAAAAAACTAGTATTCAAAGATGTACTTTCTTATGCATACTCTGGGTATGAACAACGATATCCCAGTTGATGACTTCTCAGAAGATCAAATCCTGACCCCTCGCATCAACAGGGCTAAGGAGAACTGGTCAAAAGAAAATACTGACCCTGATATGAACTCAGTCATGGTCATCATCAAAGAGGAAGAGTATATCAAATACCTCTTCATCACATTTATCCACAAGGACTTGACCCTAGGCAACTGGAGCAGTACTCCTTGCATTTGCTGAAAAGGATAAAAAGGGCAGAAAATCCTTCTGCCCTGCTATGTAGATGTTATTAATTGCTTACTTTTGTTGCACAGTACTAGCAATTACTTTTTTCATGTTTTTGCTAATACTTTGTATAATCAAACAATCTCATATATTGAGTGAAAGCATTTTGTTTTCAGGATTCTAGAGATTAATTTGTCTAGCCTTGCTAATGGAATGCCAAATCTCTGCAATGATTACAATTTTGATGCAAAGTTGGACATTGACTTGATGGGGATTGAGAAAGAGGACTATGAGGTGCCTGAGGAGATCAAAGAATGGGTCGAAGATAAACCCAAACTAAACCTTGATCAAACTACCTCTATCAATATCAGAACCTCAGAAAACCCTAAACAAATCCAGATTGGCATGGACTCTACCCCAAGCTAAAGGAAAGACCCGGTTGTTGTACTAACCCAGTTCCAGGATGTGTTTGCATGATCACATGAGGATATGATCGGTTTGTCTACTGTTATTATCATTCATCGCCTGCCCATTAAAGAAGGATTCAAGCCGGTCAAATAGAAGCTCAGGCGATTGAAACCTGAGTGGAGTTTGACAGTCAAGGAAGAAATTTTTAAACAATTCAAAGATGACATCATCATGTAAGACCCCAGCTTTTATAAATAAAGATGAATTTTCTATAAATATTATTTTTGAATATTATGGAATAAATTTGATATAATGTTATAGTTGTGGGTAATATTTATAAATTTTGCAAAGTAAGCAAGTTGTTATAAAATATTCGTTTGGTGGGGAATATTCTTTTTTATCGGGGAATATTAAATGCACTGCTCAATCATTAGTGGACCCTACTGGCGGAAGTATTGTCAGTAGTTAAAAACCGACAAAATTATCTTTCTATAAAAATAACTATGGAGGTGTTACAGTTAAAACCTGTTGAACTACACGGTGGTAAAAGTACAATAATGTCTGGCGTGGTTGCGTAGTAGCACACATTGATTGATTATTGATGCTTACGTGAGAAATCACTTAGCTATACTCAATTATTACTACGAATAATTCGATCATCATATCTCTTATATTATTGATTCAATTATTGTCACAATTATCATCTATATAATATGTTATATTATTAATTGAGACGACAAGTTATAAATGATTAATAATTGTTGAAAGATTAAAAATGTGTTGATTAAAATAAAATGATTTGTGGTAATATTTATTCAATCCTTGATGTATATAAAGAGTCTCATTATGAGACGTTTGTGGTAAGTTTGATTATTTTATGGGGGCCATATATGTCATCATCTAAGAGTCTCTTCGTCAATAGTAATTACCTTTGTGAATAGTAATTACCTTTGTGAATAGTAATTACCTTTGTGAATAGTAATTACCTTCACAATAGTATTTACCTTCGATAGTATTTACCTTCGTCAATAGTAATTACCTTTGTGAATAGTAATTACCTTCGTCAATAGTATTTACCTTCGTCAATAGTATTTACCTTCGTCAATAGTAATTACTGTTAGGTTTGTAATATTCATGTGCGCAATCAAATTGCAAAAATTAAGCGGAAGCGAGATAAAATCAGAGTTTAAAATTTTTACAAACCATATACCCGGATCACCCTTTATGCACAATTATTAATTAAACGAAAAGATAAAGAATAAAATCATACCCTTGAAGATCGAGCTTCCTCAGGTACAAGTTCACCTCCAATCCTTTCGCGTTCAACTTGAATCCACCGGGTTTGGTTCCTTCCTTTGATCAACATTAGCCACCCAATTGTTTGGCCTCTAGAGGTGATCCACCAAGGAATAATAATGATTCAAGAAGAAGGGATATTGGCTCAACCCTAGTTTTCTATCTCTATAGAAAGGGCGTACTCTCCAACAAATTGGAATTATTACGTATTCAAAAGTCAACAACCACATCACCCATAATAAGACTCCTCTTATTTATAGATGTGGGCAACCCACCTTAACAATTAAGGAATTGGGTTTTATTTAATTAATTAAATTCTTTTAATTAATTAAGCTCCCTAATCTTATTAGGGATAATTAATTAAACTCCTTTAACTAATTTTCCCTCCTAATCCTATTAGGAATAAATGAGAGTACTTATATTAAATTAATTCCTAAACTCTTTTAGAAATTAAAATAATAATAATTGTAATAATATTAATAAGACTCTCTTATTAATTTATATTTAATATTTCTAAAATATGAAATAATAAATACTAAGCTATTTAATTTATTCTATCACCATAGATTAAATTAAATATACTTAACATATTATTACGATTATGACATTAACTTCTTAAATAATTATTCTTCCTTTTATGGTGTGACCTTTTAGGTTCTCCATATTAAACCGGTTGTGAATAAATCAATTAGAACAATTCTAATCTAATTTAAATAAATAAATTAAATAATTAATTTATTTAAATAAATAATATTTATTCTACAATAGGATAAGCCTCCTAGCGATCAACGACTTTCCGAGATAATATAGATTTCAACATTAATCATAAAAGAACCTTTTGAGTAAATAGTTACCGTACAATTCAATCCTTCCACCATACAATGCCCCAATTAAATATAAGACATGGAATTACTTGTCAAGTCTTATTTTATTTAATTATATGTATTTCGACTCTTAAATGCACAACTCAAATAATGCAAATTAGAAACTCCTTTCTAATTTCATTTTGCCTTAACCAAGGACTCACTGGGTTGTCATTTATCGAATCACATAGGACATTTCTCTTCTTTTATTAGAGTGGTAGATTCTTTATTGATCATACATTATCTCCATGTATAACTTATTATACCCAAGCATACCTTTGATATACCCTAAGGGTCTTAAGGAATAAGTCAAAGTATAACTCATCATACACAAGATACTATGATGATCTCAAGTCCAAGGATCACTTGTACTTACTATCACTACAGAGGAGTTCTATTGACAAAAAGTAAAACTCCATTAGGTATTCCTTAGCGAGCCACGTTCAAAGAACTTATTCTCTAATAAGCACCTACATACTTGCTTTAGTGTCTCCACACAAATGATCATGAGATCAATCATCCTCATCCAATGAAAGCAAGCAACGTATGTACCAATCTATCCGGATTCACTAATCCCCAATTTAGTAATCCAATGATTGGGAACTATTTTAGTTTTAAGCTTTCTAAGAATTTAGATCTCATTAGAATGATCATCATCATTATTCTAAAAGCATTGCTTAAAACTATGGGTTTATCACATATTATAAAACAAAGATCATGTAGATAATTAAAAGCCTTTAATAAATTAATACTTTTTATTAATAAATGAATAAGATTGTTACAAAGTATATGCTTTATCATCAAACATGATTGGCTTGTGTGCATATTACTTTCAATCTCCCACTTGCACTAAAGCCAATCGCCATTGTATCTTATACTCTTCTTCTCTAAGTGACGATTATCCTGGCCGTTGGATAAGCTTTAGTTAATGGATATGTAATGTTGTTCTTGAGAGTCCACCATCTCTATAGTGATTTCCCATCTTTCAATGATTCTTATAATCAAATGAAAGTGCCACAACACATGTTTAGATCCAAGATGAGACTTAGGAACTATTCCTAGTTCAGAATGAACTTTAATCCAAATAATCAACTTGCACTTTCATTTATAGCTATATACTTTGTCTTTATCACTAAATCAAAGAACTCTTTTGTTGTTTGGAACCTTTCCAATTCATCGCACCACTGCTCAAGATAACGCTTTACCTTAAAGTGGATTTTTCATCATCTTGGTCTCATTCGAAAAACTTGAGTCATTTAAGCCCTCTAGTTTTAATTTAGACCCACCATGAATATGATCACATCCTTAGTGCTTGCTTAAGCACTTTAAGATGTCTTTCACCGCCTTCTACATGATCTTCTCCAAAATATGACCGATCAACATCGGGTCTCGTACATTTCATTGCATACATGATAATTACTCATGCGATCTCTCTTTTCAGGAGTTTGTGGGGACTATTAAGAGAGATACACTCCATAGCTCATCGACATGAGACATCTCTTGGAGTTTGCCATGCTAAACGACTTTAGCATCAAAATGAATATACGTTCCTTGGGTTAAGTCGAGCATCCTCTTAAATTTATTTATATAGATTTATATCCCCAATTAAGATACTCTTCCAAACCATTCATAGAGGAATGTTTAGACAACTTTATCTTTTCTGATTGTAGCATTGATAAGTTATTCCTCATCCGTAGTATATCAACATATAATACTAGAAATTTCACGACGCTCCCACTGACCCTTTTGTACACACTAGAACTCTTACCTCATCAGTATGTAATCGGATCATCATCTTCTATGATGTGTACCTCATCATCATCATCTATGATGAATCCATACCTCCTAGGTATCTTCTATGATGATTCCGTTTACGATCTTCGGTTTGTACAAATAGAATTCATCTACGAGTTCCTCTTATTTGACTTATAAGGCTTTGTGGTTCTTGAACTCTTCAAGATCTATTATCCTCCCACTAGCCCCTTTTAATGATAAACACCTTTATCTTAGAAGGCAGCGTGTTTCGTAACAAACACCTTTTGCTAAGTAGAATTATAGAACATATACCCTAAACTTACTTTAGGATGTCCCACAAATCTGTACATGTCAAATTTTGTCCCAAGCTTATCCTTTGAAACCGTTTCACATAAGTTGGACAACCCCTTATCTTAACATACTTAAGATTAGGAATCCTCCATGTCCATAACTTTTATGGAGTCTTGGGGCCGGATTTAGAGGTTACCTTTTGTAGATATGCAGCCATTTCTAGGACATGATCCTAGAAGGATACTGGAATGTCGGTAAAATCATTATGGACCGCACCATGTCCAACAAGGTATGATTTTTCCTTTCGGATACACCAATCAATTATTATGCATCAAGAGGCGTCCCATTATGAGAAAACCATTTAAGATGATCTAGAAACTCATTGCACAAGTATTTATTCCTTGATCTAATCAAAGAATCTTAATACTTTGCCAATTTGTTTCAATTCCAAAATTCTTTGAACCTTTCAAATAATTCACACTCAGTATTTCAAAGAATATACACATATTCAACTCTTTGAATGTTCATCTCCTTTTCTTATACTAGTTTGTTCAATTTGCAAAATTATTTTCACGTAAGTCAGTATATAAAATCCATTAAGTAATATTTCATTCTATACAAAACATTATTATTATTATAAATAGAACAACAATTGTTCTTAAATATAATACCAAAGATTTTATTGTCCAACAATAAAATGAAAATAATGTTTCCAACAAGCAATCGGAATACAATAACAACTTATCGACTTAATAGATTTGGACCGTAGGGATTGCTAAACTATAAGTTCCTATGGCTAATGCAAAGAACTTTGCTTCATTTTCCACATATAGATTACTTATCTTTGTTTAACTTTTTACTTCTTCTTGGTCCCTTCATAAATCTATATTTATGATAACCAAAAGTCGATATCCAATATCCAAGTAGAACCTCGACTTAAAGAAAATTTATTTTAAATCATGAACAAATTTGTATTTATAATCTTGAAACTTCACTAAGCTTCTTTGGTTAGCCTCTGCAAGATACTTCTCGTAGTTTCTTTCTAGTGTCCAGCTTATTGCGAAAGGAAGCAAACTCCTTTACTATCCGTATCGCTTTTGTTCTTATTATCCTTTGTTTTTTGCCTTTCTATATACCTTCTTTGAATCGCTTCTTCTTTCGTAAGATCCTTTGGCCCTACCAAGAAGACTTGATCTTTCTTGGTTGAAAGTAACTCTCAACATTTTTCAATATATAAGCAAATCAATGTGGCGATATCTAGCTTGTTCATATAAAAAATCACAACAATTGTGAATGGAGTCCGGAGTGAGTGCAAGATCAAATCTTGGCTCAACTCTCCATCCATGACAAAACCCGTTGTCCTAATTGATCAATCAAATTGATTATGTTAAGAACCTTTTATCTCATACTTTATAGTGCCATTGGCCATTCTAGATCGGAAGAGCTCCTTAGATATCTCGATATCTATCGGTTCCACTTTCCTCACCATCAACTACTTGATGTGAAGGAATATAGTAGAGCATCCATAGTTTCATCTTGACGTTGAAGCTCGTTACTCATGGATGCTAGCATGATGCATCGAGCCAATCATGCATCATCTTGCCACTTTCTAAAAGTAGCAATCACTTCCTCGAGGCATTATTCTGCAACCATTGCGGGATAAAGGCAATTAAGAACATAAGATAACTTTTCAACTATGAGAACTATTCTCAAATTCCTTAACCAATCCGCTTAATTGATGGCCCCGTTAATTTAGCATCTAATATGCTTCAAAGTTGATAGTAATTTTAGACATTGTAAAATTACAGAAATGAATTTGCAATTAACAACATTTTAACATATATTCTTTTATTAATTACCAAAATAAATTAGGTCTTGTTTTAAATTGGTATCTCCCACTATTTTCTTCAAACTATATTACCCTCACTTATATAGTTCGGCAAAATCTAATTAAAGATTTGCTAGTGAGAATAAGGATCTCATTTCAAATGTATATAGCTTTGTGGTGACACAACAAACTATATATAAATAAATAGGTAGACAACTTTTGTCAATTACATCAACTATGCAACTCCTTGTATTTTTGCCTCTTAGATTATTTTGATCAAGTGGTGGCACATCCGAATCATAATTATCCAAGTTAAGTCCGACCTAACACTCCATATATTCAAAAAAGAAAAATATCATCCTTGTGGTGACACAACAAAATAATATTGTTCAATTTTCTTTATAAGCATCAAATGTGATAAATTAACATCTTAAATACTTAATACTTGCCTTGTGGTGACACAACAAACTCATATTAAATATTTAATACTCTATTAATTTTATCATGCTAGAAGGCGACGTTCGATATTCCAAATATCTTTGAACGCTTAGGACTTAATATAAAAAAAAATTTGAGGGGTTTGTTATTAATTTGTCTCATCTTGTTTAGCGCGCAAGTATATATATATATAAAATACGCGTCATATTAATTAACATGCGAAGCATATTTGCATAATATATAATATATATAGTATAAGCATGCACATATAGAATACTATATTCTACCCGGATTGATTATGGACTTTTATTCTAGTTTGGTTCACTAGAGCCACAAAGTGAACCAAAAGGTCAAACCCTAGGGGTGCAAGAAATAATATTTAAATATAACTATTACATTTAAACCCGCTCCATTACAAACGGGTCTTCAAGCGCCTCCTTGCTCCTTGATCTCCAATTTTTCAAAATTAATTCTAAATATTCCTATTACAAAACTATTTAAAATAAATAGAAACCTTGATCGTGCCAATCAGGGAAGTACATAGGAGGGAGATAGAATTTACATTCGTAAAAATTAGAGAAGACGAAACGCACAGAGACCCCATTTAATAAAACCCATACATTCATGCATCCAACTAAAATAAAATTCAATCACATTAGTCAATAGTCCATAATCAATCCCATTTATTATCATACACATCAAGATATGCATCAATAAATAACATTCATCTTATAAATAATAAACATTTAATATATATATTGATATCATTTAATGGGCAAATTTAGTTAGTATAAAATCTATTTTTGAATCAAAATAAACTCCTTTATTTTAATCCAAATTTAAATCAAAATAAAACTATTTTATTTTAATTTATCCAATTTTGAATAAAATAAACTATTTTATTTTAATCAAAATCTTTAATTAAAATAAACTCTTTTATTTTAATTAATTATGGAATCCAATTCCAAGTAAAAAAATATAACTCCTTTATTTAAGGAAATGCAGATTTTTCTATTCACAAATAAACTCCTTTATTTTTGAATAATATGAAATCTTATTTCATATATAAATAAACTCCTTTATTTAAGGAAACACGGATTTTCTTTCCTATTCACAATTAAACTCCTTTATTTTGAATAATATGAAATCTTATTTCATATCTAAATAAACTCTTTTATTTAAGGAAAGACTGATTCTTTTTCCTATTCATAAATAAGCTCTTTTATTTTGAATAATATGAAATCTTATTTCATATCTAAATAAACTCCTTTATTTAAGGAAACATAGAATCTAATTTCAACTCCAATTAGTTTTCATGGAATCCAATTCCAACTCTAATTAGTTAACATGAAATTCTAATTTTAAAATTAAAATAAAACTATTATTTTAAAATTAAAATAAACTTTTTATTTTAAATTAAAATAAACTTTTATTTTAATTATAAAATTATTAAAAATATTATATATATATAATATTACGGTAATATAATATATATATAACCGTGCGGTTAGAAAATATAATATATATAGTATAACATCCGTTCAGCACTTGAACCCTTCTTTTTTTTTTCAAGCCTGCATCATTTAAATCTCACGTGGGTCATTATAATCAATCATATAATATATATTATATTAACTTAGTAAGTCACGACACCAGCTTTAAAGAAAAAATTGATTCGGCAACATTTTTTATTTTTTTTTAAAAGCTGTTAACATGCTTCTGCACGTTGCCATATATATATAACGTGATTAGCAAATTTGATTTTTATCAAAAAACAACAGCCGTGATTTCCTCTTGGGCCACGTCATTTCGTGCACCTTTAATCCCTTGATAACCGTCCATGCGAATTCCGAAGACACGGGATTTCACGATTTTTTTATTTTTTTTTTATAAATAAATTTTATACAATAAAATTATGCCCAATTAAATTGTTCTAAACACATATCAATATACATATCAAATTAAAATAATTAATAATTTGCATAAAGGTTTGGTTCTGATACCACTGTTAGGTTTGTAATATTCATGAACGCAATCAAATTGCATAAAAAGTACGGAAACGTGTAAAATCAGAGTTTAAAATTTTTACAAACCATATACCCGGATCACCCTTTATGCACAATTATTAATTAAACGAAAAGATAAAGAATAAAATCATACCCTTGAAGATCGAGCTTCCTCGTGTACAAGTTCACCTCCAATCCTTTCGCTCAACTTGAATCCACCGGGTTTGGTTCCTTCCTTTGATCAACATTAGCCACCCAATTGTTTGGCCTCTAGAGGTGATCCACCAAGGAATAATAATGATTCAAGAAGAAGGGATATTGGCTCAACCCTAGTTTTCTATCTCTATAGAAAGGGCGTACTCTCCAACAAATTGAAATTATTACGTATTCAAAAGTCAACAACCACATCATCCATAATAAGACTCCTCTTATTTATAGATGTGGGCAACCCACCTTAACAATTAAGGAATTGGGTTTTATTTAATTAATTAAATTCTTTTAATTAATTAAGCTCCCTAATCTTATTAGGGATAATTAATTAAACTCCTTTAACTAATTTTCCCTCCTAATCCTATTAGGAATAAATGAGAGTACTTATATTAAATTAATTCCTAAACTCTTTTAGAAATTAAAATAATAATAATTGTAATAATATTAATAAGACTCCTCTTATTAATTTATATTTAATATTTCTAAAATATGAAATAATAAATATTAAGCTATTTAATTTATTCTATCACCATAGATTAAATTAAATATACTTAACATATATTATTACGATTATGCCATTAACTTCTTAAATAATTATTCTTCCTTTTATGGTGTGACCCTTTAGGTTCTCCATATTAAACCTATTGTGAATAAATCAATTAGAATAATTCTAATCTTATTTAAATAAATAAATTAAACAATTAATTTATTTAAATAAATAATATTTATTCTACAATAGGGATAAGCCTCCCTAATGATCAACGACTTTCCGGATAATATAGATTTCAACATTAATCATAAAAGAACCTTTGAGTAAATAGTTACAGTACAATTCAATCCTTCCACCATACAATGTCCCCATTAAATATAAGACATGGAATTATCACAAGTCTTATTTTATTTAATTATATGTATTTCGACTCTTAAATGCACAACTCAAATAATGCAAATTAGAAACTCCTTTCTAATTTCATTCTCGCCGCCAAGGACTACTAGGTTGTCATTTATCGAATCACATAGGACATTTCTCTTCTTTTATTAGAAGTGGTAGATTCTTTATTGATCATACATTATCTCCATGTACAACTTATTATACCCAAGCATACCTTTTGATATACCCTAAGGGTCTTAAGGAATAAGTCAAAGTATAACTCATCATACACAAGATACTATGATGATCTCAAGTCCAATGATCACTTGTGTACTACTATCACTACAGAATTCCTATCGACAGCAAGTAAAAACTCCATTAAGTATTCCTTAGCGAGCCACGTTCAAAGTGAACTTATTCTCTAATAAGCACCTACATACTTGCTTTAGTGTCTCCACACAAATGATCATGAGATCAATCATCCTCATCCAATGAAGCAAGAACGATGTATTAATCTATCCGGATTCACAAATCCCAAATTTAGTAATCCAATGATTGGGAACTATTTTAGTTTTATGCTTTCTAAGAATTTAGATCTCATTAGAATGATCATCATCATTATTCTAAAAGCATTGCTTAAAATTATGGGTTTATCACATATTATAAAACAGTATCATGTAGATAATTAAAAGCCTTTAATAAATTAATACTTTTTATTAATAAATGAATAAGATTGTTACAAAGTATATGCTTTATCATCAAACATGATTGGCTTGTGTGCATATTACTTTCAATTACCCCTTCGCAAATAGTAGTTGTCCCTTCAATATTACCAAGAGTTAACTGCCTCTTCGGTGTTCCAAAGGTTAATTACCCCTTCGCAAATAGTAGTTGTCTCTTCAATATTACCAAGAGTCATTTTGACCCTTCGTTAAGACAAGAGCCACCCTCGCTTTTCTATAAATAGAAAGCTCATTCCTTCATTATTTCTTACTTAATTCATTGAAACTCTAGAGAGAAAACTATAGAGAGAAGAGAAGAAAAGTATTCTCGCTACTTCACTTTTCCAATATTCATTTTCTAAGGTAGGAATATTATTTGTTGTACTCGTAAGGGTGTTATTCTTTCTTATTTATGAAGAGAACTGTTGTTATTCCATTACTTATTATTCTGCTTGGAATAACTCAGATACGCTATTTTACCCTATACTTGGTGACATTCTTCTATTATTCTCATTGGAACATCCTCGTCTCATGTGTTTTACACCGACCGGTTCCGCTTTTATTATTATTCTCGTTGGAACATCCTCGTCTGTGTGTTTTACTACCGGACTGGTTCCATTCTTTATTATTATTCGCTGAATATCCTCGTCATGCGCTTTTACGCCGACTTCGTTCCGTTATTTATTATTCATTGGAATAACTCCGCTGCGGCTCTATCGCATGCATGGTAATTTCTTTTGTTATTCCATTCTTTATTATACTCAGTTGGTTAAAGTTTTGACTTCTATACTCCATGAAATTAGTAGAATATCCTCGATATTTGCGTTTCATCCAAAGATCTTTTCATGGAAATATTCTTCCGATCATTCTTGAATTTTACTCTACAAAACAAGATCATGTTGATAATTTGGACGTTAATAATTCCTCGATAAAGTAATTCTTGAACTTGTTTTATTGAATTCTTATATCATTGTCATCATCCTCATGTTTATATTATGTTGAAAGTCATCTGTGGCATGTAGTGCATAGATGGACTTGGTATGATTATGACCGAGACTATTCTTGTAATCACGACCGTAATGTTACAAATGATGTGATAAAAATCCTCGATGGTCGTAGTAGTGCATTGATGGACGCTTGTTGGCATGATCATGACCATTAATGAATACACAACTATTCTCGGCCCGTAGTGCATGAATAATTGTGGTCGTGATACTAAAGAATATCCTCGGTCAGAAAAGTGTGGGGTGATTCGATGATGTGGAATATTTATTAAAGTTTGAGTCTCAAATGCTATAACAGTTGATGAAAACCTTTTTAAATCATAAAAGATAGTAGATTTTATTTTCTACTTGACTCTTTTAATGGATTCTTGGTTCACCAGAGTTAAACTTGATGTTCATTATATTTTATCGCTTTTAACATTGTTGTGAGCTAATGATAATTTATTCTCGCATTATCTTAGTCATAATATTTCTTCTCGAGCTAGTTGAGCTTCTTTCACCGTTTCTCTTCGTGAAATGAGAATATAGTCGACGAGTCGAGGAACGAGAGTAATGGTCCGAGGATAGCATTAGTAGTCCTCACTATTATGTGAAATAGTGTGATAATAATTGTAATGAGGACTCCTTTTGAGTTTGTATAATATCTAGTAGACAATATTTGTATTCAAACTCACGCTTTATGTCAGATTGCATACCTACAGTTATATTAGTAAGATGTATTTAAATTCAAATTACTATGTATCCGACTACCCAAGATGGGTGATGTATACCTAATTTTGGGGTGTCACAGTTGGTATCGTAGCTTAGGATATGATCCTCGCTAAGATGTGAGAATAGTACTAGGAGGGAGAGACGGGAATACCTTCGCTAGTATGACCTACCTAAGTTTATGTGCTATTTTATTGGTCACGTAATATAGAGATAATTTGTTACATGTCAATTAACCTTTTGTTTTGTGGCGATGATCTCGAAAATGACATCCGAGAATGTTGAGAATAGCAATGGAGCACAAAGCGATCGCTGATTCACCACATATCAATAATTAGGATAATGTGCATCGAAGGCGATAATCCTCATGAAAACAACAACACCGACCAAATGATGAATGATCAAATGTTCAGAGGCTTTTATGAAATTTATGCAATAGCAAAGCAGAGCGACTCCTCATCCAAAACATAGGTGGAAACACGGAAAACTCTCTCGGGCCATCACCGCTAAACAATTCAAGGAGCCGGGACCACCGGAATTTAAGGGAGAGCCAAAACCACTTCAAGCGGAAGCATGGATAAAGCAGATTACCAAGATATTTGATGTCTTGGGATGCTCCGAGAGCAAAAGGTTCCTTTTGCGCATTTATGTTGCGCGGAGAGGCGACATCGGGTGGGAATCGGTAAAACGTGCTCAACTCATCAGATCAAGATATCTTGGGAGAAGTTCCAGAGTCGTTCAACGACAAATACTTTCCCGAAAGTATTCGCCACATGAAGGAGGTGGAGTTTATCAAGTTGAACAAAACAATACGACCGTGTCGCAATACGAGGCAAAATTTGCGGAGTTATCACGGTTTGCATCCCACTGGTGGATAATGAAGAGAGAATGGCGCGAATGTTTTTAAGAGGTTTGAAGTCGGGAGATACGCCAACATCTTATTTCTCATAAACCGTGTTTGTATTCGGATGTTGTAAATAGGGCTCAATTAGTGGAGCGCGATAACGAGTTAACGCAACTAAAAGAGAGCAAATGGCAAAATTATAATACCAAATGAGTAGTCATCAAGGTGACAACAAGCGTGGAGGAATCAAAAGGCCGAGATATGGTAACCACTTCGGTGGTAATCGTACCAAAACAATAAGAATGGACATTTCAAGAAAAGGAGATTCAACAATGATGGAAAGACGCCAAAGACCAAAGACCCGTTGTTAAGGAAGGAGAAAGACCACCTATCATATGCTTCAAATGCGAGGAGAGGGACACATCATCCGAATCATGCCATGCCAGTCAAAGCATGTTATAATTGTGGAAGAGAAGGTCACTTAGCTCGATTTTGTGCCATCAAGACAAATTCAACTAGGATGGAGGCACCAAAGGTCGCTCCAGAAAAGTCAAAACCCAGAGTGAAAGGAGAGCGTTTGTTGTGACCTCCCGGAGAGCAAAGGAACCCGAATGAGGTCATCACGGGTAAGCTTATCATAAACTCTAATGAAGTCTATATTTTATTTGATACCGGGCTTCTACCCATTCTTTTATTTCTCCTACTTGCGCCATCGATTAAATTTGACTCAAGAAAATTAGACTTTGACTTATCTCGTGGAAACTCCGTTGGGAGAAACCTTCATTACATCCACTGCTTATAAGTCTTGTTTGGTTCAAATCGGTACCCTCACATTACCTCGTCGATCTTATTTCATTAAAAATACTTGCATTTGACGTGATTCTAGGGATTGATTGGTTAACTACTTATCATGCAAAAATTGATTGTTTTCGTAAGGTTGTTAGCTTTCATATTCCTAATCAACCTATTATGCTAATTCAAACGACCAAACCATTAAAATCAATCACGGTCATCTCAAGCCATAAAGCTATTCGCTTATTGAAAAACGGATGTCAAGCTTTCTTAGCTCATGTCACGATTTAAACAAAATACGCCGCTTTTGAACGATATTTCTATTGTTAATAAATTTCCGACGATTCTCAAGAACTTCCCCGCCTACCCCGTAGCGTGAAATTGAATTTTGTATCGACCTTGAACCCTAGACAAAACCTATTTCCAAAGCTCCATATCGAATGGCTCCTATTGAACTTCGTGAGTTAAAGACCCAACCGCAGGAATTGTTACACATTGGCTTTATTTGTCCTAGTACTTCTCCTTGGGGTGCTCTGCTTCTATTCGTGAAGAAGAAAGATGGGAGTATGCGACTTTGTATTGATTATCGGAGTCAATCATGTCACCATCAAAAATAGGTATCCATTGCCACGTATTGATGACCTTTTTTGACCAACAGCAAAGAGCCAAATTCTTTTCAAAGATCGATCTTCGTTCCTGATATCACCAATTGAAGATTAGAACCACGACATTCCAAAGACGGCTTTCCGTAACTCCCCAGACGAGCATTATGAATTCCTAGTCATGTCCTTTGGATCGACTAATGCTCCTCACCGCCTTCATGGATATGATGAACCGAGTATTCAAGGAATATTTAGATCACTTTGTGGTCGTCTTTATTTATGACATCCTTATTTATTCCAAAAGCCGTGAAGATCATGAGCAACACTTGAGGTCGACACTCCAAAAGCTTCGTGAATATAAGCTTTATGCCAAGTTGAAGAAATGCGAGTTCGGCTTTGAAAAGTAGCATTCCTTGGGTACGTGGTATCAAGTCATGGAATATCTGTCACCCAAAGAAAGATCAAGCTATTCAAAGTCGGGAACAACCTAAATCGAAGATCAAGTACGTGTAGCTTTCTCGGCTTAGTCGGTTATTATCGGAGATTCGTGGAAGGATTTTCTAATCGCTACTCCATCGACTCAAATTCGACTCGAAAAGATACAAAGTTCTATTGGAGCGAAGAATGTGAGAAGAGTTTTCAAGAACTCAAGAGGAGACTTATTTCAAAGACCTATTCGACAATACCATCTAGCTCTTGAGGGATTTGTCATCTACAAAGATGCTTCGGGCAAAGGGTTGGGATGTGTTCTCATGCAACATGGAAAAGTTATAGCCTATGCCTCGCGACAACTCAAAGAATATGAGAGGAATTATCCTACTCATGATCTAGAGTTGGCAGCTGTTGTCTTTGCACTTAAAATTTGGAGGCATTACTTGTATGGGGAGAAAGTGGAGATCTTTACGGATCATAAAATTCTCAAATATTTCTTCACTCAAAAGGAACTCAACATGCGACAACGACGTTGGCTTGAACTGTTGAAAGATTATGATCATACCATCCAATACCATCCTGGAAAAGCGAACGTGGTAGCCGACGCATTGAGTGTAAGATCATATGCAAGTACGAAAAGTGCGTTATTGTCAACGCAAAGGCCCATTTTGTGTGACTTGCATGGAAGGATGGAGATAGAGTTAAAGACTCTGTGGACGCATGTGATGATAGCGAGTATACGAAAGCGAACCGACTTTAATCGATAAAGTTAAAGTCGCCAAGCTACGCACTGGAGCCGATGCGTATGAGGAAGAAAGTGCAAGAAGGTGCTATCTACCAAGCAAGAATCGATGAAGAAGGAATACTTGAGTCAACTCCCGACTTTGTGTTCCTAACGACCTCGATTTAAAGTATAATATCATGATGGAGGCGCACAACACACCCTTTGCAATCCATCTCGGGAGTACCAAATGTATCATGATATTCGCCATACATTTTGGTGGAGCAATATGAAGAGAGAGATAGCTTTGCTTATCTCAAGGTGTCTAACTTGTCAACGAGTTAAAGCGAGCATCAAGTACCAAAAGGTCCATTGCAACCACTTGAAATTCCGTAATGGAAGTGGGAGCACATTACCATGGATTTCAAGCATCGGTCTTCCTAAGGTTTCTCAAGGCATTGATGCGATTTGGGTCATTGTTGATAGATTGACCAAGTCCGCTCATTTCTTACCGACACGAGAAACTTATACACTTGAACGCCTTGCTCAGATGTACATAAACGAGATTGTAAGATCGCATGGTATGCCTAAGATCCATAGTTTCCGATCGAGACCCAAGATTCACTTCACGATTTTGGGTTAGTTTGCAAAAAGCTATGGGCACAGACTTATGATTTAGCTCTCGACATATCATCCCTCGACGGACGGACAATGGAGAGGACTATTCAAACTCTTGAAGATCTATTAAGACTTTGTGTCCTTGATTTCAAGGGGAGTTGGGACAAGTTCTTACCATCGGTGGAGTTTTCCTACAACAATGCTATCAAGCAAGTATCGGCATGGCTCCATTCAAGCGTTGTATGGAAGAAAGTGTCGCTTCTCCAAGATCTTTGGGATGAGGTAGGTGAAGCAACGTTGTTGGGACCGAGTTGGTACGTATGACTACTTTAAAAGATTCAAACGATCCGACAACGTATAAAAACCTCACAAAATCGATAAAAGAGTTATCTTGATCTTCATCGAAAGGATGTGGAATTCGATATAGAGATCATGTGTTGTTAAGAGTTGCTCCATGGAAAGGAGTTACAAGATTTGGAAAGAGAGGAAAACTTAATCCTCGATTCATCTGTCCATTTTAATCCTTGATCGAGTAGGAACTGTGGCCTATAGACTCGCTTTTACCGCCAAAAATATGTCTCGTGTTCATAACGCTTTTCACATATCCATGTTACGTAAATATGTGAAAGACCCAACCATATTATCGAGTTAGAACCGGACGAAATAGAGGAAGATTTGACGTATGAAGAGGTTCCTATTCAAATTTTGATAAGAAGGAACATATTCTACGCTCAAGGTTATACCTCAAGTCAAAGTTTTGTGGAGGAACCACGATGTTGAGGAAATGACTTGGGAGTTAGAATCAAATGAAATCAAGGTATCCTTACCTCTTCGACATACCAGTATCGCACCCTAATTTCGAGGGCTAAATTTCATAAAAGGGAGGTTGAAGACCCCAAATTTTATAAATAAAGATGAATTTTCTATAAATATTATTTTTGAATATTATGGAATAAATTTCATATAATGTTATAGTTGTGGATAATATTTATAAATTTTGCAAAGTAAGCAAGTTGTTATAAAATATTCGTTTGGTCTGGGAATATTCTTTTTGTTTGAGAATATTCGACGACTACTCAATCATTAATGGACCCCACAACTAAGTATTATCGTAGTTAGAAAACGACAAAATTATCTTTCTATAAAAATAACTACGAGGTGTTACCGTTAAAACCGTTGAACTACCCTAAGTGGTAAAAGTACAAAGAATACGTAGTTGCAAGAAAGAAGACACTAGTATTGATTATCGATGCTTACGTGAGAAGTCACTTAGCTATACTCAATTATCACTACAAAGAATTGTTTGATCATATCTCTTATATTATTGATTCAATTATTGTCACAAGATCATCTCAGTATAATATGTTATATTATTAATCGAGACGACAAGTTATAAATGATTAATAATTGTTGAAAGATTAAAATGTGTTGATTAAAAAATAAAATGATTTGTGGTAATATTTATTCAATCCTTGATGTATATAAAGAGTCTCATTATGAGACGCTTTGTGGTAAGTTTGATTATTTTATGGGGGCCCATATGTCATCATCTAAGAGTCTCTTCAATAATAGTAATTATTTTTGTGAATAGTAATTACCTTCACAATAGTATTTACCTTCATCGATAGAATTTACCTTCGTCAATAGTAATTACCTTCTTCAATAGTAATTACCTTCGTCATATAGTAATTACCTTCGCAATAGTAATTACCCCTTCGCAAATAGTAGTTGTCCTTCAATATTACCAAGAGTTAACGCCTCTTCTTCTGTTCCAAAGGTTAATTACCCTTCAAGAAATAGTAGTTGTCTCTTCAATATTACCAAGAGTCATTTTCGACCCTTCGTTAAGACCAAGAGCCACCCTCGCTTTTTCTATAAATAGAAAGCTTATTCCTTCATTATTTCTTACTTAATTCATTGAAACTCTAGAGAGAAAACTATAGAGAGAAGAAGAAAAGTATTCTCGCTACTTCACTTTTCCAATATTCAGCTTTTCTAAGGTAGGGAATATTATTTGTCAGACTCAGTAAAGGGTGTTATTCTTTCTTATTCATGAAAGAGAACCGTGTTATTCCATTGCTTATTATTCTATCGAATAACTCAGATACGCGGCTTACCTATACTTGGTGACATTCTTCTATTATTCGCTGAAACATCCTCGTCATGTGTTTTACACCTTCGGGTTCCGCTTTTTATTTATTATTCTCGCTGAACATCCTCGTCTGCATGTGTTTTACACCCGACCGGGTTCCGCTTTTTTTATTATTATTCTGTTGAACATCCTATCTCATGTGTTTTGCACCACCGGTTCCGTCTTTATTATTATTATTCTGTTGGAACATCCTGTCATGCGCGCTTTTACGCCCGACTTTCGTTTATTTATTATTCTCATTTGAATAACTCGCCTCATGCGGGCTATCGCATGCACGGTGATTTCTTTTGTTATTCCATTCTTTATTATACTCAAATGGTTAAAGTTTTGACTTCTATACTCCATGAAATTAGTAGAATATCCTCGATATTTGCGTTTCATCCAAAGATCTTTTCATGGAAATATTCTTCCCGATCATTCTTGAATTTTACTCTACAAAACAAAGATCATGTTGACAATTTGGACATTAATAATTCCCCGGATAAAGTAATTCTTGAACTTGTTTTATTGAATTCTTATATCATTGTCATCATCCTCATGTTTATATTATGTTGAAAGTCATCTCGTGGTCCAGAGAAGTGCATAGATGGACTTGGTATGATTATGACCGGAGACTATTCTTGTAATCATTTACCGTAATGTTACAAATGATGTGATAAAAATCCTCAATGGTCAGAGTGCATCGATGGACGCTTGTTGGCATGATCATGACCATTAATGAATACACAACTATTCTCGGCCCGTAGTGCATGAATAATTGTGGTCGTGATACTAAAGAATATCCTCGGCCGAAGTGTGCAGGGGTGATTCGATGATGTGGAATATTTATTAAAGTTTAGTCTCAAATTTATAATAAAGATGAAAAACCTTTTAAATCATAAAAGATAGTAGATTTTATTTTCTACTTGACTTTTTAATGGATCGTTGGTTTCACCAGTAGTTAAACTTGATGTTCATTATATTTTATCGCTTTTAACATCATTGTAGGCTAATGATAATTTATTCTCGCATTATCTTAGTCATAATATTTCTTCTTCGAAGCTAGTTGAGCTCACCCTTCTCTTTCACCGCTCTCTTCAGAAATGAGAATATAGTCGGACGAGCCTGGGAACGGAGTAATGGTCTGTGAGGATAGCATTAGTAGTCCCTCACTATTCTCGTGAAATAGTGTGATAATAATTGTAATGAGGACTCCTTTTGAGTTTGTATAATATCTAGTAGACAATATTTGTATTCAAACTCACGCTTTATGTCGATTGCACACCATGCTTATATTAGTAAGTTGATTTAAATTACATCTATGTATCTGACTACCCAAGATGGGTGATGTATACCTAATTTTGGGGGCGTCACAATCATGGTATCAATCTACCTTGAGTGGCTATCCAACATAGTTCCTGTGCCTAAGCCCGGAGGGAAGGTATGAGTATGAATGGATTATCTGTGACGCCCCCAAATTCAGACACTCATATCTCAAATTTGGATCGTCATGTGCTACATCTAATATCATACTAAAATCATCAACAACAAAGATAATAGAATAATTTACATTGATATAATATAAATATTCGCGTCCCAAGGTACCGTAACCATTACTACAACAATCCAGTGATTACATTTAAACATATTTTAATCATCTTTAATACATCATTATAATAATAATAATAATAATAATAATAATAATAATAATAATAATAATACTTCTACACTTAAAGGACTAAGCTATCATATAGCCTTGCCCTTTCCTTTGTCTTTCCCTGAGGTACCGCCTTGCTCTGCCTTAACTGTAATATTTTTAGGGAAGCAAGAATGAGCAACAAGTTTGCCCAGCAAGTAATATAGCAAGAAGAATAAGCAGTTATAGCATTTGAATCTTCAAAGGTATAACAATAAATAATAGTTCAAGGATACCAAGAAATATCAAGAGTATTCAATAGGTGTCACTATAGCACTACTAGAAAATCAGCCTATAGCGACGGTCGCCGACCGTCGCTATAGGCCAAAAGACTGTCGCTAAAGGTTTTAACGACGGTCGCCAAACGTCGCCATAGAACCCGTTGGTAAAGCCTATAGCGACGGTCTTTTGGCCTATAACGACGGTCACCGACCCTAGCTATAGGTCATGACAAAATCGTGTATTTGCTCTTTACCAATGGTCGCTGAGAGTTATTGCTACGGTCATGACCGTAGCTATAAATGTCTATAGCGACGCTCGGCGACCGTCGCTATAAAACACTATAGCTACGATCGATGACTGTCGTTAGACTTTTTAAATTTTAAAGAAAATTAATCGTGTACATTTATCCAACAAATACAAATACAATATAAAATAAAACATAAAAAAAATATTGTATACATGATTTAAAATCATTCACATTACAATTACAATAATTACAATCTTCTTCAGAGAAGGCTAACTACTGTATCAAACATTAAGTTACAATAATTTAGTTCCAACAATGTTTATAAATTAAGACAAATCAAAAACAAACAATAATTATTGCAGATGTCTTTGTTGAAGGTAGATATCCAGCAATGAAAAAAATATAATCTCAAATTCATAGGACTAAGAAGATGCCTTATCCCTCATGTATAACTCAGGGACCAAATCTAATTAATTGAGAGTCACGGAGCAGCCAACTGATAATTATCCACATTCATCATTTGGATTCTGAAAAAAGAAAGGTAATTCAAATCCAGATGTAATACTGTCCTAACTTTTCAAGTACCTGCACTCATTTGGATGAAAACAAACAAACAAAACCCCAGTCCGACCCACCAAAATGTAGCTTTCTCAGGTATCATTACTCTGCATAAACTAGCATCAATATTATCATTTATAAGATGCTAATACAGTATGAAGACGCGGGATGAATGTTAGAAATGATTAATCGAAGGGAGAAGTTAACGTATTATACATTACATAAGCCTTTAATGTGTACAATGATGATTGTTATATCATCTGTCCGGTTCTCTTTCTGTAACCACAGTTTGTATGATTCTCCAGCAATGGTATAACATGCATCCTGAGGATTTGTGTCTACCTACACAAGAAAAAGCAAGGGGGAAGGGGTAAACCACATTAATATTAATTAAATATTCTGAAACCAACAATGTCACTAATACTACGAAATTCAACATTAGAATATGTATCTACCACATTACAATTAAAATTTCAACAATGAGGAACAATGCATTAAAACATTAGGTCAATAAATCAACCAATCTGTATATTTAATGTCAACCAAGTTAATGCAAAATTCCATTCTAAAAATACTTCCATGAGAAACCACAAATAAATTGGGACTAGTTCGTTGTTTCATTTTGTATAGGCTGAGAATAGTCTAAACAACTTTTACTAAGAACAAGAAATACTAGAGGGAAAAGGGATTATGTCTCAATTTTGATAGCACCCTATCTCCTGCATATCCTTCTTAACTGTTTACAACATACAAAATCAATACGTGATTTAAACTAAAATGTGTTCATACTTCATAGTAATTTATACTGCTTGAAAGAAAGAATATACGGTGTCAACAAGCAAGGGGTCACCATCTTATTCTATTGGATTTATAATCTGAAGCAGCTTTGTCATGAAAGTTCAGTAAGACACAATTGATGCACAACCAGATGTCTTTCACAGAATAAAAAAGAGGCATTCCTTTGATCCAACACATTGAAATCAGGATCTGCCACATTTAATAGAATGAAGCAGGTTCAGAAGCATTCCATTTTTGCACGAGGAGAAAATTCAGACTAGTCTCTTACCTCCAAATCGCACATGGAACAAATTTCATTGCTATAAACCAAAAGAAAACTTTCAATTGCCTCCAGCTTATTAAGTTGTGATTGATCAGTTTCGGTTCTCAATTCTGTAACATTATGATCCATGACCCTTTCTGTAGTGGCATACTCAACTACGACCACTTTTGCACAAGCATCCTCTTGATCCGTATCCTCTTTTGTGCCAGAAACATCTGATTTTCCTATAATGAAACCAGATAATTAAATCTATTTCACACTATAGTCAAGGGGAAATCAGTCCCTATCTAGTTTGCTAGTACAATTACTTCACATCAGTTTTGCACTCAACCAACTTTTTGAATGACAACTAGTTTCCTTCTTTTAACTTGATTGATTGAAAATTGTCTTTGATGTCTTCACAAATCACAACTATTTTAGTAGTACCAAATACATGTACAGAAGATATAAACACTAGCTTTACCACGACAAGTGCAGAAGCTTTATAAACAAACAATTTGATCTCTTTGCCAGATAACATTAATTCTTAGCATCTTAAGTATTACCTTAACAATTGAAAATAGTAACATTGTTTTTTGCCTCTCACAAACATTAATTAACAAAGGATCAGTAAGTGATAAAGAAGTCATAGAGCCATCTCATTCCTCTCAATGGGATTGCAATGAGCTCTAACATGTTCTTGCTTCCTCGCAATAGAACAAGTACAGGACTTGACGCTATTGCTTCTCTCTCTTAAATTATTGTTTTTTTTAAAATTTCAAACACAAAAATGTATGAAAAGGCTGCACTAGATAGCAAATTACTTTCTTGCTACTCTCTAAGAAACTAAATATTTCAATGAGGACAGACATTCAGGATTCATTATGATGCTAATGAGCACGAAGAATAACACTTCCCATGTATGATGTTCTTGATCTTCGCATTTAACATTCTGTCTAGTAATGCTTATAAGCAATTCAGTTTGTTGATATAGCAGGTGCACAAATACCTGCCAAAGAAGCATTCTCAATCCCTAGTCTTGCAGCAGCAGGGATATTATTCGCCACATCAGTTGGCCTTGGTGGTTGGGGAGGTGCAACTGCCCTCTGCATACCTCGTGACATCCATTGTATCAATGGCGCAAGAGCTCCAGTTTGATACCTGCAAATAACCAATGACAAATAATTGAAAGCATCGAGATTATCACTTCCTTAAATATAAGAATTGAGGAAAATTAAGATAGAATAATTTCAGACTGAGGAGGGAAGGAAAAATGTAGGGTTAACCACTTACAAGTAAATAAGTGAAGCAGAAAACACAAGAAGAAAAAGCTTTTGTCTTGATCCATCTTGATAGAACAAAAAGATTACTGCTGCCAGCTTCAGAATAAGAAACAAGTCAATCTCAATTGCAATTCGAAATCTCCTTACATCAACTAATCTTTGAGGTCCAGGCTGTTGCTGTTGCCGTTCTTGCTGTCTTACTTGCCCTTGCTCCTCATCCACTTGTACAGCCTCAAAGGAATTTGGTACAGTTCTGGAGGCACACATGTAACAGAAAACAAGAAGAGATCTTTGAATGAGTGAATCGGTTACTATAATTGCAATGATATCAAATCATCAATGGGATTACAACGGAGTAATCTCCATTCTCCAATTCCTCTCTCTCTCTGTATTCAAATATTATAAACATATAATACATAAAAATTGAATATTTAAAACAAAAGAGAGACAGAGTACCCATGTGGATTGTAATAGCCGTTTAGGATGTACGTTTGGGAGGACGAACAGTGAGCTGAACAGGAATGGGGCGGCCGGAGCCATACGACCGGAGCCAGCACAGGTCTGACATCCAATATCTCCGTCAGACCATCGAGAGCAGAAGCAACTGACCCGGCCGGTGCCGGTGCCGTTGCAACTGGGACACCTGGGGAACTGACCCCGACCCAGACCCGCCATGGGGTTTTGCTGGTTCATGACGGACTTGACCAGAGCTGCTCCGGCTAATACGCTAAGACCCGTAGCCAGCTGAGACAGTACCATCGGAACCATAACCGATGACGAGTAGAAGATGACAAGTGACTGATCGAGTAACGAGCGGCAGATAGGAAGAGTAACGAGAGAGAAAGGGTTAGAAAGAGGGAGATGACTTGAGAGAACGAAGATAATTTGGGGGAAAAAATTGGAGTGAAATACTGAAATGATTTGGGGGAAGATAAGTGGGTTTTTTCTTTGAAAAAACCTCTATACGGACGATTTTGCGTCGACCGTCGCTATATATATCTTATAGCGACGGTTCTGTGTCTGACTGTCGCTAAATGTCGAATTTCTAGTAGTGTAGACTGAAAGATATCAACACAATTTCGAGATTTATTCATTTCAAGGTTTAATAAGAATGAACACTGAGCAGTCACTAAGGACTAAGAACTCTTACTAGAATTAATAGTATTACACTGCAATCGAAGATAAACGAGTACAACAGGTGATCAGCCTAAAGGACCCTACTTTATGCATAATATTTAATCATACTCATGTGCGCACGTCGGTTCCTCGACAATATAAAATTCCTCTTTTTTAAGAGGGTTGTTCATCTAAGTAGATTTACAAGCGTCCGCACCAAGTCAATTAGTTTGGATAACTTTCTTAACACATGATTATAGTCTAGCCGAATCAAAGGCTTAGACCGCATTTATAATGCATTTATGAATGATAAGTCCAATGCTTGTAACAATGTCAAGACATACAAATGATTTTCGAATAGTAATAGGTATTTGCTCGATATAAGTATGTCAATAATTCGGGTTATACAATATACAATGTAAAGAATTTAGAAATTTGCATTCAATATAAGAATCAAATGAAGTTAGAAAATTCGCACAAAATCTAAAGTTGTGTGAGTTAAGAGACTTGCCTTTAGCATTGATTACCACTTATAGCGTAAAATCACCTCAATGAACTATGTTATCCTATTTATGTATGTATAGGTATTCATTAGTCATACACCTTGACATACATATACACTTATCATACATATTTAAACTCATGTAGTCTATACACATTCAAACTCATAGATGTATATTTCAAATTTGTTCTTACTTTTGAAAATCTTTAGTACTATATGCTCATCTTGTATTTGCAAAATATCCTTTACTTCACGTATTTTAAGTTATTTCACATATTAAAGAACCTTTAAGCTAGTTTTGGCCTTTTATTAAAGTTACTCAGACATTTCCATTTTTCAAAGTTAAAAGAGCTCATTATATCAATTACTAACTATAGTATTCATTAAACCATATAATATTGCCAAACAACTTCTTTCTACACATGCTTGCATAGTTTATAAAATGTCTAACTAGATGTATGAACATGTCGATTATCTCTAGAGGCATAAAGCATCCTATCATATTTGTTCAAAAGTTCACTATACAAGTCATAGAGTTTTCAATTCAATTGGTTTTCAATTATCAAGATGTCATGACTAACAATCTATACATGCAAAGTACGTTGAGTCCACATTTCATATGTATTTATGAGACTAACTAAGCTATAAACATATGCTCAAAAGATTAAATTCAAAAAGGCGTAAGGTTTTATAAACATGGTTTTCATCTTTTAACTTTTCTTTCAAAAGGTTATGATTAAAACTCCAAACCTACTAAAACCTCTTGCAATATGCATTGACATATGTTTAAGAAGTATGTATGTTCTTGAATTTAAGTTAAGTTAAGATTTCTTGCATTAACCAATCAAAACAAAACAACCATAAAAAAAATCAACATCAGAAGACTTTCTCTAACGGGGGCATTTACACTACAGACCCCCACTGGGTGGGCATAGCTATCTATTAATCATCTCTCCCCCCCCCCATTGGGGCGGGCCTTAAACATAAGCATGACCTTCACAAGGTGTGTATGACTTCTACAAATTCGGAAAATATTTCCCCTACTTTGAACCAACATTACAATCTTCAATCCAACAACAATGTAAGGATACTTTAATTGATATAAACTTACTACTAAACATCCCTAACATGCTTCTAACAATCTCAATCATACAAACAACCAAATTCAAGAATCAATTCAAGATTTTTGCCATCTTTCCAAAGTTTAACACATTTAGCGATTCTCTTTACTATAGATTCTTTACTTGACCAATTTACATCGTTTCACTTTCGTTGATTTCGTATTTAACCATATTAACAATGTCTAACATCAATTTACACATTCTATCATGCTTTAACCATAAACTTTTCAACTCAACAGAAGTATTTTCGTACTTTTCTAAGAATTTTGCAAAACTTGAATGTAAGAACATATAGAAGAATATTACCTTCTCTAAAGTTGAATTGCCACTCTAGCTTCAATTTGCAGATTGTATAAGCTCAACCTAACCACACTCACACATAACTTGAAGTTTTAACAGAGAATTTAGCAACATGCATGTGAATGTGAAGGGCTCCATTTATAGGAAAGCTTGTGACCAAATTTGGCTTTACTCAATGAATTAAACCGTTGGAATGGAGAAGAAGCTGATGGTTATGAAGGATTTGGTAGAAGAGTACTATGTAGACCACTCCCCTCTTCATGATTTGCTAGCTATGTGGTTGGTAATGAGGAACTAGGCCAATGGCCTATTACGTGAAGAAGAAATAGAGTGACACTCAATTTGGGACACTACCAATACTCAGCATTTGCAAGCCATTACTTAGCATACTTAGGTTTATTTGACAATTATCTAAAAATGTGCATACATATACACCCACTCATATAATACACATAGAATTATATAATCCATGTACATTAGATTAATTCAAATAATATTTATCCTAAACTAGGATATAATTTAGTTGGGTACCAATATTACTTATTATTCCAATTCTACATAGATATTAAAATGATCACTTAATATTAATTATTTATTTAATCAAAGTTATTTTCTCTCATAGGTTTAAAATACCCATTTAATTACTCCCACACACCTCTTGATGTCACATAAGACTTTTTTTCACATTAATAACTTAATAAATTACATAAGTTAAGCTTTACTTTTATCATATAGTTTTATATATTAAGTGTTTACATTCCAATTATCACACCTCATTTTATATCAATGAAAAACCTTATTATATATGATTTCTCCTTACATGCTATTGTTCATGATATTAGGAATTAGTCAATCACATTATGTAATTATTTGTTTATTACTAGTACTACTTAATTTAATCCATTTCATCATTAATTAAATTAGTACTTTCTCATTTCACCACCTTGCCACACTAGGCATAATTTCACAAGCTTAAACTAAGTTTCTCATCGCTTCTGCTATATTGCTTAATTATCACATGCTTAGTCAATTAAATTAATTACCACAACTTATGCCAATACTGTATATATTTATATTTAAATAAATATGCAAACAATCTTTATTCTCAATATTATAATTTATTAAAATTCGCGGGTATTACATCCTCCCCCCTTATAAGAATTCCGTCCTCGAAATTATATAAGGTTACACAAATAAATGGGGATAATCCCTTCGCATCTTATCTTCTAATTCCCATGTGGCCTCTTCGGTATCGTGGTTTCGCCAAACCACCTTTACAGAAGATATAATTTTATTCCTCAATGTTTGCACTTTCCTATCTAGTATTTGAATAGGAATTTCCTCATTCGTTAAATTTTCTCTACTTGAATAGGCTCATAGGAGATCACGTGTCTATAGTCGGGCTTGTATGGACGTAACACCGAAATGTGATTCACGTTGTGAATGTGTTCCAATTTAAGTGGTAATGCAACTTTGTATGCCACTTCGCCCACTCGTTTCAATATTTTGAATAGTCCTATGAACCTTGGACCCAATTTCCCTTTCTTTTCGAATCTGATCTTTTCCTTCCAGGGAGACACTTTCAAAAACACAAAACGTCCGACTTCAAAGTCTCGGTTCTGACAATGCAAATCAACGTACTTCTTTTGGTGATCTTGAGCTGTTACCAATCTAGCCCTTATCGTTGTCACCACGTCGACCGTTTGTTGAACTAATTCTGGTCCCAAAAGTCATCGTTCTCCAACTTCGTCCCAACACAATGGTGTTCTATATTTTCTCCCGTAAAGAGCTTTATATGGCGGTATACCAATACTCGCATGATAGCTATTATTTTAAGCGAATTCTACCAATGGTAAGTGGTCGTCCCAGTTGCTCTTGAAGTCTATCACGCAAGCTCTAAGCATATCCTCCAACCTTTGTGAGGTTCGTTCACTCTGCACGTCGGTTTGAGGGTGATAAGTAGTACTTAATCTCAACTGAGTTCCCATTCGTTCTTGCAAACTTTTCCAGAATTTTGACGTAAAACGCGGATCTCGATCGGAGACAATCAACACCGGTACTCCATGTCGCAATACGATTTTGTTTACATATACATTTGCTAACTGGTTTAAATTGAATCGGATTTTGATGGGTAGAAAATGAGCTGTCTTTGTCAGTCGGTCCACGATAACCCAAATGGCATCATAACCCTTCTGTGTGATCGAAAGTCCAACCACGAAGTCCATCGTAATGTGCTCCCATTTCCATTCTGGTATTTCCAGCGGTTAAAGTAGTCCACTTGGCCTCTGGTGTTCTGTTTTGACTCTTTGACAAGTAAGACATCTACTAACGCACTCTGCAACTTCTCTTTTCAAATTAGGCCACCAAAAGTGGTGTCAAAGATTCTGGTACATCTTTGTGCCTCCTGGATGAACAAAATACGTCGTATTGTGTACTTTATGCAAGATTTCCTCTCTCAGTTTGGTTACAGCTGGCACCCACACTCGACCCTCAAATCTCAATATACCATCCTTATCTACTTTGAACTTTTCTTCCTCATTTTCTTCTATTCTCTTCCTTATCTTCTCATATTCTTCATCTTTTTCTTGTGCTTCCCTTATTCTATCCAATAACGTTGGGTGAGCTTCCATTACGAATAATTTTCCTTTTACTTCTTTCGGTTCTTCCACCTCTATTTCCAACTTTTCCATTTCTCTTATTAATTCCTCTTGAGTTGTCAATTCGAATAATTTCTCCTTCCTTTTTTTACTCAAAGCGCCTAAGAATTACGTTTGCTTTTCCCGGGTGATAAAGAATTTCACAGTCGTAATCCCTGATTAATTCCAACCACCTCCTTTGTTGCATGTTCAACTCCTTCTGTGTGAAGATATATTTCAGACTTTTATGGTCTATGTATATCTCACATTTTTCTCCATACAAATAATTCCTCCAAATCTTCAAGGCAAAAACTACCGCTGCTAACTCTAAGTTATGGGTAGGCTATCATTTTTCAAAATCTTTCAACTGTCATGATGCATACGCAATGACCTTGCCATGCTGCATTAGCACACAGCCAAGTTCTCTATGCGATGTATCACTATATACCATAAATCCTCCCGTATCATCTGGTAATGATAATACAGGCACCTCGCTCAACCTTCTCTTCAATTCTTGAAAACTCTCCTCACATTTGTTCGTCCACACGAACTTCACTGTCTTCCTCGTTAGATTGGTCACGGGTTGAGTTTCTATCTTTTCTAATCTTCGATAAATCTTTTGATAAGACCACTAACCCTAAGAAACTCCTTACTTCTATTGCCTCTTTGTTGTTCCCGCCATTTACCGCCCTCCACTTTTGCTGGATCCACGGAAATTCCATTTTGATCTATCATGTGTCCTAAAAATTGAACCTTCTCCATCCAAAATTCACATTTTGAAAATTTAGCGCACATCTTTTCCCTTCTCAATGCTTCCAATACCATCTTCAGGTGTTCGGTGTGCTTTTCCTTAGTCTTTGAATAAATCAAAATATCGTCGATAAATACGACTACGAACTTATCTAAGTATGGCTTGAAAACTCAATTCATCAAGTCCATGAATGCTTTTGGAGCATTAGTTAACCCAAATGACATCACTAGAAATTCATAATGTCCGTAACGAGTTCGGAACACCGTCTTTGGTATGTCCTCCTCTCGCACTTTCAACTGATGATAACCCGTTCGTAAGTCTATCTTGGAAAAACACTTCGCTCCCTTCATTTGGTCGAAAAGGTCGTCTATCCTTGGCAGCGGATATCTATTCTTAATCGTCACTCGGTTCAATTCTCGATAGTCGATATAGAGCCTTATCGATCCATCCTTTTTCTTTACAAACAACACTGGTGCTCCCCAAGGAGACACACTTGGCCAAATGTAACCCTTATCTAGCAACTCTTGCAATTGTATCATCAATTCCTTTATTTCTACTGGCGCCATACGATATAGGGCTTTCAAAATCGATGCGGTTCCCGGTGCTAAGTCTATTATGAATTCGATTTCTCTGTCTGGCGGAAGACCAGGTAGATTGTCTGGAAACACATCTTGGAAATCTCTCACAACTAATATATTTTTCATTTCTACTCCTTTTTTCTGGGTATCCACTATATAGGCTAAATAACCTACACATCCTTTTTTTAACAATTTCTTGGCCTGCATCATCGTAAGGCAACACGATTGCTTGAGCGATGAGCTACCATAAAACACTACCTTAGACCGATTTGAGGTCTAAAGGTTCACCCTCTTGTTTTTACAATCGATTATCGCAGCGTGGCTGGATAACCAATCCATTCCTAATATCACATCAAACTCTCCTAGTTTAATTGGAATTAAGTCTACGTTTAGTTCGTGACCTCTAATGTTTGCACAACAGTTTTGGTAAACAAACTCTACGAAAATTACTTCGTTATTCGTAATCTCTATGTTTAACGAATTTTCTAAGCGTTCAGGGATAGGTTTAATCGATTAACAAATTCTTCAGACACAAAGGAATAGGTAGCACCCGAATAAAATAATACATAGGCATTTATATTATTGATTGGGAGAATACCTGACACCACGT
Source organism: Panax quinquefolius (assembly GCA_020205615.1). Taxonomy (NCBI): domain Eukaryota; kingdom Viridiplantae; phylum Streptophyta; class Magnoliopsida; order Apiales; family Araliaceae; genus Panax; species Panax quinquefolius. The sequence continues at coordinate 58,159,160 of CM035173.1, forward strand.
CCTTTGCAGTCACTGCGTCTTGGACAATCATGTTAAAGGTTCGGGCAGTTGGTCAGTTGCATTGTATTGGTTCACCAATTATCGCCTTGTCCCCCCCTCCTCATTGGCCATTTCTCCGCCGCTCCCTTCTTTTTGGCAATCCTTGATTTGATGCTCAATTGAACCACACGCTAAAAACATCCTCGATCTTTTTTGGCTTTGGGCGCTTGGGTGAAATGTGCCTTCCCCGGGTCAGCTAGTAGCAGACGACGTGTGCCCTTCCAAAGACTCCCCTTTCATGGTTCTTCCCATTTTTCGAGCAAGCTTCACTTCTTTTCTTAAACCCTCCTCATAACTTTCTCGATCGGGTGATGCTTGTCATTGTTGGTATTGTTGTTGTTGTTGTTGCGTTGTCCCATTTCCTCTTTCCCGATGACTTCCACCACTACTACTCCCTCCACGAGTTTCTCCCCAACATTCTTTTCTTTTCTCCTTGTTGTATTGGCTCAATGCCTTGCTACCTCCTTCAAAGAATTATCGCCTTTCTCCAATAATGTGGCGAACGAGTCGATTTGAAGGACCAACACCTTGTTGAACAACCAAGGTTTTAGTCCAAGTTCAAGCGTCGAGCTTTCCTTTCTTCGGTGTCTACTTGATGTGTCATAATCGCATGAGTTCATTGAACTTGGTCCATCAGATCGCGCCACCATCATCTCCCCTTGTTTTAGTTCTAGAAAATTTACCTCCATCCTATTCTTCATGCTCTTCGGGAAGTAATTCTCAAAGAACAAAGTCTTAAACCTTTCCCAGGTTATAATCCCTTCTCCCGCCCTTTGTTGATTTTATTCCCACCAGTAGTTTTCTTCACCCCTCATCATATATGTAGCGAACACGGTTTTTTGGTCTTAACCCCCACGAGCAATGACGAAGGCTTTCTCCATTTCCTTGATCCACGTTTGTGCTACGATAGGATCGGTAGTACCCACGAATTCTGGAGGTCCTACACTCTTAAAGTCCTTGAAGTTTATGACCGGAGCTACTTGGGGAATGGGTGGTACTGGTTCATTTCTTCCCCTAAGAGTATCCCTTAACAAATCTACTAGCCTCTGAATGGGATCTACTTGTCCTCTCTCATCATTAACCGATCTTCCTAAGACAGCTTAATCTACGCCCATGCATTTTTCTCGCATCACAAAACTTCCATTTTATTATCTAATTATATTACTTAAACAATTCTCCATAAAAAGAAATAAGATTTCATAACACATAAGATCATTTATATTCATATGCCAAATTGTTACATTACATGATTATCTCTAGCATACTTCTATAAATGACACAACCTATCCCCTAATATCACCAAAGATGGGGACATCCATCAACATACTACCCCTATAATATAATTCAAAAGTTCGGGGTTTACCACTATCTCACATCTTACACAAAAGACCGAGATTACAACAACAAATTATACATCACATAATAAAATACTATAACTACTACTTCTATTACCTAGACTTAATCTATCATTCTGCGCTCCACAGTGCTCTGGTACTCCCTCTGAGTAATGTGCACCACCATATCTCTGTTTATGGTGTGTCGAGTCTGTCCCTGCTCTGCCGGGTAGTGATTTACCCCATCAATCAATCTTTCCATGGTCGTGCACACAACATAGCCCATCTGGTTCATCTTCCTCTTCTTACATCTCACCTCGTCCTCCAAATCACTAGCCTTATCATTGGCTTCTTCCCATTTTTCCTCAAAATGGATCCTATCCATCACCTCCATCTCTAACTGAGTTTGGAGAGCTTCCTTCTCCGTCCTCTCGCTCATCACTCTCTGCTCCATTTCTTCCAACTTCCCTGCCAGCTCTACATTCCTAGCCACCGCCCTGTGAAACAAGGTTCCCATCTAGATCCCTGCCTCCTTGCGGTGAACAATCTCCACCTCCAACTCTTGCATCACTAACTTTCTCTGGTGGTCCTCGTCCCTCAATTTTTGGAACTCGAACTCCCTTTCTCTAGCCTCAACCTCTAACTCCTCCACTCTACATCCCAACTCTAGGATCCGCTTCTCATACTCTCCCAACATCCGATCCTCAAAAGTATTCTCGTCGGAGTGCTTCATAGGCTCATCCCCCATAGGCTCCTCCTCCATAGTCTCTTCCTCCGGATCAGACTCCTCGGGTAGGGGCTCCATCTCCTCCTCGTCATCATCATCAATAGGGGCCACTGCTGATATGGGCTCTGCTATCGATGGTGCCTCAAATGCCACGTGTATGTCACGCGGCTCCTCTTCTATTACTCGGCTTGGTCCTCCCATATCAGTCATCCTACAATCACCAACATAAGACAAAATAAGCAACAACACCATTAGAATGTTAAATAACATAAGTTCATTGTATAGAATGAAGTTATATTCTATAACACACTAAGTCACTCTCTTAGGAAAACTCTATATAAGTTTCATCCCTATCTATCTTCTAAGTTCTCCTAAGTTATAATCTAAGGACTCTCACTTCAAAGGTTTATAATTATAGCTTTGATACCAACCTGTGATACCCCCAAATTCAGACACTCATATCTCGAATTTGGTTCGTCACGTGCTACATCTAATATCATACTAAAATCATCAACAATGGAGATAATAGAATAATTTACATTGATATAATATAAATATTCGCGTCCCAAGGTACCGTAACCATTATTACAATAATCCAGTGATTACATTTAAACATATTTTTATCATCCTTAATACATCATAATAATAATAATAATAATAATAATAATAATAATAATACTTCTACACTTAAAGGACTAAGCTATTCTGTAGCCTTGCCCTTTCCTTTGTCCTTCCTTGAGGTACCGCCTTGCTCTGCCTTAACTGTAATGTTTTTAGGGAAGCAAGAATGAGCAACAAGTTTGCCCAACAAGTAATATAGCAAGAAGAATAAGCAGTTATAACATTTGAATCTTCAAAGGTATAACAATAAATGATAGTTCAAGGATACCAAGAAATATCAAGAGTATTCAATAGGTTTCACTATAGACTGAAGGATATCAACAAAATTTCGAGATTTATTCATTTCAAGGTTCAATAAGAATGAACACTGAGCAGTCACTAAGGACTAAGAACTCTTACTAGAATTAACAGTATTATACTGCAATCCAAGATAAATGAGTACAACAAGTGATTAGCCTAAAGTACCCTACGTTATGCATAACATTTAATCATACTCATGTGCGCACGTCGGTTCCCCGACATTATAAAATTTCCCCTTTTTAAGAGGGTTGTTCATCTCAGTAGATTTACAAGAGTCCGCTCCAAGTTAATTGGTTTGGATAGCTTTCTTAACACATGATTATAGTCTAGCCGAATCAAAGGCTTAGACCGCATTTATAATGCATTTATGGACGATAAGTCCAATGCTTGTAACAATGTCAAGGCATACAAATGATTTCCGAATAGTAATAGGTATTTTCTCGATATAAGTATGGCAATAATTCGGGTTATACAATATACAATGTAAAGAATTTAGAAACTTGCATTCAATATAAGAATCAAATGAAGTTAGAGAATTCGCACAAAATCCAAAGTCAGTGTGAGTTAGAGACTTGCCTTTAGCGTTGATTACCACTTATAGCGTAAAATCACCTCAATGAACTATGTTATCCTATTTATGTATGTATAGGTATTCATTAGTCATACACCTTGACATACATATACACTTATCATACATATTTAAACTCATGTAGTCTATACACATTCAAACTCATAGATGTATATTTCAAATTTGTTCTTACTTTTGAAAATCTTTAGTACTATATGCTCATCTTTTATTTTGCATTTGCAAAATATCCTTTACTTCACGTATTTTAAGTTATTTCACATATTAAAGAACCTTTAAGCTAGTTTTGGCCTTTTTATTAAAGTTACTCATATATTTCCATTTTTCAAAGTTAAAAGAGCTCATTATATCAATTACTAACTATAGTATTCATTAAACCATATAATATTGCCAAACAACTTCTTTCTACACATGCTTGCATAGTTTATAAAATGTCTAACTAGATGTATGAACATGTCGATTATCTCTAGAGGCATAAAGCATCCTATCATATTTGTTCAAAAGTTCACTATACAAGTCATAGAGTTTTCAATTCAATTGGTTTTCAATTATCAAGATGTCATGACTAACAATCTATACATGCAAAGTACGTTGAGTCCACATTTCATATGTATTTATGAGACTAACTAAGCTATAAACATATGCTCAAAAGATTAAATTCAAAAAGGCGTAAGGTTTTATAAACATGGTTTTCATCTTTTAACTTTTCTTTCAAAAGGTTATGATTAAAACTCCAAACCTACTAAAACCTCTTGCAATATGCATTGACACATGTTTAAGAAGTATGTATGTTTTGAAGTTAAATAAAGTTAAGACTTCTTGCATCAAAAAATTAAAACAAATCAACCACAAAAAAATCAACATCGCAGATTCTCACGACTCTCGCTCGTCGAGTGCAGCATAGCTATCGCTAATAATCATCATCATCTTCCCTCCACCGGCGGGCCTTTAAACATATCATGACCCTCGCTCGGGCAAGTAATGACCGCCAGAGTCTGGAAAATATTTCCCCTGCTTTGAACCAATATGCCAATCTTCAATCCAACAACAACGTAAGGATACTTTAATTGATATAAACTTACTACTAAACATCCCTAGCATGCTTCTAACAATCCCAATCATATAAACAACCAAATTCAAGAATTAATTCAAGATTTTTGCCATCTTTCCAAAGTTTAACACTTTTAGCGATTCTCTTCACTATGGATTCGTTCCTTGACCAATTTACTTTGTTTCACTTTTGTTGATTTCGTATTTAACCATATTAACAATGTCTAGCATCAATTTACACATTCTATCATGCTTCAACCATAAACTTTTCAACTCAAAACAAGTATTTTCGTACTTTCTAAGAATTTTGCAAAACTTGAATATAAGAACATATAGAAGAATATTACCTTCTCTGAAGTTGAATTGCTACTCTAGTTTCAATTTGTAGATTGTATAAGCTCAACCCAACCACACTCATGTAACGCCCTCAAATTCAGGTACTTGAAACCCGAACTCAGTGCTTTACGATACCATTTCTATGAGCGGAAATAATACTAATAATAATAACAATAATATAAATACCAAACTTAATTTACATATATCATAGTCTAATCCCAAGTACGCAACCTTTACTACATTCAGTACAATACATGATAATAATAAATATCATCATTATCTTAATAAAACCAAACTATTACATATTATATAGCTTAATACTCATTCAACAATTTTCCCTTTTCCTTTGTTCTTAGCCGAACCTTCTGGTTGTTCACACTTAGATGAAAATATTTAAATTAAGAAAGGATGAGCATTTGAGTGCTCAACAGGTAATAGCAACAATAAATATTAGCTGAAAGGATTAAATATTTTTTTTGAAAGACACTTCTATAACGAATCAATAGTTGTGAAGTAAGCTGAACCAATAATAATAACATATCAATTCTATATCAAATTTTTGAAACTTCGTACTGACTATAAATGAAGATCAGTCGACAGACTATGAACATTGTTTTTAATTTTCGCTAAGGTTTAACAGAACTTCATCCGCAAACCATCATAACTTACTACGCGCGAGGGTGATCTCGCCTAACGTGCCTCAGATTGATCAATACTACATATAAGAATGATATTTTCGTTCAACATATCCGCCTTAGGAGCATAAAAATTTCTCAGATTCGGGATGTTCATACTTAGTCGGGAATCCAAACCAAAACAATTTGGTTGGATATAATAAAGTTCTATCATGTTTAACGATATTTCTAAATATGTGTCTAGCCGGGTCAAATAGCTTAGACGGCTTTGAAGTCAACGTATACATACTAGAAATTAATAAGTATGTATCAACATGTGATTAAATACAATGATTATCCAAGTGAGGACACTTGTATAACCATATTTAGAAATTAACGAAGAGAATAAATATCTGGATTATACAATAATACTGTGTTGATAAACAATTATCGGATAATTTAAGAACTTGTATGAATATAAATGATTGGATACATAATCGATAACAGTAGAGTGAATAATCTGCCACAACGATAATATAATTCTGAAACTTTCTTACTCATGTCCATTGCATAAAGTAAATTCAAAGGTAGGATACTTACCTGGTCTGCTGCTTATAGTTACGCAACTTAGTTTTATCTTTTATATCAAGCCCTATCATTAATAAAATCATTTATTCGATTAGAATAACATACTATAACACATAGTACTGCTATTTGCAGTCAGCACATAACCTAATTACCTTGTCACATAAGTTTAACAGTCATTGGATCACAAATAAACATGTATACAGATAATTTATCTAAGTCCAGATCAATTTCTGAAACATATTGGTGCACCGATGACTTTATCGGGTAATTATAAAGTCTAAAACTCTATTCTATAGTTCAATTGATGTAAATATCAGTCATATTATTTTTCATAGCCTTACAATAATTTTTAAATAATTATTATAATTTATCATGATTTTTAAACATTGGAATCATTATTAAATGATTTAAATATTAAATAATTCTATTGTCATTAATATTTAATTAATATTAACCTATTAATGAAACCATTGCCAAAATATTAAAGTTTTTTATTATAACTCAAAATATTTTTAAAGTACTAATATTACCCTTTAAATAATTTTTAAAATAATTACCATTAATATTTAAATATTAATGTATTATTTATCAAAATATTAAAAGTCATTAATTATAATTAAAATATTTTTAATTCATTTATATCCTTAAAATAATTAAGGAGTAATATCTAACATTCCTAACTCAATTCTGAATTTACAGAATCTTTCTGAACTTAGTGGTTTAGTAAATATATCAGCTATATTTAATTTAGTGTCAATATGTTCTAGTTTGATGCCTCGGTTATTAACATGATCACGTAAAAAATGATGCCTAATGTCTATATGTTTTGACCTAGCATGCAAGACTGTATTTTTATTGAGATTTATTGTACTAGTATTATCACATAAAATTGAAACACAGTCAAATTTTAAATTATAATCAGCAAGGGTCTGTTTCATCCACAGTTTTTGAGCACAACATCGCTGCGGTACCGCAACATATTCGCCTTCAAAGGGTTGAAATAGAGACCGAGTTCTGTTTCTTAGAAAACCAAGAAACCAAACATCCTCCTAGGAATTGGCAGATACCATTGGTACTTTTTCGATCGACATGATGACCTTCACAGTCAGAGTTTGAAAAGCATACTAGATTAAATGGTTGATCCTTAGGATACCATAGACCCAATTTAGTGGTTCCTTTAAGATATCGAAAAATCCTTTTCACCATGGCCAGTGAGATTCTTTAGGATCACTAAACTCCGCACATTTACAAACACTATACATGATGTCAGGTCTACTAGTAGTTATATATAATAGACTTCCGATCATTCCTCTATATTTCTTTAAGTCAATAGATTTTCCATTTTCGTCAATAATTAATTTATCAGTTATTGACATAGGAGTGTTAAGAGGTTTTGTTGATTCTAGGCCAAATTTCTTGATCATTTCTTTACAGTATTTAGAATAAGATATATGAATACCTTTCTCTCCTTGTTTGATTTGCAGTCCGAGGAAGAAGTTTAATTCTCCCATCATACTCATTTCAAATTCTTTACTCATATTTTCAGAAAAATCATTGCACATAGTAATGTCAGTAGAGCCAAAAATAATATCATCAACATATATTTGAATTACCAAAATATCATCATTTTTATTTTTAGTAAACAAGTTAGTATCAACAGTTCCTCGTTTAAATCCATTTTCAACAAAAATTACTCAACCTTTCGTACCAAGCTCTGGGAGCCTATTTCAAACCATATAGAGCTTTATGTAATTTATAAACATATTCAGGATGACTAAAATCTTCAAAACCAGGAGGTTGTTTAACATAAACTTCCTCTTCTATAACACCATTTAAGAATGCAAATTTCACATCCATTTGAAATAGTTTAAAATTCTTATGGCATGCAAATGCTAATAACATACGAATAAATTCAATTCTAGCAATAGGAGCATATGTTTCATCATAGTCAATTCCTTCTATTTGATTATATCCTTGTGCAACTAATCTTGTTTTATTACGAATAACAGTTCCATTTTCATCAAGTTTATTACGAAATACCCATCAGGTTCCAATGATTGAAACATCCTCGGGTTGTGGGACTAATTCCCATACTTTGTTTCTAGTGAATTGTTCAAGTTCGTCTTGCATAGCCATTATCCAGTCTTCATCTAGTAAGGCATCTTTTATCAATTTAGGTTTAATTTGAGACAAGAAAGATAAGTAACCAACTAGATTATGTGCTTATGATCTAGTGATAACTCCTTTTTCAATGTTACCAATAACATTTTTTATAGGATGATTTTTAATAATATGAGACTCTTTGGGCAAATCATTCAACTAAGGGTTTGGATTTTTAAGGGGATTCTCAACAATAGGTGGAGATGCATTATCTAGTTTTGGTTCTTCCATATTTCTGAGAATATCTTCAATGCCAACATCATTATCAGTTTTTGGAAGAGGCTGAGTTTCATCAAAAGTCACATTCATTGATTCTTCCACAACTAGACTTCTTTTGTTGAAAACTCTGTATGCTTTACTATTCAGAGAGTATCCAAGGAATATTCCTTCATTAGATTTAGGATCAAATTTCAATAAGTGTCCTTTGGTATTTAGAATAAAACATTTGCTCCCAAAAACACGAAAATAGTTTACTTTTGGAGTTCTTTTCTAATAAAGCTCATAGGGAGTTTTGAGCAAAATAGGTCTTAATAAAACTCTGTTCAATATATAACATGATGTCGCCAATTACTTCAAATTTCATAAATACTTTGGAAGACGGTATTCATTTAACATAGTATTTGCCATTTCTTGCAAAGAACAATTTTTTCTTTCAACTACACCATTTGACTGAGGTGTATAAGGAGCAGAGAAGTTATGACTTATACCGTTCTCATCACAGAACATAATGAAATTAGAATTGTCAAATTCTTTTCCGTAATCAGATCGAATATAGACAATCGAACTCCCTTGTTGATTTTGAATCTTTTTACACAGAGTAGAAAAGGAATTAATAGCCTCATTTTAAAATTTTAGAAAATCAACCCATTTAAATCATGACTAATCATCAACCAAAACTAGAATATATACAGCACCACCCATGCTGTGTTTAGGGATAGGTCCAACAAGGTCCCTGTGTATCAATTCTAAGGGTCGAGAGGTTGATACAGTAAATTTAGGTTTATGGGATGCATGAATTTGTTTACCTAATTCACAAGCTTCACAAAGGTGGTCTTTAAAAAAATTTTATTTAGGAAGACCACGGACATGTTCTTTAAAAGAAATGTTATTTATAAGTTTCATATTGATGTGTCCTAGTCTACGATGCCATAACCAAGGATCCTCATTTGCAGAAACAAGACATATGTTATCTAAGTGAGAGTATGCATCTAAGTCACAAGTATACACATTTTGATATCTAGGGCAAACTAAGATTAATTTACCATTTTGATCAAAAATAGAGCAATTATGTGTACTAAAGGATATTTTAAAACCACTATCACATAGTTGACTGATAGATAGAAGATTATACCTTAGTCCAATGACTAACTGAACATTAGAAATAGTTATGTGTTTATTACCAACACATCCAACTTCAATTATTTTACCTTTATTGTTGTCATTAAAAGTTACCTTACCAAAGTCTGTAGCTTGCAGATTTCTTAATTTGGATTTATCTTCAGTCATATGTCTAGAGCATCCACTGTCAAGAAACCATTTACTTTTATTTATATCAGCTGCAAGACATACCTGCAATATATACACTAATTTTACAAGTTGGTACCCTTTAAATTGAAGGGTCCTTAGGATGATTTTTTCATTTTGTATAAGGAGCATTTGAAGTTTCCTTTACAAAACTTGGCATAGGATAATCAATCTTAGTAGAAAGAAGCATTCTATGAGTAATTGGATTGTGAGAAGTATGATAATGCTATTTGTGAAATTCTCTTCTTGTGATGGTTGGTGTAGTATATGTTCCTTTGGGAACCCAAATCATTTTTCTTTTATAGTTTCCATTTCTAGCAATGCACATATAAAATGAATAACCATTTCTATTACAATAGGAACATTTTGTGAAGGGCGATATATGACTTTCTTTTTCTTTAATTTTAACGTGATATAATCCTTTATCTTTTGATTCACTTGTTTCACCGGTATATCCTAAACCTTCTTTATTAAAGCTACATTTTTGTTGATTTAACATGGCATCAAGATTTTCTTTTCCTTTTGTAAATTTATAAATTATATTATTTAAATCTTCACATTCTCTAGTTATGTTTTTAATTATGTAATTATGGTTTTCTATTTCTGACTTTAGACTTGATTTTTCATTTTTAATTTCTTCAATTACAGCTTGATCTTGTACTTGATTATCTTCATTGATTACATCAAGTGTTGAATTTTCAATTTCAAGATTTTTAATTGAGATTATAAGTGAGGAATTTTCTATTTCAAGATTTTTATTAATTTTCTTAAGTTGTTCTAATTCTTCTTTATTTTCTAAGTTAATTTCATTTAAACTTTCGTTTGTGATAATTAAATTAGCATTTTCAATTTCAAGACTTGTATTTATTTTTCTTAATCCTTCTAATTCTTCTTTTAAAAGTTCATTACTTTCATATAACTGAATATAAGCTTCTTGTAATTCATAATGTTCTTCATTTATATTTTCTAATGTGTATGAGGAAAATGAAGTGTTAGGCAGTTGGTGTTCAGAATTTACCTCAGATCTTGGTGATGAGTCATTATCTGCCATTAAGCAGAGATTTGCAACTTCATCGATTTGCTCAGTAGTTTCTTCCTCATCACTTAGATCCCATCCTTCTTCAGCTACAAGAACTTTATTATTGACTAGTTTTGGACAAATTTCTTCAAGTGTCTAGTCTTACATTCAAAACATGTGTTTGAATTTTCATTTGATTGGTATTTCGTTGTTGTTACATTGCTTTGAAATTTCCTCCTCAAGCGCTTTTGGTTCGAAGAATTGTTTGCCTTTGAAGTTGCCGAAGTTTTTTGTTTTCATGAAGCCTTTGCCATATTTTCTTGCTTTACTTTGAATTACTCTTCTGAGTTGTTTGGACAATAGAGCAACTTCATTGTTGTCTAGACTGAGAAGTTCTTCATTTAATTCTTCATCGTCGCTTTCTTGATCCACCAAAAGGGCTTTAATGGCGATTCCTTTCTTTTTGAGATCTGTATCAGATCCAACCTTTTCGACGAACATATCAACTTCATGGGCACGAAGATTTCTGATGAGATTATCCATAGGATATGTCGTTAGATCTTGCATTTCTTTTATTGCAGTGACCTTAATTTTCTAGATGGATGAAAGAGCTTTAAGAATTCTTCTGTTTTTCTCATTTGTAGTGTATGCTTTTCCCAATTGCTCTAGCTCATCAATAATTCTGGAAAATTGAGTTTCCATATCAATGATCTTTTCTCCTTCTTCAAGTTTGAAACTTTCATACTCTTGAATTAGAGCATCTTTTCTAGTTTCTTTGATATGATTGGTACCTTCATAGGTTATAATCAATTTTTCCCAAATTTCTTTTGCATTTTTACAGTTACTAATTCTTTTGTATTCTTTTTTAATCAAAGCACTGGTTAGTACTTGTTCTGCTAGGGAAGCAATGTTCATGATTTCTTCTTCTTCAGTGGTGAATTCATATATGTCTTTCTCGACAGTCTTTTCTCCTTTAATTTTGGTTGGAATTTGCACACCTCGTTCAATGGCACACCAAATTTTGATTCCTTGGGATTTGGCATAGATTTTGAATCTGTTTTTCCAGGTGGCAAAATTTGTACCATCAAATAGTGGAGGTCTAGACATGAACAGTCCTTCCCCGCAACCGGTAGCATTGTAGGCCATGGATCTACTCTTAGGTATGCCTGTATAAACTTAACAAACAAGTTAAAGAGCACTGCTTTGATACCAATTGAAAGGTCAATAATAATCTAGAGGAGGGGGGGGGGGGGGGGTTAAATAGATTATTATCAATAAAAAATTATATTTAGGCCTTTTTGAATTTTTACTGATTAATTAGCAGTTTTTAGTAATTAGCATGTAAGATATAAAAATTCAATCACAATGCACAGAGATTTATCTGGTTCACAACATACACTCTTTGGTATGTTCCTTCGTCCAGTCTTAAGTCCCTACTTGGAACTTGAGAACCTATTACTATCAGTAATAACAACTCCTTCAACAGGCGGAGAAACCTTTACAAAGTTTTATAGACAAACTTTCAACTTTCAACTATTCTATCTTGGACAGCAAGCTCCCCGCTCCTTCCTCAAGTCTAGTTGTACCACCCTTTTGAGATTAGTTCAATTCTATGATCTGGTCTTGAAACAACAGCCTCTTCCTCACCTCACAAGTACACTAGAGACCCAACTTCCCGCTGACCTCTCTAAGACTCTGGTCTTGGTCGAAGAATTACTCATCTTTCTCACAGGTACATAAAATAAACTAACTCTAATCCTTTCTCTGTTTACAAATAAGTTTACAACAAATTGCTTCTTGAATAAGCTGATACAAGTTAAGTACAGAGTAATGCTTCTCAAATAAGCAGATAAAAAGTTAAGAACAAATATATCAGTATAAAAGTTCAAGAACTTTTATATTCAATAATAAGCTTCTTTAAAGCAGATAGAAATTTTGTTTAGATCCACTTATGCTTTTTATTGAGCAAGTATATGATATTAAAGCACTTTATAAAGAATTAACAATTCTATAAAATAAAGAGTGTTTTCTATGGATAATATAGAATTATTTCTTAGTTAATTTTTATTAAGTATTATATAATTTAATTTTTTTATGAATCAATACTTGAATAAGAGAATAAATCGAATTAAACAATATTTATCAAGTATAATCTCAGTTAAGCACAAACTGATATAATAAATATTACTTATTTAACTCAAATAATATATAAGAATATTTTATCTATTATGTGAACTTTTATAGATAATGTCACTTAGTACTATAAGGAATCATACGGTTCGAATTCCTCTGGGTAGATGTGTTTTATTGACCCATTTGAAATCCTTGATCGAGTAGGAACTGTGGCCTATAGACTCCTTTTACTGCCAAGTATGTCGCGTGTTCATAACGTTTTTCATGTATCGATGTTACATAAATATGTGGATGACCCGAACCACATTATTAAATTAGAACTAGACGAGATAGCAGAAGATTTAACGTATGAGGAGATACGTGTTAAATTCTTGGATAAGAAGGATCGTATTCAACACTCAAAGGTTATACTTCAAGAGTTAGAATCTGAAATGAAGTCAAGGTATCCTCACCTCTTTGGCATACCAAGAACGTACGTAAATTTCGAGGGCGAAATTTCATAATAATAATAATAATAAAAACATAGCTTAAAGAGTACAAAATTAGACTTGTTACTAAAAACATAGCTTAAATAGTACAATATTCGAATAAATAAAAATATAGCTTAAATAATACAACTGAGCATAAATAAAAATATAGCGTAGATTACACAATATTCGCAAGCACTAAAAACATAGCTTAAATAGTACAATATTCATAAAAATAAAAACATAGCTTAAATAATACAACTGAGATCTATTTTTTAGGCTCAGGAATCCCCAACACTCTGAAAGGTCAATAATAATCTAGAGGGGGGGGGGGGGGGTTGAATAGATTATTATCAATTTAAAAAATTATATTTAGGCTTTTTTGAATTTTTACTTATTAATTAGCAGTTTTTAGTAAACATAGCTTAAATAGAATAAAAGTATGATAAGAGATAAAAGTAGAGGCAGAGATCGTAGTCGAGGAAGATCAGATGAAGACAATAAGCACAACGACAGAAATCGTAGAGTGTCAAGATCTGATCTCGGAGTCGTAATGTCTGCACAGCCAAAGCTGAATCGTAGAGTGCAGAACTAAGACCTCAACAGATGTGCTCACAATGCCAAGGCAGAATCGTAGAGCAAATACGATTCTCAACGAATGAGCACTCCCAGAATATCCAAAGGAATGAAGTCTCTGGTTTGCACTGCATAGATACGTCCCACCTGAAGGAAACCAGAGAGCACTCAATGAATGGCATGCAAGCTAACAGAAGATCTAAGCACCAACCCAATCAGCATCAACATTGTGTTGTGAAGCCATTCGAGATGAAGTCTTCCACAAGGAGATCAGAAGAAGACTTCTGTAACTGACTAAGGAAAGTAAGCAAGTGCAATAGCTGTCAAACAGACAGAAGACAATGATCTTGGAAGTTACCAGGATCGTAGTGTTTGCCAAACAAAGAAAGAACTGATGGAGTGCATACAGAGATACCGATGACCTCGAAGAACAAGGCTAAAGTGATTAAGCATTGGGTCAGTCCCTTGATGATAAGTGAACGAGAGATCACAAGGAGAAAGCGAGCTGGACACGCCACAAATCTGAAGTGTCTTGCTATTCAAAAGGACCAGAGCAAGGAGTCAGCCCATCAAGATCTCGAGAGTCACGAGACAAATGTAAGTGTTAAAGCACTGCACAAGAAAAGGAAGAGGTGTTCTACATTAAAGATCCAATCAACACTCTTCAAGATCGTAGTGTTGTCTCTACCAGTCAATAAGACACTACGATCAGGTCCATGAAGACATGCATCGTAATCGTAGAGAATAGAATAGTCAAGATCAAGCATCGCAACCGCTCAATCTGAAGGGTAATATTCGGACAAGAGCTTATTGAGAGCATTGATGCAAGGACAACCTCTGATCAAGAAATCAGAAGGGAGAAATAAAGTCGATGACCTGCCCAAGACATCAAAGTAACATATTTGACGGGGCAGGTGAAACAGTAGACTATATTGTCAGAAAGTCAGAAAAAGATGTCTTGTCACATCGCTAGTCTACACCAAATAACTCGAGATCTGCGAAGCAATTTAAATAGCTTTCAACAGCTACTTTCCAACGGGAAGATTGGGAAGCAGTATAAATCAATAGAGCTTCAAAGATCAAGGGTTGCTGATGATTGCTAAGTTACAGAATCGTTGAGTTGTTGGGAATGCTATTGTTGACTCTACAAGTTCCACCAAAGATCAACAGAACAAGTCTTAATGACAGTGAGACTACCAAGGTGGAAGTGAAACAGCTTTAAAGAAGAACTCAAATAGATCAAAGCTTCACTCAATAAAGATGTGAATGCCACTAAAAATGGCAGCCAAGCTGAGAGCCGAAAAGGCCAAGAAGATAGCATTTAGGAAAGTGGCTGAGTACAAAGAAGATCAAGAGAGCCACTCTACGAATCACCATGAACTGAAAGCTGAAAGTGAACAAGTGTAGAACCATGTCTGCAAAGTATTTAAGAAGGGTTCAGGGATTGCTAAGTGCCAGACAAAGTCTACTAAAAGCACAGAGACTTAGCAAACCCAGATGGTGATGGTGCACAGCTGATACCAGATGAAGATGAGCAGAAAAGAGTGAAGATCAGCTGCACCAAAGAAGATGTGGTCCAGACTCGAAGCAGAAAGCAAAGAGGACCACACCAAGCTACTAAGTACAAAAGATGTTCAGAGCCTAATGACATCTTAGCAGCTCAGCACCACCAACAACAACAACTACAACAACAAGAAGCCAAGGCATGAGGGGTCCTTGTCCGGAGGGACTAAATGAAGTTCCAAGCCTGCTGGGCTTGAAGAGTTTCTAGGGAACTAGAGAAGTTCCAAGGTCACCGGCCTTGAAGAATTCTTAATGAATCAAGTCCCAAGGTCACGGCCTTGAAGGAATCTTAGTGATTCAGGGTGCTGCCCTTCCTTAGTGGAAATCCTACTAGTTGAAAGTAGAAGAGTTGATTAGGAGCTTGAGTTTCTGAACCACTTAAAACCCTTTGTGTCTTTTACTTTATATTATTTATATTATTTACATTATGTACATTAACTGCTATAACTGCTATGTATGTTTTAACTGCTTACCACTTGTTAACGCCAAGATCTTCTCCAACGTCCCAATCACGTAAGACGCCTTGATCTTGCACAGTAAACACGATAAACACCACAAGCTTGACGGCCGGACCGCCGGGGGATAGTTCAGGCGTGAGAGTCAGTATACGTGTTCACAAGGTTAACAATGGAGGATGTGATTATGAATGAAGTCATACCTGTTTGTGAAGACTTAGTTGATAGGTTATACTCTCTTTGCCCGGTTTACCATGCCACCCACTACTATCTGACACAGCCCCCTGATCTGATGGATCCTGCCGACTGCATGTAGTCTATCTACTACTTTTGGTCACTGTTTCTACCGCTGGCCGGCTATGATCCCATCCACATTAATGCATGGCAGGTATTTTAGTCAACCGTCATACTTTTTCATCATTACAAGTCAAAGATAGAGATATTAAAATATCTAATGGGTTAGTCCAATGAACCGACCCGGTCTTATAGGGTTAAATAGAAGTAATATGGTGACTAGGCCCAGTGACTTTCAAGGTTCAATAATGATGGCCCAATAGATTAATTAAACAAGTAAGCCCAACTTACTCGGCCCGAAGAGGGGAAATATCATGACCCAACACCACTGAACTAACTCTACGAACAATGTATGTATGATTATAGATATATCAATGAAGGGGATCTTTTACTTATTCCGCTATGCTTGAAAAGATTCTTATGATTGTCACATGCTAAATTATCAGCAATATAAAATAAACCAGAAAATTATTTAAAATTAAAAAGGATCTATTCAACCCCCCCCCCCCCTTCAAGATCTAGTGTGCCTACTGGAACTAACAAATTATATAAATATTTTTTTAATAAAAATGATTATTTTATCCTTATTAAAGTAGGGTATATTACATATATATATATACATTTTAAAGATTAAATCTGCTCCATAAGATTTTTTACATATCCAATTGTCCATCTCATCCAAGCCGCATCCCACTTATCCAACCAATCAAATTCAACCATCCAAAGCACACGGATCATGCTTCAAAACCATCCGATCAAGACTAAGGATTATCTGAGCCTTTGGATCATGTTTTACAAAGAAGTACATCTCAAATAAATTTATAACCGGTTCTATAATAGCGTGCGTCCATGATATTTTACTAAAGGTCCATAGTAAGAAGTAATCGAGATGTACCCGGTTACTGTTCATGAGATGAAATAAGAGGAGAACGGAGGCCCAAATCAGAAAGGCCCTGCCTGATAAATATCTTGACCCGGAACCGGACGCTTCTCATTCAAATTCTAAATCATTACTAACATTTAATGTGCCACCTGTAGACAATCGTGGTAAATCACAAGATAAAAGATAACTTTACCAAATTTGAAAGTTTTACACTTTACATTTGAAATTTGAGCGCCTTTTGAGTTTTCTTCTCTCTCGAACTCTCTTTCCTTCTCTCTCTAATCACAAAATGGCTTCTCAAGATTCTGAACAAAGTTCACCCCTCCTAGTAACACCAATCAACACTGATTCACCAAACCCCAACCCCCGCGAAGAAACCTCGACCTTGAATCCCAAAGGAACGAAAACTGATAAGAATCCTCCTCCAAAAATCCCCAAAACTCCCTCTGAATATTACAGGAATACGGAACGTTTCTCGCATGCCAACACTACCTCTATTGTCACTGAAGCCGAGTTAAAGAGGATTCGATCTCGGTACCACATTCCAGATACTCACGTGGCTAGGGCTCCCAGGTTCGGTGAGAAAATGTACCAACGACCAGAGGGTTGGACAGCCGTCCCTGTGACCTGCACAGATCTTCTCCAACGACCCAATCACGTAAGACGTCCTGATCCTGCACAGTAAACACGTTAAACACCACAAGCTTGATGAGGGGATGAGCTATCTGGCTAAGGTAAGTAACAGTTTCCATATTTTTTATTTTTATGCTCTTGTTTAGATATCTGAACACTGTTGAACATATGCAGGCCAACGCTATCTTTGGGCGTTTACGTCTGAGGCACATAAATGGGGAGGCCGAGGAAGATTTCATGAGACAGGAGATCAACATGCTGAAATCGACCCTGGCTCGAGAAAGGGCCGATCGCGAAGACGCTCTTCATACCATCGACGGCCTTCAAAGAGACTTAGATCGGGCTAGGATGGACTTGAAGACGTCTGATGATGAACTAAGGGCCACGAGGGATGGGCTGGCTGCATCCGAAGCCAGTCAACAAGTTTTAACTGATGTGAACACCGGACTGGTCGAAGAAAACCTACTCCTGAAGGCCACAAATGAGGAGTTTTCTTCAGCCAACCGAAGCTTGGCGATTCAACTTGGCGAGGCTCAGGCGAAGACCCAGGACGAGGAGCAAAGACATAAGGCCAAGCGCCACAAACTTCGTCACAAAATAAAAGAACTTGAGGGATGAGGCCCTCTTCTGACCGAAGAGCTGCGAAAGCAGATTCAAACGAACTACAGGAATTTGAATGAGCTTAATGCCGAAATCATGAAGGTCTATTCAGAGGGGTATGAAGACTGCCGAGAGCGAGGTAAAGAAAAGTTATCTGCCGCTCACCGGATCCGGATCTTCTTAACTCGAGGACGGGCGAGGTGGTGCCCGAATGTCCTTCCCGCTTATTCTCGCCTCATGTAAAATTAACTGCTTTATGTCTTTGGGATTGTTTGAACTTTTGTATGGATTTTGGCCACAAATATTTCTATGTTTGTGTAATTAGTTAATGTTATGGATGAATCGAATGAATGAATGTTTTATTTTATTGATGAATCTTCAACTTTCTTGATTATGACTTCTGTTTTGGTTAATTTCTTGTCAATAATTGATCATCAATCAACTTGAAAACTGTGAAAGTGCTTCTTATCTTAAACCGTTAGTCAATAATCAAGTAAATTATATAACAGTTAAGAACAATGATAATATGATCCGGACTCAACACTTGAACAAAATAAAGTAATGCATACTTATCGTTATCGGAGTGTGAGACAGATCAGTCAATAGGATGAATTCGGCTGATCCTCTTTGCAACAACAAGATCTTGCTTACCGCTCGGGGTAGAAGAAGTATATAAGGACATTTGTTTACCACTCGGGGTGAAATAATTATATAAGGACCAAGATATAAGGATCAAGATATAAGGACCAAGATATAAGGATCACAGAATTTGTCTACCACACTGGGTCACAAATTCATAGGAACACTCCTGACAATAAGGCTGCCATCGAATGGCCAGCAAGTCCGACCATACCTCCTTACTTCAGTGGACCATTGATTTTACCGCCCTCGATAAAAACAATATAGGAATATAGGATTTGTCTACTACGCTGGGCAACAAATGAATGGGCTGCCATCGAATGGCCAGCGAGTCCTACCATACCTCCTTACTTCAGTGGACCATTGATTTTACCACCCTCGGTAAAAATAATATAGGAACATAGGATTTGTCTACCATGCTGGGCAACAAATGAATGGGCTGCCATCGAATGGCCAGCGAGTCCTACCATACCTCCTTATTTCATTGTGAACTTAGGATAAATAGAATGATCGCTTATGAAAAAGTGAATGTGGATGAGCCAACCGTCTTTTCATCTCAATCCTCGCTCTTTCAAGAATATCCCTGCCGAAGTGCTTTGTAGGCCAACAACTTCGCGGCCAAATGATCGCCATTGATGTTTTTGTGAATTTCCCGAAGAACATACTCTGTTTCGGATGGAACCATATGTTTGAGCAATTATGACGAAAAAGGTCTTTCGATAAAGATTCTCATCAATGAGAGCAAAATTGACACTCTTGCACTTGGTCTACTTTGCCAGCATCTGATCCGAAGGAAAGACGCCATCTGCCATCAAAGTTATAAGCATCTATAGTGGCTAACTTCGATAATGCATCGGCGGTGGAATTGTTATTGCGATCGACCTCTTGATAGCCTGTTGTACTGATGTCTGAAACAGAATATCCATCTGCATGCAATGTCCATGAACTCTGCTTCTGGTGAAGAACTGCAATGGCTTTGTCGGACTCCACAGCTTCTCTTTAACTATTATTAGCTTCAGAAAAGAATTGTCCGACCACAATGTCAATCGACCTTGGAAATATTTACTGAAGTGTTTGGATTTCCAGGAGTACGGCTTATAGATCTGCTTTGGTGACGAGTCCTTCATTGTGGCGAGAAATATTCAAGGCAGGCGAGTGCCTTTTTGTATTCTCGGTGAATATCCTCTTGTCTTTGCTCCCATATGCTGCTGCGACCATAATCCCGAGAACCAATAGGGCGGAATACCCTCTTCGGTCAATCAGGAAAATGGTTGTTGGGTCCTCATCTACTCTGCTTCTACCATAATCCCGAAGACCAATAGGGCAGAATACCCTCTTCGGTCAATCAGGAAAATGGCTGTTGGGTCTTCATCTACTCTGCTCCGACCATAATCCCGAAGACCAATAGGGCGGAATACCTTTCTTCGATCAATCAGGAAAATGGCTATTGGGTCTTCATCTACTCTACTTCGACCATAATCCCGAAGACCAATAGGGCAGAATACCCTTCTTCGATCAATCAGGAAAATGGCTGTTGGGTCTTCATCTACTCTGCTTCGACCATAATCCCGAAGACCAATAGGGCGGAATACCCTTCTTCGATCAATCAGGAAAATGGTTGTTGGGTCTGCTTCGATCCCGACGATGGCCTCGAGACATGTCTTTAAAGTGTAGACTTCTTTCTAACTTGATCAGTCTGTCAGTCTGACCATTTTGGAATAGGATTCTAAGCAGTATGCCTTCTACCCTTTTCCGACCATGGTCGTGTCTTCTCTCGGCAAGAAAATCAATCTTCTTCTAAGATCACCTTGGGCTCTCGAACGAGAACCCTCGTAAACCTTCTTGGAAGCGATCAAAGATGAGCACTCTTTGAAGGACCCAATCAATCCTTGACAGAAACTCATTGTGTAGACGAAGTCATAGCCATCAGCTATCCTTTAGAAGTAACTATTCTACTCTTCTTCACCATGGATTCCAACGTAGAGCACCTATAATTTGTGATTGAAAACTTCAAGAACACTAGAACACAGCCTTCCTTCTAGCGCCAATGTTAACGCCAAGATCTTCTCCAACTTCCCAATCACGTAAGACGCCCTGATCCTGCACAGTAAACACAATAAACACCACAAGCTTGACGGCCGGACCGTTGGGGGATAGCTCAGGCGTGAGAGTCAGTATATGTGTTCACAAGGTTAACAATGGAGGATGTAATGTCTAGTGTATTGAGAGAGATAATAATTCTCAGTTGTGTGTATGTGATTATGAATGAAGTCATACCTGTTTGTGAAGACTTAGTTGATAGGTTATACTCTCTCGCTTTTGCCATCTGCGTACCACCCACTACTATCCGACACATTTCTCGATCGGATGGGTCCTCACGACTCGCATGTAGTCTATCTACTACTTTTGGTCATCGCTTTCTACCATTTGGCCTATGGCCATGATCCCATCCACATTAATGCATGGCAGGTATTTTAGTCAACCGTCATACTTTTTCATCATTTCAAGTCAAAGATAGAGATATTAAAATATCTAATGGGTTAGTCCAATGAACCGACCCAGTCTTATAGGGTTAAATAGAAGTAATATGGTGACTAGGCCCAGTGACTTTCAAGGTTCAATAATGATGGCCCAATAGATTAATTAAACAAGTAAGCCCAACTTACTCGGCCCAAAGAGGGGAAATATCATGACCCAACACCACTGAACTAACTCTACGAACAATGTATGTATGATTATAGATATATCAATGAAGGGGATCTTTTACTTATTCCGCTATGCTTTAAAAGATTCTTATGTTTGTCACATGCTAAATTATCAGCAATATAAAATAAACCAGAAAATTATTTGAAATTAAAAAGGATCTATTCAACCCCCCCCCCCCCTTCTAGATCTAGTGTGCCTTCTGGGAACTAACAAATTATATAAATATTTTTTTAATAAAAATGATTATTTTATCCTTATTAAAGTAGGGTATATTACATATATATATATATATATATTAAAGATTAAATCTGTTCCATAAGATTTTTTACATATCCAATTGTCCATCTCATCCAAGCCGCATCCCACTTATCCAACCAATCAAATTCAACCATCCAAAGCACACGGATCATGCTTCAGAACCATCCGATCATGACTAAGGATTATCTAAGCCTTTGGATCATGTTTTACAAAGAAGCACATCTCAGATAAATTTATAACCGTTGATCTTGATCTAACTCACGCCTCCTCACCGTTAGATTTATCTGGTAAGCCAAAATATATATATATACAATTTTTGAAATTTTTAATTTCATTTGATTTATTTCTTTCTCTCTCTTCTTTCACGCATTTCTTCTTCTTTGTCTCTCTCTCTCTCTTCTCTCATCATCTCCGATCTCTTCTCTCTATCTGATCTACTTTTTCGATGATGATCTGGATTCAATATTCCTATCTTATTCTTCTCTTAATCTTGATACTCATAAGTTTAAAAATTTTCTGATATATTCAATCGATCCATTTTTGAGTAGTTAGCCAGTTAGGGTTTCGGATAAACTTTTTTCATTTTCTTTGTTTCTGGTATGCTTAATCGATCCATGTTTGGCATATCTATATGTCTCTGCATCTTTGTTGGGCTCGCTGCTGCTTTCACTAAGAAATACGTACTAAGAAGGGCTTAGCATACTAAAATTGGTATATTACCAGCTCAGGTATACACTCTCTATCTCTCTGAATATTCTTACCTGTGTGGATATTAATGTCCACTAGATTTACTTTTGTCTGTCTTATATATTGTGTGGATACTGAGGTCCACTGGATTAATTGATTTACTACTATCTGCTCTCTCTTAAGATTTGCTATAAATGAAAAATCTTTCCAATTATCTGCCTCCTTGAGAAACTGTGTTCTGAAATGATAATTTCTTGTCGTGTTTATCAACCCAGTTTTTAAATGATACATCCCTCCGGTTTTGGTAATCGTTCTTAAGTTTGACTGAAAAACTTTTGTTCTCTGTGTTCTTCATATGACATGTGGATTTTTTTTCTCTACCTTATTAAATGACATATTTTTTTTTTAAAAAAATAGTGTTTATCCCCACTGTTTAACTTAAATAAGTTTATTGTTCTACAGTTTTACTTCTCCCACCTCAGTTTATTAAATGCTTCCTCTACTTGATTAGTTGGAGTGTATATTACCTGCCGCATATCATAGCTCTTCTCTCTACTCTTATATATAAGCTCTTTCAAAATGTTACGTCTCTATATAACTTCCCTCTGCAGTTTAATCTTTTCCCTTATATTTCCTGCATCCATACTTATCATGACTAACTTATTTTCTTCTAAAAGAAAAACTCTTCCTTTAAATTCTGAGTTGCAATTTTCAAATGTTATCCCTCATCTTACTACTCCCTCTGCCCAGTCAAAATATCGGTCTATGAGACACAACCTGTGTTCAGGAAATGTCATCATATTTTACAGCTTTCCAAAACTGTTTGATATTTTTAAAAATGTTGGGTGGGAATGTCTGGTTTCATTCTATGACAAGTCTATTTTTCCTAGTCTTGTGGCCGAATTTTATACTCATATGGAGTTTTCACATGACTCCTCTGGTTTATTAAAGACCATTACTACTTGTATTCAAGGACAGACTTACATCATAGATGAATTGTTTCTTGTTCATGCTCTTCAGTTGCATCCTTCCACTCTTGAATTACCTAGGATTAATTCATATCTTCATCCATCTGGCATTTCAGTAGAAGAATGCATGATATTCAAGTTTAATTTATCTGTGGTCACTAATCAAATGGTACCAACTCTTTTATTTGATTATCCATGCAAAGTTGATTTGGAATTTTTAACTGCTGAATGCCAATTTCTAGGCAAAATTTTAACAATTTTATGCCTGTTCGTGATGATAGAAAAATGTTACCTTTTGATCTAGAACTCGTCAAAAGTCTGTTAAATGAATGCATGCCCTATAATCTAGCCTTTTTTTGTTGTCTTCATTTGAATAATATTTTCGAAACAATTGCCTTAGTTTTGGTCTACTTCTTACACATATCTTCCACTATTTTAATCTTCCTTTGTCCAATCTCCAATCTCAATTAGTCCCTACCAGCAACATCATATCTCATCTAAATCTACCACCACAGCCTCTCATCATTTTTAAACCACTTGATCATGAAAATCTTGAAGCCAACATCAACATGGCTACCAAAATCGACTCCCTAAATAGTATGAACCAACTTTTGTTGCAAAATCAATCTCTCATGTTGGAAAAATTAGAAAATGTTCAGTTCTCCTTGCACACAATTAAATCGGTGGTTTGCTTGCTCTTGGAAAACAGCAACCTGTTGATGGATCCTTTCAATGTCAGTACCACTACTGACCTCACTGCTCTTGTTCCCCCACCAGCTGATCCTGAAGGAAACATTCCTGATCTATCTCATTTCTCTCCTCTCGATCTTGAGGAAATCTGACTTTGTACTAACTCAACTAACTAGTTGGCTGTCTGTAATCCTTAATCCCTCTCCCATCAACTGTTTCACACTACTACTATTACTACTTCTTTTCACTTGGTTTATATAAGTTTTAACTAACTCTCTTTGCAGGATTTCTAACATATTTTCTACAGGTTTACACTTTTCTTTTACCCTATCACTTTTTATGATGACAAAGAGGGAGAAGAAAAATATGATTATATAACTGCTAACTGCTATAATTGCTATGAATGGATTATATATGAACTGCTATGATTGTTATAAAAGGGTTCACAATTTAAGGTGGAGTTTTCTTCAAAACTACAAATATTTTTAAAATTGTCATCATCAAAAAGGGGGAGATTGATAGGTATAATTTTATTTTATATTTTGATGATAACAATTATGTTTTTATTTATTTATTTATTATTTTATGATTTTACTTGAATTAATTTTTATTGACCTTGATATATTAAATGTCAAGTTAAATAAATTAATTCATATAATATTCAAGCCAAGGAAACCCTATATTTTTTTCTAAACTAAAGTTGGGCAAAATATATATATTACTTATATATTACTTTTCTAAAGCCTATTTTTATAAACATAATATATAATAAACTTATTTATATATATATATATATTATTTTTAGTTATACTACATATATATATATATATATATATATATATAAAGTTTAATTCATGCATGTCTTTGCCATTTTTGTTAAAGTGTTTAAAATATTGTGTGTGTATATATATAGAAGCAGGATCAGTGCATACCCTTATCTTACTCACCGTGTACTCACCCCCCCCTTTTAGCTTACATCTTGACGGTTTTTGCTTCATACAACTGTTGCTCTATAATTTTAGCGATTTTGACAACATATAGAATCGCTAAAAGTATGAGGCGACGGTTGTATGATCGAACCGTCACGTCATCCGCTGTTAAAGGGGGTGAGCATGACGTAAGTAAGATAAGGGGTATGCACTTGATCTGGACCGTATATATATAACCAATGCATGCTAGCAGACATATATATATATATATATATATATATATATATATATATATATATAATATAAGTATATGTGTGTGATATGTTGGCATGTTTGATACCTTAATTATGGGACATCAAAACCGCGTGAGTTTGCTGCTTGAAAATTTTCGGTCAAACATTGAACAATAAATTCAGCACCTTGAAAATGGCTCGGGCGAATTTTTAATCTCTCACGCGTAAAAATTTGGTCCGTTAAAATTCAAATGTTTTTATCTAAACCGTATACTCATATCAGATTTCAAAATATTACAGTTTTGCCCCAACTTCTAAAAATTCTATAAATAGGGAGTATTTCATTCATTTGGTTTTTACCAATTTAGTGAAAAGAAAATCATACTCTCCTTGCCTACATTCTCTCTAAAGATTTATATCTCTTCTTACAAAAGTTCTGATTATTTTTGAAGAGAAAAATTGGTCCAAGTATTGAGATAAGTTTAAATTCTGTTGAATTATTTCTTACTTGCATATACAAATATATATTATTCTACATAATTCTATATATCTATATTTCATCTATTTATCAAATAAAAGGATACTTGGGCGCCGCAAGGCTACGGAGTTACACCTCTACGGAGACAAATTCAAACCGTACGATTCCTTATAGTCTTCAGTAACCTTTTATTGATATTATTTATATAAATATAATAAAATAGATACGACACTTGATAGCTCAAAACGACACTGAGATACTTCTCCAAAAAGAGTAGTCATCCGAACTGGATTTGAGAATCTTAGTGATCTATTGAAAATATTTATATAAATATCAATTGTGAAAATTATAAATTTTGTCATACTTAGACGTCACAAGGCTACAGAGATACACCTCTACCAAGAGGAATTCGAACTGTACGATTCCTTATAGTACTAAGTGACATTATCTATAAAAGTTCACATAATAGATAAAATATTCTTATATATTATTTGAGTTAAATAAGTAATATTTGTTATATCAGTTTGTGCTTAACTGAGATTATACTTGATAAATATTGTTTAATTCGATTTATTCTCTTATTCAAGTATTGATTCATAAAAAAAATTAAATTATATAATACTTAATAAAAATTAACTAAGAAATAATTCTATATTATCCATAGAAAACACTCTTTATTTTATAGAATTGTTAATTCTTTATAAAGTGCTTTAATATCATATACTTGCTTAATAAGAAGCATAAGTGGATCTAAACAAAATTTCTATCTGCTTTAAAGAAGCTTATTATTGAATATAAAAGTTCTTGAACTTTTATACTGATATATTTGTTCTTAACTTTCTATCTCGCTTATTTGAGAAGCATTACTCAGACTTAACTCAGATCACTTATTCAAGAAGCAATTTGTTGTAAACTTATTTATAAAAAGAGAAAGGATTAGAGTTAGTTTATTTTATGTACCTGTGAGAAAAATGAGTAATTCTTCGACCAAGACCAGAGTCTTAGAGAGGTCAGCGGGAAGTTGGGTCTTTAATGTATTTGTGAGGTGAGGAAGAGGCTGTTGTTTCAAGACCAGATCATAAAATAGAACTAATCTCAAAAGGGTGGTACAACTAGACTTGAGGAAGGAGCGGGGAGCTAGCTGTCCAAGATAGAATAGTTGAATAGTTGAAAGTTTGTTTATAAAACTTTGTAAAGGCTTCTCTGCCTGTTGAAGGAGTTGTTATTACTGATAGTAATAGGTTCTCAAGTTCCAAGTAGAGACTTGAGACTGGACGTAGCAACATACCAAAGGGTGTATGTTGTGAACCAGATAAATCTATGTGCATTGTGATTGAATTTTTATATCCTGCATGCTAATTACTAAAAACTGCTAATTAATAAGTAAAAATTCAAAAAAGCCTAAATATAATTTTTTTAATTGATAATAATCTATTCAATCCCCCCCCCCCTTCTAGATTATTATTGACCTTTCAGAGTGTTGGGGATTCTTGAGCCTAAAAAATAGATCTCAGTTGTATTATTTAAGCTATGTTTTTATTTTTGTGAATATTGTACTATTTAAGCTATGTTTTTAGTGCTTGCGAATATTGTGTAATCTACGCTATATTTTTATTTATGCTTAGTTGTATTATTTAAGCTATATTTTTATTTATTCGAATATTATACTATTTAAGCTATATTTTTAGTAGCAGGTCTAATTTTGTACTCTTTAAGCTATGTTTTTATTATTATTAAACATATGTATAATAATAATAATTACATCAAATAATAATTACTAATAATAAAGAGTCTAATAATAATAATACTATTAATAATAATAATAATAAAATCAACTAAACTTGACATCTAATTCATAGATTTCATAATTAGTACACCAATAATATGAATTTCTCATATAAGTCTAAATATCATCCGCGAGAAGAAGTCTAGCTTTACATCTAAAGAGTTTTCACGTAATTCGGTATCGAAATACCGTTAAATCTTCTAAAGACCATTTTTCATTACGAATATTTACACTACTCCTGACAAAGTAGTCAACATATTTGCAAACGAAAATGCCACAATTTGTCTTGTTGGACTGCACAGGTCTGACCTTTGGTATGAGCATGCGCGTATCCTGTGTTGGCCACTCATGCTGCGGATCATCAATTCGCAAATAAACTTGTATCAATTTGACCTACGTGCACAAATTAATATTAATATATTGAATATAAATTGAATGACAGGAATAAAAGTACAACACTAACAAATTAAAATACATATCGCAACTTTAACAAATTCTCTATACATTTGTTGGATGGTCATATACGGGGTATCATCGTAGAGAGGGTCAAAGATGGTGACTGCTCATTCGGGCACTGAGAATACAAACAAGATAAAATGCTTGGTATCTTGAGTACACACTGGCATGAATATATACGTGCATTCATGTAATGTCGGGCCCACATCTGGGTGGACATAGGGGTGGCAAAAACTCTCTGCCCCATTCGCCTGGCTTGGGGGCACAAAGTTCTTACCAAGATGCATGAAGAATGATTCCATGAAGGAAAAATTTTCCCACCTTCTAATTCCCCGCGTCCTGTAGTACTCCTCTCTATCTCGCAATAATAGCATATACGCGTTCAGTGAATGCTCGAAAATCCAAGCTGTAGGGCTTAAGGCCTTAAATGCGTCGTGTTGCAGCGTATAGAAGTTTTGCGGATGTGTGATAAGAAAAATTGGTGGATTATAAAGTGTGTTCCCAAACAAGTGATTAGTTATAAACTCAACCTTGTATTCCCTAAGTTTTTTGGTCGGACACTTTTTCCCACCATAAGAGATGTGTAATTCCGCCTGCTCTTGTACCTGGAAAATATATTGATAAAAATAAATATATTAGCATTCATAATAATTACTAATATTAATGTTTTTAACTAATAAAATGAAGAGGGGATAATATTAGTAACATGAGAATATTAGTACCTATTTACCCGCCTTCTCTATGAAGCTAGTCTCGGTGGGACTGGGGATGTACCCACCAATTATATATTGTACCTGAAAATATTAATAATATTAAAAATTTTGTACTCTTTAAATTAAGAGGGAATAATACCTGTAATTCCGTCTGCTCTATGAAGCTAGACTCGAATGAGTAGGAGGGCACGTAAGCCTGGGTGGTGGGGATGTACCCTTCCGCTATATCTTGGGCCTGAATAATATTAAGCATGATAATTATTATTACTAATATTATTATTAATCATTAATAATATTAATATTAACATTCATATTAAGTACCTGAACTTTCGTCTTCTCTATGAAGTCAGACTCAAATGAGTAAGAGGGAACATAAGTTTGGGTGGTAGGGATGTAACTCTCTTGTACCGCAGCATTACTTGGCTCCTCTCGCTCTTCACCATTGAGACCCCCCTGCTATGTTATATTGTTCTCTCTAACTTCAAAGTAGTATACACCATAATGATGGTCCCATACCTGTTTCTCAACTACATAGTCTGGAGAAATCTCAATAAAAGCAAAGCACTTATCAAGTAAGGACTTTGCACTCTCAACCTGTCATGTAAGATGAACACAATATTAGTATTATTAGTAAACAAGATAGGATGTATAAATGTAATATGCATAAATTAATGCACGACACACAAGTTAAAATATACAAATGTTAGTGTACCATTTGTATAAGATGATGCTACTGGCTGTAAACAGTCTGGGGCTCGTAAGTAGGGTCTGGGTCCCCTTCCCGTCGAGGGCGATGCAGTTTCCTATGTGTGATTTTCATGTACCAAGCCATGTATGAATCACGTTTCACGTAGTTCGAAATTTCATGTTGTTGTCCCTTAAGATGCTCCATGTAAGCCTCCCAATGTGCAATGTACACTCGCCTCAAGGCCATGCAATCAACGACGACAAATCTATATTCTTTTTCCTTTCTAAGATCGACGTGATTTTCTGCCAGAGATGGTATACCTTGTAGGAATCTATAATGTCTCATCACCCTGTCTGGCATCTGGTATTCTATAATATCAAAATGGATCAAGGGGATTCTACCAAATTCCAACAATCTTCCTTCAAAAATAAATCTATTCATATTGTCATCCCACCTCACGTAAGGGCGCCAAACTACTCGCCATTCAGGCTAGACATCTAACTCCACTCGGTAAAATTTCAAATGATGATGAGGATTTTGTCGTCTATCAGGGTAGCTTTGATTTTCTGAGTATGCCCATGCTAGGGTCCTAGGTAACCATAACTGTGATTGAGGCCAGGGGTTGGGCCTTCCAATTATTATACGCTCGTATGCCCAAATTTGTAAAAGTGTGACGTAGCCATTAATATATTTCGCTCCTTTCCTAGTGGCAGTATATAAAGACCTATACAAATAGCCCAACACAGCTGCACCCCAAGAATATATTACACAATTTTTAGCGTTAGCAATAAAATATATATACTTGGGATGAATAATATTTTTATTCCTAGTGGGGAACAATATTGCCCCACACAACCAAAGAATATATGCCTTTGTGCATCGTCCAACAATTTCCTTACTTGCTTTAGGGGGACAATTATTAAAATGTTGTTGCAACCATAGTAATGAAATAGAGCCGTATTTTTTTGATTTCTGATATTCAACAACTACTTCATTACCAAAACATTCTTTAAAATGAGCCAATGGGGTGTCAAATAAGGGACAAATTAAGGGACAAATTAAGGATTTGCCAACCACTGGCAACCCAAGAATGAAGTGTACATCCTCTAAGGTGATTGTAATTTCCCCACAATTTAAGTGAAAACTATTGGTCTCCGGCTACCATCTTTCTACCAAGGCGGACACGAGCCCAATGTCAGTTTGTGATACAACTACCGGATAGCTAAAAATCCCAAACTCACATTTTTGTAGAAGAGTTTTTTGAGCTTTTGTTAATATCCATTGATCGTATTTTTTCAGTAAATTGACATGAGAGTAGTTTTCCCCTGTCTTTCCCATCATATATATCATCTGACACATGATTTTGTTGGTCGTTAAGGACACTTGGGTCAATTGGTCCATAAATCCAACTGTCCATCTAGTACCTAAAAAAATAACACAAAAGGTTTTTCATGTTGTTTAATAACTATGTAACACAATTATATCTATATCCTATTAATAAAAAAATCATTTTAAAATAATTTTAATAATTCTTATTTTTTGCACATTTTCATAATCTAGTACCTAAAAAAATTTCACAAAAGGTTTTTCATATTGTTTAATAACTATGTAACACAATTATATCTATATCCTATTAATAAAAAAAATCATTTTAAATAATTTTAATAATTCTCTTTTTTTTTTGCACATTTTCATAATCTAGTACCTAAAAAATATCACAAAAGGTTTTTCATATTGTTTAATAACTATGTAACACAATTATATCTATATCCTATTAATAAAAAAAACTTTATTTTAAAATAATTTTAATAATAATTTTTTTTGCACATTTTCATAATAATTAATCATTATTAGTCACAATACTCACATGCATATTATATCCCACATAACTCACTATATTTTATCAAAATAAATATTCATAATAAAGCAATACTCCATTACAATTATTAAGCAAATAATTTAATAAAAGTCAAAAATTATAATAATTACTTCACCAAATAGTTATATAATTACCCAAACACAAAAATCACAAAATTTTCTAAAATTCACATGCATATATGTAGACATAGTAACGATTAATAGTTTTCCTTAAAAATTTAACCATTATTATTATTATAAATTCATTTTTAAAAAATAAATATAATATTTATTTATTTTTAATTGAATATTTGAAAAATAAATCTTACCAAAATAATATTTGAATACGAAAATTTGTAGATGAATCAGTTGCAATCCAATTTTCTCTCACAATTATCTCTTTTACTGCTTGAATGGAAGTTGATTTAGGCCGGAGAGGGAATGTGTGTACCGACAGGGAAGAAAGCAAATGAGCTTTGAGAGAGAGTGAGGAACGATAGGTAGATAAATGGAAGGAGCTTCTGCCATGTACAAGTCAGCGAATGGTTGATTTTCGTGCTGCATGTTTGTCGATCGGTGATACATGCGGGTTTTTTGCTTGCGTGTTGTCAGTCAGTCAATGTCAGAGCTTTGGCTTTTCAAGTAAGAGAGACTGCCGCTACAGGCTCATGTGGTAGGGTGTGAGTAATTTTGGAGAGGCAATTCGGTAACTTAGCTATATCTTTGGGGAAGGAGGACTGCCGCTACAAGCTGTAGTGGAATTCAACCATTCTCAGCCATTAAATATATGGATCAATGAATATAAATTTAGTTGCTAAATAGTGCCTATGACAACCGTTTGTCACGGATTAACTCCCTATAAATATATATATACGGAATTCAAGCTCTTTCTTTGACTCTATTGATCTACTCAATTTATATATGTTTTACATACCATACCTGGCAAAAAAAATCCTAACAGCACGCATAACCTATATTCATGGCAAAAAAAGAATTCAATAAAAAGTTTAATTTATCTCTTATCTGTGACAGGACTACTAAAATTAATTTGTCAATTCCCTTTTTTCCCTTCTGTTTTTACTGTCGCCGCTTCTCTCTTCCTCGATTTGTATAATAAAATAAGATTAGATCAAATTATATGTTTATTTATTAACAGATTTTATTAACTTTTCCTAGTTATAATATGATTTAATATTACCTACATATAAATTAAATTCAATTAATTTTAAGGTTCAATTTAACTAAATTAATTTCTATCACTTATTAATATTTATTGGTCCACATATTCATAATTATATTAATTAAAATTTAAAAAAAATTATGTCAATTTTAAATTTTAAAATCTTTTAAATTGACTTTAAAATATTAATAATAATTAAATAATATGAAACCGAGAGTATATTTAAGGACAACCTCCCCAAACTATAAATAATCAATTTTTATTTAGTAATGAGGTTAATTTGGCCGTTTTTCTCAGCATAACGTGTCCTTGTGAGTCATCTCATTCCATTGATAATGAAGCGGTTAGAATAAAGTTAACTTTGATCAATTGTCAGACAAAAGATGATCTCTCTACGTTGTTCAATTAACTAACTTACTATAAAATTAATTTTATGATAATATGATCCCATTGATAAAATATATCAACTCATCACAAGTACACAAGTTCTACATCAATCGACTCTCAGCGTCAACAGAAATTAACCTATTAACCAAATTAATAATCATTACACATACTTGTTAAGTACTGACAAAAAAAGAAGAAACGTACACATCTTTTCAAGATGTTTTGTGCCAACTATTTGCCATGTTGCAAGTAGAAATTAAAGACCCCCTAGTGTAAAGGGGCTCTTGGCAAAATATCATTAGGGGCGGTTACAAGTAGTTCTAGCTCCATTTCGTCCCTCTTGTGCAAACAGTATATCTCAATTCCAATGTAACGATCAGACCCAAATCTAACTGAAAATAAGACTGTCTATGTTTTAATAGCATTTTCATATATTATTTCGCCTCTCAGATTCATCAAAAAAGTCATAATTAAAAAATATTATTGGTAATATAATTAAATGTTATACACAAACACTAAACAAATCTATATTATCTATGTGGGACTGAGTACTATAATCTTCCTCACTCAAATTCTTTATGTTCTCATCAGGCCTTATCTAATTATTCAGTCCAAGGACGTAATCTCTAGCAATTATGGGATAATACTAATAACTCTTCCCTCTATCCCTTGTGGAATAATACCAACACTCTCCGCATCCCCACTTCCGCCCTTTATAAAATAATACCAACTACCAGATGATTGAGTTTTCAATAACCTGTCTCTTATACCATTTGTAACTATTGACCTAAATCACATCCAAAATAAGGCTCAATCTACGTCTCAATATAACAACTTCTTAAGTCATCTTAACCCACCACATACTTAATATTGATAGTAGAATTAAACCTTATTAACACTAACAAATCCACAATATGCGACGTCAGACTGGGGTATTACTGTGGTTTTTTGATCAAGAAGGGCTGCAATACGAGTCAGATAATACAAGGCAAAAGAGAACGAGGGCCAATAAACAAGAGGATAAAGGTGGAAGGGTTTATTTTGAGATGCATAAAAAGTAAAATTGGACACTTTATTCCAATTCAGATTTATCTAGTAAAAAACATACATGTAATTCACAGTTTCAATTACATTACAATAAAATATTATTGTACATTATTATCCACCAACTTAGGATCTGCCTTATGCCCCTTCATACTTCCTTATCACCTTGGATTGAACTAGAGCAGAAAAGTAAAACTCAAATTAATACCTACAATAATATACAAGGATACAGTTGCCTTGTTCGTTTGTCTTGGAAGCTCTTTATGCAGGACAATGTTCTGTAACTTCTGTTAGCATTCTACATATATATGTCCACAAGGATGAGAAGAAGGTTGCAATTACATGCTGACCGTGTCAGACTTTGGTGGTCGGTCGCAATTTGAAGGCTGCCATCCTATCATTTGTTTCTCATTGTCGTAAATCACCATTTTATCTTGCATTGATATATCTGCCGAAGCAGCATCATGAAATTTTTAAAGGGCACAATTTTATAGGGGGATTTATAATATACTAAGTAGCCATCATGAATTTATGGTTCAAAGAAGCGGCTGCGTTGCCGAAATATCTGCATATCGGTTTGTTTCTTTAGGCACCGCTACGATACCGATACCGATACCGATACCGATATCGATACCGAATCAAAAGAAAAACCTTTCGAAAATAGGCCACTACCATGAATTTGAACCATGATGATGATCTATGCATGTGTGAAATATAAGCTTTAATAACTGGAGTAATAAGAGAAATAAAAACTTTTTAAATTATTGAAGAAAACTCGTTATCTTGATGGAGAGGAAAAGGATTTTCAACCATTTATATAGTTTTTGGATATTTATCCTATAATCTAGATCATGAGGTAATGGAGTGTAACCGTGCAAATTACTTTATAAAGAAAATTCTCTCTCTAGCTTAATATTTAGTACTAATAGATATGGCTATTGTTTGGTGAAATATCTTACCTCCAATGATGTTGAAATTTTGTAGTCCAACTTCGGTACCATTGAGAACTCCCAAGCAAACACTCCCCTTAGACTGCATAGGAGAGATATTAAGTGTATAACTTTGAATTACTTTCAGTTTGTCCATAGAGTGACTAAAGCAAAGAACAGATGAAAGGTTCTTACTGAGATGATAAGATACGCTTCTTGGGGGATTTCAAACTGAGTTTTACCTTTCCAGCCATTGCCAAAGCTCAATGCTAAAGGCTTGAAGTACTTTTTTACATCGCGTATACTTTTGAAAGGTTTTTTTCCTTTCCAACAGAATGGGAGTGTCTCGTCATCAACTGCGTCTCTCAATGGCTTTCCGCTTAAATCCTTCTTCACCTAAACGAATTAGTAGCGTCAAGTTAAAAATTCAAGCATCCAAGAATATTTTAAGGCTCTAAAACAATCAGCAATTAATTCATGCATTCATTTTGACAAAATGAAAAGTATACTAAATATAATTAGGTACAATAATATCAGAGAAATATCATATAACTTGGTAAACATAGGGAAAAGAACAAAATGAGTCTATGGACATTAGATATGGCTACAACGTAGAATCAAAATAAGCATTGATAAACAGATTAACATAACTCACAACTAGCCATCTGATAGTTGTATTAACAATGATAAAGTCGCATTAGATATTTCAATCTAAACAACTATGTGATAATAACAAATAGAAGTTGGAGAAACTTGAAAAAGGAAATATTAAAAAGGTTTCAAACTCACAAAAGAAAGCAAAGTTTGGTAAGTTTGAGAATTAAGGTACGTGTAAGAACTTCCACTGTCAAAAACCACAAGAAGATTATTCAGCCCAGTAGTCCTTCCGCCAAGAATTAGTTCCGCAAAACCAGGTGAATAGTGCTTCCTGACATAAATAATCCTCTGCATTATAGTTTAAACATCAAAATGGAGACAGAATGTAAACGACGGGAAGGGGACCGAGGAGTATATTTTACAAGTAATCACGCGACATTGGTGTCCAAACTACTTTCCAAGAATCATAAACATCATCCCCAAAGAAAAGAAATCCTCCTCCTCGCCTACTGAAACAATGACCAACAACATTTCGCACTAGACCCTGACTACTAAGTTGAGATACAATGCTGGACTTTCCCTTGCCAAGGCCAAGAACTCCATCCAATGGATGATAAGAAGTACCAGGGAGCTGATCATATCCACACCTGCAGAAAAAATAATTAAAACACATCTATGTGTTAGTTTAGGGGCAATTTTTTATAACAATTTCGGTGTCTACTACAAGAGATCAGATTTTTTGTCTCCAAATATAAATATTAGTGAAGTTTTCAAGAAAAAATACATAAAAGCTTACTGCCCCGGTCATAAAAAAGAACTGTTCCTTGAAATTGGTTGCCATAACATTCAAGGTTTGATATAATTGAAAGCAAGATATCCTAGCTGTAAACAATTCAGATCAAGAAAGTAATCGATATTGCTAACCCAATAGCCAGACGAGGTCTAAGTCTCATTCCATTGGTGAGATTGACAGGAAAGACGTCATTTACAAGAACACCAATCGACGAACCACCATCTGCATATTCAACCTCGTAGTCACACTGCTCTGGGTCATCACATTTGTGGTCACCAGAGTGCAAGGAAGCACAAATCGGGTCCTTACAGACCACCAAGTCATTTTTGGGTTGGTAATATGGATGAGGCGCCTACAATGTAAGAAAATTTATGAATCGTCAAGACCATAAATGCATTTTACATATTGAACCAGTTTCTGCTTTTAAAATTAATGTTTACTAGGAGGTATGTTATCTGGGAAATTGTTATAACCAAAGGAAGCTTGGGAAGCTATGCCTAAATAAAAAGAATCAGTTTGTCATCAATTTTACTCCACAACTCTCAATTTGGATATTTCTCTAATTTTTTCCTCATTATGTCACCTTTATTATCGATGATTAAAATTACTAGGGAAATAGCAAATAGAGTTTGTAAATTTCTAGACTAACCATATTTGTGACAGGGTCTGAATTTACAAGCTGTAAGCTCTATTTGGTTCGTCAATTTGGTAAAGTGAAAGGATACATAAAAGAAATTGAATACCAAAATAATTTATATTGATTATCTGTCATTACTAAATTAAATTCTGAACAAGAAAATAATCTAAAGTCTCCGGAATCACAGTAAAAAAAAAAGAGAATTAACACAAAATAGAAATCTTTTTGTTCCTGCCCTCTTGATCTAAAGAACTACTGCTAACTATAGAAGGAATTGTACAAATTTCCTCCATGAAATTCCAATTTAAACAATGTTATCATTGATAAAATAATAAAAAATTATGTTACCATAAATTACCTTAGTGCAATGAATACAGGGTGCATCGCATTGAAGCCATGTGAGGTCACTGCCTGTGTCAGGATCAAGAAAATAGGGTTTTGGAGGCCGTCCTATGTTGAGTTGAACATAATAAAACCTGCAGAAAATGATTTTTTTAACAAAATACTGAATTCTCAATCAATTTGTTCCCCAGATTATGATGAATAAATAACATAAGACATGCAAAAACAGATGGTATCACAGAGTTTTTCATATTCTTTAACACCCAATTTAATCAGAAATATTTTCTAATTTCTTCTAATAATTTGTGCACACCTTTCTGTGCAATTGACAGAACTGAGCATCACATCATAAACAATGGTAAGATATAAAAGTACAGAGTAAAGCCAGTTTCAAAATTTTGATCTCAAATTTTGACATTGAATATTTTAACTATACTTTATATCATACCCAAATTAATTAAAATAGATATAGCTACGAATGTAACACGATTTTTGAGATCAAAAAAATTTAGACTCTTAACATTACCTAATAATAAAAGAAAATTTTGGGGCACATTATTGAAGTTAAATCATTCATTAATCTAAAATTCATGTCTATATATACATGGAGTAAAGTATAGATTACTTACCCACTAGGGTAAACATTGCCATAAATTGGAAGTAAAACAGAGGAGCCAACTGAACTGACCACAGATGAAGTAGCTCCAGAAAAGAACCATTTCCACCATTTTTGCTGCTGATCATCAGAAGCTGATGAGCATACACTAAAACCCAAAACGATTACCAGTAACACAATTATCATGATGCTCAATTTCCCTCCCTTCATAGCTACACAATTTTTTTTATTTTTTTATTATTATATTAAATGGATATGAAAGGTGGGTATTTTGTTGATTTGGGGGAGAGATGTTTCTTTAAAAATGTATTTGTATATATATATGTCCAAATATACCTTGTTTGGGGTTTTACTAATTACTGTCTTTATGTGCCAGTTGATCTTTTGGATTCTTTTAGAGGGGGTCTTTACTTAAGGATTAAAAGAGGTATTGCTTTCATTCAATTACTTCCACTGAACTTTCTTTTCAAATGCGTTTAAAGTAATGTAATTTCTTGTTTAATGTTTCTAATGTTGTCTTTATTCCTTTCCTTTCCTTGCCATGGAAGACTATGATGAGGTTCGACCGTTGGTGAATGAAGCTTAATTTATTTATTTATTTTTATAGTCAAACCATGATTGATGAGTAAAATAATAAAAATAGTGATACATGTACAACTAAAATCGACTGTTTCACACCCTCATATATCAAAACTATTATATTATTCTTAACTAGTAA
Organism: Panax quinquefolius; assembly: GCA_020205615.1. Lineage (NCBI taxonomy): Eukaryota > Viridiplantae > Streptophyta > Magnoliopsida > Apiales > Araliaceae > Panax > Panax quinquefolius. The sequence goes on from CM035173.1 coordinate 58,197,992, forward strand.
GAACTCGATTAACATATTTATCAATTGTTCATTTTAACCTTAACCTTATTAATCTCAAAACTCAAAAAAAGAAAGTAAAACAGACATCTCCAAGTCTCTGTGGATTATTTTCATAAAATGTAAATTATTATTATATATTTATCAGTCAGGATAGTACATAAAACTTAATATTTTAGATTTACTTCAATAATTTAGTAAGTTTCATGTGTTTCAATTTCTTATTTGTCACTCACGTGAAGGTATTTAAGTATATGTAAGATTGCGCTTAAATCATAATTAATTCGATTTCTCTAAGAAAGTCTCATTTTGATTTTAAAATGTTAAACTGCAAATTTCTAAAATCCAATATAAATTCATTTAAATTATTTATAAATTTATAATTAAGTTATGTTTAAAATAGTTTACTATATCTAAACTTTTATTAACTAAATAATACTCCCTCAACTTCAAAATTAGAGATATATTTATAAAACAATAACTTTTAATGATAATTTTATGTTCTGAAATATAGCCTTAGTATTAGTTAGAAATTCAATTGTGATTGTTTGATATTGAAAATGATAGTAAAAACATAGTGACAAATTAGGAACATCATGTCACTTTATAGTCCAAAAATAGAAATGTATCTCTAATTTTAATTTTAGAACGAATTAAAAAAAAAAGTGTATCTCAAATTTTGGAACAGAGGGAATATTCTATTTGCTTTGAATTTAAAATTTTCATGAATTGATTTTAAATCAAAATAAAATCTTTTGAATTAGATGGACTAATTAACTATATTGTAAATAATCACTTTATTAATATAACAAGCTAAATTATATATCATGTCTTAAAATATACGAACAAAAAGCTTTATCACTTAGAATTTATATATATATAGGGAAAAGATCGGGTCAGGGATCCCTTATTTTAACTAAAATCCGAACTTTGTTTATCAGCCGTGGGATTATAAACAACATCCGAATCGATTCGGTTTTGAAAAAAAAAAACACGCGATCCTTTATGGGTAAAAGAAGTTGTCGGTCAAAAATACCAAATCCGGCAAACAGATCTGGTTTTTCTCTAAATCGAAATTGAAGCTCTTCTTCGCGTTTTTCCTAAATCGCCTCTCTCTCTGTCGCCGTTTTCCCTAAATCGATCGTGGCTCTCTTCTTCTCGTTGCAACCTAAATCGATCGGTTCTCTCTCGAGTGAAGCCTAAATCGATCACAGCGAAATTGACCTGAATCTCTTTGTGACGATCGCCGGACGTTTCTTTCACTAACAACGAGTTTCTTTCACTCACGTTGGAAAGGTAACTGTTGCCTTGGTATTGTCTTTTCTAATCTAAGATTGCCTTGGTATTATTTAGCAGTTTCTTTTTCTAGAACATATTTGACACTAAATTGTTGTGAAATGATCTTTGATTTTAGAACAAAAATATTCTTTCTTTAATTTTATTGCTTACTGCTCTAAGGCCTCCTACCGTCTCATAATTAGATATATAGATTTATTTGATTTGAATACAAATAAACAAATTTATGTTGCTTTCAACTCTTTTTATTAGTATACACATGACTAATTTTGAACTGCAACTCTTTTTATTAGTGTTACTGTATACTAATGTTTAGTATACACATTACTAATGTTTAGAGTATGTCTACTGTTTGGTTAATGTGACTAAAACAGAAATGTATGTCTAGTGTTTAGTGTCTGTGCATTATTACTTATGGAAATATGGTTAGTGCATATGCTACTGAAGGTTATGTATGAACATGAATTTTTTTTTTTTGTAAGGAATGAATGGTGCTGCTGTTGTTGTTTGTGAATAATGAATAAAATAGAGTATTTGCCAAGTTGTGTTTGTTGCTCTTTAATTTGTTTTCTTTTACAGTTGTGATTAATTTGATAATAGTTATTGTTTAGCCCATGTACATTATGTTTTCATACTAAACTGTGGAATGTCTCTAAAATAAACTGTATGTTGATAGATAAGGTTCAACAAAGGCATGTCTACTTCAAGCAACATGAGCATTCAAACTCATGATATACGATTTCGAAACAAAATGTGTTATTGTCGTCTGAGCTGCTGTGAGAATATCCGAATCAGAGAAGAATCCTGGAAGGCTCTACTACGACTGTCCAAGGGAGAAGGACAAAGGAAAATGTAAGTTTTGGGACTGGTGCAATCCAATTGGGTATGGCGAACCCAACTCCGCTGATGAAACACACGTGCAGCTGCGCAACAATGATGATGCTCGACTTGGAGTCATTGAAATAAACGTGGCAAATCTTAAACACATCATCAATATCGTCATGTTTTTTTTATGGCTAGCCTTGGTAGTGTTTGGTCATCAGACTTGTTAAGTGATTGTAAAATTATGTACTCTACTACCAGAATCGCCTCATTATGTTTTTTATCACTGTCTTGTTAAGTGAAAAGTGGATTTGTAATTATTGAACATACACGCACTAAATGAATTGTTGACAGAATTCATTCATGCCGGTGATTTTGTAGTTATGCTTCAAACCATTCAAGTAATGAGTGATGTTTTACATTAGTGATATTCTTGAAAAAGGAATGGTTTTTTCCCTGGTGCAATCCGATTAAGCTCTGATCAATTTTACATGAGTGAAATACTTATGTGAAGTTTATTTTACATGGGAGCATGGAAGGTTTCTCTCATGAAATTCTCATTCACCCAAATTACATGAAATTCCTATAATAACAACATATCTCTCTACAATGTAATCAAGATAAGTTTACTGGATCTCAAGTCTTAACAATGCTAACAGGGGATTTTGGAGGAAGGCAAAAGTGTTTCTAACAATCAAAGAAAGGAAGCCAGATCTGAGAAAAGAAAAATGAAGGGTAAGATTGTTTACTAGTAAAATATTGAATTCTTAACCTATGTCTCAAATCAGAACTTGTTTGAACCAACAAAAATAACCATTCAAGTCCTCAGGCCCTGCACCTAATTAAGCACTTCCATTCGGACTGAAAACCACCTGTCCTTAATCTAAGAATTGCCAGGAATTACAATTTCTCTTGCCCTGTCTTGAATTACAATTTCTCTTGTCCTCATAATTGAATTTCCAAAAACCAATATAAGCATTGTATCCATACATGTCATTAAACACAAATGATTATACAATCAATACATAGCAGCTCTCCCAGGGAAAAAACTACAATAATTACTACTAAAATGAATCCTTGACAATACTACTGTGTATACTTACAAAAGCCAACAACCAAATACAAATTACATTACATATAGAATTGGTACTAATTGGAGCTCTACATCAGATACGCCACTATGCATCCTAAAATGGCACCAGTAAAAACCTGCATCCATCAAATATTAAGGAAAAATCAATGAGATTATAGAACCACTTTTCTGCTATTATTAAAAAGCAATTGTAATTCTTACATCACAACTCCAACCTTAACTTTATTAAAAGTTGCATACCGCAGATAATTTTTTCATATATATATCTAATTTCTTATATTAAGTACCATAGCAGACCTGAAGTGGTGTATGCCCAAGTGAATAAGAACAACATCTCCACATGAAAGCAGCCCCTGCCACAAAGACTCCCATCCTGAAACATGAAAATATCATCAATGTCAACTACAAGATGGATAAAAAATTGCAATAAAGAAAACAATCAAACAAAGACTTACAATCATCGTTAATGTCAACGACCTCCTCATCGTACATTCCAACAAGTTATGGAAAATTTCTTTTGTTATGCGACACTCCAACAATCCCACAACCATTGCATTTCCTAGCCTTCTTGATTGCCTTCTCTTTTCCTCCCTTAAGTCATTTACCACAACCCTTCGTCCTTACCGAAGATGGTTCTTTGAGACTTAGTTGTTGGCTCTCAAGAGAAATGGGCATGTTGATACTCCCTTCCACATCCATGCTACCATGATTCATGGCGGCAAACTTCCTTTGAGTTGATAATAACAATTCTTTCAACTCTTTTGTGTTATCTTCACTTAATGCAGCTTCATCAATAACATTAGACGCAATTTGGAAGAGACTACTACGCCTCAGTAACACAGAAGTATCACATATTTCACTCACACTCCCACCCAAGTCATCCATAACTCTGCCATATTTCGCAGATTTTGTCCACCGCCGCAAGATGTATTGATTTGGTAATTCCATAACCTATTTTTTTGTGAAATATGCCAACATATGCCTACATGGAATTCCATCACTCTCAAACATCTGACAACTACATTTCACAAAGTTTGATGACTTGTCAAACGAAAGCTTACGGTCATTAGAATCACCCTCCTTTACATTCTGAACATTGTACATACAGTTGTTGTCATCTTTAAATGTACGTGTTACCACATACTTGCCACTTTCAAGCAGTTGCTTTTGAAACTTGTAAAAAATAGTTCGTGTGTATAACTCACTCATCTGGTGTTCCATGACCCTCCCAGTTACTGTTTGTGGCTTTTCATTGACATCCTTATGATCGAAATCTAGTTCATTATGACGCATTTTGGCAAGTCCCCTATTAAACCGCGTCACAAAATCTAACATTGAGTTTTGAGGAGACACATACTTCTTGAAAAAGTCATGAGCCCCTTCAACTCTTTGGCTACTAGTCATGTGGGCAGAAAAAATATGTCTCGAAAATGCCGGAACCCATCGCTCACAGATTTCGTACATCTCCTGTAACCAATCATTCGTGTCAAATTTAGCTTTCCCTACAACCTCAGCCCATCTTCTTTCAAACTCGTCTGGGCTCTCAGATTTCCATATACAGCAACTTAAGTCACCATAATGTTCTTTGTAGGGAATTGGACCTAATTTTTTAGAAATTTTTTTCAAAATGTGCCAAATGCAATACCTATGAAAAGTATTTGGAAGCATAGCATGAATTGAATTTCTCATTTCCAGATCTTGATCAGTTATGATCATTTTGGGCGGGCTACCCAGCATCGCTTTCAACCATTCCTTGAAAAACCAATCAAAAGCATCAATCTTTTCACCACTTAATAATTCACACCCTAAAAATGTTGTCTGTCCATGGTGATTAACCCCTACTATAGGTGCGAAAATCAAATTGTAGGCGGTTCAGATATAAAGTTGTATCAAACACAACCACATCCCCAAAACTTTTGTATGCCTTTCTACATGTTGCATCCGCCCAAAAACAATGAATCATGACACCCTCCTCTTGCTCGAATGTAAAAGTAAAACCGGGATTCTTTTTTTTTTCTCATCCTTAAAATACTCAAACAATATATTAGCATCATGTCCCTTTAAAGCATTCCTCCTATCTCTTTCAGCATTATAAAGATCTCGTGTTGTACATCCAACATTTTCTGGACCTCCAGCTTCCATCTCTAAAATACTCATTTGTTGCCATGTTGGCACATTTGATTTTGATAGTTGTTCTGTTAAATTTCTTTTGGCAAGTGTCACTACACGATGAGAGTGCAACAAATGTACTTTTCTTGGGGTCGTAAGAGGATGGTTATGACCCTCAACAAATTGTTTAATAACAAACTCCCCGCGTCGGTCCGGTCTTTCACAACTACCAATCTTGCACCACAATAAGCTCTAGTTAGGCCCCGTTTCTGTTTTCACACAATCTGTTGAGTTTTGTTGGGCTTCATTCTCCTAAACCCTTCTTTATAACAAACAAATTCCTTTCTAATTATTTCACTGTTACTCTTCTTACTAGAACTTAACCGCGTACCAAATCCACCTTCTCTACCATAGTTTTTATAAAAGTCGCAAACATCGCCCAAGTTGTGAAACTGTTGCCCAATTTTCGGTATCAACTCGTTTTTAACTTGCGGAATATAAAGTTGTTGAGAAGAATTACCAGATGATACAATTTCTGTCTCTTCTACACAATATTGCATTCTGCAAACCCAACAACAATGTACAAACAAATACAGAAATTCAGAAGATACTATCATATTTACAAACAAATATACTTTCACATTCTTTATATGAAGTTTCACATTCTTCATATAAAAGATTCACAATCAATGTTTTGAATTACAAACACTAGGAGAATATACAATCATATTTATCGCACATCTGTGTGTATACCTTTTATTATCCAATATCCAGTTGCAACATATAATACAAAAGACCACCTTTAATTGAGCCATATGGAAAATAATGTACAATAGAAATTTATCACATACAACCTGACCTGACAACTTCGGTCAGAACTCAAAAAGTCTTACACAATACAATAAAATTCTACCCAGACAAAAGTCTTACCTGACCTGAAATTTATCAAGCCTTGAGTTAAATCACATAAAATTCTATCATTATATTTGCAACAAGGGTGAAACTCAAAAGTCTTACTTGACAACTTCGGCCGGAACTCGCGATTTTGGTGAAAGAGAACCTCCCAATTTCGTCCGGCGATGACCAATTCGTCTTGTTAGCTTCAATTTCGATTTAGGGAGAAGAAGAGCTTCAATTTCAATTTAGGGAAAACGACTGAGAAGAGAAACCAGATTTGTTTGCCGGATTTGGTATTTTTGACCCGACAACTTCTTTTACCCATAAAGGATCCACGTTTTTTTTTTCAAAACCGAATCGATCTCGGACCGTTGTTTATAATCCCACTACCGATAAAACTAAGTTCGGATTTTAGTTAAAATAAGGATCCCCGACCTAATCTTTTCCCTATATATATATATATATATATATATATATATATATATATATATATATATATATACTGATCCGGATCTTAAGCTCACCCTTATCTTGCTTACCTTGCTCACCCCCCTTTAGCGACGAGATAGATGCGACGATTGATCTGTCGTATATATAGAACCGTCGTCTTAGTTTTTAGTGACAGACAACATATAACGACGGACTGAACATATAGCATTGGATCGAATCGTCGCACGGTCCGTCGCTAAAGGGAGGTGAGCAAGGTGAGCTAGATAAAGGGTGAGCTTAAGATCCGGATCGTATATATATATATATATATATATATATATATATCATTTTATGCACTTTAATATTTAATTCAAATTTTTAATAAATTATATAATAAAATAACATTTAGTACTTAACCCTTTTATATATGTTGTTGGTGATAACGCTCCGATCTTATTTGCTCTTTGGAACGACAACTAAGTACATATACTGTAAGATCTCAACTTTTTATGAATAAAGATTTAATTTTCTCTAAATATTATTTTGAATAATAAGGTGTTGATTTGATATAATGCTATAGTTATGGATGATATGTGCAAATTTTGCAAAGTAAGCAAGTTGTCATAAAATATTCATTTGGTCGGGGAATATTCTTTTTGTTGGGAAATATCCGTACGATGACACAATCATTTGTGGACCCCACAATGGAATGACTGTCGGATATAGAAAGCGACAGAAATAACCTTTTTATAAAAATAACGGCAAAACTTTTATCGTTAACTGTTGAAATACTGGTGATAAAAGAACAGTAATACGCGTTGTTGCATAGTAGCACACGGTATTGCATAATATCTTTGATTATTGATGCTTACGTAAGAAGTCACTCAGTTTCATTCAATAATTGCTACAGTAGTTGTTGCATAGTATCTCATATTATTGATTCAATTATTGTCACAATATCTGTCAGGAATAAGTATGTGAATGTTATTCCTATTTACTTATGATTTGATTTTGATATATATGAATGAATATGCAAGTATGTTTGCATAAGGAAAGCTGTAAAGTCCTTTGATAGATGATAGAAACATATGTACATGGACTTAGAGTGAATTGATCAAATGTATTAGGTTGATCCTACATAAGCAAAATCGCTTTATAAAGTCGTTAAAAAGAAATTATGTACAAGGACTACAAAGATAGAAAGATCAAGCATGTTAGGTTGATCTTATGATGTAATAGATAGGCTCGTCTGATCATCGAGCATTGCACCAAAAATCGTAGTCTGCCAGGAGAGTCAAGGAAAAATCGAGAGCTGTCGAGGCAGAATCGTAGTCTGCAAGATAGTAGATCTCGGATTTCGTAGACTGCTAGGAGAGACGAGGAAGGATCGTAGTGTGTCGAGGAGAACTTCCTCGAAGCCGTAGTCTGCTGAGGAAGTCATGTTCAGAATAATAGATAGCCTGCCTACGAGCCGACCGAGCATATGTTGAAGCCAAGTCAAGAATCGTAGACTACTCTCTGAGTCATAGATTCTACTGATGTCGAAGCCAAGTCAAGAATCGTAGACTACATTCAGAGTCGTAGAGTCTAATGATCATATCAGAGGCAGAGATCGTAGTTGAACAAGATCAGATGAAGACAACGAACACAAAGTCAGAAATCGTAGAGTGTTAAGATCTGATCTCAGAGTCGTAGTGTCTACACAGTTGAAGCTGAATCGTAGAGTGTAGAACTAAGACTTCAACATATGTGCTCAAATGCCAAGGCAGAATAGTAGAGCAAATACGATTCTCAACAAATGAGCACTCCAAAAATATCCAAAGGAATGAAGTATCTGGTTGGTACTGCAAAGATACATCCCACCTGAAGGAAATCAAAGAGCAATCAATGAATGTCATGCAAGCTAACATAAGATCTAAACATCAACCCAATCAGCATCCAGATTGAGTTGTGAAGTCATTCAAGATGAAGTCTTCCACAAGTTGATCAGAAGAAGACTTCAGTAACTGACTAAGGAAAGTAAGCAAAGGCAGTAGCTGTCATGTAAACAGAAGACAACGATCTTGGAAGAAACTAGGATCGTAGTGTTTGCCAAAAAAAGAAAGAACTGATGGAGTGCACACAGAGATACTGGTCAGCTTCTGAAGAACAGGGCTAAAGTGATTAAGCATTGGGTCAGTCCATTGATGATAAGTGAACGGGAGATCACAAGGAGAAAGTGAGCTGGACACGCCACAAATCTGAAGTGTCTTGCTATTCAAAAGGGACCAGAGCAAGGAGTCAAGCCATCAGTATCTGAGAGCAGTCGAAGCAAACAAGAAGTGTTGAAGCACTGCACAATAGAAGGAAGAGGTGTTCTACACTGAAGATCAAATGAACACTCTTCAAGATAGTAGTGATGTCTCTACCTGTCAACTAGACACTATGATCAGGTCCAAGAAGATGTGCATCAAAATCGTAGAGTTCGAACAACTGAGAATTGAAGCATTGGCAATGGTTCAACCCAGAGATTGATATTCGAATAAAGCTTATTGAGAGCATCAATGCAAAAGGACAACCTCTGATCGAGAAATCAAAAGGAGGTAATAAAGTCGTCTACCTGCCCAAGATATAAAAGTAACATCTCTGATGGGGTAGGTGAAACAGTAGACTTCAGTGTCAGAAAGTCATGTCATGTCACATCTGCAGTCTACACCAAATAACTCGAGATCTGCGAGGCAATTCAAAAAGCTTTTAACGGCTACTTTCCAACGGGAAGATTGGGAAGGAGTATAAATCAACAGAGCTTCAAAGATCAATAGTTGCTGATGATTGCTAAGTTGCAGAATTGTTGAGTTGTTGGAATGCTATTGTTGACTTTACGAGTTCCACCAGAGATTAAGAGAACAAGTCTCAGTGATAGTGAGACTACATAGGTGGAAGTGAAGCAGCTTTGAAGAAGGACTTAAACAGATTAGAGCTTCACTCAATAAAGATGAGAATGACACTGAAGATAGCAGCTAAGCTGAGAGCCGAGAAGGCCAAGGAGATAACATTCAGAAAAGTGGCAGAGTACAAAGAAGATTAAGAGAGCCACTCTACAGATCACCATGAACCAAAAGTTGAAAAAGAATAGATGCAGAATCATGTCTGCAAAACATTCAAGAAGGGTTCAAGGATTTCTAAGTGCCAGACGAAGTCTACCAAAAGCTCAGAGACTTAGCAAATTCAGATGGTGATGGTGCATAGCTGAAATTAGATAAAGATGAGCAAAAAAGAGTGAAGATCAGCTGCACCAGAGAAGATGTGGTCCAGACTAGAGGCAGAATTTAAAGAGGACCACGCCAAGCTACTAAGTACATAAGATGTTCAAGCTCAAAGACATCTTAGCAGCTCAGCACCACCACCAACAACAATAACTACAACAACAAGAAGCTCGGGCCTGAGGGGTCCTTGTTTGGATTGACTAAACGAAGTTCCAAACCTGCTGGGCTTGAAGAGTTCCTAGGGAACTAGATGAGTTCCAAGGCTGCTGGCCTTGAAGAGGTCTTAGTGAACTGAAGTTCCAAGGCTGCTGGCCATGAAGAGTTCTTAGTGAACTGAAGTTCCAAGGCTGCTAGCCTTGAAGGAATCTTAGTGATTCAAGGTGCTGCCCTTCCTTAGTGGAAATCCTGCTAGTTGAAAGCAGAAGAGTGGATTAGGAGTTTGAGTCTCTGAACCACTTAAAATCCCTTATGTCATTTACTTTATGTCATTTACATTATGTACCTAACTGCTATAACTGCTATGTATGTATTAACTGCTTACAACTTAACTAACTCTAAGAACAATGTATATATGATTATGAATATATCAATGAAGTTGATCTTTTACTTATTCCGTTGTGCTTGAAAAGATTCTTATGTTTGTCATATGCTAATTCATTAGTAATAAAAAATAAAAAGGAAAAGTATTTGAAAATTAAAAGGATCTATTCAACCCCCCCTTTTAGATCTATTGTGTGCCTCTAGGAACTAACAATTGGTATTAGAGTAGGTTTTTATGCTATATTCAAAAGCTAATCTCTTTGAGTCTGATCCTAAGCACAAACATTGTTCTAAACTTGGTTTAGTAATAAGTCACTTGTTATATGCAGATGAGCTCACACGTTGGAAATACTGTGTACAGGTAAATGTGTATATACCCCTTAAGCTGCTTAGATTGGTCCATGCTCTTGATTGCCATATCTACAAGACCAATTCTTGCCCGCGGTCAATCTTGTAGTCTGAAGACCAGGCTAGGAAGCTCAATAGACATCAACAGAAAAGAGCCAAACATCCACCAGCCTGAAAAGATGAAAAGGTCATACATGCTAAGAAATGCCTATCCAGAGAAGAAAGAAGAACTTCTTAAACATGTATCTGACCAACCAATAGCTGGATATAAACCTTGTGAACTCAAGGATGTCGAAAAACTAAAGATGTTGAGATTCCCTTAGCTTGCATCTTCAAGACCACGACTGATTGATTGAAGGTCAACTGGAGCAACAAGCTGTCAGGAGTATATGAGAAACTATGCACATCAATGCCTAATCTCAGTAGGTTGAAGATAAATGACTGTTAAGGAACTGACAGTAGTAAGGTACGATTTCTCACTAGTATAATTGTGTACATCATGTTACACCTCCTTATGAACTATAATAGTATCCTATCAAGAAACCACAATCTACCTAAAAAGGTGAAGAGAGAAAGTACACTGAGGTTGGAAACTCAAATACTTACAAACTTTCTCCCCATCCAAGTTTTAGGTTGAAGATGACATCTTGAAAGAAATCTGAAATAGGTCTTAAGCATATCAAAGGTTAAAATAATCTTATGTGGAGTAATCTTTGCTGATGGGTAAGTATGCATGTACAAGCCTATGTTCTAAGTGCTTGATAACACACAAGAGTATGATCAGTTCTACAAGAGTATCTTGAAGATTCGTAGAAACTGATCACCTCCATGAATCAACCAGATACACATAAGTCACAGAGTTGATTCTTACTCTGTGAACATTTAAACCGTGTGAGCATAACTAAGAAAATGATGAAACCATCAAATAAAAAGAGTGTTTTATTAAAATGGCAAATCTTACACACACTCACCATCATGCATCTCAAAATGTATTATCTAAATTAGTTATATGCATGAATATGATCGATGGTGATCAATATGATTATTATCCAAATATATGAGGAACATGAATTTAGAAAACTAACCTTGCAGGACCCATTTAATTATGGGTACCAAAATAGAAATGTATCTAACCTGTAGGTACTTGGTCTATCTGGCCACACTAAGGAATGTTGAAGCAGATGACCTTAGTTAAGAAGATTCAACCAGCAGAAAGCTTAAGACTGTTTAGAAATGACTCTGATAAAACTCATATATGCAAAACCTGTTCTTGAAGACCTGCTGAGCTAATCTAAATAAAGCTCACATGGCTGCTAATCTTTATATGGAAGCAGGCCATTCAACCAAAGATAAAAAGGGTCATATATGCTTAATCATGAAAAGCATGTCATATGAGAAGAATCCTCAATGAAGTTGACATCAGAGGATCATCGAGCTTCAATCATGAGAAACTCATTATGGAAGCGAAACTCAAATAACCTGTTATCATCAAAGAAGACTACATTCGTAGTGCTGTCAAATGATCGTAGAATGATCAGCCCAGGAGATTTCCATGTTTACGGTGTAAATAAATTTATTTGACAATGGTGATTCTAGTCAGAAAGAGATATGCAATGATGCCTCCTAATGCACATGAAGAAAAGGAAATTACACCTTACTGAGAAGATAATATAAAAATGGGAAGCAGTGATCTGTTGAGGAACAACAATACTGAGATATACTATGAAGCAATGTACCAGCTACAGAGTCCCAAAATTTTGTGGCTGATGAACCAAATGTAGAACCATAGTCAGTCGGAACATCTCAAAACGTACTACTGATAACCAATCATCCACCCAACTCAAAATCGTGGAGTGCCTATAATCAAACATCCGATCATAGTGTAAGAGCAGGAGGACACCACGATTACAACAAAGGCAGTTGTCTAAAGTTGGTAGACAACCTCCCCAGCAGAAAAGGCCAAATAAGATATCAGTGCAATTCACTTCTAAAGTTTTTCATCTGGAAAGAGCCTCAGGGACAAACCTGACCCTTAGCTCACTCTAAGAGGTTGGCCCTTCCTGAGCTACCTTAACCCAGAAGGATTGCTTAGTCAAGTTCATCTCAAGGACTAAGACAGTCAACGATCGTAGAGTAGAGTTTGAAGAGAACTCAACGATCGTAGTACAATCTCAACGATCGTAGAAGCAGACTCGATGATCGCAGTCCTACCAGAACAAACTAGCTCATGGTGAGCTCGAAAGAACTAAACAATTGCTTAACCATTCAGAGTATGAGGAAATAAGGTCTAATGCTGATTGGAAAGATGTCCTGCTGAAGAAAAGTACCCAAGCCTTCATAATGTACATCAGTGGCTGAGCTATGCAGTTTCAAGATGAGGACTAGTGTCAAAACCAACCACTGCAACATCTCTCAGAAAAAGATCATTGAGTTAACAAAGGAACGTAGAGTTCATAGCTACCTCACCAAGATACCCTACGAATCAAAAAGGTCAATGGTCAATCCACGTCAGTAATGCTTATTCTCTTAAAAGGAATATAAAACTGAAAAGGTTATGGGGAGTTACAGCTTATTTGTAAGACCCCGAATTTTATGAAATAAAAGTATTCAATTTTTCTTATAATTATTATTCAGTAAATGGTTAAATTGATAAAAGTTTAAAGTTAAGGGTGATATATATAATTTTTTTTCAAAATATGTAAGTGGTTATAAAATACTCATTGTTGTCGGGGAATATTCGTTTGGTCGTGGAATATTCTTATTATTTAGAATATTAAATGCGAAGGCACGTCATTTATGGGCCCCATAATGTAATAATAACTTTTGGATGAAGAAAATGACAAGTTTGAGTTTTTATAAATAACGACGTAATTATTACCGCTTAACATTGTTGGATTACAGTGGTTAAAATACTGATGTCTGGCGTTTGCGTAGTAACACACGGTATTGCACAATATTTTTGAATTATTGATTCTTACGTAAGAATGCACTACTCAATAATTATTACGATAATTCTTGCTTCAATATTTTATTTTATTGGTTCAATAATTGCTGCGTTGATATTTTATATTATTGTTGTTCAATAATTATCACGACACAATATTTTCCATTATCAGATCAATAATTCATTTATTGGAATAATATTATTAGATAAAATTATTGGCAATGTCTAGAAAGTTCTGTCAAAGAGAGGTTTGGTCACCTAATTGCGCTACCGCCATGAGGAAAAAATCCTTATCGGAAAGCCCCTCTTTCACAGGAGCTACTGGTTGTCATAATTGTGATTCTGTAATATTATTTGTGAATAATTAATTATTTATTTATATGATAAGAAAATATATATTTTTATATGGTTATAAATGAAGGAATTAATGTTGAGGTGTTTTATTAGTATTTTGTCGAAATAAGGAACAAAATTTGGAAATTTTCAGAAAATTAGTTAATTACTTGATTTTGTAAAATCTATAACTCTTTGTGTATAATGAGTTAGGAGATGAGCCATATATCAAAAGAAAGCCCTAGAAGTAAACTAATCGTAGAAATTAGAATCACCCAAAAATTTATTGTGGATTTTTTGTGGTGACCGTTTGAATGAAACTGGTCCGAAGGACTCATTATTCGAAAAATCAGTGTTCTTGAGATATATTGCGTGAGTTATTATTTGTAATCTGACTGTTGGATCGTTGCTATTTTTGGATATGTTATACATATATAAGTTGAGTACATGTCCACAAATTTTGAACCGTTAAAAATTAAAGTATGATTTGTTATGAATTTTAAGAGGCGACTGATTCGAAAATTATGTTTATAAATGATTTTTGGTGGAAAATTCTAGAATGAGTGGGCCCCACCTTTGGTTGGTGAAAAATGTGCTAAAATTTTATTTCAAAAGTGGTGGGTGGGAATAGTAGCAGGTAAAGCTATCAGGTTGCAGGTCAAGTCTGCTTTGGCGTTCTAACATTTTCCTATAAATAGAGTGCTGAGTTAGAATTAAAAATCACACCAGAAACATAAGTTTTCTCTCCCTTTTCCATTGAAAAATGATTTATCACATGAAATGCTTCTAAACACATATTAGTGAATATGGATGCTCATATGACTTGATAAAAAATATTTAACATAGTAAATGTTAGTATTTAACCATGCTGAACATAATGATGTGAAAACATTTGACTTTTGAAATAGTCAAATTGGCACTTTTTTTTGCTATTTCTTATCCTATTTGAGGACAAATGAGCAAAGGTTGAAAAATAAAGTAATCCTGGTAATTGAACTACCCTTACAGATTTATGAATTTGATGCATTTATGCATATAAGATGTTTATGACTTTAGATTGGTGTGCTACTGAATGGCCACCTAATCATGCCTACGTGCATGTGGATAGTCCTTTTTACAAAGGAGACTCTAGCAAAATTTTTCCAAGATTTTAGGCATTGAATGAACATGCATTTTTAAGTCTACTGTAGGTTTATGTTAAAATAATACATATATGCATATAGTCAAAAAATGCATTTGAAAAGCTCCAGGTTAGAAGTTACCACACCCTTTCTGAGGTGATTTAGAGACTTTTATCCAGATACTATGGATCCAGACCAGCCGAGTAGTTCTTGCAGGACCACTTCAGGTGTGAGACGGAGAGCCTCTGATGTGCCTCGACCTCGTCTAGCATGATAGCCTCGTCTGTTGGTGCGATTCGTCCTATCCGGGTTGAGGTACCAGATGTTGAGGATGAGGAGGAGGATGTACCGGTTACGGCTCCAGCTCCTGCTACTTCTATTCCCCGCAGAGAATTGCCAGCTATAAATATGATGAATCAAGAGTTGCTGGATGATTTAAGTCGCCACCCCTCGGTCTACTTGCATGCAAATGAGGTAAAAGCTGCGTTTGATATTCCTTTTTCCTATTGACGAGGAGCCAGGATTCTGATATTTTTTGCATTTGTGGTGTAGGTTCCCGACTTTACGCAGCTTCGAGGGAACTGGTTCAGCATACACTCTCTATATCAAACTCTTCATCCAGAGTATCGAGAGATTGTGCATGGTTGGGGCTTTGAGGCTTTCTTTTTCATCCTCCCCCGTCATTGTCCCTGGGGTTATCTCAGGGCTTTATTTGAGCGCTGGTTTCACCAGACTCAGTCTCTCCACTTACTGGACTTTGAGGTGATGATGACGTCGATGGATTCACGGTTTATCACTGGTATGGAGTTTGGAGGGGTGTCAGTGCCTTGTGTGGTGAACATTACACTGACTGCCATCAGATTCTTGCTAGGAGTTTCGGCTAAGGTGCTCAAAGGAAGGACAGTTCACGCTGATCCTTTGAGTGTAGATGCTATGAGTGGGGCGTTGAGTGAGCCCATACCTGATGATGTGAGAGTCAGGGATCGCATTCTTCGGCGATTGTTCCTGGTCATTCTTCGGGGTTGTTTCATAGAAGATAACTCTTCCACGGTGTCATTTGCTTTACTTAGCACCACACGTGAGGTGGACCGTATTGGAGAGTATGATTGGGGCTCCTACACCTTCGCCTATTTCCTCAAGGGAATGGGCATGCGTTCACAGGGCTTGACAGATGCTTGGTTAGGATTTTACCCATTTCTATTGGTGATTATTTCTCTTTTGATTTCCCATGAACAGGTTAAGAATGTTGACTGACCGCATATGTTTGGTTTGGCAATTTTGGGCCTATGAGAGGCTTCTATGTTTGTGTCCCATTACCGTGTTAGGTTTAGATACCTACCCACGGGGACGACGATGGCATCACTCCACGTTGGTGGAGGTTCCTATAGCTGAGGGTTTCACCCATTATCGCTTACAGTTGGAGTTATTGACAGCCGATGCCATTTCATGGGTTCCCTATTCTGGGGAGCATCTGAAAGTTGGTTTTGAGAGTGATTTCCAGACTGGTATCGAGTATTTGATGTCCACCCATCAAATTCCTCTCTTCATAGATGGAGGATGGGAGCTCTATTTGGGAAAGCGTGCTATCATGAGGACCATAGAAGAGATCCATATACCAATCTGTCCTCCTGCCAGGCGTTATTGGCCTGTGTCATAGTCTCCAATCAGTGACATCCCGTTGGTGGGAGTTGACGACTTTGATTTGTCAGGGGGTTCGTTTACTCAGGAGGTATTCTACCACTGGTGGTCCCCTCGTACCATTGGAGCCCAAACCCGCGCCACTCAGTTTATAGGGGATATGTTTCCTGGATCCGTGATAATAACATATTGGATGGCATGCGTCTGAGATCCTACTCATTTGATTCATATTAATAGCTTGACCCGGCAGTTGGACAGGGCATATTTTTTCATCAGCCACTTGGGCAGAGATCCTTTAGAGGCAGATACTTTTGATCCTTCCAGTTCAGGGGTTGGCCTTTTAGGTGGCACGTATGATTATGCCAGTGAAGATCCTCCATTGTATAGGTCTGATATCTCTTGGCGAAGATCTAATGACTTAGGAGGAGTTACATCATGTGGATAGGTTGGATGATATTAACATCAACACTATCCACTTCTTCTGATGTATTTTCTCGCTATATTATTTTGATAGGCCTCTGTTAGATACTGGGTGGCTGTGCCCCATTCTCGTTATATCTTTTGATAGGCCTCTATTAGTTGTTGGGCGGCTGTGCCCCATTTTCCTTTATTTTTCAGCTGTATACGGAGAGGATGTATTAGATGATAATGTACTAAGGAATGTATGTATACTATTTTCCATTCCATACATCATATTGCCATCTATTGTTATATCATGCATGTATTATGTTATGCATATGTATGTCCATAGATGTTCAGCATTGACCCCTAGATGGTCTTATGATATGACCCACACATATGTCTTCCTCGACAGTTAGCCGCATTGATCACACACCACCAGTATTAGTGGCCTCATGTTTGAGATCGTGGTATGATAGTTTGTCACCAGCTTTTGCGACAATCCATGACCCTCTTCCAAGTTCGTGTGGGTTTTGTAGAGGGCATGCTGGATCACTGGGTACCGCATAGACAGGTATTTTAGTTCGAGACCCAGGAGTTGACCCTTACTTTAGAGGAGTATGAGCGACTGACAGATTTGCCTCTGGACAGGCCTTGCACTCTATGACTATCGGAGATATGAGCTGATAGTTCATGACCCTCACTGGTTTGAGGAGTAGAGTAGCTCAGGATGAGATCACATCCAGCCATGTAGTGTTCGCACATTTTCTGATAGACAGATTTTGCTATACGGACAGTTATGCGCAGCACTTCGGGGATTTCACCATATCGGAGGATTAGTGGCGTGTTTCCAGAGTAGATGTACTCCTGATGTTTGTAGTGGCTTATTTGTACATGACATTATACATGGATCATCTAGACATCGGTGTAGTTATGGCAGAACAGGCTCTCAGGGAGGGATATACCATTTTGCCGATGATTATGGCAGAGACCCTGAGATCGACCACATATTGCCATACCCATCCTGCAGGGGTGTTTTCAGGCATCTCGGTCTTACTGTATGTGTGGTTCATGTCACACCTGAGACCGATTGGCATGTTCTGATGTCACGGGTACTGCTTTTCCCATGAGATAGCTATGTCTTGCTCCTTTCAGCTGGTGGAGTGTACAGACGTTGCTTTTTGGTCGGCGTTCTTGGCAGGGATCGAGGATCCATTTGATATTTTTATGTGTTCAGGGCTTAGTTCTCCCTACAACTTCATTACTCATGCATCGGGCATGGATTATCTCCCTCTGGCTGGTTTGAGGGGCATGACCACGTATCACCCGCTGGCTATGATGGCACAGTTCGACTAGTTTCAGGATGTTTATCCTTTTGAGGGGGCATTAGGTCAGCGTTTATCTTCTCAGCATTTATCAGCAGAGGATAAATCCAGGGTTTATGCATGTTGGGCTCAACATGAGCGGGCTGAGTTTTTCGTTAGCCATTCAGGCCATTCTACATAGTATTCTGCATAGATAGAGTCAGAGATTACATCGGCTGGGGTTGTATCCGCAGAGTTGGGGATTGATTCTGATGATGGGGATCCCATGGAGGATGCATATTCTCCCACTGAGGATGAGCTATTCGTTGGTTTGACAGCAGCTCTTGTTGATTCTCCCAGTATGACTGCTACTATGACCCCCCATTTAGCAGAGTATTTAGAGCAGAGTCTGCATCTGGCGACATATGAGTGAGATCAGGCTAGGGCCTTGATGTTGACAGCTTTTGCTGGGAGAGATGTTGCTCTAGTTGAGAGACACGATGCCTTAGCTCATAGAGATACCGCTATTGCCGAGCGGGACGAGGCTAGATCATCTAGAGATGTAGTTGTGACTGAGCGGGATGGCGCTATATTAGCCCGAGATGCCGCTATCACATATAGTACTGCATTGAGGTCCCATACTACTGATATCATTGCAGAGATGAGCACCTATATTGATGAGCATAGTGTCACCTTGTAGTTGGTTGTGGATCTCTTGGCTCGTGTTGATACCCTTGGGTAGGAGCTCACAGAGTTACCTCCTTCTTCTGAGAGGGATGCCATGTTGGATTTGATAGTGCGTATATCCACTGGATTGTAGATGGGCTTGTATTTTCTTGCATAGACAAGCTTAGCCATTTTTGTCATGTACAATACATATTGTATATATCAAACAACATTATATATGGCAGGGAAATATATTTTGATTCACTTCCCTTTTAGTTATGCATTGTTACTTGCTTGATATTTGCCTATTTCTTTAGGGCTTATGATCTTGATGTATTCTAAACGCATCCTTGATGAACGGACATTGAGATGTCCCAGGATCTTTCAGAATGGATCGTTGATCTGTGTGTATTCCCTACCCTTTGGTATCTTGGGAATGGTTTTTATATGTGATTATGGAGAGAAGTGTGGCTTTCCTCTCTGAGGTTGACCACTCCACAGATGGTCACCGGTACTCCTTTGTATGGAGGAGCCCAGGTAGTTTCATCCCTTATGGATTGGTGTTTCTCTTTGAGGACGCAACAACAACTTAGATGGTCGCCGATTTTCCCATTTGTGTGGGGAGACTAGGTATTTCCATCCCGTTTGTCTGAGCCAATGATGTATTGTTTGAAGGATAATCCCAGTACCATTGACAAGTTTTATGTTTTGGTAGGGGGTGAGACTGAACCATGAATGGCTGCCTACGTACTCCCATTAAAGAGGGGAGATTAGGTCTGCATAGTTCGAACCTAGCGTGAAAAGGTTTGAAGTTGTAAGTGGTGAAAGGATGTTGTTTTTTGTTTTTATTAAAGGTTAGACCAGACCATGAAAATGGCTGCCTACGTACTCTCGTGTATTGGGGAGATCAAGTCTGCGTAGTTCGCCTTATGTACAGGGCATACTGTAGATGTGAAAAGTTTGATCCTTGGTGGGACAAACTGAAGGTGTGAAATGTTTTATCCC
The DNA here is from genome assembly GCA_020205615.1 of Panax quinquefolius. Lineage (NCBI taxonomy): Eukaryota > Viridiplantae > Streptophyta > Magnoliopsida > Apiales > Araliaceae > Panax > Panax quinquefolius. The sequence continues at coordinate 58,218,178 of CM035173.1, forward strand.
TGGTGGGACAAACTGAAAGTGTGAAAGGTTTTGAAAACCTGAGTTGGGTGTTGGATCTTATGATCCAAAACCAGGCTACTGTTTTGAAAGGTATGTTTGTCCCTGATGGGACAAACGGATGTGAAAGAAGGGTTGTATGTAGTGAAGGGTTTTGAAAACTTGAACTGACTGGGGATCTGGTGATCAAAAACTAGGATGTTAGTTTGCAGGTGACCTTAGACATAGTACCATTTCACGGTGTCTGAGTTAATGAGTTGTGGAAATTCATCGCCATCAATCTCTTGTAATCTGAGAGCTCCTCCTATCAATACCTCCTTGACAACAAATGGGCCTTCCCAGTTTGGGGCAAATTTTCCTTTAGATTGATTTTGATTGTCAAAAATTTTCTTCAAGACCAAGTCATGTTATTTGAACTGCCATAGCAAGACTTTTCTGTTGTAGGATCTAGCAATCCTTTGTTGGTATAGTTGACCATGGAAGATGGCTGCAACCCGCCTATCATCTATTAGAGACAATTGGTGGTACCTATCTTGTAACCATTGGTCTTCATCCAGTTGAGCGTCAATCAATACTCTAAAGGATTCCATTTCCACCTCTATGGGGAGCACTGCTTCCATCCCATAGGTTAATGAATAAGGGGTGGCCCCAGTGGAAGTGTGTATTGACGTTCTGTAGGCTAATAGAGTCAGAGGCAACAGGTTAGGCCATCCTTTATGATTCGTGGACATCTTTTGCATGATTTTTTGATATTCTTATTAGCCACTTCAACAGCACCATTCATCTTTGGATGATAGATGACGGAGTTGAGATGTTTGATGTAGAATTTACTGCATAACTCCTCCATCTTTTGATCATTGAGGTTTTTGGCATTATCTGACATAATCACCGCTAGTTGTACATATCGACAAATGACATTGTTTTTGATAAAACCAATGATAACTTCTTTCGTAACCCTAGGGAAGGAGGCTGCTTCTACCCACTTGGTGAAGTAGTTGATCATGGTGAAGATAAATCGATGCCCATTACTGGCTTTGGGCCAGATGGGCCCGATCATGTCCATTCCCCACATTGAGAAGGGTCAGGGCGAACTCATATTGTGGAGCTCCCTTAGAGGGGCGTGGATGGCATTCCCATGAATTTGGCATTGGTAACATCTCTTGACGTGATCATCACAGTCAGCCTTGAGAGAGAGCCAATAATGCCATATTTTTAGGATTTTCTTGACAAGTAGAGGGCCGCTCATGTGTGGGCCATAGACTCCACCATGGATTTCATCCATGAGCCTATGAGCTTTGTCTTGGTCTAGACATCTGAGAAGACCTAATCCTACATCTCTTTTGTAGAGTGCGTCTCTACTCAGGTAGAATTTCATGGACATTCGATGGATCCGCTTTCTTTCAGCCTGACTCGCCTCAGCGGGTGTAGATCCATCACGCAGATACTCCTTGATATGCTGATACCAAGGGTGTTAGATGGGAGGTAGCTCATCCGATACTTCTCTAATGTAGATCCCATAGGTTGGAGCCTTTTGGAGGGCAAGTGTGATATTTGGCACATCTTCCTTATTAAGTATGTTGATCAAGGAGGCCAAAGTTGCTAGCGCATCCGCAAAGTCATTCCTATTTCGATGAATATGAAGGAAGGTTATTTCTTCAAACTTCGAAGCCATCTGTAGAACCTGCCGATGGTAAGGCAGCAAATGTAGCTCTTTGGTGTGATAGATCCCAGTGGTTTGTCTGATTACCAATTCGAAATCTCCAAAGACATTTAACCGTCTGATGCCCTTGGATTGGGATAGTTTTAGCCCCATGATACATCCTTCATACTCAACTGTGTTGTTGGTGTTGGCAAACTGCAATCTGACGGCAACGAGATATTGCTCCCCCGTTATGGATACTAGAACTGCTCCAGCTCCAAAATCTTCCATGTTTACAGCTCCATCAAAATACATCTTCCATGATTGGTGTGTATCATATACTTCATAGGCTCACATGATGATGCAATATGTGCAAAAGCTGTAAACAATTATATATATAAAAGCTGTAAATATATATTTATAAAAGCTATAAAAGGCCACAATGTGATCTCTAGGCCTTACTGGAATGTATATAAGTATATATATATATATATATATATATAAAAAAAGCAATAAATGGCCACGAAGTGATCTCCAGACCTGAATGAAATGTATATATATATATATATATAAGTATTTATATATACGCAGAAAGCAGTACATGCTTCAGATGTAAAAACGCTTAAAAAATCTAAGATGTCTTATTGTGGGCTGCCAAGAAGTCTTCAGAAAGCTTTATAATGAATGAATACTCGATTTTCACCCGTTAAATGTAGAAAAACACAAGCTCACAAGTGTTTGAAAAGAGACAACACTCAATGTACAAAGTAAAATGGACAGGGTTTCCTCTCCTTTATTTCTTAGAAGTGTGTATGGAGTGAAATGGATAGGGCTTCCTCGCCTTTTTTCTCTTTCAAATGGCCACCCCAAGCCCTCTATTTATAGAGGCAGAGCCTCAGGTCCACCTGCAGCTACCTGGGGTACCCCGGGCTTCGTGGGCCCCGCCGTCTCGAAGTACGTGCACGCATGCAACGTGTTGTCCGCTTGAACCTTCATAACTTTCAATTCGGGCATCCGATTGAGGCGTGTGATACCATTCCAGAATGATGTTGTTGAGAGCTACATAATGTCATGGGATAAGAGGTTGTACGAAGTTGGGAAGATGGGTCCACAACAAGTTCATCAAGTCTTCAAATTCTATCTGGTGTGTTGTCTTGTGTAGTAGTCACTCGGGATTTTGAGCTATGGTTCATGTAGGACACTTCTATGTAGAATGTGGGTTGAATTGTTGTTGAGACGACGAAAATGTAGCATCGAGGTGGCAAAATGATGATTTTACCGCTCACTAGGGTTATCTCTGGCTTTGGGCTGATTTAGCAGTCGTTGCTCAGGGTTATCTCTGAGATTGAGCTATTGTGAGTACTGAATGTCCTCAGGGTTTTCTTTGAGGTGTGATTTACCTCCCGGGGTTATCTTCGGGGTTAGAATTGAGTGCCTCGGGGTTATCTCTAAGGTTTGAAGCTGACTTCTGGGGTTGGAATAGACTTTTCCGAGGTTATCTTCGGAACTGGAACTACATCCCTCAGGGTTGTCTCCGAGGTTTGGAATTAAATCTCCCGGGGTTGTCTGTAGGACTGGAATTGAGGATCTCGGGGTTGTCTCTGAGATGGAAAACTGAGTATCCCGGGGTTGTCTCCAGGATTGAGCATATTTGACTTCCAAGGTTATCTATGGAAGATGATTTTTCCCTTCTGCAAGGTTAGTGTAATGCAAAATTTTGAGTGTCTACAGTCTTCATCTTTTCATTCTCAGCTAACAGCTCCTCTTGGTGACCCTCTGTTGGGTAAAATATAATTACGCATAACACACAAGTATACGTGGTCAACAAGTAATAAAGTGATAAGTTGAGTATCGTTTCAACAGAGAATTATTTAATAAAAATCACCAAGTACTAACTCGTAATCAACTCAATCTTATTTAAACGAATGAATTTCAATTTATAAGTAAACTAATTCTAATTACCACCAGTTAAATTAAGATTACGTAGATTTAAGATCACAACTTCACTTATTGCTTCATTTAAGCTAACACACTTCTCAACAATTATTCACTATCCTGAATTGTTAATCAAGAACAGTAAAGCAGATATAACCACTTCTCGATGCATAATACCCATACTCACTTAAATCCACAGATTATAGAATTAAGACACCCTAATTAACTAATCCACTATATCTTTATGTGAATTACAATTAAAAAGGATTTAAAGCACAAGTTCTCTATAAGATTACATATGGCGTAAAGGCATATCTCTATCCTAAACACGAATTATGAATTCCATCTATGCAGAAATCACAAACACATGCTATCATGATTAGATCTAAATCTAAACCTCATCTCTCAAGTTCATATAGATTATCACGGTAATTAATGGCCAATTAATTAAACAATTAAGTCCAAATCACAATAGACAATTCTCATGATAGAACAAAATAATTGATAGCGAAACGCATTAAAATAAACTACACAATAAGATCCATTGTAATCTCAAACAAAGAATTAGTTCATTAAATTAAAACTAAGAATCCACACTTGAAATAACATTAAAAGATAAGAATAAGAGTAGAGTAAAGAATAAATCTGTTGTCAGCAAATCTCCATCTTCCTCAAGCTCCTGCTCTTGATCTTCAATGGTCTCCAAGTTGCTTCAATCTCCCATTCTAATCTAATCTAGGGTTCCTAATCTAAGAAAGAAAGTAAAGAATAAGTTTATAGAAATCTATCCCAAGAGGGATTTAATAGACTCTTAGAACTAGCCTTCCAATCCAAGTTAAACTCAAGTATTTAGAGTTCTAATGGACACCCTAGCAAGTTAAGCAACTAAGAATCCTATTCTAGCTCAAATTGGACATCAAATAACCCAATTTCACTCTATTCCTGCCGCCTAGCGTGCTCATGTTCTTCTTGCTAAGCATTTCAGGCGAGCTCTGCGGTCAGGTATGCAAAGAGAGTTACGGTGGCTAAGCGCACTCTAGCGCGCATCCGCGCTACGCGTAGTTTCTGCTGCGATGTCTTTTGGTAAAACAGGCATAACTATTGATCCGTTTGGAGTTGCGGGGCCTGTCACCTATCAAATTGAAGATATCGATGAAATCTATAACTTTAAATCTTTGAGGATTGACATATTCGAATTCGATCAAGGCAAAAATCGAGTTTGAAGTAGATGCTATGTAATTGGCAAGTATGACAACTCTTAGCTTTGATCTTCGTTGATAAAAAGGCCATAACTCTCACATCCTAACTCCAATTGGGATGATTCAAGATTTTCCGGAAAGCTAAGAAGTAGAGCTACCATAAAATCAAAGTTCTAAGCAAAGAACATACATCTAACTTGGTATTAAAAGTCCTTCAATATTCCCTTCTTGCATTTGCTTGCGTATTTTAGTCCAAAAATGTCCGAATAGCTTATCCTTGCTTCTTTATGCCAATGTCATGCCATAGCCTACAAAATAACATAAAATGTATGAAAAGTAACTAAGAAACATGAATATAAGCAACTAATTCAAGTAACAGATACTGGATAAGTAGGTATAAAACCTACTTATCAAATACCCCTAAACTTAAACCTTTCCTTGTCCTCAAGCAAAAGCACAAATTAGACAGATTCATCCTCTAGCAATGATCCACCCAAACAATGAATCAATATGAATTCGATCAATGGCCTCAAAGGTTACAACAGATAATAACCCGTAGAAAATTTCAAAACAATGTCATGCTAAAATTTCAACAACTGTCATTAGACTCACATCTACTCTTGATCCTTTAAGTGCGTGTGTGCATCCACATGTTCAATCCAGTAAAGATTTAGATTAAATCAACCAATACTCATAAAAGTTTTTCAAAAATGACTTTCAAAACTTCTTATCACATCAATCACCGCTAATATAGACATAACACAAAGTTTTCTTAAGGATCAACTGGATATTTAAACTTTTAAGCATGTAAGAACCCTTCCCAAGTATTTCAAACATACGTATTTTCTTTTTTCTATTTAGTGAGTGCATTTTACGCTCCATCTCACTTTCTACTTTTCATTGAAAGAGTGCGTTTTACGCTCCATCTCGCTTTCCACTTTTCATTGAACGAGTGCATTTTACGCTCCATCTCGCTTTCCACTTTTCATTGAACGAGTGCGTTTTACGCTCCATCTCGTGCCTGTGTTTATGGGGAGTGCGTGTTACGCTCCATCTCGACCCACCACAATATTCAATTATTCAACTCGGGAAGGTTCTAATAATTTTTTTTTCATAAATACCCCAAGATTTCCCCCAAACTTATGTGAGTGCCTAATTTTCACTTCGAATGATGCTCAAATAAGATATCTCAAGTTGCAATGGTATCTTTCATAAGAAATTAGCCAAAAAAAAATTTCAATCCCAACTGGCTAAACAAATGGATGTGTAAAATTTTTTAAAAAATTAGCAAGTAATGTGAAACCCAACTAACTAGTTAAAATATATACTAAGCATGCTCATTAATTCTCCAAGAGTTAACAATATCAACCACCCACTTATCATTGGCCAAAATCAAATTCCATCAAAATATTACCCAAGTAAATACTAAACATGATAAATACCCCCAAACTTAAAACATACATTGTCCTCAATGGCTAAGATAGGAAAAATTAAAAGAGAGGACTTCCCTGACATATAGCAACTTATCTCCTTGTCCGTGAAGTTTGAAGAATAGGTTAAGCACATTGGAATGAATCGGGCACCACCCTTGAGTTTGACTTGCATAACCTTTCCATAATCTTTTGGCTGTCCATTGAACCTCCAATACCTGCAATGAAAAGAGACAACATGGATTAGAATAACACTATGGATTGGTAAGAGAACTTAATAAGCAAATTAATTTTTATCTACTAAATAAACTAGTAAAGCATAAAAACATAAAAATTCCTGGGTTGCCTCCCAGTTAGCGCTTGAATTATAGTCTTTCAGCCTGACTTTGTCTGGTCAATGCTATCCAATTCCTCTTCGATAATTGAGGAACCCTCCATCCATAAGAAATAATGTAGCTTTTGGTAAGTTCCCAATTGTGATAGCCATTGCTTTAGAGTCACCTAGCATGCTCTGATTTGGTATGATCTCAATCAAGAACGTCCCACAGCTAGGTGTTTTCTCCATTGTGTATGTGATCACTTTGGGGCATTGAAGCTTGTCACACACAATGGGCTCTCCATCTATCATCTCTTTCTCGTCCCACCATGGATTCAAAATTGTACTCGCTCTTTTGTCATCAAGAGCTTCTCCAACGACATGACTACCAAGTGGGCATGATTTTGCAAATCTAACTGACTCGTTGATCTTTGGTGGAGACCCATTTAGATCTTCGTCGACCTCTATTTCATTATCCCCAATTGTCTCCACACTTCCGATATCTTGTGGCTCATCCAGTTGTAGATTTGGCTTGGGCACTTCATCAATTTCATCATCCATGTCATAAAGTCAAGTGTTCAGAGGAAGGTTGCTTACGGTTTTGGTCATTTGCTCTATTTGATCCTGCAGATTTTTAATTGATATCTCTTAATTCTGAATTGACCGCTCTTGATTAATCCTCCACTCCTCATTTGATGCTACAAACTTGGACCACAATTCCTCTAACCTTGAATTATCTGTCTCAGCTCTGGAATACATGTATTGAGGACCATGAGTTGTATTGGTTGTTGGGTAAAATCTAATTACGCACAACACGCAAAGTATACGTGGTCAACAAGTAATAAAGTGATAAGTAGAGTATCGTTCTACGTAGAATTATTTAATAAAAATCACCAAGTACTAACCCATGTAATCAATTTAATCTTATTTAAACAAATGATTTAATAATTTAATTTAAAATAATTAAATAAACTATTACTAACTATCACTAGAATGAAACAAGATATTGAAGACTTGAGATTACAATTTCACTTATTTCTACATTTAAATCAACACACTTCTCAAGCAATTATTATTTATAATCGGATTGTTAATCAAGAACATTAAAGTAAATAAAACCATCTCTCTCAATGCACCATACTCATATCAAATCAAATCCACAGATGATAGAATCAATTTGAACACCCTAATTAACTAACCCACTATATCTCTATGTGAATTACAATTAAAAAGGGTTTAAAGTTCAAGTTCTTATTAGACTACATATATGGCGTAAGGCATATCTCTATCCTAAACACGAATCATGAATTCCATCCATGCAGTAAATCACAAACACATGCTATCATGATCGCCCAAATCTATACTTCATCTCTCGAGTTCATATAGATTATCACGGTAATTAATAGCTAGGCAATTAAACAATTCATTACAAATCATAATAGACAATCCAAATATAGCTAATAAGACTAACAAAGAAGCATATCAAAATAAACTACACAATAAGATCCATAGTAATCTCAAAATATGAGTTTAATTCATAAATAAACTAGAATCCATCATCCACAATTGATTAAGCATTAAAAGATACAAATAAATAAGAAAAGAAATTAAATTGAGATAAACAAATCTCCATTCTTCTCGCTTCCAATTTGATTCTCCAATGATAATCAATAGCTTCAATCTTCAATTCTAATCTAATCTAGGTTCCTAATCTAAGAAAGAAAGTAAAAATAAGATTATAGAAATCTATCCCAAGAGGGATTTAATAAAGTCTTAGAACTAGCCTCCCAATCCAAGTTAAACTCAAGTATTTTGAGTTCTAATGGACACCCTAGCAAGTTAAGCAACTAAGAATCCTATTCTAGCTCAAATTGGACATCAAATAACCCAATTTCACTCTATTCCCCACCGCTTAAGCGCTCAGCAAGCTGACCTAAGACCTTCTAGGCGCGCCAAGCCATCAAGCAGCATGCGAGTGTCCTACGGTGGCCTAGTGCCCCTCTAGCGCGATCCGCGCGCTTCTGTTTGTTTTCTTTGCGACGTCCTTTGGTAAAACAGGCATAACTTTTGATCCGCTTGAGTTACGGGCCTCCTGCCACCTATCAAATCGAAGATATCGACGAGATCTATAACTTTCATTCTTTGAGGATTGACAGATTCGAATTTGATCAAGGCGGAAATCGGGATTGAAGTAGATGCTATGTAATTGGCAACTACGACAACTCTTAGTTTTGATCTTCGTTGATAAAAAGGCCATAACTCTCACATCCGAACTCCGATTGGGACGATTCAAGATGTTATTGAAAGTTAAGAAGTAGAGATACCATAAAATCCAAGTTCTAAGACAAGAACATGCATCTAACTTGGTATTAAAAGTCCTTCAATATTCCCTTCTTGCATTTGCTTGCGTATTTTAGTCCAAAAGATGTCCAAATTGCTTTCCTTGCTTCTTCATGCCAATGTCATGTCATAGCCTACAAAATAACATAAAATGTATGAAAAGTAACTAAGAAACATGAATATAAGCAACTAATTCAAGTAATCAGATATCTTATAAGTAGGTATAAAACCTACTTATCAAATACCCCAAACTTAAACCTTTTGCTTGTCCTCAAACAAAAGCACAAATTAGACAGATTCATCCTCTAGCAATGATCCACCCAAACAATGAATCAATATGAATTCGATCAATGGCCTCAAAGGTTACAACAAATTATAACCCATGGAAAATTTCAAAACAATGTCACATCTAAAATTTCAACAACTTTCATTAGACTCACATCTACTCTTGATCCTTTAAGTGCGTGTGTGCATCCATGTATTCAATCCAAATCATGATTTAGATTAAATCAACCAATACTCATAAAAGATTTTCAAAAACAACTTTCAAAACTTCTTATCACATCAATCACCGCTAATATAGACATAACACAAATTTTTCTTGAGGATCAACTGGATATTTAAACATTTAAGCACGTAAGAACCCTTCCCAAGTATTTCAAACATACATATTTTCTTTTTTCTATTTAGTGAGTGCGTTTTACGCTCCATCTCACTTTCCACTTTTCATCGAACGAGTGCGTTTTACGCTCCATCTCGCTTTCCACTTTTCACCGATCGAGTGCGTTTTACGCTCCATCTCGTGCCTGTGTTTATGGGGAGTGCGTTTTACGCTCCATCTCGACCCACCACAAGATTCAATTATTCAACTCGGGAAGGTTCCAATAATTTTTTTTTCATAAATACCCCAAGATTTCCCCCCGAACTTATGTGAGTGCCTAATTTTCACTTGAATGATGCTCAAATAAGATATCTCAAGTTGCAATGGTATCTTTCATAAGAAATTAGCCAAAAAAAAAAAATTCAATCCCAACCGGCTAAACAAATGGATATATGTAAAATTTTTCAAAAATTTCGCAAGTAATGTGAAACCCAACTAACTAGTTAAAATATAGACTAAGCATGCTCATCAATTCTCCAAGAGTTAACAATATCAACCACCCACTTATCATTGGCCAAATCAAATTCCATCAAAACATTACCCAAGTAAATACTAAACATGATAAATACCCCAAACTTAAAACATACATTGTCCTCAATGGCTAAGATAGGAAAAATTAAAAGAGAGGACTTCCACGATATATAGCAATTATCTCTCTTGTCTGCGAAGTTTGAAGAATAGGTTAAGCACATTGGAATGAATTGGGCATCACACTTGAGTTTGACTTGATAACCTTTCCATAATCTTTTGAATCCATTGAACCTTCAATACCGCAATGAAAAGAGACAACATGGATTAAATAACACTTTGGATTGGTAAGAGAACTTAATAAGCAAATTAATTTTTATCTACTAAATAAACTAGTAAAGCATAAAAATATAAAAATTCTTGGGTTGCCTCCCGCCAATAAGCTTGAATTATAGTCTTTCAGCTTGACTTTGTCTGTCAATGCTATCCAATTCCTCTTCGATAATTGAGGAACCCTCCATCCATCAAAATAATGTAGCTTTTGGTAGGTTCCCAATTGTGATAGCCATTGCTTTAAAGTCACCTAGCATGCTCTGATTTGGTATGATCTCAATCAAGAACGTCCCCCAGCTAGGTGTTTTCTCCATTGTATATGTGATCACTTTGGGGCATGGAAGCTTGTCACACACAATGGGCTCTCCATCTATCCTCTCTTTCTCGTCCCACCATGGATTCAAAATTGTACTCGCTCTTTTGTCATCAAGAGCTTCGCCGACGACATGACTACCAAGTGAGCATGATTTTGCAAATCTGACCGACTCTTTGATCTTTGGTGGAGACCCATTTAGATCTTCGTGGACCTCTATTTCATTATCCCCAATTGTCTCCACACTTCCTATATCTTGTGGCTCATCCAGTTGTAGATTCGGTTTCGGGTTCTCCATCAATTTCATCATCCATATCATAAAGCCAAGTGTTTGGAGGAAGGTTGCTTACGATTTTTGGTCATTTGATCTATCTTATTCTGCAGATTTTGAATTGATATCTCTTGATTCTACGAATTGACCACTTGATTCTCGAATTAATCCTCTTGATTAATCCTCCATTCCTCATTTGATGCTACTGAACTTGGACAACAATTCCTCCAATCTCAATTATCTGTCTCGAGTTTTGGAATCCATGTATTGAGGACCATGAGTTGAAGTGGTGATGAGTTGTTCCATCCGGTGTTGAAATTGTGGCTCGATATTTCTTGACTCATCATCCTCTCCTCTCTGGTTTGCTTTGACCTTTGACAAGAATTCCTCCAACTTTGACTTTTCTTCGCTTTAATGGAGGTTGATATGAGAATTCCGCATGTATGTTGGATTTGGAGCGTAGTATTGGTTTTCATAAGTATAGCTCCATGAAGAATCCGGGAGATACCCCCAAACTTGATGATAATTAGCATATGTATAATCGTTGAGGTATTCACCACCATGTTTGTCTCTCACCCAAAGATTGATGGTGCATTGATTACTCGGTGATTACCAAAGACAATAATCACAAGTAATCGCTATCCTTCGACTATGTTGGGTCATGCAAAAACGTCCCAACTTCCTCGAAAGTTCTTCAACTGTACCGATATTGCGAAAATGCATTAAGTCCATCAATCCCTCGCTTCCCTTGGTTGAGTCATGTTCGTGTATGGCCATTGATACACAAAGTCATCCATGGTACCTTCTAAAAGAGAGAAATATAGGAAGAGAATTAAAATAAAAAAAAAAATGTTTAAATTAAGACTAATTTGATTGAAATTAATATTGGTAAAAAATATTAAACTAATTCCCCAAGAATTCAACGCCAAAAAACTTGTTTGGTAAAATCTAATTACGCACAACACGCAAGTATACGTGGTCAACAAGTAATAAAGTGATAAGTAGAGTATCGCTCCCACGAGAATTATTTAATAAAAATCACCAAGTACTAACCCACGACCAATTTAATCTTATTTAAACAAATGATTTAATAATTTAATTTAAAATAATTAAATAAACTATTACTAACTATCCCTAGAATGAAACAAGATATTGAAGACTTGAGATTACAATTTCACTTATTGTTACATTTAAATCAACACACTTCCTGTTAAGCCAAATTATTTATACTGGATTGTTAATCAAGAACACGAAAGTAAAATATGGCCATCTCTCAATGCACCATACTCATATCAAATCAAATCCACGATGATAGAATCAATTTGAACACCCTAATTAACTAACCCACTATATCTCTATGTGAATTACAATTAAAAAGGGTTTAAGTTCAAGTTCTTATTAGACTACATATGGCGTAAAGGCATATCTCTATCCTAAACACGAATCATGAATTCCATCCATGCAGTAAATCACAAACACATGCTATCATGATCGATCTAAATCTATACTTCATCTCTCGAGTTCATATATATTATTATCACGGTAATTGTTAGCTAGCTAGCAATTAAGCAATTCATTATTACAAATCATAATAGACAATCCAAATATAGCTAATAAGACTAACAAAGAAGCATATCAAAGTAAACTACACAATAAGATTCATAGTAATCTCAAAATAGAGTTTAATTCATAAATAAACTAGAATCCATCATCCACAATTGATTAAGCATTAAAAAGATACAAATAAATAAGAAAAAAAATTAGAATTGAGATAAACAAATCTGCATTCTCTTGCTTCCAATTTGATTCTCCAATGATAATCAATAGCTTCAATCTTCAATTCTAATCTAATCTAAGGTTCCTAATCTAAGAAAGAAAGTAAAGAATTAGATTATAGAAATCTATCCCAAGAGGGATTTTATAAAGTCTTAGAACTAGCCTCCCAATCCAAGTTAAACTCAAGTATTTAGAGTTCTAATGGACACCCTAGCAAGTTAAGCAACTAAGAATCCTATTCTAGCTCAATTTGGACATCAAATAACCCAATTTCACTCTATTCCCGCCGCCTAGCGCAGCTCAGCCGCTAACTGCTAGACCTTTTCTCGCGCGCGCTTCAAGCATCAAGGCATCAGAATTTTTGGTGGCCTAGCGCCTCTAGCAGCGCGCCGGCGCGGCCGCGCTACTGTTTTTTCTCATCACGACGTCCTTTGGTCAAACAAGCATAACTTTTGATCCGCTTGGATTTACGGGGCCTGCTACCTATTAAATCGAAGATATCGACGAGATCTATAACTTTCATTCTTTGAGCTTTGATAAGTTCGAATTAGATCAAGGTGGAAATTGGGCTTGAAGTAGATGCTATGTAAATGGCAAGTATGACAACTCTTAGCTTTGATCTTCGTTGATAAAAAGGCCATAACTCTCACATCCGAACTCCGATTGGGATGATTCAAGATGTTCCGGAAAGCTAAGAAGTAGAGCTACCATAAAATCCAAGTTCCAAGCCAAGAACATGCATCTAACTTGGTGTTAAAAGTCCTTCAATATTCCCTTCTTGCATTTGTTTGCATATTTTAGTCCAAAAGATGTCCAAATTGCTTTCCTTGCTTCTTCATGCCAATGTCATGTCATAGCCTACAAAATAACATAAAATGTATGAAAAGTAACTAAGAAACATGAATATAAGCAACTAATTCAAGTAACAGATACCGGATAAGTAGGTATAAAACCTACTTATCAAATACCCCCAAACTTAAACCTTTGCTTGTCCTCAAGAAAAAGTACAAATTAGATAGACTCATCCTCTAGCAATGATCCACCCAAACAATGAATCAATATGAATTCGATCAATGGCCTCAAAGGTTACAACAAATAATAACCCATGGAAAATTTCAAAACAATGTCATGTCTAAAATTTCAACAACTGTCATTAGACTCACATCTACTCTTGATCCTTTAAGTGTGTGTGCATCCATGTGTTCAATCCAGTCATGATTTAGATTAAATCAACCAATACTCATAAAAGATTTTCAAAAATGACTTTCAAAACTTCTTATCACATCAATCACCGCTAATATAGACATAACACAAATTTTTCTTGAGGATCAACCGGATATTTAAACTTTTAAGCACGTAAGAACCCTTCCCAAGTATTTCAAACATACATATTTTCTTTTTTTTCTATTTAGTGAGTGCGCTTTTACGCTCCATCTCACTTTCCACTTTTCATCGAACGAGTCGCTTTTTTACGCTCCATCTCGCTTTCCACTTTTCATCGAACGAGTGCGTTTTACGCCCCATCTCGCACTCGTGTTTATGGGGAGTGCGTGTTACGCCCATCTCGACCCACCACAAGATTCAATTATTCAACTCTGTGAAGGTTCCAATAATTTTTTTTCATAAATACCCCAAGATTTCCCCAAACTTATGTGAGTGCCTAATTTTCACTTGAATGATGCTCAAATAAGATATCTCAAGTTGCAATGGTATCTTTCATAAGAAATTAGCCAAAAAAAAATTTCAATCCCAACCGCTAAACAAATGGATATGTGTAAAATTTTCAAAAATTTCGCAAGTAATGTGAAACCCAACTAACTAGTTAAAATATAGACTAAGCATGCTCATCAATTCTCCAAGAGTTAACAATATCAACCACCCACTTATCATCACCAAAATCAAATTCCATCAAAACATTGCCCAAGTAAATACTAAACATGATAAATACCCCCAAACTTAAAAATGTACATTGTCCTCAATGGCTAAGATAGGAAAAATTAAAAGAGAGGACTTCCTCGACATATAGCAACTTATCTCTCCTTGTCTGCAAGTTTGAAGAATAGGTTAAGCACATTGGAATGAATCGGGCATCACACTTGAGTTCGACTTGATAAACCTTTCCATAATCTTTTGGTCAGTCCATCAACCTCCAATACCGCAATGAAAAGAGACAACATGGATTAGAATAACACTATGGATTGGTAAGAGAACTTAATAAGAAAATTAATTCCTATCTACTAAATAAACTAGTAAAGCAAAAAATATAAAAAAATTTCTCTTGGGTTGCCTCCCGCTTAAGCGCTTGAATTATAGTCTTTCAGCTTTGACTTTGTCTGGTCAATGCTATCCAATTCCTCTTCGAAAATTGAGGAACCCTCCATCCATCGGAAATAATGTAGCTTTTAGTAGGTTCCCAATTGTGATAGCCATTGCTTTAAAGTCACCTAGCATGCTCTGATTTGGTATGATCTCAATCAAGAACGTCCCACAGCTAGGTGTTTTCTCCATTGTGTATGTGATCACTATGGGGCATGGAAGCTTGTCACACACAATGGGCTCTCCATCTATCCTCTCTTTCTCGTCCCACCATGGATTCAAAATTGTACTTGCTCTTTTTGTCATCAAGAGCTTCACCACACGACATGACTACCAAGTGGCATGATTTTGCAAATCGACCGACTTCTTTGATCTTTGGTGGAGACCCATTTAGATCTTCGTGGACCTCTATTTCATTATCCCCAATTGTCTCCACACTTCCTATATCTTGTGGCTCATCCAACAGAGATTTGGTTTGGGTTCTCCATCAATTTCATCATCCATATCATAAAGCCAAGTGTTTGGAGGAAGGTTGCTTTACGGCTTTGGTCATTTGATCTATCTTATTCTGCAGATTTTGAATTGATATCTCTTGATTCTGAATTGACCGCTCTTGATTAATCCTCCTCTCCTCATTTGATGCTATGAACTTGGACAACAATTCCTCCAATCTCGAATTATCTGTCTCAGTTTTGGAATCCATGTATTGAGGACCATGAGTTGAAGTGGTGATGAGTTGTTCCATCTGGTGCTGAAAATTGTGGCTCGATATTTCTTGACTCATCATCCTCTCCTCTTGGTTTGCTATGACCTTTGACAGTAATTCCTCCAACTTTGACTTTTCTTCGTTTAATGGAGGTTGATATGAGAATTCCGGCATGTATGTTGGATTTGGAGCGTAGTATTGGTTTTCATAAGTATAGCTCCATGACGAATCCGGGTGATACCCCCAAACTTGGTGATAATTAGCATATGTATAATCGTTGAGGTATTCACCACCATCTTGTCTCGCCCAAAACTATTGATGGTGCATTGATTACTCTTGATGATTACCAAACACAATAGTCACAAGTAACTCGCCATCCTTCGACTTACTTTGGGGTCATGTAAAACGTCCAACTTCCTCGAAAGTTCTTCAATCAGTACCGATATCATGCGAAAATGCATTAAGTCCATCAATCCCCGCTTCCTTGGTTGAGTCATGTTTGTGTATGGCCATTGATACACAAAAGTCATCCATGGTACCACGAAAAGAGAGAAATATAGGAAGAGAATTAAAATAAAAAATAAAAATGTTTAAATTAAGACTAATTTGATTGAAATTAATATTGGTAAAAAATATTAAACTAATTTCCCCGAGAATCGGCGCCAAAAACTTGTTGGGTAAAATCTAATTACGCACAACACGCAAGTATATATGTGGTCAACAAGTAATAAAGTGATAAGTAGAGTATCGCTCCCACAGAGAATTATTTAATAAAAATCACCAAGTACTAACCCATGAATCAATTTAATCTTATTTAAACAAATGATTTAATAATTTAATTTAAAATAATTAAATAAACTATTACTAACTATCCCTAGAATGAAACAAGATATTGAAGACTTGAGATTACAATTTCACTTATTGTTACATTTAAATCAACACACTTCTCATTAAGCCAAATTATTTATATCTTGGATTGTTAATCAAGAACACGAAAGTAAAATATGGCCATCTCTCAATGCACCATACTCATATCAAATCAAATCCACGATGATAGAATCAATTTGAACACCCTAATTAACTAACCCACTATATCTCTATGTGAATTACAATTAAAAAGGGTTTAAGTTCAAGTTCTTATTAGACTACATATATATGTAAAAGCATATCTCTATCCTAAACACGAATCATGAATTCCATCCATGCAGAAATCACAAACACATGCAATCATGATCAGATCTAAATCTATACTTCATCTCTCGAGTTCATATAGATTATCACGGTAATTGTTAGCTAGGCAATTAAACAATTCATTACAAATCATAAAAGACAATCCAAATATAGCTAATAAGACTAACAAAGAAGCATATCAAAGTAAACTACACAATAAGATTCATAGTAATCTCAAAATAGAGTTTAATTCATAAATAAACTAGAATCCATCATCCACAATTGATTAAGCATTAAAAGATACAAATAAATAAGAAAAGAAATTAGAATTGAGATAAACAAATCTCCATTCTCTTCGCTTCCAATTTGATTCTCCAATGATAATCAATAGCTTCAATCTTCAATTCTAATCTAATCTAGGTTTCCTAATCTAAGAAAGAAAGTAAAGAATTAGATTATAGAAATCTATCCCAAGAGGGATTTTATAAAGTCTTAGAATTAGCCTCCCAATCCAAGTTAAACTCAAGTATTTAGAGTTCTAATGGACATCCCAGCAAGTTAAGCAACTAAGAATCCTATTCTAGCTCAATTTGGACATCAAATAACCCAAATTCACTCTATTCCCACCTTAGCGCGCTCAAATACCGCCGCTAGACCTTCCTTCAAGGCGCATGCATCATGTGCATGCAAGAGTTTTGGGTGGCCTAGCGCGCCTCTTAGCGCGGTCCGCGCGCACGCGGCGCCACTTTTTTCTCTTTGCGACGTCCTTTTGTAAAACAAGCATAGCTTTTGGTCCGCTTAGAGTTACAGGGCTTGCCACCTATCGAATCGAAGATAACGACGAGATCTACAACTTCCATTCTTTGAGCTTTGACAAATTCGAATTTGATCAAGGCAGAAATCGGACTTGAAGTAGATGCTATGTAAATGGCAAGTATGACAACTCTTAGCTTTGATCTTCGTTGATAAAAAGGTCATAACTCTCACATCCGAACTCGGATTGGGATGATTCAAGATGTTCCGGAAAGCTAAGAAGTAGAGATACTATAAAATCCAAGTTCCAAGCCAAGAACATGCATCTAACTTGGTGTTAAAAGTCCTTCAATATTCCCTTCTTGCATTTGCTTTCATGATTTTAGTCCAAAAGATGTCCAAAATTGCTTTCCCTTGCTTCTTCATGCCAATGTCATGTCATAGCCTACAAAATAACATAAAATGTATGAAAAGTAACTAAGAACATGAATATAAGCAACTAATTCAAGTAACAGATACCGGATAAGTAGGTATAAAACCTACTTATCAAATACCCCCAAACTTAAACCTTTGCTTGTCCTCAAGCAAAAAGCACAAATTAGATGGATTCATCCTCTAGCAATGATCCACCCAAACAATGAATCAATATGAATTCGATCAATGGCCTCAAAGGTTACAACAAATAATAACCATGAGAAAATTTCAAAACAATGTCATGTCTAAAATTTTCAACAACTTTCTTTAGACTCACATCTACTCTTGATCCTTTAAGTGCGTGTGTGCATCCACATGTTCAATCCAAATATGATTTAGATTAAATCAACCAATACTCATAAAAGATTTTCAAAAACGACTTTCAAAACTTCTTATCACATCAATCACCGCTAATATAGACATAACACAAATTTTTCTTGAGGATCAACTGGATATTTAAACTTTTAAGCACGTAAGAACCCTTCCCAAGTATTTCAAACATACATATTTTCTTTTTTTTATTTAGTGAGTGCGTTTTACGCTCCATCTCACTTTCCACTTTTCATTGAACGAGTGCGTTTTACGCTCCATCTCGCTTTCCACTTTTCATCGAACGAGTGCGTTTTACGCTCCATCTCGTGCCTGTGTTTATGGGGAGTGCGTGTTACGCTCCATCTCGACCCACCACAAGATTCAATTATTCAACTCGGGAAGGTTCCAATAATTTTTTTTTTCATAAATACCCCAAGATTTCCCCCAAACTTATGTGAGTGCCTAATTTTCACTTCGAATGATGCTCAAATAAGATATCTCAAGTTGCAATGGTATCTTTCATAAGAAATTAGCCAAAAAAAAAATTTCAATCCCAACTGGCTAAACAAATGGATATGTGTAAAAATTTTAAAAAATTTCGCAAGTAATGTGAAACCCAACTAACTAGTTAAAATATAGACTAAGCATGCTCATCAATTCTCCAAGAGTTAACAATATCAACCACCCACTTATCATTGGCCAAAATCAAATTCCATCAAAACATTGCCCAAGTAAATACTAAACATGATAAATACCCCCAAACTTAAAACAGACATTGTCCTCAATGGCTAAGATAGGAAAAATTAAAAGAGAGGACTTCCCTGACATATAGCAATTTATCTCCTTGTCTGCAAAGTTTGAAGAATAGGTTAAGCACATTGGAATGAATCGGGCATCACACTTGAGTTTGACTTGCATAACCTTTCCATAATCTTTTGGTCATCCATTGAACCTCCAATACCGCAAAGAAAAGAGACAACATGGATTAGAATAACACTTTGGATTGGTAAGAGAACTTAATAAGAAAATTAATTCCTATCTACTAAATAAACTAGTAAAGCAAATAAATATAAAAATTCTTGGTTTGCCTCCCGCCAATAAGCGCTTGAATTATAGTCTTTTCAATTGACTTTGTCTGCGTCAATGCTATCCAATCCTCTTCGATAATTGAGGAACCCTCCATCCATCGAAAATAATGTAGCTTTTGGTAGGTTCCCAATTGTGATAGCCATTGCTTTAAAGTCACCTAGCATGCTCGATTTGGTATGATCTCAATCAAGAACGTCCCACATCTAGGTGTTTTCTCCATTGTATATGTGATCACTTTGGGGCATGGAAGCTTGTCACACACAATGGGCTCTCCATCTATCCTCTCTTTCTCGTCCCACCATGGATTCAAAATTGTACTCGCTTTTTTGTCATCAAGAGCTTCACGCCACGACGACACGACTACCAAGTGAGCATGATTTTGCAAATCTGACCGACTCTTTGATCTTTGGTGGAGACCCATTTAGATCTTCGTCGACCTCTATTTCATTATCCCCAATTGTCTCCACACTTCCGATATCTTGTGGCTCATCCAGTTGTAGATTTGGTTCGGGTTCTCCATCAATTTCATCATCCATATCATAAAGCCAAGTGTTTGGAGGAAGGTTGCTTACGGCTTTGGTCATTTGATCTATCTTATTCTGCAGATTTTGAATTGATATCTCTTGATTCTCTCGACCGCTCTTGATTAAATTGACCTCTTGATTAATCCTCCACTCCTCATTTGATGCTATGAACTTGGACAACAATTCCTCCAATCTCGAATTATCTGTCTCGTTTTGGAATCCATATATTGAGGACCATGAGTTGAAGTGGTGATGAGTTGTTCCATCCGGTGTCAAAAAATTGTGGCTCGATATTTCTTGACTCATCATCCTCTCCTCTTGGTTTGCTATGACCTTTGACATAATTCCTCCAACTTTGACTTTTCTTCGCTTAATGGAGGTTGATATGAGAATTCTAAGCGTATATGTTGGATTTGGAGTAGAGTATTGGTCTTGATAAGTATAGCTCCATGAAGAATCCGGGTGATACCCCCAAACTTGATGATAATTAGCATATGTATAATCGTTGAGGTATTCCACCATAATGTCTCTACCAAAATTGATGGTGCATTGATTACTCGGATGATTACCAAAGACAATAATTGCAAGTAATCGCCATCCTTCGACTCCTTTGGGATGTAAAACGTCCAACTTCCTCGAAAGTTCTCTCAATCAGTCCGATATTGTGGAAAATGCATTAAGTCCATCAATCCCCGCTTTCCCTTGGTTGAGTCATATTTTCGTATGTATGGCCTTTGATACACAAAGTCATCCATGGTACCTAAAAAGAGAGAAATATAGAAAGAAATTAAAAAAAAAATAAAAATGTTTAAATTAAGACTAATTTGATTGAAATTAATATTGGTAAAAATATATTAAACTAATTCCCAAGAATTCGCCAAAAAAAACTTGTTGGGTAAAATCTAATTACGCACAACACGCAAAGTATACGTGGTCAACAAGTAATAAAGTGATAAGTAGAGTATCGTTCCCACGAGAGAATTATTTAATAAAAATCACCAAGTACTAACCCATGAACCAATTTAATCTTATTTAAACAAATGATTTAATAATTTAATTTAAAATAATTAAATAAACTATTACTAACTATCCCTAGAATGAAACAAGATATTGAAGACTTGAGATTACAATTTCACTTATTGTTACATTTAAATCAACACACTTCTGTTAAGCCAAATTATTTATCTTCGGATTGTTAATCAAGAACACGAAAGTGAAATACGGCCATCTCTCAATGCACCATACTCATATCAAATCAAATCCACGGATGATAGAATCAATTTGAACACCCTAATTAACTAACCCACTATATCTCTATGTGAATTACAATTAAAAAGGGTTTAAGTTCAAGTTCTTATTAGACTACATATGGGTGAAAAGCATATCTCTATCCTAAACACGAATCATGAATTCCATCCATGCAGAAATCATAAACACATGCTATCATAATCAGATCTAAACCTATACTTCATCTCTCGAGTTCATATAGATTATCAAGGTAATTGTTAGCTAGGCAATTAAGCAATTCATTACAAATCATAATAGACAATCCAAATATAGCTAACAAGACTAACAAAGAAGCATATCAAAGTAAACTACACAATAAGATCCATAGTAATCTCAAAATAGAGTTTAATTCGTAAATGAACTAGAATCCATTATCCACAATTGATTAAGCATTAAAAAGATACAAATAAATAAGAAAAGAAATTAGAATTGAGATAAACAAATCTGCATTCTCTTGCTTCCAATTTGATTCTCCAATGATAATCAATAGCTTCAATCTTCAATTCTAATCTATTCTAGGCTTCCTAATCTAAGAAAGAAAGTAAAGAATTCGTTTTTTAGAAATTTATCCCAAGAGGGATTTAATAGACTCTTAGAACTAGCCTCCCAATCAAAGTTAAACTCAAGTATTTAGAGTTTTAATGAACATCCTAGCAAGTTAGGCAACTAAGAATCCAATTCTAGCTCAGTTTGGACATCAAATAACCCAAATTCACTCTATTTCCGCCACCTAGCGCTTTCAAGCGCTGCTGCTAAGCTATTTTTCAGGCGCAAGCTCACACTAGCATGAAGTTGTCCTCGTGGCCTAGCGTGCCCTAGCGCGGTCCGCGCTACTACGTAGTTTCTCTGCTGCGACGTCCTTTGGTAAAACAGGCATAACTTTTGATCCGCTTGGAGTTACGAGGCCTGCCACCTATCAAATCGAAGATAACGATGAGATCTATAACTTTCATTCTTTGAGATTTGACAAATTCGAATTTGATCAAGGCGGAAATCGGGCTTGAAGTAGATGCTATGTAATTGGCAAGTATGACAACTCTTAGCTTTGATCTTCGTTGATAAAAAGGCCATAACTCTCACATCCGAACTCCGATTGGGATGATTCAAGATGTTTCGGAAAGCTAAGAAGTAGAGCTACCATAAAATCCAAGTTCCAAGCCAAGAACATGCATCTAACTTGGTGTTAAAAGTCCTTCAATATTCCCTTCTTGCATTTGTTGCGTATTTTAGTCCAAAAGATGTCCAAATTGCTTATCCTTGCTTCTTCATGCCAATGTCATGTCACAGCCTACAAAATAACATAAAATGTATGAAAAGTAACTAAGAACATGAATATAAGCAACTAATTCAAGTATGATAATCGGATAAGTAGGTATAAAACCTACTTATCATAGAAAGGATTATATGAAGGTGGTGAGATCATTATAAATACAAGGCACTTTATTGATTTTAAAGTACACATGCAATTTATTATTTTCCAAAGACTAGAGCATTAAGCCTCCATTGTTAACCTTATATCGATCATATACTTATTCTCACACCGAGCTATCCTGGCGCCCAAGCCGTCGAGCTTTTCAGTGTAACTCGCTTCATGCAAGATTGACGCGCTTTGGTGATTGGAGCACGTAGAAGGATCTTGGAATTAACATTGGTGTTAGAAGAAGGGCTTTTTCTGGTGTTTTGGTTTTCAATCACAATCATCAATTTCTGAATCTATGATCATAGAAACGATGGACTATTCATGAAGCGGACAACCCATGACGAAAAGTTCTTCGCCGCCGAGAGGATCTCATTAAAGATAGACTGGGGCCATCATAGAGCATCCATGATAGACTTGGGCCACACGGTGCCCCAGTAGGGTCTCAAGCTAGAGACCATGATGATGTTAGGAGGAGGCTGATTTCCACAGCCAGTAAGGGGCTTGATAATGATTGGAGGAGGGTAGAAGGCACACCGCCTAGAACCCAATACCAAGAAGATCATACAGACATGAAATCTACCCTGGCCAAGCTGGCACATGAGACTGATAAGGCTTTGAAGGTGTTACTGCAATAGAAGGAAGAGATTGAAAAGTAGATGGTTTTTATGACCGAACAGGAAGACGAGGCCTCCAGCCATACTCGACCCAGAAGGCGTGGTAGGTCTTCGGATAGACAAGCCAAAACTCGGAGGGATGAAGGTTTAAGAGGATCCGAAAGCAGTCTTCGGAGCCGCTCTCGAGATCGAAGCAGATTAAGGGGTCGTACTCCCGAGGATCCAAAGAGGGCACTTCGCCTTGTGGATTCTCGGTATGGAAAAAAGAGAGACGTCAAAGTAGATCGAGAGGTCGCACACTCGAGAATCCAAAGAGGGTACACCGCCCTGTGGAGTCTCGACACAACAGGAATGACAGATGAAGCCCATCCAGGGCAGAAAGTTCAGATGGAAAGGGTTGATCCGGCCACGGGAAGGACTCCCTTAAGAAAGAAATTTCCATAAAGCCCGAAGGGGTGGAACCATTGGCCAGAAAATTGGAGGAGCTTCAGAAGGAACTGGCAGAAGTTAAATAGGGGAAGTAGAGTTTGGGTAAAATAGCATCCCCTTTCTCTCCAAAAATCCTTCGGGAGAAGGCGAACCCCAGTAAAAAGCTCCCTTATATGGAAAGTTATGATGGCTCAGGAGATCCATATGACCACAGACAGACATATGATAGGTTGATGGACTATTATGATTACTCGGATGCGGCTAAGTGACAAACCTTTGTGACAACGGTGAGGAAAGACGCCAGGCAGTGGATGGGGACCTTGGCTTCGAATTCAATCTCATCATGGGAAGAGCTGTGCGACAAATTCCATGCCCGGTTCAGAAGCGATAAGAGAAGAGGAAACCCTCATTAGGATCATTGGCACAGATCAAACAATATTCTAATGAGACTCTAGGCCAGTACGTGAAAAGGTTTAGAGAAGAAGTAGGTCAGGTGATAGATCTTAACGATCTTCAGGCCGTGGGACTATTTCGAAATGGGTTAGATCTCTTTGAAGTCGTAAAAAAGCGGTGAAGAAGTCGATGTTCAATCATCCAAAAAGCTCCGTCAAGAATTTGAGAAAGCTGAAGGCTTTATAGTGGTGGAGGAAGCCATGAGCAGTTTAAAGCAGGGTTCTTCAGAGAAACCAAAGGAAAAAGACAAGGATATATCAGATGGTAACTAGAGGAGGTATGGCAGTAGTAATGATCGGTCTGATGGGTATCAGAAGAGGTACAATAATAATGGGACTTTGGGAGGAGGTCGCCCCCCCTTTTTTGAATTAGAAGGTGAATAAGGTATATACAAAGCTTAATACTGATCGGGCTACCATTCTGGAGCGGATAAGAGACCAGCCTTTCTTCGAGATGCCTAGAGACAACATAAAACCAGGGTCTAGCAATCCATCCAAGTATTGTGATTACTATCAGGCGACGGGGCATGCTACGGACGCCTGCTGGAACTTAAAGGAGTTTATCGAAAAGAATGTACAAAGTGGAGCCTTAATATAATATGTGGTAGGACGAGATCCCCCGAGGACGCCACAAGGAAATAGTGTGCCTGTTCAAAACAGTTAGCCCATACAGTGAGGTCAGACTCAAGTGGTGAGACATATTGTGGATGTGATCACAGGTGGAAACATTTGGAAACTTGTCGAGAAGAAGTGGCGTGGGTATCTGGGTACGATGATGACAATGGCGGACAAACTCGTGAGAAGTGGAAGGTCATACCTGGGTTTGGTAATTTATTTCACTGATGATGATTTCCCTTCAGAACCAAACAAACCACACGAGGGAGCTCTGGTAATTACTGCACAAGTGGGTTTGGTGGATATGAAGCGTATGATGATAGACAATGGGTCTTCGTTCGATATCTTGTACGCATACCCTATCGGAGGATGAACCCGGATGGGAGGAAGATGGAAATTGGGCAAGAGTCTTACGTTATATGGGTTCAATAATGAAATTTGGTCAAAGTTGCAAAGACTATAGAGCTACTAGTCATCTTCGGGACAGCTCCACAACAGGTGGAAATCATGTGTAAATTATATGTGGTGCATATGGATTCAGCATACAATGCAATTTTGGAAAGACCCACTCTGACAGCTCTTCAAGCGGTGACGTCGATTCCCCACTTCAAGATTAAGTTTCCTACCCCACATGGAGTGGGGAAGTTCTTTAGAGATTTAGATTTGGCAAAAAGATTCTACAGAACACTTTAATCACTTTCGGTGTATGGGTCAACAAATAGAAGCAAGCCATGGCTATTAAGATTGAACCATTTACAAAAAACTAGCACGTAGCCTTTGGTGATGCTGCGGAGAAACAGAAGAGGTAGAGTTGATCCCGGAAAGAAGGAGAAGACCAGAAAGATAGGTTCAGTCTGCAAAACCTTTTGGACTAACTGGTGGAATTAATTCGGTTATGTGAATATCTTTGCTCGGGTTCCCAAAGTGACATGCCTCAGGGTGAGTTGGAAAGTTCTTGAACATAGGCTACATGGACCCGACAAAGAAACCAATTCGCAAAAGAGGAGGATTTTCACGCTAGAAAGATAGAAGATAATTGATGAGGAAATTGCAAAAGCTAACGGGCGGAGAATTTATATTTGAAATCGACTATCCGAGAGTGGATGGCAAATGTAGTGTTGGTTTAGAAGCAGAACGGGAAGTGGCGGGTTTGTATAGATTACACCGATCTGAACAAGGCATGCCCGAAGGACTGTTATCCTCTTTTACACATTGATTAGCTTATTGATGCGACTTCGGGATATGCTCTGCTCAGCTTTATGGATGTGTTTTTGGGATATCATCAGATTTCAATATGCAAGGAAGATATCCCGAAGAAATTCATTACTCATCGATCAGTGTACACTTACAGGAAAATGACCTTCGGCATGTTGAACGCGAGGGCTATTTATCAGAAGATGATGAATTACGTGTTGACGAGGTAGTTGAGCCGAAGTATGGAGGTCTACGTAGATGACATAATTTTTAAAAGCATGTCAGTTTGGGGTCATTTGGATGATTTAAAGGATTGCTTTCAGACTATTCGTCACTATAACTTAAGGTTGAATCCGACCAAGTGTACCTTCGGGCTAGGAGCAGGGAAGTTCCTAGTATATTTGGTCAGCAAGAGGGGGATCGAAGCTAATCCTAAGAAGATTCAAATGATTCTGGATATGAAGTACCCACAGTCTTATAAGGATGTTCAGTGTTGGACGGGTCGGATTGCAGCATTAAAGAGGTTTATGTCCAA
Source organism: Panax quinquefolius (assembly GCA_020205615.1). Classification (NCBI taxonomy): domain Eukaryota; kingdom Viridiplantae; phylum Streptophyta; class Magnoliopsida; order Apiales; family Araliaceae; genus Panax; species Panax quinquefolius. The sequence continues at coordinate 58,244,746 of CM035173.1, forward strand.
GTCGGCAGAAAGGTGCTTACCGTTTTTTGATACATTGAAAGGGCCAAAGAATGTGAAGATTTTTCAGTGGAATTCAGAGTGTGAAGACGCCTTTCAGGGAATAAAGAAGTATTTGTCTTTAGCTCCTTTGTTGGTGAAGCCAGTTCCTGCTAAACCTTTGTACTTGTATTTGGCGGTGAGTTCGTTGGCTGTAGGAGCTGTATTGGTGCGGGAGATTGGGGGTAAGTAACACCCGGTTTACTATGTGAACCATGCCCTAAGGAATGTAGAAACAAGGTAGTCGAACCTTGAGAAGTTTTCTTTTGCCTTGAGATAATAGCTAGTCAGAAGCTTCGGCAGTACTTCCAAGGTCGGTTAATAGTGGTGTACATAGATCAGCCACTAAAGAAGGTGTTGGGTAGACCAGAAGTTTTAGGGAGGCTTGCTGCATGGACAATGGAGCTGTCACAGTTTATCATAGAGCACCATCCTCGAATAGCTATTAAGGGGCAAATGTGGACTGATTTTGTGGTGGAGTGTTTGTTCTATGAATTGGATGATAGTTTGGGTCAAGTTGAAGGCTCTGAGAAGCTGGTTGTAGTAGTTTAGCAGGTACAAAATTTATGGACATCGTATACAGATGGATTGCTAACTTCAGATGTCAGTGGGGCTGGGATAGCCTTGACAAGTCCAGAGGGGTTTAAAGTATAATAGGCTATCAGGTTCGGGTTTAGGGCAACAAATAATGAGGCTGAGTACGAAGTAGTGTTGGAAGGTTTGCGATTGGCGAAGAGTCTTGATGTTCAGAGGTTAATTTACAGTTACTCTCAGTTGGTCCTCAAACATGTTTCAGGGGAGTGCGAGGTTAGGGGTTCGAGAATGGTGAAATATCTGGAAGAGTTAAAGGATCGGCTTTAGTGTTTCGATTCTTATGTGTTTCACGGGATAGACAAATCAGATAATGCAATAGTTGATGCATTAGCAAAATTGGCTACAATTGAAGCAAGTACATTCAATGGATCGGTTTATTTGGAGGTCCTGAGTCAGCCGAGTGTTCAACATGTGGAGGTGATATGTGTGGAACGATCTAATTGTTGGATGACTCCTTACCTCGATTATTTGGCAGATGGCGTACTGCCTTCGGATCGGATGTTGGCTAAGAAAGTGAAGTATAGAAGCTCAAATTTCGTGCTTATTGATGGAGATCTTTATCGACGATTTTATTCTTCTCATTTGCTAAAGTGTTTGGTGCCATTTGAAGCTGAATTCATTCTTCTAGAGATTCATGAAAGAATTTGTGGTGATCATATGGCGGCAAAGTCATTAGCGTATAAGGTGCTTCGACAGGGGTATTACTGGCCGATGATTTTCAAATAAGCAACTGATTATGTGAAAAAGTGTCCAAAGTGCTAGCTGAAGAGTCCGGTCCCACATCAACCGCCGGAAGAATTGTATTCGGTTTTATCTCCCACACCTTTCACTGTTGGGGGGTGGATATTTTAGGTCTGTTGCCGAAGGCTAAAGGGCAAGTCAGTTTTATTATAGTAGCAATCGACTAAATGACTAAATGGATGGAGGCTAAACCTTTTCGGTCAATTACGGAGCTGGAATGTTTGAAGTTCCTAAAGAAGTATGTGGTGTTTCAGTTCGTCATTCCTAAAGTGGTGGTTTCGGATAATGGACGTCAGTTCGTGGGTTCGAAGTTTGAGGCGTTCTTGGAGGAGTTGGGAATTCAGCATCAGAAGACTTCATTTGCTCATTCACAATCGAATGGACAGGTTGAGGTGACCAACAGAACTCTCTTGAATGGTATTAAAAGAAGAATTGATGAGGCAAAAGGAAGGTGGCCTGAGGAGTTACTTAGTGTGTTATGGGCTTATCGTACCACGCCGAGAACTACTACGGGAGATTCACCTTTTAGATTAGCTTATGGTTTTGATGCTTTGATACCTGTGGAAGTTGGTTCTCCATCTCTTCGAGTTAGTCAGTTTCGAGAAATATATAATGAGGATGGGCTTCGTGTTAATCTAGATCTATTAGAAGAGGTTAGAGAAGCAGCCTTGGTAAAGCTTGCAGCATATCAGCGTTGGGTGGCCAGGTATTATAACAAAGGGGTGAAGCTTCGAAGGTTTAAAGTAGGTGATCTGGTTCTTCGGGAAGTAGAAGCTTCTATGCCTCAGGATGTGGGAAAGCTAATGCTGAATTGGGAAGGGCCTTACGATGTTATCGAAGTACCAAAACCGAGGAATTATCAAGTGAGAGCAATGGATGTGACTGAAATAAAGAATAATTGGCATGCAGGAAGACTTCAAAAACATTTTCAGTAGAGTTGTTGTCAGAATTTTGGAGTCTGTAAATTTTTCAACACTTATGAATAAAAAAAGCATTTTTCTCCACTATTGTTGTGACGCCCCCAAATCCGGGTTACCTGACCCCCGAGTTTGGTGCTCACGATCCACAATATAATTAACATCTAACTACCCATTCATTGATGAATAGAATATTACACCACATTAACTGATATAGTTAATACATTCGTCCCAGATTATTTAACCTTAACATTACAAACATACCCTTTAGATATACAAAAAAGTTTACAAAACAACATAATAATAATGTTCATTAAACTATTCCAGCAACAGGCCTTTGCCTTTGTTCTTCTCAGCACCTCCAGCCACTTCGTTCCTAGCTGAAATATTTTATTTAGCAAGGGTGATCAACAAATTTACCCACAAGTTAAGACATATAATGAATGTATAAGAATCAAGAATAACAACTATCTATTTCGATAGAATGACACCAAAGTTCGGGGAACTTTTAAATAGCTGAACAATTCATTAATCACTAACAAGTCTTCTTGCAACCTATGCAACACAATAATTCGATAATGAAAGAGTAAAACGCTTACAAGGTCTCTACAATATTCAATTGAATAACAAGATGGAAATATTTTCCAGAGTTATGCTGAGTGATCACAAAGGATCTAGAACTTCTCTTCTCAATTAGCTATCAAAGATTTACTTTGATATATACCCAGGTGTATCAGATAACCATAAAGATTAAATCATACCCCTCTACAAGTATAACAAGTGATCAACTTTATTATACCCTATATTATGCATAATACTTAAAACGGGCGCAAAGGCCGAATATACGACCAAAAATCTTCCCTTTATATAAAAGGTTGTTTTTCTGAGTCTTTGGATTAGAATTAGATTTAACAACGAAATACAATGATTTCAATATCTAATCAGTTCTCTTCTCTTCTCTTCTCAAGCTTATCAAGTTTTCTTTTTCGATCTAGCTGAAACAATTGGCATCAATCTATCAATAATAATTGAATTCTCTTTTCTTCTCTTCTCGAACCTATCCAGTTCTAACAAATGTTCGTCTAGCCAGAATAATTAGCTAAGACATATGTCAACATGATTCAACAATAGACAAGAATTATCTGTACTATTTACAATCACTAATAGCTTCTACGGATGTGAATATCCAACAACAGTTATTCTCCAAGTATATTCTCAGAATCACTAATTTAATTTGAATTAATAAACATGCACTAACTGCGAATAATCAACAATAAATTCTTGGACGTGGTCTAATCAACAATAATTAACCACCATAGTATTTAAACAGATATAACTCAAGGTTGAGTTAGGAAACTTGCCTTCCGCGTTGATTACTGCTACACAATATACTTATCTGCGTTCACAAGACCTATAATCACAATGTCGGTTTCATAATTAGCACAATAATTCACAACACATAAAATTGTAATTCACAGTCAATCTTTCTCCTAGACACATTACCACATAGCCACATCAGTGTTTATAACTTGTATAATCACTTATTAAATCTAACTAGTTCAGTTTGGTTGGACCTCAGTCTATTCTCGGTGTTCTGGTCACTCTATCCGATAATTTACACATATATTGTCAATTAAACTCGATCTCTAAGCTTCAATATTATTTTAGATAAGTTAAATATCGTTTATAATATTTTTCGGAAGCTTTTAATAATTTATAAACAATTATTATAATTTATAATAATTTTTCAAACACTGGAATCATTTTTAAATGATTTAATTATCAAATAATCTTATCATCATTAATATTTAATAATATAAAATATTAATGACATACTTATCAAAATATTAAAGTTATTATTAATAACTTAAAATATTTTTAAATCATCAATTTTCTACTTAAATGATTTTTAAAATAATTCAAATCATTTTAAAACCATCACCATTAATATTTCAATATTAATGAATTTATCATAAAAATAGTAAAAGTCATTAATTATAACTTAAAATATTTTAAAATCATTTTTCTCATTTTTAAATCAATAAAATCATTTTTAATTCATTTATTTAATATAATAATTAAATAAATCTAATATCATTAATATTAATTTATTAATGAGAATTCTCCAAAAATATTGAAAAATACATTTTATAGCTCAAAATATTTTTAAACACTTTATTCTTATTTAAAATAATTTTTATAATATTAAAATCATTTTTCTCTAATTTATTTAATACACTAATTAAATAAATTGAATATCATTAATATTCAAATAATTATAAATATTAAGGAAAATATCCCAAATAATTAAAAGTTATTTTTCATAATTTAAAATGATTTTTAAAACCATTTTTGTAATTTTTAAAATTTATTTTCTATTTTTAATTAATTTCTGGAAAATTAGAAATTAAAAATATTAGAAACCATTGCTATAGCCTATAGCGACACTAAGCGTCGCTGTTGGTGTTCTTGAGCTCAAGAACACTGACAGCCCAGTTCTCAAGGGTCTCAGTTTGACCAACTGTGATTCTCAGCTCAGGTAGGTTCTGGGCTAGCTAAGACACTGATTTGGTAGTGTGTATGCAAAACTATAATTATCAACTAACATCTTGGTTATACAACATCCCAACAAGTAGATCCAGCCTCTCAAAGTCACTGTCAGATCAAATCTGGGTTTTCTAGGTGACCCAAAAACCTAGACAGTGTCAACTAGACACTTTCAAGCTCGATTAAGTTTATGTTCCAATCATTGTATTGGTGTTATTAAGGTTCATAACTATAGTACTCATGTCAAGGAACATTTATATACCATGATCTTAGTCCAACTACGTCACAGTCACGAGATTCAGTCCGGTCAAAGGCTGTCAGAAAATTCATGCAAACCTTTTCTGGAAATTCCAGAAATTCTATGTCATGGCCAAATGGCCTACTTTGACCAACTTCTACAATCGATCTGTTGATTATATACACGATCTAAAGCCACAAATATAAAGTACATATGACAGACTACAAACAGGTTACAACAAAATCATCATAACACTTAACAACTGATAGATCAAGGCATTTGAAATGATTGTCACACACTGATTTTTGATTTATGGGTTACCCAAAAATCATCTGGTCATGCCCGGTCAACGAGTTTTGACCAAGAATAACACGAAATCTAGACATTAACTGACTATGATTCCACTTCTAGATCAAAGATCGCATACTAAACTACAGATCCAAAACATAAAACAACAAAAATCAAGAACATGGAATAATCTATGGGCTCTGACTTTAGCTTGTCAGACCACTTTTTGTGTTCTTGGACAATTTTTGAAAAACTTCATTTTAAAGCCTTTTGATGCTATAGATCTATGTGATGGATCATCATAGATCATCAAAAAACATTTTCTAACACATGATTAAACACTTTAACATAAGATCAAATAGGGTTAGAGCTTTTATACCTTCTTGTCTAATCTTTGATCTTAGATCTCCTTAGCTGATCTTAGTGATCTAGGGGCTGTTTATGTGACTGATACATTTGTGAATTTCGGAGGTTAGGAGAGAGAAGAGGTTGGTTGGTTGTTCTAGGGAAAAATGACTAAGTTAGTGAACTTTCTCTCTCTAATTCTCTTATATAATATGATATAATGTTTAGATCTGATGTTGTTGTCAATTAGAGGCTGAATAGCTGAGATTTAAGTCACAAAGTCAATAATAGTTGGTCAACAACTACAAATTTGGCAAGATTTACAAGTTACCTAATAAAGAAATCCAAAAAGGGCACTTTGGTCTTTTTCCTTCCAATTTTAATGGCATTCTAGACATTGTCCAAACCCTTAGGGTTTAACCCTAAGGTTCTAACCCTTAGGTTTTACAACTTTAGTTTTTAGTATTTTCTAATTAGGGTTTTAATTAGAAAATTAATATTTCTAAAACATGATTAGGGTTTTCTAATCATATGAAAGTTTAATAATCAGATTAGGCTTACTAATTAGGATTAGGGTTTCCTAATTAGGGTCTAGAATTCTCAAATTTTAAAATTAGGGATTTCTGACATTCGTTTAGGGTTCCTAACTGTACGTTAGGGTTTTTAAACTTGAGATTAGGGTTTCTAATCCCTTATTAGGGTTTACTAATTGTAAACCTTATCCGATTAATCATTGATCAATAACTCTATTAAGTACAAACGCGTACTCACAGATACCTTTATTATAATTGCGATTTCTATTGATTCCTTATCCAAACTTAGGGTTAGGGTTTCTATTCTAAGTTAAGCACAACTCTACTCTTATTTCTCAGTCAATACACAAATTGAGCACTTCTCGATACTCGTATCACAGATACACAACACAATATTAACAGTAAATATTAAAAAAAAAAAATTACTCAAAAAATTTGGATTATTCAAAATCCCGGGTTATTACATTCTCCCCTCCTTATAAGGAATCCGTCCTCGGAATCACCGTTTTCTAATAACTTACAATATTTTAAAGTTATATTATCAATTCATTATTATCAACACAATATTAATTTGTGTCTCAAATTCTAACAGGTGATTTAGATCTATAAAAGAAAACAATTCACAACGATATCTAACTCATATTTCTCGCGTAATTAAGTATTAAGCGAAATCGTTACCTATCTCCACCTCCTGGGCAGCCACTACATCTTGAGCCATCATATTAAATGTACGGACTTGGTCTCCCTGACTGAGCAGGTCCTTTAATCGCCAAGGTTCCGCTACTGGGTCCCTTGTTGGCACTTCCCCTCTTCACATTTCTCTTCAAACAATTCCGGACTAGATGATCGGTTGACCCACACGCAAAACAACCTTGTATCTTCTTCGGATTGGGACAATTGGGTGATATGTGTCCCTTTTGACCACAATTATAGCAAACTCCCTTTTTCTTCAGACATACTCCTGAATGATTCTTTCCACAGGTAGCACATGACTCCCCTCTTTTCTTATTCCCTTCTATCTTGTTACCCGACTGGGTATTCTCGCTCCACTTTCTCTTGTTTGGATTACTACTAGCACTTCTACCTCCTTCATTACTCACAAACTGCCCTTCTCTTTGATTTTGATTCAGTCGTCTAGGCGGCATTATCTGATTTTAAATAAAAATCTTACATTAATTCTCTTTCTCTACACAAATTCTTATTAATCACACAATAAGAATTTAACACAAAGTTCTCATATAATCACATATTTATTCAAATAGCACCTAGTACATTTAGTACTTAACATATACAACTATCCCTTTTTTCATAAATATCAGGATTAACAACACAACCTTAAACAAAAGTTGTAATTTTCTGACTTTAAACAAAAAGTCGTAATTCTCATTCACACATAACTACTCCCAGTTCATCAAACTTACCACACCTAGGGGTTCAGGAACTTGCCACAATTATATGAGTTTATGAACTTATCCTAGTCAGACCTTTGGCCTCCATTCGCTGAGGGGTTCAAAACATTTCATATAATTATGAGTCATGAACTTACCATAAGTATGAGTTTTAAGAACTCAAAAATTAATCTTAATCTTATATTCATATAGAAAATAAAGATTTCATTCATACAAATATATATATTTACATATGTTCACACATCTTCTTGATATTACAACTGTTAATATCACACATTATCAAAAGATACTATCGCTTAAACTTAAGCTATCTATCGTCCACTCCCTTCACCAGTCTTCTTCTTGCTGGGACACTTATTGAATCTGTGACCTGTTCTCCCACATGAAAAACACTTTCTCATATTCGGCTTAGGACAATGTAGGGAAATATGTCCTTCTTGCTTACAATTGAAGCACACGTTCTTCCATATCATGCATTCTCCCACGTGAGTCTTCCCATACTTGCTATAGACTTGCTTCTTCTTCGGGTTTGAATTTTCAGAATTATCGCTGTCGTTGTCCCCTTTTCTCTTCTTCTTGTCTTTCTTCTGCTTGATTGTTCCTTCGGATGATCCACCACCTTCAGTCTTCATCCTTTCCACATGCGCCTTCAACTCGTTCCGTTCTTCAGTTATCTCACGTAATGCTTGCTCCGCCTTCCACAACTCCTCCAAGAGAAATACTTACTCTGGAGTTCTTGGACTTCTGCAGATTCTTGATCTTTCTCTCCAACTTTAGTCTTATTCACTTTCTTCACCTTAGCTTCTTCGGACTCTGCCTGCTCATCATCACTCAGATACATCTCGGGATAATCATCATGATCACTTCCCAATTCACCATAGGTTCATCTTTTCCCACTTCTTCAACTGACTCGCTTTACGCTGGCACCTTGGCTACTGGCACTGGTGCAACAACCGCTAGCACTTCTGTACTCATTTCATCTCCTCCAAACATCCCACTATCAGTTTAAATAACTTGATTATTACTTCACCAGTACAAAATTCTCACACTATGTGTCTTCATATCTCACCATCGATATGCTTTATCAATCTCTCACTTAATACTCTAAATGAGTATTCTAGATCTCGTTTATAGTTATAATCCAAGGGTTTCCCCACCCCACTTAAGGTTTATAACCTCATGACTTTGATACTAACTCATGGCGCCCCAAAATTGGTTACGACCCCAGGGAAGTTGGAGCTCACGATCCAAAATATAATTAACATCTAACTACCCATTCATTGATGAATAGAATATTATACCACATTAACTGATATAGTTAATACACTCATTCCAGGTTATCTAAGCTTAACATTACAAACATACCCTTTAGATATACAAAAAAGGTTTACAAAATAACATAATAATAATGTTTATTAAACTATTCCAGCAACATGCCTTTGCCTTTGTTCTTCTCAGCACCTCCAGCCACTTCGTTCTTAGCTGAAATGTTTTATTTAGCAAGGGTGAGCAACAAATTTGCCCCGCAAGTTAAGACATACAATGAATGTATAAGAATCAAGAATAACAGACTATCTATTTCGATTGAATGACACCAAAGTTCGGGGAACTTTGAAATAGCTGAAAAATTTATTAATCACTAACAAGTCTTCTCACAACCTATGCAACACAATAATTCGATAATGAAAGAGTACAACGCTTTCAAGGTCTCTACAATATTCAATTGAATAACAAGATGGAAATATTTTCCAGAGTTTATGTTGAGTGATCACAAAGGATCTAGAACTTCTCTTCTCAAGTAACTATCAAAGATTTACTTTGATATATACCCAGGTGTATCAGATAACCATAAAGATTAAATCATACCCCTCTACAAGTATAACAAGTGATCAACTTTATTATACCCTATATTATGCATAATACTTAAAACGCGCGCAAATGCCGAATATACGACCAAAAATCTTCCCTTTATATAAAAGGTTGTTCTTCTCAGTCATTGAATCAGAATTTAATTTAACAACGAAATATAATGATTTCAATATCTAATCACTTCTCATCTGTGACGCCCCCAAAATAGGTCCATTCCATCCAACCCATTGTGAGTCGCCAAATACATGGTACAGAAATAACTACAACTTTATTATTACAACATATAAACTGTGAGTTTAAATACAGATATTGCCATCTAGACAATATCAACACGCAAATAAATTCCCATCATAATTATTGATACATTATTTTACAAAAATGGTGAGGACTACTAAACAACTCTCTCTAGAACCTTCATTCCATACCCCGACTAGTACTTGCTACATTCTCGCCTCCTGAGAAGAAAATTGGAACAACAAGGAAAAGGGTGAGCTCAACTAGCCCAGTAAAGAATATTATGACTAAGATAATATACAACAAATTATCGTTAGTCTTCAACAGGGAAAAATTTAATAGAATACAATAGACAACGGTTTTAAATCAACAACTGCAAATGAAACAACAATTCATTAGAAGAGTTAAGTAGAGAATGCAAACTACTATCTTCTATATATGAATTTAAAAGTTCATCGTCGATATTTTATCCTCCGTAACATCAATCAATATATATCGAATCAAATATTCATCTTTTGCACTACTGAGCCAAAGATATTCATCGATTGATCATGTTCATCTAAACACTGCTCATCTTTGTACTATGGGCCAAAGATATTAATCGATGAGTCATGTTCATTTTAACACTGCTCATCTTTGTACTATGGGCCAAAGATATTCATCAAGAAATCATTCATCTTTGCACTGGGCCAAAGATATTCAAAGAATATCATCATTTAGGACCGAGGATGATGAAAAATATTTCAAAGAAAACGAATCCAAAGAAACAAAAGAACAAGTATTATGGATTAGTACTTTAAACAATCCGAGTTCAAAAATACTTCATAAATAATCATAAATGAAGTAAAATTCAAGAATGATCAAAACATGGATACAATCAAAGCTAGTATCCATAATAGATATTTTGACGAAAAGAAGAAATTTCATTTTTAGGTGAATAGTCTTTGTATTAAGTGAATAGTGTCAGATATCGTGAATAGTGCCGTATACGTGAATAAGTAACTCCGACACCAAAAGATAGAAATTTCACAAAAAAAAAACATCTTCACGTTTCATGAATAGTACTCGTGAATAGTAACTCGTGAATAAGAACTCATGAATAGTAACTTCGTGAATAGTAACTCATGAATAAGTAACTTAGACATGAAAAAGTTCCAAATTTGATAAAAGTTTCAACCAATATTTCAAAGATAATGATATTGAAGAAATAATATCATTTGAGAAGAAAATAACATCCCTTACCTCGAAAAGATGTGATTTCTAGTTGAAACACCTTGGATATAGGCTATGACTTGAACTTGCAACCAGTATAGCTATACTCAAAGTATACTCAAAATACTCACAAGAATACGCTCAAAATATCGAGAGAGAAATAGAGAAAAACTTGAGTTTACGGTGTAATTTTCAATTCTAACCTAAGCTCCTATTTATAGGAAAATGCTTAGAACACCAAAGTAGAAAATTGAATATAATAATATTATTTATAAACAAAATTCCTTAGCCCACCTTTGAAATCTGATTTCAGCCATAGCACATGTTAAATGAGGTTCACAAACTCACCAAAAACGTTTTTCTCAAAATAATTAATTAAAACTCCCAAAAATCAATTATTTGAACTCAAAACTTCAATAATTCATAATAAATAGCCCTTTTGTCAAAAAAAAATTCAATCTCGCATTTTTTATAGGAAATTCAATTCTCTACAACTTTGCGAAGAAAGTTTTCCAAATTCCAAATGTAAATTGACCAAATCCATAAACCAAGCGATTTTACAAGCTATAATCAAATTTTGGTCAATAATTGTGTCCACCAACACACAAAATATGTGTTAAACATTTAATGCCACAAAATACTCTTCCTCCTCATATACTCATATATCCCACATTCATTGTAAAATATCACCATTAATATATTATTAAAATAATATATTTAAATGAATTATTTTATCGTAAAAAGATAAAATATTAATTTTCAACAATTGTCATTTTAAAATTTACTCCATCTATATCCACATAAAATCAATATTTTCCTCATCATATAAATCAATAATTAATTATTCACAAATAATATTACGGAATCACAATCTTGTGACCGTAGCTCCCGGAAAGAGGGGCTTTCCAATAAGGATCTCTCTTTCTTTGGCCGCAATTAGGTGACCAAACCTCTCCTTAGATAGAACTTTCTAGACATTGCCAATAATTTTATCTAATAATATTATTCGGATAATATGAATTATTGCTTCGATAATGGAAAATCTTGTGTAATGACAATTTATTGAAACAACAAGAATATAAAATATCATCACAAAGAATTATTGAATCAATAAAATAAAATCTTGAATAGTAATTCTTCAGTAACAATTATTGAGTAGTGCCTTCTTACGTAAGAATCAATAATTGGTGCAATACTGCAAAGTCTTCTTGTTCAACAACGCGTATTAGTGTGTTTTAACCACCGGGTATTCCAACAATATAATTGGTAACAACTATGCCGTTATTTATAAACAACTTATATTTGTCGCTTTTCTTCATCCAATCGCTTTTCCGTTATGGGGCCCACAAAAGATCACTACCATTGCATTTAATATTCCCAAACGATGACGAATATTCCACGACCAAACGAATATTCCCAACAATAATGAATATTTTATAACCACTTGCTTATTCGAAATATTTGCGTATTTTACCCATAACTATCCTCATTAATCAAATCAACCCTTACTATTTCAAAATAATAAATAGAGGAAAATAAATTTTATTTATTAATAATTTGGGGTCTTACATCTTCTCTTCTCTTCTCAAGATTATCAAGTTTTTTTTCTCGATCTAGTTGAAACAATTGGCATCGATCTATCAATAATAATTGAATTCTCTTCCCTTCTCTTCTCTTCTCGAACCTATCCAATTCTAACAAATGTTCGTTTAGCCAGAATAATTAGCTAAGACATATATCAACACGATTCAACAATAGACATGAATTATCTGTACTATTTGCAATCACTAATAGCTTCTATAGATGTGAATATCCAACAACAGTTATTCTCCAAGTATATTCTCAGAATCACTAATTCAATTTAAATTAATAAACATGCACTAACTACGAATAATCAATAATAAATTCTTGAACGTGGTCTAATCAACAATAATTAACCACCATAGTATTTAAACAGATATAAATCAAGGTTGAGTTAGGAAACTTGCCTTCCGCATTGATTACTGCTACACAATATACATATCTGCGTTCACAAGACCTATAATCATAAATGTCGGTCTCATAATTAGCACAATAATTCACAACACATAAAATTGTAATTCACATTCAATCTTTCTCTTAGACACATTACCACATAACCACATCAGTGTTTATAACTTATATAAACACTCATTAAGTCTAACTAGTTTGGTTTGGTTGGACCTCAGTCTATTCTCTGTGTTCTGGTCGCCCTATCCGACAATTTACACATTTATTGTCAATTAAACTGGATCTCTAAGCTTCAATATTATTTTAGATAAGTCAAATATCGTTTATAATATTTTTCGGAAGCTTTTAATAATTTATAAACAATTATTATAATTTATAATAATTTTTTAAGCACTAGAATCATTTTTAAATGATTTAATTATCAAATAATCTTATCATCATTAATATTTAATAATATACAAATATTAATGACATACTTGTCAAAATATTAAAGTTATTATTAATAACTTAAAATATTTTAAATCATCAATATTTTACTTAAATGATTTTAAAAATAATTAAATCATTTTTAAACCATCACCATTAATATTTAAATATTAATGAATTTATCATAAAAATAGTAAAAGTCATTAATTATAACTTAAAATATATTTAAATTATTTTTAAATGATTTTTAAATCAATAAAATTATTTTTAATTCATTTATTTAATATAATAATTAAATAAATCTAATATCATTAATATTAATTTATTAATGAGAATTCTCCAAAAATATTGAAAATATATTTTATAACTCAAAATATTTTTAAACACTTTATTCTTATTCAAAATGATTTTTATAATATTAAAATCATTTTTCTCTATTATTTAATATAATAATTAAATAAATTAAATATCATTAATATTTAAATAATTATAAATATTAATGAAAAATATCCCAAATAATTAAAAGTTATTTTTTATAATTTAAAATGATTTTTAAAACCATTTTTGTAATTTTTAGAATTTATTTTCTATTTTTAATTAATTTCTAGAAAATCAGAAATTAAAAATATTAAAAACTGTCGATATAGCCTATAGCGACACTAAGCATCGCTGTTGGTGTTCTTTGAGCTCAAGAACACTGACAACCCAGTTCTCAAGGGTCTCGGTTTGACCAACTGTGATTCTCAGCTTAGGCAGGTTCTGGGCTAGCTAAGACACTGATTTGGTAGTGTGTATGCAAAACTACAATTATCAACTAACATCTTGGTCATACAACATCCCAACAAGTAGATCCAGCCTCTCAAAGTCACTGTTAGATCAAATCTGGGTTTTCTGGGTAACATAGAAACCCAGACAGTGTCGACTAGACACTTTCAAGCTCGATTAAGTTTATGTTCCAGTCATTATATTGGTGTTATTAAGGTTCATAACTATAGTACTCATGTCAAGGAAAATTTATATACCATGATCTCAGTCCAACTACGTCCACGCCTCCAGATTCAAATTCGAAAAGGTCGCCGAAAATTCATGCAAACTTTTTCTGGAAATTCCAGAAATTCTAAGTCATGGCCAAATGGCCTACTTTGACCAACTTCTACAACCGATCTGTTGATTATATACACGATCTAAAGCCACAAATATAAAGTACACATGACAGACTACAAACTGGTTACAACAACATCATCATAACACTTAACAACTGACAGATCAAGGCATTTAAAAAGATTGTCAGACACTATTTTTTGATTTCTAGGTTACCCAGAAATCATCTGGTCATGCCCGGTCAACGGGTTTTGACCAAGAATAACACAAAATCTAGACATTAACTGACTGTGATTCCACTTCTAGATCAAAGATCGCATACCAAACTACAGATCCAAAACATAAAACAACAAAAATCAATAACAGGGAAGAATCTATGGGCTCTGACTTTAGCTTGTCAGACCACTTTTTGTGTTCTTGGATAGTTTTTAAAAAACTTCATTTTAAAGCCTTTTGATGCTATAGATCCATGTGATGGATCATCATAGATCATCAAAAAACATTTTCTAACACATGATTAAACACTTTAACACAATTTTTCTTACTATATAAGATCAAATAGGGTTATAGCTTTTATACCTTCTTGTCTAATCTTTGATCTTAGATCTCCTTAGCTGATCTTAGTGATCTAGGGGCTGTTTATGTGACTGATACACTTGTGGATTTCGGAGGTTAGGAGAGAGAAGAGGTTGGTTGGTTGTTTGAGAGAAAAATGGCTAAGTTAGTGAACTTTCTCTCTCTAATTCTCTTATATAATATGATATAATGTTTATATCTGATGTTGTTGTCAATTAGAGTCTGAATAGCTGAGATTTAAGTCACAAAGTCAATAATAGTTGGTCAACAACTACAAATTTGGCAAGATTTACAAGTTACCTAATAAAGAAATCCAAAAAGGGCACTTTGGTCTTTTTCTTTCCAATTTTAATGGCATTCTAGACATTGTCTAAACCCTTAGGGTTTAACCCTAAGGTTCTAACCCTTAAGTTTTACAACTTTAGTTTCTAGGATTTTCTAATTAGGGTTTTTATTAGAAAATTAATATTTCTAAAGCATGATTAGGGTTTCATAATCATATTAAAGTTTAATAATCAGATTAGGCTTACTAATTAGGATTAGGGTTTCCTAATTAGGGTTTAGGATTTCGAAATTTTAAAATTAGGATTTTCCAGCATTCATTTAGGGTTCCTAACTGTACGTTAGGGTTTCTAAAACTGAGATTAGGGTTTTTAATCTCTTATTAGGGTTTACTAATTGTAAACCTTATCTGATCAATCATTGATCAATAACTCTATACAGTACAAACGCGTACTCACAAATACCTTTATTATAATTGTGATTTTTATCGAATCCCTATCCGAACTTAGGGTTAGGGTTTCTATTCTCAGTTAAGCACAACTCTACTCTTATTTCTCAGTCAATACACAAATTAACCACTTCTCGATACTCGTATCACAGATACACAACATAATATTAACAGTCAATATTAAAAAAAAATTTACTCAAAAAATTCAAATTATTCCAGATCCCGAGTTATTATAATTATTTTGTTTGATTGCTATTCAGTAAATTGCACCTGTTCGTCCTACAGATGGCGAACAGGATCGTTGGGAGGTTTGGTGGAATCTGTTCATCCTAAATATGGTGAACAGAACCTATTCATCCTAAAGATGATGAGCAGGATCGTTAGGAGGTTTGGAGGAATCTGTTCATCCTAAAGATGATGAACAGAACCTGTTCAACCTTAAGATGGCAAACAGGATCATTGGAAGGTTGGGTGGAATCTGTTCATCCTAAAGATGGTGAACAGAACATGTTCGTCCTAAAGATGGCGAATAGGATTGTTGGGAGGTTTGGTGGAATCTGTTCATCCTAAATATGATGAACATAATCTGTTAATCCTAAAGATGGTGAACAAGACATGTTCGTCCTTAAGATGGCGAAGAAGGTTGTTTGGAGGTTCGGTTGGATCTGTTCATCCTAAAGATGGTGAACATGATCTGTTCGTTCTTAAGATGGAGAACAAGATCGTTGGGAGGTTCGGTGGATCTCTTCATCCTAAAGATGGTAAACAGGATCTTTTTGTCCTAAAGATGGCGAGCAAGATCGTTGGGAGGTTTGGTGGAATCTGTTCATCCTAAAGATGGTGAACATAATCTGTTCATCCTAAATATGGTGAACAGAACCTGTTCGTCCTAAAGATGGCGAACAGGATAGTTGTGAGGTTTGGTGGAATCTATTCATCCTAAAGATGGTGAACAGGATCTATTCGTCTTTAAGATGGCGAGCGAGATTGTTTGGAGGATCGGTTGAATCTGTTCATCCTTAAAATGGTGAATAGGATCTGTTTGTTCTTATGATGGCAAATGGAATCGTTTGGAGGTTTGGTGGGATCTGTTCAACCCTATGATGGTGGACAGGATCTGTTTTACCCTATGATGGCGAACACGATCGTTTGATGTTTGGTAAATGGTGTTGTTTTTATTTGGTTTTTGCTAAGTGTTGAGTTCAGATTTTTTGATTATCGTTAATAATTTTCTGACGAAGTAACTATGTGTAGTTGTTGTGAAGAGGAGTAAAAAGGAATAATTATACTTCATTAAAATGTAAGAAAGTAATTACAATATTGTATTTGTACAAGTTTGAAGTTAAGAAGGTGGGGGGTCGTCTGCAGTGTTATCTTTATCTTCGTCTTCGGATGAGCCAAGGAGAAGTGGGTTCAGTGCTTTTGCGACAAGTTTTGATTTTCCTTTTCTTCGGGCTGCTTTTTAGCCTTCAGCATACATCTGAACTATTTTGTTGGTGAGTTCGGGTGATTTTCGATACTTATTTTGAATTGCATTTCAGAGTTCTTCGGTTAATGGTAGGCCGAGGGCTTTGAGTTCACAGAGTTCTTTTTCTACTTTGCATCGAAGTTGAAGATGTGTTTGTTCTTGTATCTTTGTGTCATTGATTACACGGGTGAAGGTTTGGTTCTTCTGCTTCAGTACTTCATTTTCTGTTGATAGCTCCTGGATCCGTTCAGAAGTAGTTTGTTAAAGTGTTTCGGCTGTTGTCAGTTGTTCTTTAAGTTTGGTGTTATCTTTTTAAGGCCTTCACAGAAGAACAAGGCGTCATCGTGCAAACTCCTCTCCTTCACTAAGGTAGCTTTGAGGTGTTCATTTTCTCTTCGGGCGGCTTTATCTTCGACTTCAATTTCCTTATATCTTTTGTTGAGCCACCCGAAGATCCCATTAGCCTACAGTTGTTTAGTGGATTAGTATGACTGATTATTAATACAAGGGATTGTTCATATTCTATGATTAAAAGTAACTTACGCGAGCTTGATGGGTCATGCCGGCACGAACAAGCTCGGATATGGAAATGTCTTCGAAGCGGTGATCATCAATGCCAAGGACAAAGTGGTCAAAAAGATGTAGAGGGTAGTTTTCATTATCGTCTGGCCATAAAGTGGGTGAATGAATGACTTCGGGTATATGTGTTGGGGATTCATGAATGATTGGTTGTTGGAGGGTGGTGTTGGTTGTTCGGATGGAGTTGGGGTTTCAATTTCTCTTTGTGCTTTTGTTGGTGGGGTCGGATGATTGTCTAAGGTGTGTTTTCATTTTCTGATAAGTGGAGGGATGGGTTCGGATGGTTCGTCGGTTTTGTCAATTTCAACAGGCGTGTTTTGGGATTGGTTGGTTGCGGATGGAGGAACCCTCAATTTTTCGACTGTAAGGGGTAATCTTGGCATGCTTCTTTTTGGTTTGAAGAATTTGAGTGCGTTCGGTGATGGGCATATTAAGAAGGCTTTTGTTTAGTGTAGGGACTCTGACGTTTTTTGGTTTTTTGGTGGCTCTTTTCATCAGACGAGGCTATGCGGAATCTTCAACGGTAGTTGGTTAAGGTTCAAATTCGGTGATTTGGGGCTGAGCAGGTGTTTCAGTTGATTTTTCGGAGAGAAATTCTTCAAGGTCTCTTCGGTCGGTTGAGGTTGGTTTGATGAGAGATATTGTAGAAGATAAGGAAGGATTTCTTAAAATAGTTATTGAAAAGAATTTAAAATTATGCAAGTATCAAGTTCGGAACTTACGTTTATGGTCGTATAACCATGCTTGTTTGCTCAAGAGGCCGAAGCTCCATTCCTTCGAAGGAAGTTTCTCATGTAGCTTCGCCATCTCCATCACACGTTCGTCCGAGATGTCGTCAAAGTCCAGAGAGGGGCGTTTGTGTGAAATCCAGTCTGGGATCTTGGGAATCTCTGGTCCTGTGATGAAGAACCAGTCCTTATGTCGCCCTTTGTTGCTTGAGGGAGTGTCCATCAGGGGGTGTTTATCAAATTTAAAGTTGGGTTTTGGGGTTGTTTACTTAACACTTTGAAAGCCCGTTCGCGGGAGTTTTCGATTGTGAATATGGAGAAGAAGTCGATTGAAGGAGGAACTCCAATCTCATGGCAAAAGGCGATTATGTGGATGTAGGAATTGGGCACCAGTTGGGCTAGTCCGATGCCCATGAACCCTAGAATGGTAATAATGAAGGTGTGGAGGGGTAGATGAACTCTTTTTTCCAGAAGGGTGAGGGGCATGGCAGTCCAGCCATCGGGACGGTGGTACATACGGTCGGTGGGTGTGAGGGTTCTCAGGTGATGGGTTTCTGGGATTTGATAATGTTCTCGGATGACGAGGAGGTAATCTTCTGTGAGTTGGGAGGGGGTGTTTGCATGGGGGAATTGGTCTTCCTTATGGTATTCAAGTGGATTTTTTTGTGTCAATTTTTGGTGGGTTATTGCTGGAGGAGGGGGCAGTGTTGGGAGTTGGTTCCGGCGTGGTAGTTGTGGGGTTAGAAGTAGCAGGGATGCTAGTGAAAGGGGTTACAGAAATGGGGAGGGAGTTTTCTGGGTTTTGGGAAGCCATTGTTGCAGTTCAGAGAGAGAAAGCCGGAGGAGGGAGAGAGCAAAAATATCTTTGAATTTCAAATGAGCAGGTGAAACCATATTAATTGGGGGAAATGGGTTTTTATAGTGTTGTCTTTTTAGTTGTTTCCAGATCTCGAGGGTGACGTATTAATGGGGGTAAATGATGATGGATTTGAAGGGTTGGCTTGGTATCCGATGTTGGGTCTCTTTGATGATTGGGCTTTATTTAGCCTTGTTTGGGTTTTTTGGTGAGTAGGCTTTGTTTGGCTTGGCTTAGGTGTTCTTGTTGATGTTGGGCCATGTTTTGAGTACTCTTTCATCAAATATTCTATTTGGAGGAAGATTGGAGGGGCAATGTTTTGCCAAGATTATTTGGGCCTCTGGAATATAGTGGGCCATTAATCCTGTAGAATTATATGGGCTTGGACCAGGAGTGAGTTTGGTGGACGGGGGATTTATGGATTGAGGATCCTAATTCTATTTGATCTCTGAATTTGGAAGGAAGTATTGGACTATGAATCCACTCCCTTAATTATAGGAGATTTGATACAATCTTGTCAAGGATTGTTCATTGGGTGAGCACCTTAACCTGATACGGAGAAGGATTGTATGAAGGTGGTGAGATCATTATAAATATAAGCCACTTCATTGATTTTAAGGTACACATGCAATTTATTATTTTCCAGCACTAGAGCATTAAGCCTCCATTGTTAACCTTATATCAGCCTGTATTTATTCTCACACCAGAGCTATCCCTTGGCGGCCTAAGCTGTCAAGCTTTCAGTGTTAACTCGTTTATGTGCAGGATTGGACGCGATTGGGTGATTGGAGCGCGTGGAAGGATCTTGGCGTCACAGTTACTATATTATTATTTACTTGTAATATTTTCTTATATTTTTAATAAAGAGTTATTTAGGAATATAATTGTTGTTGAAATAATGAATATATAGTCATTTAGAGACTAAAGTTGAGTAAAAACTTAAATTAAAATCCTAAATATGATTTTTAAGTTAAAATTTATTATATGACTAAGTTACTAAAGGACTCTTATAGAAAAATAAATTATTGTATAATAATAAGTTAATATTAAAGTTTGTACGATCATAAAGAAAGTTTCAGTTCTAGTTAAATAAATTTTATTAATATATGATAGTATAAAAAGTTTTTTACTTCTAGTTAAATTCCAGATCTATACCAAAGACAAAAGAGAAAAACCAAAGACGAATACCAAAAAACCAAGTTTTGTCTTATTACATATTTATTAGCTAAGTGACCCGTGCAAAGTATGAGTTGCTTTTTAAATAAAATTAATTTTAAATTTTAATTTATTTTACATAGTGTTTATAAAATATATTTTTTTAATTTTAAATTGACTTACTGCTATTATTAGGCGACCACAAATTTTTCTTAAAAAAACGAACAATTACATCACATAAAATTGTCGAAGAATCGTAATTGAGTGTTACTAATATAATGTGATTCTTTTAATATTTTTAATTTAATAGTAGTTGATAACCCGTGCAATGCACATGCTAGTTTAAATAATGAATTGACATATGAAATTAATCCAAAACAACTGACCAATTACTATATTTATGAAATACTCCAATCACATATATGATATGTAGTACATAGTAGAGAATGAGATTCTATTTCAAACTTTCATTAGTTGCATAACTGTTTGTAATAAACATGCTAACAAACACATAACCCATGCGATGATCAAGCGTTTTATCAAACATGTCTTATATATTGTCTTTTACTTAGGGCTGTTTGTTTATATTTGAATGAGTCTGAATCTAACCGATTAAGTCATTCAGACTGTTTGTTTTATAATTTTTATACTCTGAATGTGTCTGAACGATTCATCTAGAAAATTATGGCTGAATCAGTAAGAAATAATATTGAATGATATTTTTACATATCTACTCTCATTGAAAATTAAAAATTATGTTTAATATTCATCTCTTTTTTTTACTATTATAAACAAATTTTGTTGTTTACAAATTATTTTTTTTTAATTTTTTTCTTTTAAAAAATTAGTTAATAATCAATTTAATGAATATTATTGAAGTCTTTTATTTTGGTTTTATGGACCAATAGAATGTTATTAAAAAAGACTGAATGACACTTCTGTCCCTTCAAGTTACCACCCACTTTTAAATTCGCCAATAAAGTTTATTTTTCGCCAATTAGGTCCTTAAAGTGATATTTTTTTTGGCATTTTTTGTTCTTTTTACCCGATTTGACTCTAACCCGACCCAATTTGACTCGACACCAATTTTACAAATTATTTTTTTTTAAGAAAAAACTATTTTTTTTTAAAAATAATTTAGAATAATAATAATTTTTAATATTTTAAAAAAAAATATTATTTTTAAAATAATAATATTTTTTAATATTTTAAAATAAATATTTTTAAAATAATAAATATATTTAATATTTTCATATAAATATTTTTTAAAAATAATTATTTTAAAGTAACATATTATTTTTAAAACAACATATTATTTTTAAAAAATATTTTTAAATTAATTATTTTTAATAGTTTAAAATAAATAATTATTTTTAAAATAATAATTTAAATAAAATATTTATTTAAAAAATAATTATTTTAATATTTTAAAATAAAATTTTATTTTTAAAATAATATTAATTTTAATATTTATAAATTAAAATTTATTTTTAAAAGTTTTAAAATAAATATTATTTTTAGGAAAAATATTAGAAACTTTTATTTTTCTAAAATGAGTAACTTTTCATAAAATATAGATTCAAAAAAAGTAAAGTTTAATTTTTTTAATTCTTAAGTATTTTTATGAAAATATGCATATCTTTTTAAATAAATTTGTTCAATGAAAATAAAAATGTTTTTATTTACTTTTTTCTAATTTATATTTTTGAAACTTTACACATTTTAAAATTATTTTTTGAAAAATAAAGTTTTACTTTTTGTTTTAATTTTTTGAATCTATATTTCATAAAACTGTACTCATTTTTTTTTAAAAAATGAATTTTTTCCCTTTTTTCCTGAAAATTATTGTTATTTTAAAACCTTTTAATTCCATTTTTATAAAAAAATAATCAGTTCTTTTTATTTATCTTTTACTATTTT
This sequence comes from Panax quinquefolius, assembly GCA_020205615.1. Classification (NCBI taxonomy): domain Eukaryota; kingdom Viridiplantae; phylum Streptophyta; class Magnoliopsida; order Apiales; family Araliaceae; genus Panax; species Panax quinquefolius. Next base: position 58,267,237 of record CM035173.1, read on the forward strand.
TTATATTTTAATTTGTATTTTTAGTTTTAAAATTCTAATATGAAGAATACATATAATAGGGGTAAAGACATAATTTTTTTTGTTTTTGAAAATAAATTTTTCTTAAAAAATGAAAAACCTAATTTTTTTAAAATAAAATTTTATTTTCTTATTTAATTTTTTGAATCTATTTTTTATGAAACTTTGCCCATTTTATAAAAAATTATATTTTCTAATATTTTTTCCTGAAAATAATAATAATTTTAAAAAATATTTAAAATAATAATTTTTTTAATATTTGTAAATAAAATATTATTTTTTAAATAATTTTAATATAAGAATAATTTTTAAAATAATTTTAAATCCTTTTTATTTTTTTTAAAAAAATTTAAGTGGTGAAATTGTGGTCGTGTCAAACTGGGTCGGGTTGAGTCAAAATTTGGTCAAAATAGATCGGGTTGTGGTCAAATCAGTAAAAACCAAAATTGGAAATTAACACACTCAAGGGGCTGCTTTTTAGTGCAGGATGGCCTCCCATGGCATTAGGCGGAGAGAAAGCGCCAGGCAAAGATTGGGCAAAGACAAGCCCGCCAGGGTGGGCTTTTATGCCTTGAAAACCCGTCAGGGAGGGTATAGTTTCCCTATGACATTGTCCTTTGATAAAATGGCCATAACTTTCTCGTTCGAACTCCGATTGAGGTGATTCAAGAGAATGAATAGCTCTACAAATTTTATTCTTTGAGGATCAAAAGATTCTTCTTGGATTAAGGTCGAAATCGAGCTTAAATTGGCAGGAATGTATTTGGCAAACTGAAAAAATGTCAAGCTTTGATCTCGGTTATATGATGAACGCATTGTCTTAACGCTTGAATCCTTATTCTTCGTTCCATGAATTCCAACCTCATGTTGTCGTGTGATAGATTGTAGGCTCCTATCTATGCAACGTACACGACACCAATTTGACTTGAACTCCAATGTAAGCATCCTCGGGTTGGATTTAGACCAACTACTCGTAATCATTCGTTGAACCCTTGGAACTTGAGTTGAGTCATCGTTGTTTGATGCGAACCTGGTCATGATGTTATCATGACACATCATTCGTATGGGCATGTTTATGACTAGTTGCAATTCTAATCTCAAATCTATTTTTACGAGTATATGATCTGTAAAGCTAAGGCCTTCATTTAAGATTTCATTTCTTAGTGCTTGTTCTAAAGAAACCCAATTTTCATCCTTGTATTTCTCTTATATTAAATTCTATCTTAACTGGTATGAACTATACCAACCTTATTAAATAGTTATTATATTCTCATTTATCGTTGACTCCCTTCATATAATTAAAAATTCTATCACAAAATTTGTAATGATATACTCCCATTTTTCATTTTGAAAATTTTCGAATCATCTAATTTTTATCGCTTAGTCTTGACTCTCTGTCAAGTCAAGCACTCAATAACTCATACCATAACTTTTTATCTTAACTTCAATGCTGCTGGAACTCAAATTCCTCCTTCAAATCTTAACACCTTTTTATCATTATAATTTTCTTTTTCTTTACCTCTAGCAATTCTTTGCCTTATCTTTTTGCACTCCACATCTTTGAGATTAAGTCCTCTTCATTCTTCTTAGTTTAGCTAAACAATTTTTCTGTCTATATAACTTCTTATCAAATTCTTTCTGTTTACCTTAGTACTCCATCTCTATTTATTCTAAATTTAATATTATTTTCATAAGTTATCTCTATTTTATACTTTTGACACTCTTCATCTTTTTCTTGTATTTCTTTGACTCTGTCTATTATGGTCGAACCATTCTCTGTAATAAATGACTTCTGGGTTAGAGTTAGCTGGTACTCTTGCCTCAATCTCAATTTTATTAAACTCTTTTATCATTAACTCGTTGTTTGTTAGTACCTTTAACTTTTCTTGATTCTTTCGTCTTTATTGGCTTTAATGGAAATTTATAGGATTTTTTAGTAAAAATCTTTTATTAACTCTATCTACCTCCTCTGTCTTATAATCAATTCTCAATAATTGATACAAAATCTTAAAGTCCCATCCTTTTGGGTATCAAGAACTTGGTCCAAATAACCCATACTAACATTTCTAAGAAATCTCTTTGTTACACAATATAATTGTTTTGGTGAACAACTCCCTTTGAAAACTACTTTTGACTTTGATGTAGTCCACGAGTTCACTCGTTTCCAATCACAGTCATCATTGACTTGTGATTAACCAACCAATTCCCTAAAATTACTATAACTCTCCTAACTACAAAGGAATAAGGTTTACCAAAATTAGTGTACTTTAATAACTATACAATAATTTTTATGCATTGTTTTAACGGGAATTATTTCTTTGTTAGAAACTTCTACAAAGAAAGGTACATCTATGTCTTCACATGACATTTTTAATTTTTTTAGTAAAATCAATAGATGTAAACTAACAATTAGCACCAAAGTTGAATAACACATAAACATCTATAGCATCAATTTGGGATAATATATGTTACCACGTCTTGTGCAACAACAACATCCCTCATTGTTATGTTAAATGTTCTAGCACTTTGGACGACTCTATCTAACCACTCCTGCTACTTCTGGTTTGGGATTATTATTGAAGTTTTGATTTCCCCCTATATTCGAATTTTTGGGTTTTGGACAAAATTTAGTTATTTGCCCCTTCACCCCGCAGTTGAAATATTTGATCTTATTTGTAAATACCGGGAATTTTCAAACAATTATATCTGTATTTTTACGAATAATTTTTATTTATTTATATTGGTGTCATGAATAATATTTTGAAATTTATGCGATATGGATTTAGCAGGTTAGTCAATTTAAAATTTTTAAGTTGACTAAGAATGAAAGTGAAGTCGGATATGGTTCAAAACCCTAATTTTGGATCTTGAATAAGGAATTTGAATATTAATACAATATTAATTGTATTTCAGTATGATAAGTATGTACTGTATGTGTGTAATGATAATTATTGATCAATTATAGTGTAGCATGACAAAACCTTAAGGTTAAACTGATAAACCCTAATTTGAAATCCAAATAGGAATTTAAGACTAATAAGTGATTGTGTTTTTGTGATTAATAATAAGTAATATTACTTATAATCCTAATTAGGGAAACCTTAATGATCAATTAGAAACCCTAATTGTTAGATATCCTAATGTTCAAATAGGGAAATTTTAAATGTTAATTTAGAAAGCTAAATTTTAATTAGGAAACCTTAATCCTAATTTGCAAGTTCTAAGTAATTAGGAAACCTAATATGATTAGGAAACCCTAATTTCCAATATTAGAAAGCTTAATTTTTATTTTAAACCCTAATTATAAAATCCTAAAAATTAGTTTGTAAAACCTAAGGGTTAAATCCTAAGGGTTGGGATAAGATGACAAGTATGCCATTAAAATTGAGAGCAAAATGTCCAAAGTACCCTTTTTAGCATTCTTTAATAGTTGGAGTGTAGAACTTGCTATATCTTGGTTGTTCACCTATCTTGGTTGTTCACCAACTCTAGATACACCATGTGCCATAAAACAACTCCAATCAGCCATACATTGACAGCTACATCAGCCAAATTCATTCCATTCAAAGATATATAGATTAAAGAGAGAGAAAAATCATAATGTTAGCTCATTTGTTCACAAACTCTCAACCAAACCCTTCTCTCTCTAAACCCACAAATTTCATTAGTGGACCGGTCCCAAATCAAACCCCTAGCACCCCAATAATAGATTAGGAAGCAAAGATTCAAGCATTGTTCAAAGAAAGGTATAACCCTAAACCAAAATTTGATCTTGTATGCTAAGTTAGATTTCATATTTTTGTGTTTAATCTTGTGTTATTAGATGCAATTTAGTGATCTATGATGTTACATCATTGATCCATAACATCAAAATGCTCAAAAATCAAGTTTTTCAAACTGTCAAGAACCCTAGATTTATGGCCTGACAACCGAATGTCAGAGGCCAGAAATCTAGATCTGTTTTTAATTTTGCTTGTTTAATGTATTGGACTTATAGTATGTTATAAGGAGAGTGTTCTAGAACTGGAATCATGGTTATACCATGTATAGATTACAAGTTATGGATGGTCAAAGTGCGTTGACTGGCCATGAATTTCTGTTTTTGGGTAACCCAAATTTACCTAGAAACGTCTAACAATGAGTTCACGGGCTCTGATCTTGCAAGTATTATGTGATTTGTTTTTGTTGTTGTATCCATGTTATAGTATGTTATATGGATTACATACTTATACCTTTAGATCACTTAAACAACAAACACGATGAATTTTGTGGATGGTCAAAAAATAGCTTGAACGAACACAATTTCTGTTTTCTGGGTAACCCAGAAAACTCAAGAACACGAGTTCTGACAGGGTTTGACTGGCTTGGATTTTGTGTTTGTGATGTAGTTAGACTTACTTAGTGTTGTAGATCTGTTCTTTGACATGTGGACTACAAAATTGAACCAATAGAACATCAAAATAATGACCAGAACTCAAATTGATCAAGGCACAAAGTAGCTATCAAGCACTGCCTGGGTTTCTGGATAACCCAGAAAACTTAGAAAGGGTCTGACAGCCACTTTGATCCCTTTGATCTTGCATGTGTATGGTAGTTTGACCTTGTTAGTTGTTGTTATATGTAGTACTACAACAAGACGACATGATCATTACAAAAGCATGCCATGAAATTACATGAATTGAGAAATATGTTTGGTCAAACAAGGCACCTTGGCACTGCCTTCGAATGTTCTTGAGGCTCAAGAACACCTAAGGCGGCAGTTTTTGTCGCTAAAGGTTTTAGAGACGGTTTTATTAATATTAATTAAATTAATTTCTAAAAAATCATTAAAAATAGAAATTAATTTCTGAAAATTCCAAAATTAGTTTTAAAAATTATTTGAAGGTATAAAAATTAACTTTTGATAATTTGACATATATTTCATTAATATTATTATTTATTTAAAAATTAGTGATATTAAATTTATTAAATAAATTGGTTAAAATGATTTTATTATATTAAAAATTATTTTAAATGATAATAAAGTATTTAAAAATATTTTAAGTTATAAAACATAACTTTTAATATTTTAAGGTAAATTTATTAATAATTTAATATTTATGATATTAGATTTATTTAATAATTATATTAAATAAATAGTTTAAAAATGGTTTTAGAGATTTAAAAATTATTTAAAATGATATAAATAATTTAAAAATATTTTAAGTTATTATAAATGACTTTTAATATTTTGATGAATAATACATTAATATTTAAATATTAATGGTAATTATTTAAAATAATTTTAAATGTTTTAAAAATTATTTAAGGGTAATAATGATGTTTTTAAAAATATTTTGAGTTATTATAAATAACTTTAATATTTTGGCAATGGTTTCATTAATATTTTAATATTATCTATATATTAATGATAATATAATTATTTAGTATTTAAATTATTTAAAAATGATTCCAGTGTTTGAAAAATCATGATAAATTATAATAATTATTTAAAATTATTATAAGTCTATTAAAAATAATATGACTAATATTTGAATTATCTAAAATAATATTGAAGCTACAGAATAAATTTTAATTGAAAATAAACTCGATAATTATCTGATAAAGCCGTCGATACACCGAATTGATTCCGAAATTGATCCGGACCTATATATAGGTTGACCTGATAAGTGGTTATTTATGTCTTAATGAGTAATATACATATGTAATGTGTTTAAGTTAAGTGATGATTGCAAATAGCAGTACTATGTGTTACGATATACTATTTTAATCAGAAGAATAATCTTATTAATGATAGGTCTTTGTATAAAAGATAGTACTAAGTAGTGTAGCTGTAAGTAGTAGATCAGGCAAGTATCCTACCCTTTGCATTTACTTATGCAATGAACCTATGTAAGTAAGTCATTGAATTATATTCCTGTTGTTCAAGTTTCTTAACTCTATTATTATTGATCATGTATCTAAACCTTTGTATTCATGAAAGTTCTCGAACTCTATCCGTTCATTGATTACCAGTGCAGTATTACTATATGATCTAGATATATATCATGTTCGTTAATAGCTAATTTTGGTTATGCAAGTGTCTTCACTTGGATAATTGTTATACTTGTTGATACATACTTATTGAATTCTAGTATGTATATGTTAATTAAAAGCCGTCTAAGCTATTTGACTCGACTAGACATAGATTTCAAAATATCGTTGAACATGATAGAACATTATTGTTATCCAGCCGAATTATTTTGGTTTGGATTCCAGACTAAGTATGAACATCTCGAATCTGGGAAAACTTTTGTGCGCCAAAGGCAGATATGATGAACGAAAATATCGTTCTAACACGTAGTATTGATCATTATAGGGCATAACGGGCTAATCACCCTCCGTGTCCTTAAGTCATGGCGGTTTGGGGATGAAGTTATGTATAACCTTTTCAAAAATTGAAAATAAAAGTTCATAGCCTGTCGACTGATCACCATGTATAGTCAGTACGTAGTTTCAAAAATGAAATAGAATTGATATGTTGTTCAGTATTGTTTCAGTTTACTTCAACATTTTGCTTCGTTGTAGAAGTGCAGTTCAAAGGAAACATTTATTTCTTTCTGCTAATATTTATTATTTGATATTACTTGTTGGGCAATTAAATGCTCATTCTTGCTTTAAATTTAAATGTTTTCAGCTAAGCGTGAACGACCTGAAGGTTTCGCAGAATAAGTTTTATGGTATCTTATGTAATAGTTAGACTTAATTAAGACGATAATATTTATTATCTATCATGTAAGGAAATGCTTTAAAGGTCGCATACTTGGGAGTAGACAACTCTGATATGTATATTAAGTTTGTTATTTATATTATTCTGCTCAAAGAAATGATATCGTGTAGCACCAAGTTCGGATTTTAAGTACTCGGATTTGGGGGCGTTACAAGTTGGTATCAGAACTTTCGGTTAGAAACCTTAGGTGGGGGTATACCTTAGGCGATAACCTTAGGATAAAGGGGAACGTTGAAAATACAAATAACTCAAATAGAGTTTAAAGGAGATGAATTAAATAAATTCATCATAAAATGAAATAAAAGTAACCTATATAAAACTATTATTTGCTGTGTGTATATATTATATACTAATAAAGATAATTTATGTGTAGATGTCAGTTGGAAAAGGATTAGGATACTCTCATATTGTAAAGAAGGAGAAAATCTCTATAACCGAACCAATATCAAAGCCAATAGCTGAAATAGAGGCTCACATTGAAAGCAACCCTTATGAGGTGGATATATTGGAAAATGTAGTAACGGATCCAAAAATGGTAGTACTGACAGATAGTGATTCAGACACGAAAGTTGGATCTGACCAGGCATCAACGGAAGTGGAGAATCTGCGAAACAAGGTTTCTTCTCTGGAAAAGTTGTGGGAAATAGAAAAAAATATTAAATAGTCAATTGTAGAAGGCGTTAATCAAAATAATGGAAGAACAAGTTAAGCTTAAAATCCAAATTGATCAGATGGGAGCCAAAAGAAACATATCTGGTACAGCTCCAAGCAAGAAGGGGAAAAGAAAGATGAAAGATCGCGATTTAGGAAATTTTGATTATAACCAAGGGAACTCTAACAAAATAGAAAAGTGTACAAACTATTAAAAGAAACATGAAGGCTTATGCAGAAAAGAGGAAAATGTATGCTACAATTGCGGACATGAGGGACATATCTCTCCTCATTGTCCCAATCCGAAGCAAGGTGTATATTTTATATGTGGGTTGGAAGGTCATCAGGCGAAAGGCTGACCAAGATCAAGAGAAGGCATATGGAATAAGTAGTATAAGTACTGTTTGAATATGTATGTTTGATGTTGTGTATATGATAAGTATGTGTGTGTAATTTAATACTCTTAACTTTTGTATAAGTTGTAGCAACGAATCCCGACTTTTGTGGTCGCAAAGGGATAACGAATGCTAATAGCAATATGTGTATGCTATGAAAAGTACTATGAATTAGTTGAATGAAAATGAATGGTATCTATCTGATAGCTGGTTAATACAGTAAACCACATTTTCAAAATCCAATATTTTGATTATATGATTATTTGAGTATGAAATCACGCATTATATGTTAAACTTATACGCTAAAGCATAAAATGTAAGTTAATAAAGAATAATTTATGGTTTTATTTAATCAGATAATGCCGCCAAGAAGACAAATCCGAAACCAAAAAGCAGAAGAATCTGTCAACAATGCTGGAGGATAACCAGACCCGATGCAAAATTTTGCGAATATGGTAGCTCAAGCTATGCAGAATGGAATACCAGTCGCAGGAAATCAGCCAGATAATCGATTGGCAAACTTTAAAAACTTTAGGGTAGTAGGACCGCCAGGGTTTAGAGGGACAACTGACCCTATAGAAGCCCAAACATGGGTAAAGGAGATAGAAAAAGCTTTTGTGATGAAAGAGGAGGCAAATTTCTGGTGGGAGGCAAATCAAGCTAGAGCCGGAGAAGGAGTGGTGACATGGACTAGGTTTGAAACATTGTTCTTTGAGAACTATTTCTCGTCCAGTATGCAGGCTAGGATGGCGGTGAAATTTTTGGAGTTAAAGCAGGACAATATGACAGTTTCGGAGTACACCACAAAGTTTAATGAATTAGCTAGGTTTTCTCCACACCAAGTTGATATGGTGGCAAGAAGGTTTGAGCTGGGCCTAAAACCTTGGCTCTATAATAAGGTGGCAGTGTTGCAGATAAATACTTTTGCATCACTCTTGGAAAAGGCTATCATAGCCGAAGAGGGAAGTGAGGCCATGAGTCTCTACAACAAGGAGAAAAAGAATAAGGTTAAGGTTGAGGGAGCTGTAAAGGTGGAAGCAAGTAGTGGAAGTGGGAATGGAAAAAGGAAGGGAAACAATTTTGGGAATACCAAAATTAAGCAAGAAGAAACAAAGAAACAAGTTGTGCAGTGTGGGAATTGCGGGAAGAATCACTTTGGGGAGTGTTTAAAGGGAAATTTTGTGTGTTTTAAGTGTGGGCAAGAGGGACATATCTCTCATAACTTCCCCAATCCAAGGATGAATAGTGGGGTGTTTCATGTGTGGATCAACGGAGCATAAGGTGAGGGATTGTCCGAAAAGGAGAGTTGATGGGAGAGGTGAATACGGGGAAAATCAGCGGGATGTTAGCAATAACAGGACAAACTCCAACAAACAAACCAACCAAATCGACCGCAAGGACCTTCAATATGATGGTTCAAGATACGGTGGCAGCCGGGGGTGGAGTTCCAGGTATGAACCCGATCAACGATATTAATATATATATTTGATTCGGAATTAACCTATTTTCTTACCGCAAACTAGTTAAAATAAGTACGTTTACGTTAAGAACCCTTGAATATAGGAATATGAAACACAATTTTTAAAAAAATATACACATAATAATTCATTATAAAAGGATTCTTAAAGGAGGAACTTGAGTTCCGGATTCGTAACACGGAAGCTTATAAGGAGGAGAGAATATAGTAATTCAATTTTTCATAAATAAAATCTAAGGATAAAAATTAAACGTAAGGTAATGGTGATTCCGAGGACGAAATCTTTATAAGGAGGGGAGAATGTAAAGACCGAGAATTTTTAAACAATTATATCTGTATTTTTACGAATAATTTTTTTTTATTAATATTGGTATCATGGATAATATTATAAAATTTATGGGATATGTATTTAGCAGGTTAGTCAATTTAAAATTTTTAAGTTGACTAAGAATGAAAGTGAAGTCGGATATGGTTCAAAACCCTAATTTTGGATTTTGAATAAGGATTTTGAATATTAATACAATATTAATTGTATTTCAGTATGATAAGTATGTACTGTATGTGTGTAATGATAATTGTTGATCAATTATAGTGTAGCATGACAAAACCTTAAGGTTAAACTGATAAACCCTAATTTGAAATCTAATTAGGAATTTAAGACTGATAAGTGATTATGTTTTTGTGATTAATAATAAGTAATATTAATTATAATCCTAATTACGGAAACCCTAATGATCAATTAGAAACCATAATTGTTAGAAATCCTAATGTTCAAATAGGGAAAACTTAAATGTTAATTAGGAAACCTTAATCCTAATTTGCAAGTTCTAAGTAATTAGGAAACCCTAATTTCCAATATTACAAAGCTTAATTTTTATTTTAAACCCTAATTATAAAATCTTAAAAATTAGTTTGTAAAACCTAAGGGTTAAACCCTAAGGGTTAGTGTAAGACCCCGAATTTTATGAAATAAAAGTATTCAATTTTTCTTATAATTACTATTCAGTAAATGGTTAAATTGATAAAAGTTAAAGTTAAGGGTGATATATGAATTTTTTCAAAATACACAAGTGGTTATAAAATATTCATTGTTGTTAGGGAATATTCGTTTGGTCGTGGAATATTCTTTCTTTGGGAATATTAAATGCGGCGGCAGCAGCCTATTTGTGGGCCCCATAACAGAATAACTGTCGGATGAAGAAAACGACAAAATTAAGTTTTTATAAATAACGACGTAATCGTTACCGTTAACACTGTTGGAATACCTGATGGTTAAAATATAGTAATATGCGTGTTTGCACAGTAGCACACGGTTTTACACAGTATTTTTGAATTATTGATCCTTACATAAGAAGGCACTACTCAATAATTATTACAGTAATTACTGTTCAATATTTTATTTTATTAATTCCATAATTGATGCGTTGATATTTTATATTATTGTTGTTCAATAATTGTCACTACACAGTATCTCCATTATCAGATCAATAATTCATATTATTTGAATAATATTATTAGATAACATTATTGGCAATGTCTAGAAAGTTACATCGAGGAGAGGTTTGGTCACCTAATTGTGCGCCATGAAGGAGAAATCCTTATTGAAAGCCCCTCTTTCTCTGAACTACTGCGTCATTGTCATAATTGTGATTACGTAATATTATTTGGAAATAATTAATTATTGATTTATATGATAAGAAAATATTTATTTGATGTGGATATAAATGATGGATTTATTTATGTATTTATAAGTGAAGGAATTAATGATGAGGTGTTTTATCGATATTTGTCGAAATGGAGAACAAAATATGGGATTTTCGTAAAAATTAGTTTATTACTTGATTTTGTAAACTCCATAACTCTTTGTGTATAATGAGTTAAGAGATGAGCCATATATCAAAAGAAAGCCCTAGAAGTAAGCTAATCAGAGAAATTTGAATCACCCAAAATTTTTGTAGATATTTCGTGGTGAAATTTTGAATGAAATCGTCCAAGGACTAATAGTCCCAAAAAATCGTTGTTCTTCACTATATTATGTGAGTTATAAATTTTGATCCGACCGTTGGATCGTTGTAATTTTGGATATGTTATACATATATAAGTTGAGTATATGTCCACAAATTTTGAACCGTTAAAATGAGCGTATAATTTATTATGAATTTTAAGAGGTGAATGATTCAAAATTAGGTTTATAAATGATTTTGGTGGAAAATTCTAGAAATGGGTGGGCCCCACTTTTGGTTGTTGGGGAAGATGGCTGATTTTTGGTGGGTGTAATAGTAATAGTGTAAAAAGCCATCGTAGCTTGAGCCAAGTCTCGCTTGAGCGTGCTAACATTTTCCTATAAATAGAGGGCTAAGTTAGAATTGAAAATCACACCAGAATTCATAAGTTTTCTCTTTTTTTCTCTCTAGATTATCGAGTGTATTTTGTGAGTATTTAGATACTTGGTGAGTTGCTGTTCAGTACAAGTTTCATTCAGCATCACTTCCGACCTTTCCTTCCGAAGTACTGATTCTTTGAGGTAAGGGATAGTAAGGGATATTATTTTTTTCAGAATGATATTATTTCTTCAATATCATTATCTTTGAAATGTCGATCTGAAGTTTTATCAAATTTGGAACTTTTTCATGTCGGGGTTACTATTCATGAGTTACTATTCACGAGTTACTATTCATGAGTTACTATTCACAAGTTACTATTCACAAGTACTATTCATGAAGCGTGAAAATGTTTTTTTTGTGGAATTTCTATCTTTTGGTGTCTGAGTTACTATTCACGATATATGGTACTATTCACGATACTTGTCTTATTCACGATATCTGGCACTATTTATGTATGTGGCATTATTTACGATATGACATTATTTACGTGATACTGATACTATGTCGTACGAATACGGAGTACTATTCACGATTACTATTCATGAGTTACTATTCACGAAGTTACTATTCATGAGTTACTATTCACGAGTTACTATTCATGGGTACTATTCACGAAAAAAATTGGTTTCTTTTTCTGACCAAATTATCGTTGATTTATGATTGTTGCTCTTGAAAATAAATGCAGCTTGTTGATCATATTGTTTTTATTATCATATATAACATTTTATAACCCTCGATGTTGAATTTCTCTTTCACTTGAGTGTAAAGATGGGTAGATTATTGGTATGATCGTGACTATGGGTTCTCTTTGGCCGATGAGTGCAAAGTTGAATTGTTAATCGTATGATCATGACCATTGAATTTACAATTGAATATCTTTAACTTTGGTGCAAAGGTGAATTGATCAACATGGTTATAATTATTGTTTATATAAATTCCTCGAAATGATTATATATTTCTTTGAGATATTAATGTCTTTGGCTCGTAGTGCAAAGATGGCTTGTTAATGAATATCTTAGCCTGTAGTGCAAAGATGAATTATTGATGAATATCTTTGGCTCGTAATGCAAAGATGACCTGTTGTTGAATATCTTTAGCCTATATAGTGTAAAGATGAATGTTGATGAATATCTTTGGCCGTGGTGCAAAGATGAATTTATTAGTATGATTATGAACAAGAACTGTGATTTGGTATAACCATGATATTTGATGTTTCAGGTAAAGACAAAGATGAAAATTATCTTCGCGTCTTGGATGCGAAGAGGAATTTAGAATTACAATTATGATTATGAGTTATTCATATAATTGTGGAAAGGAACTGCTGATTGATGTTACGAGGATAAATATTGTTTGGTGGACTTTTAACGTGGAGAAGACAATAGACTTTATAGTCTATTTGACTCTTTTAATGGATCGCTTCGTTACCGCGCAACTATGGTTGAAAAGTTTTATCATCTACCATATGTTCTAAATCTACGATTCATTACTTGATGAAGACTATTGATAATTTATTTATCTTTAGTCATAATATTCTTTATCGAGCTAGTTGTGCTCACCCTTTTGTTTCACAATTCCTTTCGTAATAAAAGTGTAGTCATTTGGGTTGAGTGGGGATAACAAGGGAATAGAATCGGTGGTCTATAGTTGTTGAGGTTCTCCCTAAAGAGTATGAAAATAATTTTATTGAGGGCTTTAGTGTGTTGTATTTTATACATCATTTAATAGTTATTTTGGTGAATTAAATAGGGTGAGGCGAACCCAACTTTGGAAGGGTGTTTTTTGTCACTATCATACAAGATGTCTAATGACATACAAACTCGTGTTATCATAAGACATGGTTGTGCTCATCCACTTCTTTGAGTATATTTACAAGCACTACCTATATAATCTTGGTGTTTGTTTGGAGTATAATACCCAATTAGAGACGGTGGAGATAATGATATGTCAAGAGAAGACTCACCATTGGGAAGAATACGATAGTAATCTTCTCGCTTTTTCTTTGGGGTCTATTAATTGACCAAGGATAATTTCAGCGGCCATATGATATCTACCATAACCTCAAAGCATGGCCTCCCATGTCCGAAGGTTTCCTTGAGCACTTCCCAAAGATTCTAATTTCTAAAATAGTTTTTGACTATACCTTTATGTAAGGTGTCATTGTAACGTGCTACAGTTGGTATATATTTGTATCCAAACTCACAGTTTATGTGTTGTTGTATTTTGCACGACAATTGTTGTAATAAAGTTGTAGTTGTTTTTCTGTACCATGTATTTGGCGACTCAGAATGGGTTGGATGGAATGGACCTATTTTGGGGTCGTTACAGTTAGGATAAGATGATAGGTATGCCATTAAAATTAAGAGCAAAATGTCCAAAGTACCCTTTTTAGCATTCTTTAATAGTTGGAGTGTAGAACTTGCTATATCTTGGTTGTTCACCAACTCTAGATACACCATGTGCCATAAAACAACTCCAATTAGCCATACATTGACAACTACTGTTGGGTAAAATCTAATTATGCACAACACCCAATTATACGTGGTCAACAAGTAATATAATAGTAAGTAAAGTATCGTTCTCATAGAGACAATTAAGTAAGAATTTAACTTCACAATTATCAATTTCCTATTAATCCTAATTTTATTAAACTATCAAAATCAATGTTTAAAATTATAAAAACTAAATTATTAATAAATATAAGATCACAAACCAATCACAAATATTTAAAATTGAAATTTCAAATAATTAATGGAGAATTAGGCTTATGATTTCACCCTAAGCTTCAATCTGATTTTTACACTTTTATTCCAGTTAAATTCACTATCCCAGTTTATTAATCAAGAACATAAATGTAGCACTAGCCACCTCTCGATGCACTAATACCGTATTAACTCAAATCCACAAATTAGATAGAAACAAGTTAAACACCTTAATCAACTAACTCACTATATCTCTATGCGAATTATAATTAAAGAAGGTTTAAGATTAAGTCCTTTATCCGATTACATGCGATGTCAAGCATATCTCTACCTTAACATTCATCAAGATTCTGTTCATTCACAAAATTCAAGAACACATGCTATATTAACTAAGTCTAGATTTGTACTTCCTCTCTCGAATTCATACAAATCCACAAAGAACTGTTGATCAGGCAATTCATAAATTCAAGCTCAAATTAATATAGATAACTGGATCATAGATTATTAAACTGGAAATCAAAGTTACATAATCATCGTTTCACTTAAGGATCCATCATAAGCATAAAAAGTAAATTAGTTCATAATAAATGAATTAAATACTGAATAAATAAAAGTCAACATCATCCCAATTACACAAATTGAAATTAAAGGAGAATAGTAATAAACCAACCTTCTCGTCCTTCAATTCTGCAATCTTTATGAAAAATCCACTCTTCTTCGGTCCTCCAAGTTCTTGTTCTTCAATCTTGTTTTCAAAGTGTGTCTAAATTATGATGATGATTTTTCCTTTCAAAAATAGCATAAATTTGCCTCACTTCAGCTCCACACCATCAATCCTAATCCAACTCTAACTCATTACCAAGAAAATCTAAAAGAAGTCCAAATCCTTTTCAAAACCAATAAGTCATTAGTCAAAGACTCCCAAGAGCATGAAATAATAACCATAACACAATCCTATTATAATCGTATTACATAAAGAATTTATAGCTCCCAACACTGCCCATCATCCAACACATACTAATCTTGCCCAGCTCAAATCCCAGAATAATAGCTTCACCGCCATGATGATACCTTCCTCCGACAACGCTACCCAGCTACTATACTAGTAAACCCACGCCAGACTAGCGCCGCTTTGCCGCTTTACTCAAGACCATAATACGCTTCCAGCTAGGAAGTCAGAATGTCCATAATTGCTTGAAAAATCCTTCCAATGCTAGCATCTTGATAAGCTTACTGATTATCCTACAACAAGCACAAAACCCATTAAAAGTAGCATGAAAGTAACCAAAAATGAAAAATACAACAAGCTAAATGAATATAAATCATAGGTTAAAAACTTACTCATCAAATTCCCCTAAACTTTAACATTGCTTATCCTCAAGCAAAATGCAATGCAATGCAATTAACAACTAACAACTACGAATCTAGTATTAAGACAGTAAAGATAGTTTACTCATACGACCTCAGATAAATTAAGTAAACATGCCAACACTTCATTACAAAACCAATCCATAATTCCTTATCAATCCTTGCATCTTAAACTATTATCACTAGTATAGTGTGTGTGCGCTCCACATCTATGCTAATTGATACAAATTCAAATTCAATACATAACAAATCTCTTCAAAGGCATCATACAGTGTAAACTTAAGAAATCCAAAAACAAGCTAAATTCAACCAAAATCAGATAATTACCAATATCGAGGGTCAACATGGGATACTTATGCTTTATTTTTCATCTACGGGGGCTTTTTGCTCTTATTTCCCGTTTTATTCATTTTCTTTTTTGTATACACATAGCTATGAAATGTCTTATTCCCTTAGGCTTTTAAATGCTACCTTAACGAGCTTTCGACCAACTACTCCCAGACCATTAAGACCTTAGGGCGCTAGGTGTAATGACAATCCCCTCGGGCTTACTTACTCAAGTAATAAAGGCCACAAAACTAGACAAGCACGCCACAGTGATTATTCATACTTTTTTTTTAAAACTTATATACCCCAAATATTCTCCCAAACTTCCTTATTATACCAGTTTCAAACAGAAAAAGATCCAATTCATAACAGAAATTACATCAAAGTTCTCTTATTTGGCACTGTACTTGTTTACCGAATTCTAATCTCATCATTGGCCAAGAACAAACTTTTACAATCTAATAACTGGATTCATACAACTACATGCATATTTTTTTTTATACAAAAATAATAAACTAAATTCCATGAATACGAACAATTATAAAGACTAAACACATTAACTAACACTAACTAACATGAATATTTAAAATTTTCATTAATTAACCAGGCAGAAAACATAATCCCCCAAACTTAAATCAAGTAATGTCCTCATTACGTTAAAATAATTCAAATAAAAGTATGAGGACTTCCCTGAAAATGAGTTACTGCTCGTCGTCGTCCGAAGGAGGATATGTTTGTGACGCCCCCAAAATAGGTATACACAACACCCATTCTGAGTCGCCAAATACATGGTACAAGAAGCAAACTACAACTTCAATAATACAAATGTCGTGTGAAATACTTACAATATATATCTGTGAGTTTAAATACAAATATTATCTTCTAGACAATATCTATACTCAAATAAATCCTCATCACATTTATTGATACATTATTTAAAAAAATGGTGAGGACTACTAAACAACTCTCTCTAGAACCTTCATTCCATACCCCGACTAGTAGTACTGCTACATTCTCGCCTCCCGAGAAGAAAAATGGAACAACAAGGAAAAGGGTGAGCTCAACTAGCCCAAGAAAGAATATTATGACTAAGATAATATACAACAAATTATCGTTAGTCTCCAACAGGAAAAACTCGATAGAATACAATAGACAACAAGTTTCGAGATCAATATTCGCAATGAAAATAATAATTCATGTAAGAGTTACGTAGAGAATGAAATCAACTATAATCTATGAATTTAATACCCATCATCAATATTTTATCCTCAGAACATCAATCAATATTCATCTCAAATCAAATATTCATCTTTGCACTACAGCCAAAGATATTCATCAATCGGTCATGTTCATCTCAACACTGCTCATCTTTGCACTAAAGGCCAAAGATATTCATCGATCGGTCATGTTCATTTAAACACCGCTCATCTTTGCACTAAAGGCCAAAGATATTCATCGATCGGTCATGTTCATTTAAACACCGCTCATCTTTGCACTAAAGGCCAAAGATATTCATCATCGGTCATGTTCATTTAAACACCTCTCATCATTTTGCACTACAAAGCCAAAGATATTCTTCAAAATCATTCATCTTTGCACTACAGCCAAAGATATTCTTCAAAATCATTCATCTTTGCACTACGTGCCAAAGATATTCAATAATATCATCATTTAAGACCGAGGATGATGAAAATATTTTTAAAGAACGAATCCAAAGAAAACAAAATGACAAGGATTAAGGATTAAGGATTCGTACTTTGTTTTATCCATGTCCAACAATACCTCAAAAATAATCATAGTGGTGTAAAATTCAAGAATGATCAAAACATGGATACAATCAAAGCTAGTATCCAAAATAGATATTTTGGACTAAAAGAAGAAATTTTATTTTTCGATGAATAGTGCCAGATATCGTGAATAGTCTTGTCAGATATCGTGAATAGTCCGTGATATCGTGAATAGTAACTCTGACACCAAAAGATAGAAATTCCACAAAAAAACATTTTCACGCTTCATGAATAGTACTCGTGAATAATAGAACTCGTGAATAGTAACTCATGAATAGTAACTCGTGAATAGTAACTCATGAATAGTAACCCCACATGAAAAAGTTCCAAATTTGATAAAACTTCGATCAACATTTCAAAGATAATGATATTGAAGAAATAATATCATTACGAAAAAAAATAATATCCCTTACCTCAAAGAATCAAGATTTCTTCTAAGGAAAGATCTAAGTGATGTTTGAATGAAACTTGTAATTCAACAACAACTCTCAAAGTATCTAAATACTCACAAAATACACTCAATAATATAGAGAGAGAAGAGAGAAACTTTATTTCGGTGTGATTTTCAATTCTAACTTAGCCCTCTATTTATAGGAAAATGTTAGCCGTACAAGGCAGACTTGACTGCTACCGATGGCTTTACTCGCTACTATTGCCACCCACCACATTTGAAATAAAATTCAGCACATTTTTTCACCAACCACAAGTGGGCCCACTCAATTCTAGAATTTTCCACCAAAATCAATTATAACCCTACTTTCCTAATCAAACACCTCTTAAAATTTATAACAAATCATTCGCTTCATTTTAATTGCTCAAAATTTGTGGACATATACTCAACTTATATATGTATAACATATCCAAAAATTACAACGATCCAACTATTTGATTAAATATTATAACTCACACAATAAAGCTATAATAACACCGATTTAATCTTTTAATACCTCCAATCCGACAAAATACAAATAAAACATCTCAAAGATTAATTCCTTCATTAATAACCACATAAATAAATCCATCATTTATATTCATATAAAATAAATATTTCCTTATCATATGAATCAATAATTAATTATTCACAAATAATATTACGTAATCACATTTATGACAACCAGACGCTCCTGAAAGAGGGGCTTTCCAATAAGGATCTCTCCTTCTCAAGGCGCAATTAGGTGACCAAACCTCGTCCTTAGACAGTAACTTTCTAGACATTGCCAATAATGTTATCTAATAATATTATTCAAATAATATGAATTATTGATCCGATAATGGGAAATCAGGTGCGGACAATTATTGAACAACAATAATATAAAATATCAACGCATTCAATTATTGAATCAATAAAATAAAATATCGAATAAGAATTCACCGTGAAAATTATTGAGTAGTGCCATCTTACGTAAGGATCAATAATTCAACAATATCAGGCAATACCGTAAACTCTTTTCGCAAGAACCACGCCAGACATCAGATTTTAACCACCGGTGTTCCAACAATCTTAATTGTAATAACTACGCCAATTATTTTTAACCAACTTATATTTGTCGCTTTCTTCATCCAATCGCTTTTCAGTTATGGGGCCCACACATGGTCGCTACTGTCGCATTTAATATTCCCGACAAAGATTTAATATTCCACGACCAAACGAATATTCCCCGACAAAATGAATATTTTATAACCACTTGCTTATTTTGAAATATTTGCGTATTTTACCCCTAACTATCCACATTAATCAAATCAACCCTTACTATTTCAAAATAATAAATAAAGGAAATTCCTTTTATTTAAAAAAATTTCGGTCTTACAACCTCCCTCCTTATGAAATTTCGTCCTCGAAATTGACGTGACGATACTGGTGTTTTTCAAAAGGTGAGGATACCTCACTTTCATTTCCGCTTCCAATTCCCTGTGTCATTTCCTCTATAGCATGATTCCTCCGTAAAACTTTAACTTGTGGTATGACCTTTCACGTAGTAGGACATGCTCCTTCCTATCCAAAATCTTGACAGTGCCTCTTCATACGCTAAGTCTTCTACTATCTAGTCCTGGTTCTAACTCTATAACGTGGTTCGGTCTTTCACATATTTACGAAGTACGATATATGAAACACACATTATGAACACGAGACATACTCGAGGTAACGCAAATCTATAGGCTACATTTCCTACTCGGTCAAGAATTTGAAATGGACCGATAAATCGTGGATTGAGCTTTCCTCTCTTCCCAAATCTTGTAACTCCCTTCCATGGAGCAACTCGCAACAATAATACATGATCCCCACATTAAATTCCACGTCCTTTCGATGAAGTTCCGCATAACTCTTTTGTCGATCTTGTGCCGCTCAGATACGTTGTCGAATCATTTGGATCTTTTCGGTGAGTCATACGTATTTCAACTCGGTCCCAACAATGTTGCTTCACCCACCTCATCCCAACATATTGGAGAACGACATTTTCGTCCATATAATGCTTCGAATGGAACCATGCCTATATTTGTTTAATAACTATTGTTGTATGAGAATTCCACCAATGGCAAGTACTTATCCCAACTTCCTTTGAAATCTAGGACACAGAGTCTTAATATATCTTCAAGAGTTTGAGTAGTCCTTTCTGATTGCCCATCCGTTTGAGGATGGTATGCCAAACTGAATCAGAAATTGCGCCCATAGCTTTCTACAAACTAACCCAAAATCATGAAGTGAATCTTGGGTCACGATCTAAAACTATGGATACCGGCATGCCATGCAATCTCACAATCTCATTTACGTATATACTAGCAAGAAGACGCTCAAGGAAATAAGTCTCCGAATCGGCAAGAAATGAGCGCGATTTGGTTAATCTATCAACAATAACCTAAATAGCATTGATGCCTTGAGAAACCGTAGGAAGTCCCGTGAACGAAATCCATAGTAATGTGTTCCCACTTCCATTCCGGAATCTCAAGTGGTTGCAACGGACCCTTAGGTACTAGATGCTCCTTTTTACACGTTGGCAAGTTAAACACATCGAGATAAACTTTGCAATCTCTCTCTTCATATTGTTCCACCAAAATGTATGTCAAGATCACGATACATTTTAGTACTTCCGTGATGGATTGCAAACAATGTGTTGTGTGCCTCCATCATGATTCTATGCTTCAAATCAAAATCATTAGGAATGCAAAGTCCGGAGTTGACTCAAGTATTCCTTCTTCATCAATTCTCGCCCTAATAGCTCCTTCTTGTACTTTCTTCTTCATACGCGATCACCCGGCCTGGCTGGCTTGAGCAACCTTAACTTTATCGATTAAAGTCGATTATACTCGTATATCATCACGTGGGTACCTAGAGTTTTCATCTCCATCTCTAATATTTGTAAGTTATACGAAATGAGTCTTTGACAATATCGTACTCGTACTCGTATACGATCTTCTACTCAATACGTCAGCTACCACGTTCGCTTTTCCAAGATGGTATGGTTAGAATATGTGCCGAAATGAGTCGCCTCTTGAGCTCTTCGAAGCTCTTCCCACATTCCTTGCTCCATTCGAATTTTGTATCTCTACGAGTCAGCTACGTTAATGGAATAGCGATTCGAGAATATCCTTCAACGAATCTCCGATAATAACCAACTAAGCCTAGAAAGCTACGTATTTCGATTACTGACTTAGGTTGCTCTCAACTGTGACTCATATCCCAATCTTGGATAGCATGTCACAATGACACCTATCAGTTTACTATCGCACGAATATGACGTCCCCTATAGAGAGTCTGGCTTAGGTGAATTCCACAAAGGAAGTCACAAGATAAAGGCTCAGGTACCAAATTCTATAGTTGAATTTTTAACTCCTGAAGTTCAATAGGAGCCATTCGATATGAGATTTTAGAAATGAGTTTTGTACCGGGTTCAAAGTCGATACAAAATTTAATATCAGTCTTTGGGAGTAAACCAAGAAATTCTTCAGGAAATACGTCAGAAAAATCAATAACAACAGAATATTATTCAAATCGACGTGTCTTTATTCAAATCCATAACATGGACTAAGAAAACTTGACATCCGTAATAAACGAATGACTTCATGGCTTGATATGAAAATGTTTGACTACAATGGTTTGATTGCTTGAATTCAATAACGTGTTGCTTAGGAATATGAAAACTAACAACCTTACAAAAACAATCAATTTGGCATGATGAGTAGTTAACCTTAAAATCACATCAAAAGAAAATATCTCTATAGAAATAAGGTTAACGTAAATGTGATAGTGCCAACCCGAATCAAACAAGATTTCTAAACAACGATGTAATGAAAGTTTCTCCTAACTGGATTCTCCATAAATAGGTCAAAGTCTAATTTCTCCGTAGTCAAGTTCAAACGCTGAGCGCAAGCAAGAGAGATAAAAGAATGGGTAGAACCGGTATCTAGTAAGGTATATACTTCGGAAGAATTTATAATTAACTAACCTGCTAACTTCGTCGGGTTCCTTGCATTTTTTGACCGGTCCACGACAAACGCTTCTTCCAAGAAGCGCTGACTTTGACTTTTCTCGACATCCTTTTGAGTCACCATTCACGCTGGATCGGGTTTCGATATCGCATAATCTCGAAAGCGATATGTCCTTCTTTTCCACAATTATAGCATACCTTGGAAGGCTTTGAATAGTTTGACCTTATATGTCCCTCCTCTCCACATCTCGTAGATCTAACCGGCGATCGTTCTCTTCCCCTAGAATTTGTTGATGGTGTCGATGTTGTCACCGACGCCTTTCCGTCATCGTTAAATCTTCTCTTTTAGATTGGACATCTCTTTCCATAATATCAACGCTGTCGTGCTTTTTTACCCATGCATCACTCATTCTCACTCGCTCAGCTTATTTCTTCTTTCACCTCGATTCCACTTTTATCATCTTATACTCGCCAAAGAGTGCTTCGCTCAAGCATCACGTGTCGGGTAACACAAGCTTGAATCGTTGCATCCTTTTGCTCCACGATCGCCTCGCAATTCTTAGCCCGCTTCTTCTAACTCATGAATACGATTTTGCAATTCTATATTTCGATCATAAAATACCTCTAATAAACTCTCTTCAGTACCTCTTCTTCCTCTTCTTCCTCACTCTCAAATTGTTACCTCACGATTATCTCAAAAGTAACTATCAATTCTTCACTCACCACATGGATATCTCTAATTCCTTCTTCTTTTGACATCACATTATCCTCGGTTGGCGATTAGAGGTGTCTCCACGATCTCATTCACTCCATTGTTAACGCTTTCAAATGACCCATTCTAAAAAAAACTATCATAAAACAAGGGTTAATTAAATAAATTAACAAATCACATAATACCCCTATAATATGACCAACCAACAAATAAGCTTAGGTAAGACACACTAGCGAAGGATTTACTCGCCTCCCTCCTAGTTCTATTCCCCGATCTCCGCCAGAGATCATATCCTAAGCTCGATACTTAACCGTGGCCGCCCCAAATAGGTATACACAACACCCATTCTGAGTCGCCAAATACATGGTACAAGAAGCAAACTACAACTTCAATAATACAAATGTCGTGTGAAATACGACAATATATACTGTGAGTTTAAATACAAATATTATCTTCTAGACAATATCTATACTCAAATAAATCCTCATCACATTTATTGATACATTATTTAAAAAAAATGGTGAGGACTACTAAACAACTCTCTCTAGAACCTTCATTCCATACCCCGACTAGTACTCGCTACATTCTCGCCTCCTGAGAAGAAAAATGGAACAACAAGGAAAAGGGTGAGCTCAACTAGCCCAAGAAGAATATTATGACTAAGATAATATACAACAAATTATCGTTAGTCTCCAACAGGAAAAATCGATAGAATACAATAGACAACAAGTTTCGGATCAATATTCGCAATGAAATAATAATGCATAGAAGAGTTACGTAGAGAATGAAATCAACTATAATCTATGAATTTAACAAATCCATCATCAATATTTTATCCTCAGAACATCAATCAATATTCATCTCAAATCAAATATTCATCTTTGCACTACAGCCAAAGATATTCATCAATCCATCATGTTCATCTCAACACTGCTCATCTTTGCACTAAAGGCCAAAGATATTCATCATCGGTTATATTCATTTAAACACCGCTCATCTTTGCACTAAAGGCCAAAGATATTCATCACCTCATCATGTTCATTTAAACACCGCTCATCTTTGCACTAAAGGCCAAAGATATTCATCACTTCATTCATGTTCATTTAAACACCGCTCATCTTTGCACTACAGGCCAAAGATATTCTTCAGAAATCATTCATCTTTTGCACTACAGCCAAAGATATTCTTCAGAAATCATTCATCTTTACACTAAGCCAAAGATATTCAATAATATCATCATTTAAGACCGAGGATGATGAAAATATTTTTAAAGAACGAATCCAAAGGAAACAAAATGACAAGGATTAAGGATTAAGGATTCGTACTTTGTTTTATCCATGTCCAACAATACCTCAAAAATAATCATAGTGGTGTAAAATTCAAGAATGATCAAAACATGGATACAATCAAAGCTAGTATCCAAAATAGATATTTTGACTAAAAAGAAGAAATTTTATTTTTCGATGAATAGTGCCAGATATCGTGAATAGTGTCAGATATCGTGAATAGTGCCGATACGTGAATAGTAACTCTACACCAAAAGATAGAAATTCCACAAAAAACATTTTCACGCTTTCATGAATAGTACTCGTGAATAGTAACTCGTGAATAGTAACTCATGAATAGTAACTCATGAATAGTAACTCATGAATAGTAACCCCGACATGAAAAAGTTCCAAATTTGATAAAAACTTCAGATCAATATTTCAGCATAATGATATTGAAGAAATAATATCATTACGAAAAAAAATAATATCCCTTACCTCAAAGAATCAAGATTTCTAAGGAAAGATCTAAGTGATGTTTGAATGAAACTTGTAATCTTAACAACAACTCTCAAAGTATCTAAATACTCACAAAATACACTCAATAATATAGAGAGAAAGAGAGAAAACTTTGTTTCTGTGTGATTTTCAATTCTAACTTAGCCCTCTATTTATAGGAAAATGTTAGCCTTACCAAGCGGCACTTGACTTGCTACCGATGGCTTTACCTCGCTACTATTGCCACCCACCACATTTGAAATAAAATTCAGCACATTTTTTTTCACCAACCACAAGTGGGCCCACTCAATTCTAGAATTTTCCACCAAAATCAATTATAACCCTACTTTCCTAATCAAACACCTCTTAAAATTTATAACAAATCATTCGCTCATTTTTAATCGGTTCAAAATTTGTGGACATATACTCAACTTATATATGTATAACATATCCAAAAATTACAACGATCCAACTATTTGATTAAATATTATAACTCACACAATAAAGCTATAATAACACCGATTTAATCTTTTAATACCTCCAATCCGGCTAAAAATACAAATAAAACATCTCAAAGATTAATTCCTTCATTAATAACCACATAAATAAATCCATCATTTATATTCATATAAAATAAATATTTCCTTATCATATGAATCAATAATTAATTATTCACAAATAATATTACGTAATCACATTTATGACAACCAGTGTCCGCTCCTGAGAAAGAGGGGCTTTCAATAAGGATCTCTCCTTCTTGCGCCAAGCAATTAGGTGACCAAACCTCGCCCTGTACGTAACTTTCTAGACATTGCCAATAATGTTATCTAATAATATTATTCAAATAATATGAATTATTGATCCGATAATGGGAAATATCATAAAAAGGACAATTATTGAACAACAATAATATAAAATATCAACGCATTCAATTATCAATCAATAAAATAAAATATCGAATAAGAATTCACCGTGAAAATTATTGAGTAGTGCCATCTTACGTAAGGATCAATAATTCAACAATCGCGTAATACCGCAAAGCATCGCAAGCAACCACGCCAGACATCGTATTTTAACCACCGGGTGTTCCAACAGCCTTAATTGAGAATAACTACGCCGTTATTTTTAACCAACTTATATTTGTCGCTTTCTTCATCCAATCGCTTTCCGTTATGGGGCCCACACATGGTCGCTACTGGGTGCATTTAATATTCCCGACAAAGATCATTTAATATTCCACCACCAAACGAATATTCCCCGACAAAATGAATATTTTATAACCACTTGCTTATTTTGAAATATTTGCGTATTTTACCCTAACTATCCACATTAATCAAATCAACCCTTACTATTTCAAAATAATAAATAAAGGAAATTCCTTTTATTTAAAAAAAATTTGAGTCTTACAACCTCCCTCCTTATGAAATTTCGTCCTCGAAATTGACGACGATTGGGTGTTTCAAAAGGTGAGGATACCTCACTTTCATTTCCGCTTCCAATTCCCTGTGTCATTTCCTCTATAAGCATGATTCCTCCACAAAACTTTAACTTGTGGTATGACCTTTCATGCTTGGCGTAGGACATGCTCCTTCCTATCCAAAATCTTGACAGTACCTCTTCATACGTTAAGTCTTCTACTATCTAGTCCTGCTCTAACTCTATAACGTGGTTCGGGTCTTTCACATATTTACTGAAGTACGATATGTGAAACACATTATGAACACGAGACATACTTTGAGGTAACGCAAATCTATAGGCTACATTTCCTACTCGGTCAAGAATTTGAAATGGACCGATAAATCGTGGATTGAGCTTTCCTCTCTTCCCAAATCTTGTAACTCCCTTCCATGGAGCAACTCGCAACAATACATGATCCCCTACATTAAATTCCACGTCCTTTCGATGAAGATCCGCATAACTCTTTTACGATCTTGTGCCGCTCAGATATCGTGCTTGTCGAATCATTTGGATCTTTTTGGTAGTCATACGTATTAACTCGGGTCCCAACAATGTTGCTTCACCCACCTCTCATCCCAACATATTGAGAACGACATTTTCGTCCATATAATGCTTCGAATGGAACCATGCCTATATTTGTTTAATAACTATTGTTGTATGAGAATTCCACCAATGGCAAGTACTTTATCCCAACTTCCTTTGAAATCTAGGACACGAGTCTTAATATATCCTCAAGAGTTTGAGTAGTCCTTTCTCGATTGCCCATCCGTTTGAGGATGGTATGCCAAACCAATCGTAAATTCGCGCTCCCATAGCTTTTCTACAAACTAACCCAAAATCATGAAGTGAATCTTGGGTCACGATCTAAAACTATGGATACTGGCATGCCATGCAATCTCACAATCTCATTTACGTACATACTAGCAAGACGTTCAAGGAAATAAGTCTCCCGAATCGGCAAGAAATGAGCAGATTTGGTTAATCTATCAACAATAACCCAAATAGCATTGATGCCTTGAGAAACCGTAGGAAGACCCATAATGAAATCCATGGTAATGTGTTCCCACTTCCATTCCGGAATCTCAAGTGGTTGCAACGGACCCTTAGGTACTAGATGCTCCGCCTTTACACGTTGGCAAGTTAAACACATCGAGATAAACTTTGCAATCTCTCTCTTCATATTGTTCCACCAAAATGTATGTCGAAGATCACGATACATTTTAGTACTTCCAGGATGGATTGCAAACAATGTGTTGTGTGCCTCCATCATGATTCTATGCTTCAAATCAAAATCATTAGGAATGCAAAGTCTGGAGTTGACTCGAAGTATTCCTTCTTCATCAATTCTCGCTTCCGGAATAGCTCCTTCTTGTACTTTCTTCTTCATACGCATCAGCTCCGGGTCGGTGGCTTGAGCAACCTTAACTTTATCGATTAAAGTCGATTATACTCGTATATCATCACGTGGGTACCTAGAGTTTTCATCTCCATCTCTAATATTTGTAAGTTATACGAAATGAGTCTTTGACAATATCGTACTCAGTGCTCAGATATCGATCTTCTACTCAATACGTCGCCTACCACGTTCGCTTTTCCAAGATGGTATGGTTAGAATATGTACCGAAAATGAGTCGCCTCTTGAGCTCTTCAAGCTCTTCCCACATTCCTTGCTCCATTCGAATTTTGTATCTCTACGAGTCACCACGTTAATGGAATAGCGATTCGAGAATATCCTTCAACGAATCTCCGATAATAACCAACTAAGCCTGAAAGCTACGTATTTCGACATCGACTTAGGTTGCTCTCAACTGTGACTCATATCCCAATCTTGAATAGCACGTCACAATGACACCTATCAGTTTACTATCGCACGAATATGACGTCCCCTATAGAGAGTCTGGCTTAGGTGAATTCCACAAAGGAAGTCACAAGATAAAGGCTCGGTACCAAATTCTATAGTTGAATTTTTAACTCCTGAAGTTCAATAGGAGCCATTCGATATGAGATTTTAGAAATGAGTTTTGTACCGGGTTCAAAGTCGATACAAAATTTAATATCAGTCTTTGGGAGTAAACCAAGAAATTCTTTAGGAAATACGTCAGGAAAAATCAATAACAACAGGAATATTATTCAAATCTGACGTGTCTTTATTCAAATCCATAACATTGACTAAGAAAACTTGACATCCGTAATAAACGAATGACTTCATGGCTTGATATGAAAATGTTTGACTACAATGGTTTGATTGCTTGAATTCGAATAACAGGTTGCTTAGGAATATGAAAACTAACAACCTTACAAAAACAATCAATTTGGCATGATGAGTAGTTAACCTTAAAATCACATCAAAAGAAAATATCTCTATAGAAATAAGGTTAACGTAAATGTGATAGTGCCAACCTGAATCAAACAAGATTTCTAAACAACAGATGTAATGAAAGTTTCTCCTAACGGATTCTCCATAAATAGGTCAAAGTCTAATTTCTCCGTAGTCAAGTTCAAACGTTGAGCGCAAGCAAGAGAGATAAAAGAATGGGTAGAACCAGAATTCAGTAAGGTATATACTTCAAGAAGAATTTATAATTAACTAACCCGTGCTAACTTTGTTCGGGTTCCTTGCATTTTTTGACCGGCCACGACAAACGCTTCTTCCAAGAACCGCTTGACTTTGACTTTTCTTCGGGACATCCTTTTGAGTCACCATTCACGCTGGATCGGGTTTTCGATATCGTATAATCTCGAGTGATATGTCCTTCTTTTCCACAATTATAGCATACCTTGGAAGGCTTTGAACAGTTTGACCTTATATGTCCCTCCTCTCCACATCTCGTAGCATCTAACCGGCGATCGTTCTCTTCCCTAGAATTTGTTGATGGTGTTGATGTTGTTTGGACGCGCCTTCCCGCCATCGTTAAATCTTCTCTTTTAGATTGGACATCTCTTTCCATAATATCAACGCTGTCGTGCGCTTTTACCCATGCATCACTCATTCTCACTCGCTCGCTTATTTCTTCTTTCAAATTTCAGATTCCAAATTTTATCATCTTATACTCGCCAAAGAGTGCTTCATTCAAGCATCACATATCGGGTAACACAAGCTTGAATCGTTGCATCCTTTTGCTCCACGATCGCTCGCAATTCTTTAGCCTTGCTTTTTCTTCAACTCATGAATACGATTTTGCAATTCTATATTTCGATCATAAAATACCTCTAATAAACTCTCTTCGGTACCTCTTCTTCCTCTTCTTCCTCACTCTCCGTTACCTCTGCAATTATCTCGTGCAACTATCAATTCTTCACTCACCACATGGATATCTCTAATTCCTTCTTCACCGACATCACATTATCCTCGTTGGCGATTAGAGGTGTCTCCACGATCTCATTCACTCCATTGTTAACGCTCTCGTTAGCCATTCTAAAAAACTATCATAAAACAAGGGTTAATTAAATAAATTAACAAATCACATAATACCCTATAATATGACCAACCAACAAATAAGCTTAGGTAAGACACACTAGCGAAGGATTTACTCGCTCTCCCTCCTAGTTCTATTCCCCGATCTCCGCCAGAGATCATATCCCTAAGCTCGATATTAACTGTGACGCCCCAAAAATAGGTATACACAACACCCATTCGAGTCGCCAAATACACGGTACAAGAAAGCAAAACTACAACTTCAATAATACAAATGTCGTGTGAAATACGACAATATATACTGTGAGTTTAAATACAAATATTATCTTCTAGACAATATCTATACTCAAATAAATCCTCATCACATTTATTGATACATTATTTAAAAAAAATGGTGAGGACTACTAAACAACTCTCTCTAGAACCTTCATTCCATACCCCACTAAGTACTCGCTACATTCTCGCCTCCTGAGAAGAAAAATGGAACAACAAGGAAAAGGGTGAGTTCAACTAGCCCAGTAAAGAATATTATGACTAAGATAATATACAACAAATTATCGTTAGTCTCCAACAGGGAAAAATCTGATAGAATACAATAGACAACAAGTTTTAGATCAATATTCATAGCAATGAAATAATAATTCATAGAAAGAGTTACGTAGAGAATGAAATCTACTATAATCTATGAATTTAATGTCCCATCATCAATATTTTATCCTCGTAACATCAATCAATATTCATCTCAAATCAAATATTCATCTTTGCACTACAGCCAAAGATATTCATCAATCCATTATGTTCATCTCAACACTGCTCATCTTTGCACTAAAGGCCAAAGATATTCATCGATCGGTCATATGTTCATTTAAACACCGCTCATCTTTGCACTAAAGGCCAAAGATATTCATCACCGGCCATGTTCATTTAAACACTGCTCATCTTTGCACTACTGAAAGCCAAAGATATTCTTCAAATAATTCATCTTTGCACTACAGGCCAAAGATATTCTTCAGAAATCATTCATCTTTGCACTACAGGCCAAAGATATTCAATAATATCATCATTTAAGACTGAGGATGATGAAAAATATTTTTAAAGAACGAATCCAGTGAAACAAAATGACAAGGATTAAGGATTAAGGATTCGTACTTTGTTTTATCCATGTCCAACAATACCTCAAAAATAATCATAGTGGTGTAAAATTCAAGAATGATCAAAACATGGATACAATCAAAGCTAGTATCCAAAATAGATATTTTGGATGAAAAGAAGAAATTTTATTTTTCGATGAATAGTGCCGTATACGTGAATAGTGCCGTATACGTGAATAGTGCCGTATACGTGAATAGTAACTCCGACACCAAAAGATAGAAATTCCACAAAAAACATTTTCACGCTTCATGAATAGTACTCGTGAATAGTAACTCGTGAATAGTAACTCATGAATAGTAACTCGTGAATAGTAACTCATGAATAGTAACCTTGACATGAAAAAGTTCCAAATTTGATAAAACTTCAGATCAACATTTCAAAGATAATGATATTGAAGAAATAATATCATTACGAAAAAAATAATATCCCTTACCTCAAAGAATCAAGATTTCTTGGAAGGAAAGATCTAAGTGATGTTTGAATGAAACTTGTCTTGAACAACAACTCTCAAAGTATCTAAATACTCACAAAATACACTCAATAATATAGAGAGAAAAGAGAAAAACTTTATTTCCGTGTGATTTTCAATTCTAACTTAGCCCTCTATTTATAGGAAAATGTTAGCCCACCAAGGCATTTCTTGACTGCTACCGATGGCTTTACCTTTACTATTGCCACCCACCACATTTGAAATAAAATTCAGCACATTTTTTCACCAACCACAAGTGGGGCCCACTCAATTCTAGAATTTTCCACCAAAATCAATTATAACCCTACTTTCCTAATCAAACACCTCTTAAAATTTATAACAAATCATTCGTTCATTTTAACGGTTCAAAATTTGTGGACATATACTCAACTTATATATGTATAACATATCCAAAAATTACAACGATCCAACGGTTTGGATTAAATATTATAACTCACACAATAAAGCTATAATAACACCGATTTAATCTTTTAATACCTCCAATCCGACAAAATACAAATAAAACATCTCAGCATTAATTCCTTCATTAATAACCACATAAATAAATCCATCATTTATATTCATATAAAATAAATATTTCCTTATCATATGAATCAATAATTAATTATTCACAAATAATATTACAGAATCATATTTATGACAACCAGGCTGTTCCCAGGAAAGATGGGGCTTTCCAATAAGGATCTCTCCTTACTGGCGCGCAATTAGGTGACCAAACCTGTCCTTAGATAGAACTTTCTAGAAATTGCCAATAATGTTATCTAATAATATTATTCAAATAATATGAATTATTGATCTGATAATGGGAAATACTGTGCAGTGACAATTATTGAACAACAATAATATAAAATATCAACGCACCAATTATTGAATCAATAAAATAAAATATTGAATAAGAATTCACCGTGGAAAATTATTGAGTAGTGCCATCTTACGTAAGGATCAATAATTCAACAATATCGCAATACCGTAGTGCTATCTTTATGCAACCACGCCAGACATCGTTATTTTAACCAATTTGTGTTCCAATGTCTTAAATCAGTAATAACTACGCCAAGTTATTTTTAACCAACTTATATTTGTCGCTTTCTTCATCCAATCGCTTTCAAGTTATGGGGCCCACACATGGTCAAGCTACTGTCGCATTTAATATTCCCGACAAAGATTTAATATTCCACGACCAAACGAATATTCCCAAACAAAATGAATATTTTATAACCACTTGCTTATTTTGAAATATTTGCGTATTTTACCCCTAACTATCCACATTAATCAAATCAACCCTTACTATTTCAAAATAATAAATAAAGGAAATTCCTTTTTATTTAAAAAAAATTTCGGGGTCTTACAATGTTGGTAGGATAGGAGGAATAGGCATGACCACTGGATGTGCATTTGGATTGTAGCGGGAAAACGCATCAGCAAGCGTGTTAAATGCATTGGCATTATACTGATGCATTAAATCTTGATATTGGGCCAACCACAAAAATTGATTCCTTGAGCTCCGAGGTGGTTGCTCTTGCATAGGTTCCGCTCCAACTAGGGGTGAGGGTTGGCGGATCATAATATAGCCTTCTCCACGTGGATGTGATCTCGCCCCTTCCCATGCCTTGTACCTCTCAATTGTAGCATGATCGATTATAGCCATTGGTTGTTGGACAGGCTCAGAAGGTTACCACTGCACCCTAGCTTTACGGCATAGATCAATGATTAAGAAACCATTTAGCAAACCTCCTGTAGTACTCCCTCGTAGCAACCGGTCAATGGAATCTTGAATACATTCCCCCATATCGACATTGTAGAATGCAATAGAGTTATTCACACGGTAATGGTGGTGAACAATTTTATATAATAGCCGAGCCCGTGCCTTGGTTACATTATTTTGGTGGCGTATGGGCATTAAACGGGCACATATAAATGCATACCAAGCTTTACCATATCGACTAAGTGCTGAGTGGGGAAAACTTATCTTTTCATCCGTTTTGGCTTTAATTACCCATTGAGTTCCTAGTTTGCATAATTTGACAATAAACTCGTTTAGATCGGGCAAACCATCTTCATATTGGTCAACTTGTGGTGCCTCTAACCCAAAATACGCGTTGATAGCATTGGCATGAAACGCCACCGATTTACCCCGAACCATGGCTACGTGATTGACATGTTCCATTACATTGGCATAAAACTCTTTCACTATATTGATCGCCACTGGAAGTGGTTGTTCTACTAACTGAAACCAATTACGCTCTAAAATTTGCAAAGCCATATCACCATCCAAATTAGCATCCGGCTTCAATCCACGTTCTAGCACCAAATTCTTCTTGTCGATGGATGACTTAAATCGTTCTGCGGCCCTCTCACTACCAAATTTCGTATGATCATATTGAGGTCGAGTAGTGTATGTGGATGGGCGTTGTCTTCTGTGGGAAGACATGGTGTTTCTGGTGCTGTTTAGGCTCAAAATTTGGTTTAGGATCTTTATCAAACAATTGGTGAGCGGAATGAGTACTTCCCCCAAAATTGGTTGATTAGTATTATCTTGCTAGCCAATATGTGAAATCAAACAATACACTCCTTGGGCACCCAATTTCCAAAGTTTTTTCACCAAATTGATATCAATAAAAGAGAAGAATATTGAGGATGAAGTAAGTTGTGCTTACCTTGAATAATTTTGTGTTTCCCTCTTTGTAAAGATGTCCCAATTTGAATGAATTTGTGCAAGGAAGGAATTAGATTTAGGATTGGAGTGTAGTGTTTATATCTGATATGAATTTGACTACTTGTATGGTTGGAGTTCATATAGGGGATTGAAAACCAACATGGGTTGGGAGATAGAGAGTGTATGGGTTTAATGTGAATGGAAGTTAAAAAGGAGAAGGAGAAGTAGAGATGGTGTAGTGGGGGTTATAGGAGTTATGGAGTAGTGGAAGTGTTAAGGGTGTAGGATAAGTGGGGAAGTTAAGTGTACGAAGGAGAGGTGAAGTGGTTATGGCCTAAGACACGATAATTAAAACACGTTCAACGCCTGAGTTTTCCTAGCGGCGTGGCCCGCGCTGTGTATATGCATGAGATGGCACGCCCCATGCTAGGAGATCAGTAGTTGTTGGCGTAGTAGCGCATCCCGTGCTGTATCTATGTATTGGGTAGCGCAGCCCGCGCTAGGGGGTCAGTAGCATGATGGAGTAGTGGCGCGCCCCACGCTCATTGTATATTGGATATAGCGCGCCCCGCACTGTGGGATTGGTGAATTGGCGCGGTCCACACTAGCATGTCAGTAAGTGTCTGGGGTAGTGGCGTGCCCCGCGTTGCGTTTGTGTGTTGGGTAGCGCAGCCCGCGCTAGGGGGTCATTAGCCAGATGCCTCAATTTTTCTAGAGTTACCTGCGAATCTTCCAAAAATGTAGTCAAACTTCTATGAAAAATGCATATTTATAAACTAAAATATAAAGAATAACTAAAAGAGAAAGAGTTTAGAGCTTGGGTTGCCTCCCAAGTAGCGCTAGTTTTAACGTCATAAGCCCAACGATGCCTCTTGTATCATTGTGAATCAGCAAGGGAAATGTTGATGATATCCCAATTTGAATCACCACCCCAGTAATGCTTTAACCGTTGGCCATTGACCTCGAAAGTCTCCAATGGATTTCTACTGTAAAGTTCAACGGCGCCACGTGAGAAAACTATTTTGATGGTGAATGGTCCCGACCACCTTGATTTTAGTTTTCCTGGGAACAATCTCAACCGTGAGTTGAACAATAGGACTGATTGCCTAGGCTCGAATGTTCTTTGTATCAATTTCTAATCATGCCATCTCTTGACCTTTTCCTTGTACAACTTTGAGTTCTCGTTGACTTGCAGTCAGAATTCGTTGAGCTCATTTAGCTGAAGTAGTCTCTTTTCACCCACCGTTGCTTGATCGAAGTTCTGTTTCTGAATAGCCCAGTAGGCCTTGTGCTGTAACTCGACCAGTAAGTGACAAGCTTTCCCGTATAGTAGTTGATATTGAGACATGCTAATCGGTGTTTTATACGCAGTCTGATAGGCCCATAGTGCATCGCCCAATCTGAGAGACCAATCCTTTCTGTTTGGGTTCACCACCTTTTCTAAGATTTTCTTCACTTCCCTGTTCGAAACCTCATCTTGACCACTGGTTTGGGGATGATATGCTGTATCTACCTTATGGTTGACCCCATACTTTGCCAATAGAGCTGTAAACATTTTGTTGCAGAAGTGATTACCTTCATCACTTATAATAGCTCTCGGCGTGCCAAATCTCGTAAAAATGTTCTTCTGTAAGAATTTGAGAACCACTTTGGCATCGTTAGTTGGGAGTGCTGCGACTTCAACCCGCTTGGAGACGTAATCCACTGCAAGCAAAATGTACTGATTGTTAAGTGATGAAGGGAATGGCCCCATGAAATCTATGCCCCATACATCAAAAATCTAAACTTCTAGAATTGTTTGTAGTGGCATCTCATTCCTTTTTCGATATGTTGCCCGCCCTTTGACATCTATCACATGTTTTAACAAATTGGTGGGCGTCCTTGAACAATGTAGGCCAATAAAACCCAGCTTGAAGCACTTTTGTCGCTGTTCTTTCACTACCATAATAACCCCCATACGTCGATGAGTGACATTCATGCAGTATGTTCTTCACTTCACTATAGGGCACACATCTTCTCATCATCTTGTAGGCACACTATTTGAATAAGTAAGGCTCATCCCACATATACCATTTGACGTCATGAAGAAACTTCTTTTTCTGTTGTCGTGTAAGATCAGGGGGAAGAATGTTCCTCACTAGATAATTCGCGAAGTCCGCGTACCATGGAAATTCTGTATTTATCCCGAACAGTTGCTCATCCGGGAATGAATCGTTGATTACACACTTATCCTCTTCCTTTTTATTTTGATTTTCCAGCCTAGATAATTGATCGGCGACTTGGTTCTCTGTCCCCTTTCTATCCTTTATCTCTAAATCAAACTCTTGTAAAAGGAGAATCCATCTGATTAGGTGTGGCTTAGCATCTTTTTTTGAAATCAAGTACCGAATGGCCGAGTGATCAATATAAACTACCACCTTAGTCCCGATCAAGTATGCCCAAAATTTATCGAACGTATACACCACTGCAA
This sequence comes from Panax quinquefolius, assembly GCA_020205615.1. Taxonomy (NCBI): domain Eukaryota; kingdom Viridiplantae; phylum Streptophyta; class Magnoliopsida; order Apiales; family Araliaceae; genus Panax; species Panax quinquefolius. Next base: position 58,303,652 of record CM035173.1, read on the forward strand.
GTATCTTTTTCTGTAGTTGTGTAGTTCAATTGAGTCTCTGTGAGTGTCTTACTTGATAATATATGGCATGAAATACCTTCTCTCGGTGTTGACCCAAAACTGCCCCAACTGCATATTCGCTTGTATCACACATTAGCTCGAAAGGCATATTCCAATCCAGTGCGACGATCACAGGAGCTGTAGTCAACTTCTTCTTCAATAGCTCGAATGCCACTATACACTCCTCATTAAATTTTAAAACCGGATCCTTTTCTAAAAGACTGCACAAAGTTTTTGCAATTTTAAAAAAGTCATTTATGAATCTCCTGTAGAACCCAACATGTCCCAAAAAACTTCTAATTCCCTTAACTGAACTCGGGGGAGGCAGTTTCTCAATTGTTTCTAGCTTAGCTTTATCAACCTCCAATCCTTGAGCCGAGACTTTGTGTCCCAAAATTACACCTTCTTAAACTATAAAGTGGCACTTTCCCAATTAAGGCCCAAATTTGTGTCTATGCATCTTTGTAGGACCATTACCAAATTCTCCAAGCACGCATCAAAATTATCCCCATACACAGAGAAGTCGTCCATGAAGACTTCCACATTTTCTCCACCATGTCCGAGAAGATGGCCATCATACTCCGCTGGAAGGTAGCGGGTGCATTACACAAACTAAACGAGATTCTCCTGAATGAAAATGTGGCGTATGGGCATATAAATATAGTTTTCTCTTGATCTTCAGGAGCGATGACGATCTGATTATAACCCAAATATCCATTTAATAAGCAGTAGTATTCATGTCCCGCTAGTCTGTCCAACATTTGATCGATAAAGGGCAACGAGAAGTGATCTTTGCGGGTCGCCTTATTCAACTTCCTGTAATCCATGCAGACCCTCCAACCAGTCACTGTCCTTATCGAAATTAGCTCGTTGTCTTCATTCTGAACCACGGTCATTCCTCCCTTTTTTGGCACACATTGCACCGGACTAACCCACTTACTGTCTGAAATTGGGTAAATGATACCCACATCCAACCATTTAAGTATTTCCTTCTTCACTACTTCTTTTATGATCGGGTTGAACCGTCTTTTGTTGTTCCACTATCGGTTTTACATTGTCTTCCATCAGAATTTTGTGCATGCAAAAGGATGGGCTGATTCCCTTGATATCTGCGATTTTTCATCCTATAGCCGATTTGTGGTCCCTTAGCACTCTCAGCAACTTCTCTTCCTACAATTCGTTAAGTGCAGCAGAAATAATACCAGGTAACGAAGTAGAATTGCCTAAATACTCATACCTGAGGTGTTTAGGGAGTGGCTTAAGTTCAAGAGTCGGTGGCTCCTCCAATGACGTTTTCATCCTTTTTGTGGCTTTTTCCTCCGCGTACAATGGTTCAAAAGGTGTTTTAAATCTGCTAACTCATGGCAAGGAGTCTAGCATCTGCAAGTAATCCAAAAATTCTGGATCATCGAACTCTTCATCCCCCAATAATGTCATTTCCAATGGATTGTTAACCAAACTCTTGTTCATGTCTTCGCTGATTATCTGGTCAATAATATCCATCCTAAAACATTCTTCTTCATCCGTAGGGAATTTCATGGCCTTGAATACGTTAAATTTTATTTCTTGATCTTGGACCCTCATAGTAAGTTCACCTTTTTGTACATCGATGAGTGTCCTACCCATAGCCAAGAAAGGTCTCCCTAGGATAATTGGGATGTTCTTATCCTCCTCAAAATCCAGAATAATGAAATCCGCGGGAAATATAAAATTGTAAACTTTGACCAATATGTCCTCTACAATACCTCTCGGGTACATAACTGACCTATCCGCCAACTGCAATGAGATGTTCGTAGGCTTTGGAGCGGGCAAACCCAATTTTGTATAAACTGATAATGGCATAAGGTTCACACTTGCCCCCAAATTACACAAACATTTGTTGAACGCCATTTTCCCAATCGTGCATGGAATAGTGAAACTCCCTGGATTTTTTAACTTGGGTGGCAACTTTCGCTGTAAAACTGCGCTACACTCCTCTGTTAATGCTACTGTCTCGAAATCTTCTAACTTCTTTTCCCTGGACAAAATCCCTTTCATGAATTTTGCATAACTAGGCATCTGCTCCAGGGCTTCTGCGAACGGGATGTTAATCTGAAGTTTCTTAAAAATTTCCAAAAATTTCGCAAACTACTTGTCTAATTTCTGCTTTTGGATTCTCTGCTGAAACGGTGGGGGAGGATAGACAACTGGTTCGTTAACTGGTTTGCTCTTTTCCACTTGTTTTTCTTCCCCCTGCTTGACCTCAACCGCTGTATTTTCACTATCTGTCTCAACCTCCTTTGTAGTCGAATTTTTTGTTTCCTGACCATCAAGCTGTTTTCCACTTCTCAACATAATTGCTTGACATTGCTCGTGGTTACCCTTCAGATTTCTTTCGGTGTCACTTGGTAGAGTCCCTTGTGGTCTATTATTCAACGCTAATGCAATTTTTCCCATTTGATTCTCTAGATTCTTGATGGCCATCTCTTGCGATTTCAATATTGCCATTGCTTTATTTTTCATAGCCACCTCATTGCTTGTTATGTACTTTGTCAACAATTCCTCCAAATCTGATTTCCTCTCTTGATGTTGCACTGGTTGTTGATGATTCTGGAATCCTGGGGGATATAATGGTCTTGGAGCTTGTTGATGCTGATTATTACTCCATGAAATGTTCATATGATTCTTATTCCCTTGATTGTAAGCATTCTGGTATGTATTCTATGGAATTCTGTTGTAGCCACCCACAAATTGTACTAACGCTGGGTTGATTGCGCATTGATCTGTAGGATGCTCACCCGTGCACAATTCACAAATAACCGCAACTTGATGTGTCTGTGCCCTTGTCATAGCATCCAACTTCTTTGAAAGTGTTAAAATTTGCGCTTGTATTGCTGTCACACCATCTACTTCTAACACTCCAGCTACCTTTGCTTATGTCATTCTTGCCGTGGGCCACTGGTAGTTGTTAGCTGCCATAGTCTCTATCAATTCGTAAGCCTCCTCATAACTTTTGGGCATAAACGCTCCACCCGAAGCCGTATCAATACTGGTTCTGAGATTTCCGTTCAATCCGTTGTAAAATGTGAACATCTGCAACCACTTAGGCAATCAATGATGTGAGTACTTTCTGAGCAATTCCTTGTATCTTTCCTACGCCTCATATAGTGACTCCCCGTGTTGCTGTTGAAACATTGTTATCTCATTACTCATTTTTGCAGTTTTCGCTGGTGGGAAGAATTTTGCAAGAAATTTCTGAGCGAGGTCTTCCCAAGTAGTTATTGATCCCGGCGATAGAGAATGTAACCAACACTTCGCCTTGTCCCGTAAGGTGAATGGGAACAAGCAAAGTCTCACCGTATCACCTGACACCCCATTGTACCTGAATGTGTCACAAATTTCCAGAAAGCTGACTAAGTGTTCATTCGGATCATTATTTGCCAATCCCCCAAAATGAACTGAATTTTAAATCATTTGAATCGTCCCAGGCTTGATTTCAAAGGTGTTCGCAGCTATAGCAGGCCTAGTGATACTCGATTGCAGCTCAATCACCTTGGGAGTAGCAAAATCCCTCAACGCTTTCTGATCTTCGGCAGCCATTGCTTTGTCTTTTTTAGAGTCTTTGAATTCTTCTCTTGTTTCCTTGATCCACTTACTTAACCTCTGAAACCGTTTCTCAATATCGTCCTCAAAAGGAAGCAAGTCTGAATTTTTGGACCAAGTTTGTATAAACCACTTCAAAAACCTTAAATAAGACAAACAAAAACAAAAAATAAAAATGTTTAAGTAAAACTGGACTAATGAAACTGATATCGTAAAATATTAAAATCTATACTAAATTTGTCCCCGGCAACGGCGCCAAAAACTTGTTGGGTAAAATCTAATTACGCACAACACGCAAGTATACGTGGTCAACAAGTAATATAATAGTAAGTAAAGTATCGTTCCCACAGAGACAATTAAGTAAGAATTTAACCTCACAATTATCAATTTCCTATTAATCCTAATTTTATTAAACTATCCAAATCAATGTTTAAAATTATAAAAACTAAATTATTAATAAATATAAGATCACAAACGAATCACAAATATTAAAAACTGACATTTCAAACAATTAATGGAGAATTAGGCTTACGATTTCACCCTAAGCTTCAATCTGATTTTTACACTTTTATTCCAGTTCAATTCACTATCCTAGTTTATTAATCAAGAACATGAATGTAGCACTAGTCACCTCTCGATGCACTAATACTGTATTAACTCAAATCCACAAATTAGATAGAAACAAGGTAAACACCTTAATCAACTAACTCACTATATCTCTATGTGAATTATAATTAAAGAAGGTTTAAGATTAAGTCTTTTATCCGATTACATGCGATGTCAAGCATATCTCTACCTTAACATTCATCAAGATTCTGTTCATTCACAAAATTCAAGAACACATGCTATATTAACTAAGTCTAGATTCGTACTTCCTCTCTCGAATTCATACAAATCCACAAAGAACTGTTGATCAGGCAATTCATAAATTCAAGCTCAAATTAATATAGATAACTGGATCATAGATTATTAAACTGGAAATCATAGTTACATAATCGTCGTTTCACTTAAGGATCCATCATAAGCATAAAAAGTAAATTAGTTCATAATAAATGAATTAAATACTGAATAAATAAAAGTCAACATCATCCCAATTACACAAATTGAAATTAAAGGAGAATAGTAATAAACCAACCTTCTCGTCCTTCAATTCTGCAATCTTTGTGAAAAATCCTCTCTTCTTCGTTCCTCCAAGTTCTTGTTCTTCAATCTTGTTTTCAAAGTGTGTCTGAATTATGATGATGATTTTTCCTTTCACACATAGCATAAATTTGCCTCACTTCAGCTCCACACCATCAATCCTAATCCAACTCTAACTCATTACCAAGAAAATCTAAAAGAAGTCCAAATCCTTTTCAAAACCAATAAGTCATTAGTCAAAGACTCCCAAGAGCATGAAATAACAACCATAACACAATCCTATTATAATCGTATTACATAAAGAATTTATAGCTCCCAACACTGCCCATCATCCAACACATACTAATCTTGCCCAAATTCAAATCCCAGAATAAATACGCCCCCACGCTATGATGTATATTCTCCGACAAATACGTACCGCTAGCCATCGCATTGTAAGAAGAAGCCACGCACTAGCGCCAGCGCCCATACCGCTTTACTTAGCACCACAACGCGCCCCACGCTAGGAAGTCAGAATGTCCATAATTGTTTGAAAAATCCTTCCAATGCTAGCATCTTGATAAGCTTACTAATTATCCTACAACAAGCACAAAACCCATCAAAAGTAACATAAAAGTAACCAAAAATGAAAAATACAACAAATTAAAGGAATATAAATCATAGGTTAAAAATCTACTCATCAACTACATCAGCTAAATTCATTGCATTCAAAGATATATAGATTAAAGAGAGAGAAAAATCATAAAGCTAGCTCATTTGTTCACAAACTCTCAACCAAACCCTTCTCTCTCTAAACCCACAAATTTTATTAGTGGACCAGTCCCAAATCAAACCCCTAACACCCCAATAACAGATTAAGAAGCCAAGATTCAAGCATTGTTCATAGATCGGTATAAGCCTAAACTAAAATTTGATCTTGTATGCTAAGTTGGATTTCATGTTTTTGTGTTTAATCTTGTGTTATTAGATGCTATTTAGTGATCTATGATGTTACATCATAGATCCATAACATCAAAATGCTCAAAAATCAAGTTTTTCAAACTATCAAGAACCCTAGATTTATGAACTGACAACTGAATGTCAGAGGCCATAAATCTAGATCTATTTATAATTTTGCTTGTTTAATGTATTGAACTTGTAGTGTGTTAGAAGTAGAGTTTTCTAGAACTGGAATCATGGTCATACCATGTATAGATTACAAGTTTTGGATGGTCAAAGTACGTTGACCGGCTATGACTTTCTGTTTCTAGGTAACCCAAAATTTACCCAGAAACGTCTAACAATGAGTTCATGGGCTCTGATCTTGTAGGTATTATGTGATTTGTTTTTGTTGTTGTATCCATGTTATAAAATGTGACGCCCCCAAAATAGGTCCACACGACCCATTCTGAGTCGCCAGATATCATACTATAAAAATCAAATACAAACTTCATTTATACAACTGTTGAACTGTCGTGCAGAATACGACCACAGTTAAACTGTGAGTTTTAATACAAATGTATGTAACTCTCATGGTGCCTCAATCAAAACCTTACAATGGTACTTTACATAAAAGTACAGTCAAAAATTGTTTTAGAAATTAAAATCTTTGGGAAGTGCTCAAGGAAACCTTCGTACATGGGAGGTCACGCGTCTAGGTTATGATAGATATCATATGTCCATAGAATTATCCTTGGTTGACCCAATAGACCCCAAAGAAAAACGATAAGATTACTATAATCTTTTTTCCAATGGTGAGTCTTCTCTTGACATATAATTATCTCCGTTGTCTCCAAGTGAAAATTATATTTCAAATAAACTCCAAGATTATATAGGTAGTGCTCGTAGATATACTCAGAAAGTGGATGTGCACAACCCTGTCTTATGATAACACAAGGTTGTATGTCATTAGACATCTTGTATGATAGTGACAAAACACCCTTCCAAAGTTGAGTTTACCTCACCCTATTCGGTTCACCAAAATTAAATATCAAATGACGTATACAATACGACACACTTATCTAAAGTTCTCAATAAAACTATTTCCATACTATTTAGGGAGAACCTCAACAGCTATAGACCACCGCTCTAATCATCTTAATACCTTCGCTTTCAACCCAAACCTACACCTTTATTATCTGAAAGGAATTGTGAAGCAAAAGGGTGAGCAAAACTAGCCCAGTAAAGAATATCATGACTAAAGATAATTAAATTATCAATAGCTTTCATCAATAATAAATCAGAGATTTAGAATATATGGTAGATGATAAAACTTTTCAACCATAGTTGTAGCGGAACGAGCAATCCATTAAAAGAGTCAAATAGACCATAAGGTCTATTATCTTCTCCATGTTAAAAGTCCACCAACAATATTTTATCCCTGTAACATTAATTAATAGTTCCTGTCCACAATCATATGAATAATTCATAATCATAATTGTGGTTCTAAATTCCTCTTCGCACCTAGGACGAAGATAATTTTCATCACCTATCTTCACCTGAAACATCAAAAATCATAGTTATACCAAATCACAATTTCTGCTCATAATCATACTAATAAATTCATCTTTGCACTACGGCCAAGATATTCATTAACAATTCATCTTTGCACTACAAGCCAAAGACATACAACTGTATTTTAAAAGAGCCATGTAGAGCATGATATCTACTATCTTTTACGAATTAAAAGTGTATAATCAATATTTTATCGCTGAGACTCAGCTTAATAAATAATCCACATCATCGAATCATCCCTGCACTACGGCCAAGGATATTCATGTTATCATTAATGGTCATGATTATACCGAATAATCCCTGGTTATAATAATACCAATAACTATCCATCAGCGCACTACGGGCCAATGAGGACTTTTACCACATCATCTATAACATTACGGGTCATGATTATACCGAATGATCCGTGGTCATAATCACACCAATAAACAGTTCATCTATGCACATAAGCCAAAGATACTCATCAATTAATAGTTCATCTTTGCACGTAAGCCAAAGATATACAACTATAAAACCAATAATCAACAGTCCATCTTTGCACGTAAGCCAAAGATATACAACTATAAAACCAATAATCAACAGTCCATCTTTTCACGTAAGCCAAAGATATACAACTGTAAAACGAATATTCAACAGTCCATCTTTGCACGTAAGCCAAAGATATACAACTGTAAAACCAATAATCAACAGTCCATCTATGCACGTAAACCAAAGATGACTTTCATCACAATATAAGCATGAGGATGATGACAATGATATAAGCATTAATCAAACAAAATCAAGGATAAATATAAATATTAAGGACTTTAAATTTATCCAAATATTATCAATCACTTAATAAACTCATAATCTAATATTATTAATATTATAACAATATTTTAATTACTTCTTAAACTTATAAACAATTTATTTCAATTGTTTACACTTTACCAAATAATGCATTTAATCATTCAAAATGCCATACTCATAAGATTTCATCACCAATGATCAAATCCTCATCAAAAATCAAGATATACCCTATATAGGATTCCCAAGCCATAAAATCCTATTTTCCAATTTTGTTACTTCACATAACATATTTAATTCATTTACTTATAACTAGTTCATTTTCATGAAAAATACCAAATCAGTCCCAAAAATATTTCTTTTCTGGGATTTAGAAGAATATAGTCCTATATTGAACATATATTTTTCTTAGAATTTTTAAAATTCATTTACTATTTTTCATATGGCCAAAACTTCCGATTATTTAGACATTTATCATAAATTGTACTTTTGTCCAAAAATTTCGAAATTTACAGGGTATACTCCTGTTATATACATGTACTCCCAATAAAAATTTCACTAATTTTGGAGTTAACCACAAGGAGTTATAAGGGTTTAATTTTAAAATAGTTTTTTCCAATAAAATTCATAACTCCTAATCTATACATACAAAAATCGCCATTTTTGGACAAAATCTAGAAAACTCATCAAATTATCATTTTAAATTTTTCCAGAATTTTTGAGGGTAAGAAAAATTACGAAACTGCAAATGGAGTTTTGCCCGCCATGCGGTAATCCACGTAGACAGATCATTTCCACAATTTAATAAGGAATGAATACAAAGGATCATTCACCATGCATGCGGTAATCCACATAGACAGGTTATTCCAATAGAATAATAAAGAATGGAATAACAGAAGAATTCACCATGCATGCGATAGACGCACAGGCAGGTTATTCCCAACAGAATAATAAAGAATAGAACCAGGTCATGCGTAATCCGCACAAACAGGATATTTCAATAGAATAATAAAGAATGGAAATAGGTCATGTGTGACGCCCCCAAAATAGGTCCAATCCATCCAACCTATTCTGAGTCACCAAATACATGGTACAGAAAATAACTACAACTTTATTACTACAATTGTCGTGCAAAATACAACAACACATATGTTGTGAGTTTAAATACCAATCGCTCACTCGACACCAACTTGTGTCAGCACCTCACATTGATACCTTACATAAAGTTACAGTCAATAACTGTTTTAGAAATTAAAATCTTTGGAAAATGCTCAAGAAAACCTTTGTACATGGGAGGCCATGCATCTAAGTTATAATAGATATCATATGACTGGAGAATTATCCTTGGTTGACCCAATATACCCCCAAAAAAATGAGAAGATTGCTATCATGTTCTTTCTAATGGTGAGTCTTTTCTTAACATATAACTATCTCCACTGTCTGCAATTGAAAATTATATTTCAACCAAACTCCAAGATCATATAGGTAGTGCTCGTAGATATACTCAGCAAGTGGATGTGCACAACCCTGTCTTATGATAACTCGTAGGTCATTAGACATCTTGTATGATAGTGACAAAACACCCTTCCAAAGTTGGGTTCACCTCAACCTATTCGGTTCACCAAAATTAAATATCAAATGACGTATACAATACGACACACTTATCTAAAGTTCACAATAAAATTATTTCCATACTATTTAGGGAGAACCTCAACAACTATAGACCACCGTTCTATTCCCCTGTTATCCCCGCTCGACCCAGCAACACTCTTATTACCTGAAAGGAATTGTGAAGCAAAAGGGTGAGCACAACTAGCTCAGTAAAGAATATCATGACTAAAGATAATTAAATTATTAATAGCCTTCATCAGTAATAAATCAGAGATTTAGAACATATGGTAGATGATAAAACTTTTCAACCATAGTTGCAGTGGAACGAGCAATCCATTAGAAGAGTCAAATAGACCATTATCTTATCTATGTTAAAAGTCCACCAACAATATTTTATCCCTGTAACATCAATCAACAGTTCCTGTCCACAATCATATGAATAACTCATAATCATATTTGTGGTTCCAAATTCCTTTTCTCATCCAGGACGAAGATATTTTTCATCACCTGTCTTAACCTGAAACATCAAAGATCATGGTTATACCAAATCACAGTTCCTGTTTATAATCATACTAATAAATTCATCTTTGCACTACGGGCCAAAGATATTCATTAACAGTTCATCTTTGCACTACATGCCAAAGATATTCAGCAACAAGTCATCTTTGCACTACGGCCAAAGATATTCATCAATAATTCATCTTTGCATTACAGGCCAAAGATATTCAATAATAGGTCATCTTTACACTACAGGCCAAAGATATTCAATAATAGGTCATCTTTGCACTACGGGCCAAAGAGAATCCATAGTTACGATCACACCAATAATCTACCCATCTTTACACTTAAGTCAAAGGGAAATTTCATCACCGGGATTATAAAAATGTTATATATGATAATAAAAACAATATGATCAACAACTGCATTTAATTTCAAGAGTAAGATTCATAAATCAATGATTTCATAACACTTTAATCCAAATGTTATAAATCACTTAATAATCTCATAGTCTAATATTATTAATATTACCACAATATTTTAATTATTTAGACTTTTCAAATTAATACATTTAATCATCCTAAAATGCCAAACTCATAAAATTTCATCACCAATAACCAAAACCCTCATCAAAAATCTGCATATACCTTATATAGGATTCCCAAGCCATAAAATTCTATTTTCCAATTTTGTTACTTCACATAACATATTTAATTCATTTACTCATAACTAGTACATTTTCATGAAAAATACTAAATCTGTACAAACAAATTTTCTTTTCTGGGATTTAGCAGAACATAGTCCCATATTGAACATATATTTTTCTCAGAATTTTTAAAATTCATTTACTATTTTTCATATCATAAATTGTACTTTTATCAACAAATTCTGAAATTTACAGGGTATACTGATATTATATAGATGTATTTCCAATAAAAATTTCATCAATTTTGGAGTTAACCACAAGGAGTTATAAGGGTTTACTTTTAAAATAGTCTTTTCCCATAAAATTCAAAACTCCAAATCTATACATCCAAAGATCGCCATTTTTGGACACAATCGAGAAAACTCATCAAAATATCATTTCAAATTTTTCCAGAATTTTTGAAGGTCAAAAAAATTATGAAACTGAAGAAACATAATAACCCTTACAATCCCTTACCTCAAAAGAGCAGTACTTCTGACTGGAACATCGGATGTAAAGCCGAAGGAAACTTGAACTGAATAGCAATTCTCAAAGTATCTAAATACTCACAAAAATACGCTCGATAATATATAGAGAGAAAACTTATGTTTCTAGTGTGATTTTCAATTCTAACTTAAGCGCCTATTTATAGAAAAATGCTAGAACGCCAAAGGAGACTAAACTAATAAAATAATATTATATTTTCTTTTTTCTCATCTTCTACGCCACCAACCATTCAATGACCAGCCATCACACTTGAAAGATTTTCTAGCACATGTTTTCCACCAAAAATAAAAAGTGGGTCCCACCCAATTTTAATAAAAATTATTTTATTTTTTGAAACTTCAATAATTCTTAATAAATAGCCTTTTATCAGAAAAATACGAATTTTATATCCATTTCACACGAAATCGAATTCTCTACAACTTTGTAGCTTTAAGTTTTTCCGAATTCCAGACAAAAAATATCCGAAATCCACAAATAGATGATTTTTAACACTTTTTAAAATTCATAACAAATCATGCGTTAATTTTTAACGGTTCAAAATTTGTGGACATATACTCAACTTATATATGTATAACATATCCTAAAATCGTAATAATTCAGCGGTCGGATTAAAATTATAACTCACGCAATAGAGCTTTAAGAACACTGATTTGATCTTTTAATACCTCCAATCCGACAAAATACTGATAAAACACCTCAACATTAATTTCTTCATTTATAACCACATAAATAAATCCATCATTTATATCTGCATCAAATAAATATTTCCTTATCATATAAATCAATAATTAATTATTCACAAATAATATTACAGAATCACAATAATAACAACCAGATAGCCTCCTGTGAAAGAGGGGATTTCGATAAGGATTTCTCCTTCTTGGCGCAAGAATTAGTTGACCAAACCTCTCATTGACAGAACTTTCTAGACATTGCCAATAATATTATTCAAATAATATGAATTATTGATCTGATAATGGAAAATACTGTGTCGTGATAATTATTGAAATAACAATAATATAAAATATCAACGCAGCAATTATTGAATCAATAAAATAAAATATTGAACAGTAATTACTATAACAATTATTGAGTAGTGCCTTCTTACGTAAGAATCAATAATTCAAAAATATTATGCAATATCGTGTGCTACTGTGCAACCACGCGTATTATTGTATTTTAACCACAGGTTATTCCAATAGTGTTAACGGTAACGATTATGCCGTTATTTATAAAAACTCAAACTTGTCGTTTTCTTCATCCGATAGTTATTCTGTTATGGGGCCCACAACTGGCTGCGCCGTCGTATGAATATTCCCCGACAACAAGAATATTCCACGACTAAACGAATATTCCCTGACAACAATGAGTATTTTATAGCCACTTGCTTATTTTGAAAAAAATTTAATATCTCACCCTTAACTTTAACTTTTTATCAATTTAACCATTTAGTTTATAACAATTATAAGAAAAATTAAATACTTTTATTTCATAAAATTCGGGGTCTTACAATCTCCCCTCCTTATGAAATTTCGTCCTCGAAATTTACGTACCTGACATTTCAATGAGTTGAGAGTACCTTGCTTTCATTTCAGATTCCATCTTCCCTGTCCTCATGATCTCTCCATTGCTCATCTCCTCGTATTTCGGGATATCATTCCGAATCACGGTTTCAAAACAAAGGTTAATTGACATATCACAATTTTTCAACTTAAGTAAGAAAATTCACTTAGGTAGGACACACACTAGCGAAGGATATTACTCATCTCTCCTTCCTAGTTCTAATCCGGGATCTCCGCCAGAGATCATATCCCTAAGCTCGATATTAACCGCGACGCCCCAAAATAGGTCCAATCCATCCAACCTATTCTCGAAGTCGCCAAATACATGGTATAGAAAACAACTACAACTTTATTACTACAATTGTTGTGCAAAATACAACAACACATATGCTGTGAGTTTAAATACCAACTGTAACTCTGGACACCAACTTGTGTCAGCACCTCACATTGATACCTTACATAAAGGTACAATCAATAACTGTTTTAGAAATTAAAATCTTTAGAAAATGCTCAAGAAAACCTTCATACATGGGAGGCCATGCATCTAAGTTATAATAGCTATCATATGACTAGAGAATTATCCTTGGTTGACTCAATAGACCCCAAAGAAAAATGAGAAGATTGCTATCATGTTCTTTCCAATGGTGAGTCTTCTCTTGACATATAACTATCTCCACTGTCTGCAATTGAAAATTATATTTCAACCAAACTCCAAGATCATATAGGTAGTGCTCGTAGATATACTCAAAAAGTGGATGTGCACAACCCTGTCTTATGATAACTCGTAGGTCATTAGACATCTTGTATGATAGTGGCAAAACACCCTTCCAAAGTTGGGTTCAACTCACCCTATTCGGTTCACCAAAATTAAATATCAAATGACGTATACAATACGACACACTTATCTAAAGTTCTCAATAAAATTATTTCCATACTATTTAGGGAGAACCTCAACAGCTATAGACCACCGTTCTATTCCCTATTATCCCCGTCAATTCGACAACACTCTTATTACCTGAAAGGAATTGTGAAGCAAAAGGGTGAGCACAACTAGCTCAGTTAAGAATATCATGACTAAAGATAATTAAATTATCAATAGCCTTCATCAGTAATAAATCAGAGATTTAGAACATATGGTAGATGATAACACTTTTCAACCATATTTGCAGCGGAACGAGCAATCCATTAGAAGAGTCAAATAGCCCATAATGTTCATTATCTTATCTATGTTAAAAGTCCACCAACAATATTTTATCCTTGTAACATCAATCAACAGTTCCTGTCCATAATCATATGAATAACTCATAATCATATTTGTGGTTCCAAATTCCTTTTCTCATCTAGGACGAAGATATTTTTCATCACCTGTCTTAACCTGAAACATCAAAGATCATGGTTATACCAAATCACGCCTCGCTTATAATCATACTAATAAATTCATCTTTGCACTACGGGCCAAAGATATTCATTAACAGCTTCATCTTTGCACTACATACGCCAAAGATATTCAAAGAATAAGTCATCTCAGCACTACTACCAAAGATATTCATCAATAATTCATCTTTGCACTACAGGCCAAAGATATTCAATAATAGGACATCTTTACACTACGGGCCAAAGATATTCAATAATAGGTCATCTTTGCACTACGGGCCAAAGAGAACCCATAGTCACGATCACACCAATAATCTACCCATCTTTACACTTAAGTCAAAGAGAAATTTCATCACCGGGATTATAAAAATGTTATATATGATAATAAAAACAATATGATCAACAACTGCATTTAATTTCAAGAGTAAGATTCATAAATCAATGATTTCATAACACTTTAATCCAAATGTTATAAATCACTTAATAATCTCATAGTCTAATATTATTAATATTACCACAATATTTTAATTATTTACACTTTTCTAATTAATACATTTATTCATCCTAAAATGTCAAACTCATAAAATTTCATCACCAATAACCAAAACCCTCATCAAAAATCTGCATATACCTTATATAGGATTCCCAAGCCATAAAATCCTATTTTCAAATTTTGTTACTTCACATAACATATTTAATTCATTTACTCATAACTAGTCCATTTTCATGAAAAATACCAAATCAGTACAAACAAATTTTCTTTTCTGGGATTTAGCAGAACATAGTCCCATATTGAACATATATTTTTCTCGAAATATTTAAAATTCATTTACTATTTTTCATATGGCCAAAATTGCCAAATATTTAGACATTTATCATAAATTGTACTTTTATCAACAAATTCCGAAATTTACAGGGTATACTGATATTATATAGATGTACTCGCAATAAAAATTTCATTAATTTTGGAGTTAACCACAAGGAGTTATAAGGGTTTACTTTTAAAATAGTATTTTCCCATAAAATTCAAAACTCCAAATCTATACATCCAAAGATCGCCATTTTTGTACACAATCGAGAAAACTCATCAAAATATCATTTCAAATTTTTCCAGAATTTTTGAAGGTTAGAAAAATTACGAAACTGAAGAAACATAATAACCCTTACAATCCCTTACCTCAAAAGAGCAGTATTTCTGACTGGAACATCGGATGTAAAGCCGAAGGAAACTTGCACTGAATAGCAATTCTCAAAGTATCTAAATACTCACAAAAATACGCTCGATAATATAGAGAGAGAAAACTTATGTTTCTAGTGTGATTTTCAATTCTAACTTAAGCGCCAATTTATAGAAAAATGCTAGAACGCCAAAGGAGACTAAACTAATAAAATAATATTATATTTTCTTTTTTCTCATCTTCTACGCCACCAACCATTCAATGACCAACCATCACACCTGAAGAATTTTCTAGCACAATATTATTTCCATCAAATGACGTATACAATACGACACACTTATCTAAAGTTCTCAATAAAATTATTTCCATACTATTTAGGGAGAATCTCAACAGCTATAGACCACCGTTCTAATCATCTTCATACCCCGCTCGACCCAGCTACACCTTTATTACCTGAAAGGAATTTTGAAGCAAAATGGTGAGCACAACTAGCCCAGTAAAGAATATCATGACTAAAGATAATTAAATTATCAATAGCTTTCATCAATAATAAATCAGAGATTTAGAACATATGGTAGATGATAAAACTTTTCAACCATAGTTGCGCTTTGAACGAGCAATCCATTAAAGAGTCAAATAGACCATAAGGTCTATTATCTTCTCATGTTAAAAGTCCACCAACAATGTTTTATCCCTATAACATCAATCAACAGCCTCATCCACAATCATATGAATAACTCATAATCATAATTCTGGTTCTAAATTCCTCTTCACACCTAGGACGAAGATAATTTTTATCACCTATCTTCACCTGAAACATCAAAAATCATGGTTATACCAAATCACAATTCTTGCTCATAATCATACTAATAAATTCATCTTTGAACTACGACAAAGATATTCATTAACAATTCATCTTTGTACTACAGGCAAAAGACATACAACTGTATTTTAAAAGAGTCAAGTAGAGAATGATATCTACTATCTTTTACGAATTAAAAGTGTATAATCAATATTTTATCGCTGAGACTCAGCTTAATAAATAATCCACATCATCGAATCATCCCTGCATTACGGCCAAGGATATTCATGTAATCATCAATGGTCATGATTATACCAATAATCCTCGTTTATAATCATACCAATAATCGCCCATCAATGCACTACGGCCAATGAGGACTTTTACCACATCATCTATAACATTACGAATCATGATTATACCAATGATCCCCGATCATAATCACACGAATAAGCAGTTCATCTATGCACATAAGCCAAAGATACTCATCAATCAATAGTTCATCTTTGTACATAAGCCAAAGATATACAAATCAGTAAAACTAATAATCAACGAAATCCATCTTTGCACGTAAGCCAAAGATATACAAATCAAAAAACTAATAACCAACAGTCCATCTTTACACGTAAGCCAAAGATATACAAATCAGAAAACTAATAATCAACAAATCCATCTTTGCACGTAAGCCAAAGATATACAACTGTAAAACCAATAATCAATAGTCCATCTATGCACGTAAGCCAAAGATAACTTTCATCATAATATAAGCATGAGGATGATGACAATGATATACACATTAACCAAACAAAGTCAAGGATAAATATTAAAGACTTTAAATTTATCCAAATATTATCAATCACTTAATAAACTCATAATCTAATATTATTAATATTATAACAATATTTTAATCACTTCTTAAACTTATAAACAATTTATTTCAATTGTTTACACTTTACCAAATAATGCATTTAATCATTCAAAATGCCATACTCATAAGATTTCATCACCAATGATCAAATCCTCATCAAAATCAGATATACCCTATATAGGATTCCCAAGCAATAAAATCCTATTTTCTAATTTTGTTACTTCACATAACATATTTAATTCATTTACTCATAACTAGTTCATTTTATGAAAAATACCAAATCAATCCCAAAATATTTCTTTTCTCGGGATTAGCGAATATAGTTCCGTATATTGAATATATATTTTCTCTCGAATTTTAAAATTCATTTACTATTTTCATATGGCCAAAATCGCCGAATATTTAGAAATTTATCATAAATTATAATTTTGTCCAAAAATTCCGAAATTTACAGGGTATACTCCTATTATATACATGTACTCCCAATAAAAATTTCACCAATTTTGGAGTTAACCACAAAGAGTTATAAGGGTTTACTTTTAAAATAGTCTTTTCCCATAAAATTCATAACTCCTAATCTATACATCTAAAAATCGCCATTTTTGGACACAATCTAGAAAACTCAACAAAATATCAATTCAAATTTTCCCAGAATTTTTGAGAGTCAGAAAAATTACGAAACTGCAAATGGATTTTCGCCCACCATGCGGTAATCCACGTAGACAGATCATTTCCACAATTTAATAAGGAATGAATACAAAGGATCATTCACCATGCATGTAGTAATCCATATAGACAGGTTATTCTGACAGAATAATAAATAATGGAATAACAAAAGAATTCACCATGCATGTGATAGACATACAGACAGGTTAGGATATTCCCAACATAATAATAAAGAATGGAACCAGGTCATGCATAATCCGCACAGAGAGGATATTACAACAGAATAATAAAGAATGGAACCAGGTCATGCGTAATCTGCACAGACAAGATATTTCAACAGAATAATAAAGAATAGAATAATAACAATTCACTGTGCATCGATGATAGATCAAGATGATGAAAGTTATTCTAACAGAATAATAAAGATTGAATAATAGAAGAATTTTACCATGTATACGGTACTTCGCATAGATAGGTTATTCCAACATAATAATAAAGAATAGAATAACAACTCTTACGAGTATTGAAAGAAAATAACTCTCTTCATGAATACGAAAGAATAATACTCCTTACCTTAGAAAAAACTGGATACTGGAATAGTGAGGTAGCAGACTTCTATTCTTCTTTCTCTCTATAATAAGTGCTCTATAGCTTTAGTGAATTGGTGAGAAATGAAGGAAGAATGAGCTTCTATTTATAGAAAAATATAGTTTCGATAATTGTACGTTTTGGGGCTCGAAATATTACATTACAATACCTTCAACTTTTCTTTCATTTTTAATTTAGTCCTGCAAGTATTATCAAACTTGCACCACCTCCCCTAATAGTAAATCATATGAATTAATAGTTCATTCATGTGACTTAATAGTTATAATCATGTGAAAATACGAATTATTGTATAGTACCTCCATCTATACCTCCATTTTTAACTTAGTCATGAAAGTATTATCAATCTTGCACCACCTCCCCTAATAGTACATGAATGTGAATCAATATTACATACATGTGAACAAATAGTTATAATTCATGTGAATTAATAGCAATTAATTGCCCGATTGGTTAATATAACCTCCAGACATCAATTATTTTCAGAATAAATGTCAATTTCCACTAACACTAACAATCCCAACACAATGGAAATATTTTTCTCAAAAATTTCATTTTTAAAATTTTGAAGTTTGACTTTTTCTGAAAAATTCAACTGTTGACTTTTTTTTGACCAAAAAGTCAACCCCGACAAAATTTGTGTTTATAGTCTATTTCTACTAATTTCATCAAGTACGGACTCAAATATCACGTCGTCTGTCTCCAAATTCAACTCTGAACTCAAATTCAATTTTTAATAACATTCATCATTAATATTATAACTCACAATATTTAACAACCAGTCGCTCCTGTGAAAGAGGGGCTTTCCGATAAGGATTTCTCCTTCTCATGCCATGATTAGATGACCAAACCTCTCTCGATGTAACTTCTAGACATTGTAAATATTGCAATTTAATAATATAAATAACTTTGTCGTCTCAATTATTAATTTAATAATATAACATATTATATAGATGATACTGTGACAACAATTGAATCAATAATATGAGAGATATGATGTAGCAATTACTGTAGCAATAATTGAGTATAACTGAGTGACTTCTTACGTAAGCATCAATAATCAATATCGTGTGCTTCTATGCAACCACGCGTATTACTGTACTTTTACTACCGGTTATTTTATGACAACTTTCTTACTTTGAAAAAAATTTCAAATATGACCCTTAACTTTAAACTTTTATCAATTTAACTATTTACCAAAATAGAAAAATTGAATACTTTTATTTCATAAAATTCGGGATCTCACATATGTTATATGGACTACATACTTATACCTTTAGATCATTTAAACAACAAACAAGATGAATTTAGTGGATGGTCAAAATAGCTTAAACGAACACATTTTCTGTTTTCTGGGTAACCCAGAAAACTCAAGAACACGAGTTCTGACAGGGTTTGACCGGCTTGGATTTTGTGTTTGTGATGTAGTTAGACTGACTTAGTGTTGTAGATCTTTTCTTTGACATGTGGACTACAAGATCGATCTAATAGAACATCAAAACAATGACCATAACTCAGATTGATCAAGGCACAAAGTAGTTATCAAGCACTGCCTGGGTTTCTGGGTAACCCAGGAAACCTAGAAAGGGCCTGACAGCCACTTTGAGCCCTTTGATCTTGCATGTGTATGGTAGTTTGACCTTGTTAGTTGTTGTTATATGTAGTACTACAACAAGACTACATGATCATTACAAAAGCATGCCCATGAATTACATGAACTGAGAAATATGTTTGGTCAAACAAGGCACCTTGGCACAACCTTTAAATGTTCTTGAGGCTCAAGAACACCTAAGGCGACAGTTTCTGTCTCTAAAGGCTTTAACGATAGTTTTATTAATATTAATTAAATTAATTTCTAAAAAATCAATAAAAGTAAAAATTAATTTCTAAAAATTCCAAAATTAATGTTAAAAATTATTTTAAGGTATAAAAATTAACTTTTGATAATCTGACATATTTTTCATTAATATTATTATTTATTTGAATATTAATGGTATTAAATTTATTTAATAAATGTATTAAATAAATTGGTGAAAAATGATTTTATTATATTAAAAATTATTTTAAATGATAATAAAGTATTTAAAAATATTTTAAGTTATAAAACATAACTTTTAATATTTTAAGGTAAATTTCATTAATAATTTAATATTAATGATATTAGATTTATTTAATAATTATATTAAATAAATATTTAAAAATGGTTTTATTGATTTAAAATCATTTAAAATGATATAAATTATTTAAAAATATTTTAAGTTATAATAAATGACTTTTAATATTTTGATGAATAATACATTAATATTTAAATATTAATGGTAATTATTTAAAATAATTTAAGTGTAATAACAATGTTTTAAAAATACTTTGAGTTATTATAAATAACTTTAATATTTTGGCAATGGTTTCATTAATATTTTAATATTATTTTAATATTAATGATAATAGAATTATTTAGTATTTAAATCATTTAAAATTGATTCTAGTTTGAAAAATCATGATAAATTATAATAATTTTTTTTAAAATTATTATAAGTCTATGAAAAAGAATATGACTAATATTTGAATTATCTAAAATAATATTGAAATTAAACTCGATAATTATCTAATAAAGCCGTCGATACACCGAATTAATTTCAAAATTGATCAGGACCTATATAGGTTGACCTGATAAGTGGCTGTTTATGCCCTAATGATTGATATACATATGTGACAATGTGTTTAAGTTAAGTGCTGACTGCAAATAGCAGTATAACGTGTTACGATATACTATTCTAATCAGAAGAATAATCTTATTAATGATAGGTCTTTGTATAAAAGATAGTACTAAGTTGTGTAGATGTAAACAGCAGATCAGGCAAGTATCCTACCCTTTGCATTTACTTATACAATGAACCTGTGTAAGTAAGTCATTGAATTATATTCCTGTTGTTCAAGTTTCTTAACTCTTTTATTATTGATCATGTATCTAAACCTTTGTATTCATGCAAGTTCTCAAACTCTATCCGTTCATTGATTACCAGTGCAATATTACTATATAATCCGGATATATATCCTGTTCGTTAATAGCTAAGTTTGGTTATGCAAGTGTCCTCACTTGGATAATTGTTGTACTTGTTGATATATACTTATTGAATTCTAGTATGTATATGTTAATTAAAAGTCGTCTAAGCTATTTGACTCGGCTAGACATAAATTTAAAAATATCGTTGAACATGATAGAACATTATTGTTATCCAGCCAAATTATTTTGGTTTGGATTCCAGACTAAGTTTGAACATCCCGAATCTGGAAAAACTTTTATGCGCCAAAAGTGGATATGATGAACGAAAATATCGTTCTAACACGTAGTATTGATCAATACAGGGCATAACGGGTTGATCACCCTCCGTGCCCATAAGTCATGACGGTTTGCGGATTAAGTTCTGTAAAACCTTTGTAAAAATTGAAAATAAATGTTTATAGTCTGTCGACTGATCACCATGTATAGTTAGTACGTAGTTTTAAAAATGAAATAGAATTGATATGTTGTTCAGTATTGTTTCAGTTTACTTCACAACTATTGCTTCGTTGTAGAAGTGCAATTCAAAGGAAACATTTATTTCTTTCAGCTAATATTTATTATTGATATTACTTGTTGGGCAATTAAATTCTCATTCTTGCTTTAAATTTAAATATTTTCAGCTAAGCGTGAACGACCTGAAGGTTCCGACAAGGACAAAGGAAAGGGAAAGTTGACAGAATAAGTTTTATGGTATCTTATGTAATAGTTAGACTTAATTAAGATGATAATATTTATTATCTATCATATAAGGTAATGCTTTAAAGGTCGCGTACCTGCGAATAGACAACTCTGATATGTATATTAAGTTTGTTATTTATATTATTTCGCTCAAAGAAATGATATCGTGTAGCACCAAGTTCGGGTTTCAAATACTCGAATTTGGGGACGTCACATTATTACTATTTTTCTTTTGTGGGCAACAATTTGAATAATGCCTATTTTTTCCACAAGTAAAACACCTAGTCCCACTAAAAAAACATACTCCTCTATGATTTCTCCCACAAATATGACAACATTTATTTCTTTGTTTGTTGCTGTTATTTCCACCTTTGTTGACATTGTTATTACAATTACTTTCCCCTTTTCCAGAGTTATTAGGAAAACTGACACCCCTCTTCCTTTTGTAGTTTCTGCTTGTGTTTCTTTTTCCCCATTGTTATTTCTCTTCTTTTTTTGACATTTCCTTAATGTTTCATTCTCTAATTTAGCTATGACAGCTTTTATCGGTTCCTCGGTCCTCTTAAACTCAGATGGTCCAGTTAACTTAAAATCTAAGGTAAATCTTAGAGTATTGGGTTCAGCTGATGGTGGATTCTCTGACTTCCCCTGTAAGGCTTCTAACAAATTGTTTACCAACTATTGAGTTTGATTTGCCTCTAATTGTTCCGCGTCGATTTCTACTAGTGATCTTCTTTGTAGTGCCATTTATCTAAAGATAACAAATAACTAAGTATAAATAGAGTAAATAATTAGGTTTAGCAAACAACAATTTATATTTCACATATAGAAAGTTACATATTCAACTAGTGATTTATATAATATTACTAAATAAAAAAAAAAGTACCTAATCGACTAGCGATCTATATATTATCACTAGTTTTTCCCAAGAAATTTCCATATTGGGAATACTATAATATTACAGACTACAATTCATCTTATAGCTTCTGCTATAAACCTTACATCCCTTCATTATAGCCCGAAAGTTAGGATTGACTACAATTCCCTATTTTATACAAAAGTTTAAAACTTACACGCTACACAAATATGCATATATATATATATATAGATATTATAATATCTTTCTTATTATTCTCACTATTAAAAAGATTTCTAAAATTCAAACTTTATTTTATGTATTCCCAATACCTTCTTATTTGCTAGGTTCCCCTTCTTCTCCTTGAGGTCTTTCTCGAGTTTCTTGATCTTAGCCTCAAGATCATCTGTTTTCCTAACCAGGCTAGACTCGTGACTGATGAACAAAGGGTTCTATTACTGATACAATTAGACTTGATCCAACCCCTTCCTGAAACGCTTCACTATGTGCTATCATATGTAATGACACTGTTGCAATTATCGATTCTTCCCAGACTATCAACTTATTATTTTTTTCTTTTTCTATTGTCCCTACTTCTGGCTCTATATGAGCCTCATTGGGATTTGATTCTCCCTCATCACTCATCTTCAACTCCAGGTACTCTTTATGATCACTCTCTAGACATTTTGTAAACTACATCAGTTGACACTTCTCCTATCTTATCCTTTGGAGCCTTCTCTATTGGCATAACTGATTCTAGTTTAGGTACTAACTTAAATGAAATAATCAGTTCCTTGCTTACTATGCGGATATCCCTAAATTCATTACTTCCTGACATCTATAATCAAATATATTAACTTGATTAACACATAACTGTAACGCCCCCAAAATTAGGTATACATCACCCATCTTGGGTAGTCAGATACATGGTACAGAATTTAAATACAACTTACTAATATAAGCATGCCGTGTACATATCGACATAAAATCGTGAGTTTGAATACAAATATTATCTACTAGATATTATACAAACTCAAAAGGAGTCCTCATTACAATTATTATCACACTATTTCACGAATAGTGAGGACTACTAATGCTATCCTCTGGACCATTACTCCGCTCCCCGACTCGTCCCAATGTATGTTCTCATTTCACAAGAAAAGCAAGTGAAAGAAAGGGTGAGCTCAACTAGCCCGGTAAGAAATATTATGAAAGATAATGCAAAATAAATTATCATTAGCCTTCAACAGTGTTAAACTGATAAAATATAATAAACATCAAGTTTAACTGCAGTGGACCAAGCAATCCATTAAAAGAGTCAAGTAGAAAATAAAATCTACTATCTTTTATGATTTAAAAGGTTTTTCATCATCGTTATAGTTTGAGACTCGACTTTAATAAATAATCAACATCATCGAATCACCCCGCACTACTTCGACCAAGGATATTCTTTAGTATCACGACCACAATTATTCATGCACTACGCCCAAGAATAGTTGTGTATTCATTAATGGTCATGATCATGCCAACAATCATCCCATCAATGCACTACTACCAATCGAGGATTTTTACCACATCATTTGTAACATTACTACCATGATTACACCGAATAGTCTCTCGCTATAATCATACCAAGTCCATCTATGCACTACAGAAACACGATGACTTTAAAAAAAAATAAACATGAGGATGATGACAATGATATAAGAATTCAATAAAACAAGTTCAAGAATTATTTTATCCGGAATTATTAACGTCCAAATTGTCAACATGATCTTCGTTTTGTAGAGTAAAATTCAAGAATGATCGGAAGAATATTTCCATGAAAAGATATCTTTGGATGAAACACAAATATCAAGGATATTCTACTAATTTCATGGAGTATAGAAGTCAAAGTTTTAACCAACTGGGTATAATAAAGAATGGAATAACAAAAGAAATCACCATGCATGCGATTGCCATGATGAGAGCGTGTTATTCCAATGTAATAATAATAACGGAACCAAAGTCGTGAAATTCACACCAAGCGGGATGTTCCAACGTAATAATAAAGATGGAACCGGATCCTCCTGTAAAACACACATGATAGGATATTCTAACGTAATGATAAAGATTTTAACCAGTCCTGTAAAACACATGCATACGATGTTCCAACAGAATAATAAAGATTTTAACCAGTCCTGTAAAACACATGCATGTGGATGTTCCAATGTAATAATAAAGATTTTAACTAGGTCCTGTAAAACACATGCATGTGATGTTCCAATAGAATAATAAAGATAGAATAATAGAAGAATGTCACCAAGTATAGGGTAGTCCATGTACATCAAGTTATTCCAACATGAATAATAAGAATGGAATAATCAAGTTCTCTTCATGAATACAAAAGAATAATATCCCTTACGAGCACAACAAATAATATTCCCTACCTTAGAAGAATCAATATTGGCAAAGTGAAGTAGCGAGAATACTTTTCTTCTTTCTTTCTATAGTTTCTCTCTGTAGTTTCAAAGAATTCGTAAGAAAATAATGAAGGAATGAGCTTCTATTTATAGGAAAATAGAATGCATAGTAATTAATCCATGAACGGTCCGTATTGATTTACTTTAATCTGACGGGTCCATATTTAAAGCAAAATCTTTTAAATAAAATATAATATATTCTATTTATATAAAAACATTTTACTATGCAAATACTATGCAACACTATGCAAAACATTATGCAAAACACTATGCAACACTATGCATAATAAAATATAATATATTTTATTTATAGAATAACTTTAATAAAGTATTCATTTTATATAAAAGATGTTTCGCTTTTATTACGTTAATAATACTGAATAAAACAAAACGTCATTATCGCTATAATAATTCATATTATTAATCGACAATAATGGAATCAAACTCGGTGACTTCTCACATAAGCATCAATAATCAATACCGCAGTGCTACTACGCAACCACACGACATTCGTACTTTTACTACCGAGTAGTTCAACAAAGATCAACCAGTAAAACTTCCATTTATTTCAATAAAATATTTTTGTCGCTTTCTCAATCCGACAATAATTTACATTATAGGGTCCACCAATGATTGAGCCACTGTATTTAATATTCCCTCGCTAAATGTAATATTCCCCACCAATCGAATAATATAACCACTTGCATACTTTGCAAAATTTATAAATATTACCCACAACTATAACATTATATCAAATTTATTCCATAATATTCAAAATAATATTTATAGAAAATTCATCTTTATTTATAAAAGTCGGGGTCTTACAATAACAATAACCCATATTTCATGTAATAAATAATAATTTATTATAGGTTATTTTTATTTTTCATTAAATTTCTTCTGATGAATTTCCTTAACTTATCCCCTACAAACTCTTTTTGAGTTTATCTTCTTACTATCTTCTTTACTATTCTAATTCCTCCAAGGTTATAGCCTCAGGTATTCTCTCCTAAGTTTTTTAACCTATTGTTCTGATACCAAATTGTGATGCCCCAAATTCTCTACACTCCCTATAGCAGATTTGGTGCTCACGTAAATATTCCATAAGATAATAAGTTCTATAAATCTAAGAGTCACATTATCCCATAACAGATAGAGTAGTTCTCGTCAGAACAATTACTGTATTTGGATACCCATACTTGGATGTATAGATTTATAATATAACAGATATTTCTTCCATATCGATAATTCCTACATATCTGACATTCATAGTATTAATGATAAGATTGTTCTTGTAATCGAGGGGCACAACCTCAGTGCATACAAAACTCCCAAGATCATTCAAAACCCTCATTCAGATGTATAGTTCATATTGATACTATACTTCTTTTTAATTTTTTCTAAGAATGTAAAAGCTAAGCAATTGACAAAAGCTAATAATATATTAAATATTTTCAAATTCGATTACATAAATTCAAATTTTAAATTACTATTACATCAAAGTCTTCAAAGATGTAACCAAATCTTAATATAATAAAACTTAATTTAACAGAGTTTTTCTATCCACATGAATGAGCACTAGAACTTCCAGTTTATCAGTCAAGGATACAAAGAAAAAGAATATTTGCAAGGATGAGCTATAAAATGTTCAATAAGTTTTAGAAAATTTGTACTTTAAACTCACACTGCATCTGAATTGAATGAACATATAGTTTAAAGATTGTTTTCCACATATATATACTAAGGTTTGTCTGCCAAACCCCACATTGTTCATATAAATTCTTTCAGTCATAAAGACTTAGACTTCATTAGTTTTAATATTTAACAAGTGATCAACTTGTTTATATCCAGGAGTATCCATATCATCCTAGCACACAAAGGTCAGTAAAATACTGCCTACAACCCCCAGTCAGTGTAAAACTGCCAGTCATAAATAGAACCCCTGTAACAATCCAGAATTTTATTTTAAATTGTAATTCAAAATATTTATTGAGTTAAATAAATATTTTAATTGATGTGTTATTATTGAATAAATATTTATTTAAGGTGAGTTTATTTGATTATTTTTTTGTTAAATAAATAATTTACGAGTTAAGGAAATTGATCATCATGAGATAATATTTTAATATTTAGTTGATTAAATAAAATTATAATTATAAAGAAAATTATAATTTTGTTGTATTGATCTATGTGATAAATTTATTTAATAAATTGTTATTAAAATTAATTAAATTAAGTGTGACCATAAACTATATTATAAAGGAGTTATTAAAATAAGTTAAGGGAGGTTAATTAAGTTTTGCCAAACAAGTCTTAATGAATGTTAAGTCTTTAATTTAAATCTGTTTTACCAAACAAGGTGTAAGATTTAATGAGTTAATTTTTTAGTTAGTTAGCCAAACAAGCCTTATGGCTTTTGAGTTTAAAAAAAAAAACTTATGTCAGTTAATAGATATAATTATATTATATAATGAATACCTATATTATTATATACGTTTTATGTTAGTACGTAAGTTAGAGTTTTGAATATGGAGAAAGACTCAGAAGAAGAAAAAAGAAGAGAAGAAGAAAATTACAGAGAAAAGTAAGAGAGAATTGGGAGAAGTCTAGAGAGAGGAATTGGGGAAAAAGAAAGCTTCATAATCAAAAGAATAGCCATTATCTTCTAAAATTAAGGTATCCTCTTGCTTGTATTTTTCAAAAAGTTGTAGTTATATTCTCTTCTAAAATTCTCTATAAAAACTTTGTGAAGGTTGAATTGTTTGTTGTATATAGCTTTATATGATAAATTGTTTGTTATAAAATTATTTTCATAAGTTTATATATGAGTATAGTAAATGAATTCATGTTAAGTATGTATTTTGTGAAGAAAATCATATTACAGTGAATTGGTATGAACATATATGAATATGGCTTAGTTTAAAGTAAAATTAAGGTTTAATTAGTTATATAATATATAAATTAACTATTGAATTCGAAAGAGGATGAATAAATATAAGCATAGTATGTTGAATTAACTGTTTTGGTTGAAAAACAAAATCATAGTGATGATTTTCATTGAAACTTTCAAAAAGTGATGTTTTAGCAAAATAGTGAAAATTAATGGTTGTAATTTGGATGTTTATGTTGTTTAGATGGCTAGAAACGCGTTAGAAAACATTAGATTATGTTTCTGTAAACCTATTACACCTTGGCTAGGTTGGTATGGTTGTTAGAAAGGAGTTTGGAGGACTAATTTGGCTTTCCATAGTGTTCTAGAGCACAAAATCGCAAATCACAGAAGGGACCCCCGCCCTTGCGGGCCCCCCAGTGTAAAAACCCCTGACCCGGTGGGGGGGGGGGGTGGAGGTAGTCTGCTAAGCCGAATTTTGAAAAAACAAACTGATAGATAATGTTTTACTAAAATGAGCATAACGTTTTCATACAAACTCCGATTGAGGTGATTCAAGATGATCCAGAACGAGGACGAATAGACCTACAACTTTTGTTCTTTAAGGTTTTTAATTTGAGGTTTTAGGAAGGGTCAAAATAGTCATCTTTGTGACTGTTACGTATTCGAAGGTGATCGGAGGGCGTCGAACGAGCACATACGCAAGTATAGTGCTCCCGGCGATGGAATATGTTATTCTAAGCGATGTAACATAAAAATGCATGATATTATACATGACATATAAAATTTCCTTGCTCATAATAGAAAGCATTGACATGACTTAGTATGTGTTTTGAAAAGAAACTTAAAGATTTTGAAAAAAAAACAAACCTTGTGGAAACTTATGTTCCATAAGTTTTGAACTTAGTGGTTTATATACATGATTGAGTTCAAATATAAATAAACATGATATGGTGTTTATAGTGTCTTGTTCATGATAAAACTTGTTAGACCTTGTGTTAGAAATGTTTTGAAGAGAAACTTGATATAATAAAACTAAGGTGCATGAATGCTACATGAGGTAGGTTTTGAACTTGAGAAGATGTTATCATGACTTAGTTACTTATGATAAGAGTTTTAAAAGTTATCTTATATGTGTTATACTACATCATTAATGATAAAATGATTTCAAAGACCAACTCCATTATCTTTTGTAAACTAAGTATTAAAACGTGAATGATATGTGCACTCAACTAGTCAAGCATGACATAAGTTATTTAAGCATGTTTTAAAAGTATGAACTATGCCATGTCTATGTAAATGAGATAGATACATGTGAGCATGCTATTAGAGGCCTATTAGTACCAATATATGGTTTAAAAGCTTATAACATCAAATCTTGTTAAAGAAAGTTGTTAAGCCTTATTGATTGAAATAAATCATTATGGAGCTAAGTAATTTGAATGTGAACTTGAAAATAGATCACAACCTATTTGATGTCAAGTACGGATGGTTAAGGTATACTTATACATGCCTAGCTATTCTAAGAGTATGATGAGGAAGTTAAATGAAGGTTTTACAAACCTAGTTAGGAAATAATGTAACGTTACTATTATATTAAGAATGTATAAAATATATGACTAATGGATTTGAATCCATGATTATATAACTGTGTATGAATACACGAAGTGCAGATAAGCGTTAAGAAGTTAAGTCGTTGTTCATAAACTACGAATCAGACAAGTCTTTCAGTTCCTATTTGTTATGTGAACTTGATGATTAACTGTTTTAAATCTTTATTACAAAGAGCATGATTTGTTATATATATGTTGAAAGTATGAAATGTTAAAGTCAATTTATGAGTATGTTGATTGATTAAAGCATGCTGATTGAGTAAGGACTCAATCTTTATATTTATTATATGAACTGTAGCATGTATGTTATATGTTGAGCATGTTATTATGTGCTATGTGATGCATGAAAATTGTTAGATTTTGCTGGGTTGTCGAGCTCAACCTTGCAAATAACCTCTTTTGCAGGTTCAAGATTCAAGCTAAAGTTATGTGTTACTTGAAAGACATGAATCAGATGTGATACTTGAAGATTTATATACTCTGGTTGTGTTATTATTGTTTGAACCATGTTTAAGGTTCCGAATAATGTATTAATGTTGAATTGTAATATTGTTTTTTGATGTAAACTATTGTATTATTAAAATAATTCTGAGATATTTAGATGTAAAGGTTAAATATTTTGGGAACGAGGATAGTTTGTAATAGAAAAGTTTAATTATTTCGCAAATTTCAATGGTTGTATTATTGTTTAATAATGTAAAATTAGAGGTTAAATGTATTATTAACGACCGAAGTCGAGAATTAAATTGTATGAATTTTGGAGTCGGTACAGTTGGTATCAAAGCTGTAGGATATAAACCTTAGGTAAGAGTACCCTAGGCTATAACCTTAGCGAATAAAGGAGAAGATGATAAAGAAGTTAAGAATCAAAAAGTAATATTTAAGTACGGTATAGTTGTACTCTTTAATAGTTGATGTATGGTATCTGGGCTAAACGATTCCTTCATAGAGCGGAGGTATATACGAACTAGCAACTCGGAACCTAGTTTGTTGGTTGTTTGTGGGAAACCACTCAGTGCACCATATTGAAACTGTTAAAGACTCGATATGTACCAAGTATAGAAAATGGATACGTATGATGAAAAAGGAAATAAAGAGGATCGTAAAATAAAACGATCACGAGTTAAGAAAAGAATTTTAAGGGAGATGATTAACGAATAAGATCACGACGTGATCAATTTAAGTTATAAAAGAAAGATGGTCTGTAATGTTTGAATAATTATAGCTTGATGTTATGAAGATGATGTACTATGAAATAGTATGAAGTAAACTCGCGAGGAGTTATAAATAATGAGGTATGAAAAAACTCGTATTGAGCAAAGAGCAAGTTATAAGCAAGATAGAGTTAGGAGGGATTTCAATTGAGGACTCATGTGATGGCTGAGTTGTACAAACCTTTGTGTGGGCGAGGGTTTTGTGCTTACACTCAGTTTATCACATATGATTAATCATTGGAATGTCGGTGTCGCGCTATCAATGTATATGGGGTGAAAAGGTGATTCTTTTCTCATGTGTATATTTGATAGTTAGAAACTATTAAGATTAGTTAGATATTATTAGGATTTGGTGCGGTTCTTAAAACTAAAGCATATGGTAAGTTCGCGACTCATAATAATATGGTATGTTTTGAACCCCTCAGCGAATGGACGCATATGGTATGACTAGGATAAGTTCTTAAACTCATATTATTGTAGCAAGTTCCTAAATGTGCGATAAGTTTGATGAACTATACTGGGGATATAGGAGGTCTGTAAGTTGAAATACCAGAATATTTAGTGTAAAGATTAAAATTGATGGAGAAAATTAGATATTCCAAATCTTCTAGCTTTGCTAGATTTTCGAAATTTATTGACTTCATGGCGATGGTTGTACTTTTGATTTTTGAAAAAAATGTTGGGTCACATTAGTGAACCAAAGGACTTTTAAACAGTGCTATTATTCACGTATCTATACTGTTTGTTTCGGCTAGGCAAAAATGATTTGAAATATATCAAAATGTATTTTTATATCATCAATGCATCATGTAACCTGGTGCAGAGATGATAAAAATGATGGAGTCATCAATGCAGTATTACTTAGTGTTAGATGTGATATAAGGATCGTCAGCCCACTATGGTGTGATGTAGTATGAGAAAATCACCAAATGACGGAATCCTCAAATGGACTGTAAATACAGTGCGGTATCATGACGTCATAAAAAGATTTTTGAGATTTCTTTAAGATATTAGAATATATATATATATATATATATATATTTCGATTGATGTCTGAATTATTGTAGAAGTCTATGCTATTTGATTCAGCTAGACGAATATTGAAAGATGTTCATAAAATTCAAGCGTTTCTTGAGATGGTATGCCAAACCAAATTTTTTTGGTGCGGATTCAGATGTTGAAAAGCTTAGATGAACAACCCTTTTATAGGGGATTACACGGAAGCGTTTAGATATTTGTGCACAATAAATGGTACGAAGGGCTGATCACCCTAAGTACCGGAGTCCCTATAGTCTAATGACTATTAAGGTTTAAGTTGAAAGATTACTTATAATAGTGGACAGAGTGCACAATACATCGCACGAAGGGCTTAACACTCTAAGTACGGAAGTCCCTATAGTGTAATGACTGCTAAGGTTTAAGTTAAAAGAGTACTTATAACCGTGGACGTAGTTCAAGGTCTTATGACCCCTCAGCATGATTTGGAATCTTTTAAATTCCTGAGTTATTCATACTGTTTCCCAATTATTGAGCAATTATGGAAGATTCTTGCTATTCTAAAAGGCGAATGTGGTAAGGATGATATTCCTTAGAAAGAAGTAAGTCGTAGAATGCGACACTGAATGATGAATATATTGAATAAGTGAGAAAAGAAATTTTGAAATGAGGCGGAGATGAGTTATCAAAGAATAATGTAAAACTTTTAATAGAAAAGTTTAATAATTGTAGAAAGATCTTTGTGGAAAGAAGTGGTTATAGAACCCAATGAAGAAATAAAGTATTAACATAAAATCTATTTTGATAGATTGATTGAATGAAGATTAATAAATAAAATTTCGAGGACGAAATTCTTAGAAGAATGGGTGAATGTAATATCCCGAGTGTTTATGATAACGATCCTTAGAGAAGGAAATGAATGGGTTAAAGAATATATATAGTACTCAAAATATAATTGAATTCAAGTGAAAGTTATGAAATAAAACTTACAAGAATTTATTATCAAGAATGGTGGGAGTAGGAAATATAAAACCTATATTAAGGTAATGTGTTGAAGTTATTCAACGAAGAGATTTGATGAAAACCTGAGTAAGGTAGGGTTTTGGTGATTCCGAGGACGGAATCCTTGTAAGGAGGGAAGAATGTGACGAATGATTTGTTTGAGTTGTGATTCTAGGGACAGAATCCTTGTTATGAGGGAATGATGTAACAATCCAAAAATTTATTTTAAATTGTAATTCAAAATATTTATTGAGTTAAATAAATATTTTAATTGATGTGTTATTATTGAATAAATATTTATTTAAGGTGAGTTTATTTGATTATTTATTTGTTAAATAAATAATTTACGAGTTAAGGAAATTGATCATCATGAGATAATATTTTAATATTTAGTTGATTAAATAAAATTATAATTTAAAAATTATATAATTTTGTTGATTGATCTATGTGGTAAATTTATTTAATAAATTGTTATTAGAATTAATTAAATTAAGTGTGACCATAAACTATATTATAAAGGAGTTATTAAAATAAGTTAAGGGAGGTTAATTCAGTTTTGCCAAACAAGGCTTAATGAATGTTAAGTCTTTAATTTAAATATGTTTTACCAAACAAGGTGTAAGATTTAATGAGTTAATTTTTTAGTTAGTTAGCCAAACAAGCCTTATGGCTTTTGAGTTTTAAAAAAAAAACAGATGTCAGTGAATAGATATAATTATATTATATAATGAATACCTATATTATTATATACGTTATATGTTAGTACATAAGTTAGAGTTTAGAATAGGGAGAAAGACTCAGAAGAAGAAAAAAAAAGAGAAGAAGAAAATTACGGAGAAAAGTAAGAGAGAATTGGGAGAAGTCTAGAGAGAGGAATTGGGGAAAAAGAAAGCTTCATAATCAAAAAAATAACCATCATCTTCTAAAATTAAGGTATCCTCTTGCTTGCATTTTTCAAAAAGTTGTAGTTATATTCTCTTCTAAAATTCTCTATAAAAACTTTGTCAAGGTTGAATTGTTTGTTGTATATAGCTTTATATGATAAATTGTTTGTTATAAAATTGTTTTCATAAGTTTATATATGAGTATAGTAAATGAATTCATGTTAAGTATGTATTTTGTGAAGGAAATCATATTACAGTGAATTGGTATGAACATATATGAATATGGCTTAGTTTAAAGTAAAATTATGGTTTAATTAGTTGTATAATATATAAATTAACTATTGAATTTGAAAGAGGATGAATAAACATAAGCATAGTATGTTGAATTAACTGTTTTGGTTAAAAAACAAAATCACAGTGATGATTTTCACTGAAACTTTCAAAAAGTGAAGTTTTAGGAAAATAGTGAAAATTAATGGTTGTAATTTAGATGTTTATGTTGTTTAGATAGATAGAAACGCGTTAGAAAACATTAGATTATGTTTCTGTAAACCTATTACACCTTGGGTAGGTTGGTATGTTTGTTAGAAAGGAGTTTCGAGGCCTAATTTGGCTTTGCGCAGTGTTCTAGAGCACAAAATCGCAAATCACAGAAGGGACCCCAGCCCCGGTGGGCCCCCCAGTGCAAAAACCCCCGCCCCGGTGGGGAGGGGGGGGGGTAGTCTGCTAAGCCAAATTTTGAAACAAAAACTGACAGAACATGTTTTACTAAAATGAGCATAACGTTTTCATACGAACTCCAATTGAGGTAATTCAAGATGATCCGGAACAAGGACGAATAGACCTACAACTTTTGTTCTTTAAGTTTTTTAATTTGAGGTCTTTAGGAAGGGTCAAAATAGTCATCTTTGTGACTGTTACGTATTCAGAGGCGATCGGAGGACGTCGAACGATCACATACGCAAGTATAGTGCTCCCGACGATGGAATATGTTATTCTAACTGATGTAACATGAAAATGCATGATATTATACATGACATATAAAATTTTCTTGCTCATAATAGAAAGCATTGGCATGACTTAGTATGTGTTTTGAAAAGAAACTTAAAGATTTTGAAAAAAAAACAAACCTTGTGGAAACTTATGTTCTATAAGTTTTGAACTTAGTGGTTTATATACATGATTGAGTTCAAATATAAATGAGCATGATATGGTGTTTATAGTGTCTTGTTCATGATAAAACTTTTTAGACCTTGTGATAGAAAAGTTTTCAAGAGAAACATGAGGTAGGTTTTGAACTTGAGAAGATGTTATCATGACTTAGTTACTTATGATAAGAGTTTTAAAAGTTGTCTTATATGTGCTATACTACATCATTAATGATAAAATGATTTCAAAGACCATCTCCATTATCTTTTATAAACGGCAAAACTAATGATTTGGCCACCGAAGTAGGCATGTTCTATTGAATACCCGATTGAACTTTTAATTTTTCAAATTAACTCACTGAAGTAATTTTTATTTTCAAATTGGGACATTCCGTTAAAAAAAGTTGACAGACGTTAATTTTTTTTCTACATGGCGCTGATGTGGCAAAAAAAATAAAAAATATTGCTTATGTGGGAAAAAATAATCAAAAACAGATTTTAAAAATAAAAAAATTAACATTTTAAAGTTTTAAAAATAACAACAACATAATAAACTAAAACAAAAACAAAAAAAATCAAAATATCTTTTCTTCTTCAACTAAAAAGATTTAAGCATCTTGATTATTTGGCAAAAAATGTATTTTTTTAAAAATAGAATTTTTAAAAAATAGAATTTTTAAAAAAAGACTTTTAAAAAACACGTAATTTTTTAAAAATAGAATTTTTTAAAATGCATTTTTTTAAAAAATAGAATTTTTAAAATAGATTTAAAAAAAAGATTTTATTTAAAAAATAGAATTTTTTTAAACATAATTTTTAAAAAACGAATTTTTTAAAAAAATAGAATTTTTAATTTTTGTATAATTACATTTAAAAAAATGAAATTATATAATTACTTTTTAAAAAGTTCCGCTTTTTAAAAAAAAATTTGTTTTTAAAAAGTATATTTTAAAAAATTACATTTTAAAAAATTACTTTTTTTTAAAAAGTCTATTTTTCAAAATTCTATTTTTACCAAATTACATTTTAAAAAAAATTATGTTTTTTAAAAAAATCCATTTTTTGCCAAATAATCAAGATGGTTAAATCTTTTTAGTTGAAGAAGAAAAGATATTTTGATTTTTTTGTTTTTGTTTTATTTTATTATATTTTTGTTATTTTTAAAACTTTAAAATGTTAATATTTTTTTATTTTTAAAATCTATTTTTGATTTTTTTTGCCACATAAGAAGTATTTTTTATTTTTTCTGCCACGTCAGCGCCACGTAGATAAAAAAATTAACGTCTGTCAACTTTTTTTAACGGAATAACCCAATTTGAAAATAAAAATTAGTTTAGTGAGTTAATTTGAAAAATTAAAAGTTAAATCGGGTATTCAATAAAACGTGCGAACTTCGGTGGCCAAATCATTAGTTTTGCCTTTTGTAAACTAAGTATTAAAACGTGAATGATATGTGCACTCAACTAGTCAAGCATGACATAAGTTATTTAAGCATGTTTTAAAAGTATGAACTATGCTATGTCTATGTAAATAAGATAGATACATGTGAGCATGCTATTAGAGGCCTATTAGTACCAATATATGGTTTAAAAGCTTATAACATCAAATCTTGTTAAAGAAAGTTGTTAAGCCTTATTGATTGAAATAAATCATTATGGAGCTAAGTAATTTGAATGTGAACTTGAAAATAGATCACAACCTATTTGATGTCAAGTACGGATGGTTAAGGTATACTTATACATACCTAGCTATTCTAAGAGTATGATGAGGAAGTGAAATGAAGGTTTTACAAACCTAGTTAGGTAACAATGTAACGTTACTATTATATTAAGAATGTATGAAATATATGACTAATAGATGTGAATCTATGATTATATAACTATGTAGGAATACACGAAGTGCAGATAAGCGTTAAGCAGTTAAGTCGTAGTTCATAAACTACTTAATCGTGCAAGTCTTTCAGCCCTATTTGCTATGTGAACTTGATGATTAACTGTTTTAAATCTTTATTGCAAAGAGCATGATGTGTTATATATATGTTGAAAGTATGAAATGTTAAAGTCAATTTATGACTATGTTGATTGATTAAAGCATACTGATTGAGTAAGGACTCAATCTTTATACTTGTTATATGAACTGTAGCATGTATGTTATATGTTGAGCATGTTATTACGTCTTTATGTGATGCATGAAAACCAAGTTAGATTTTCTTTGGGTTGTCGAGCTCAACCTTGCAAATAACCACTTTTGCAGGTTCAAGATTCAAGGTAAAGTTATGTGTTACTTGAAATACATGAATCAGATGTGATACTTGAAGATTTATACACTTTGGTTGTGTTATTATTATTTGAACCATGTTTAAGGTTTCGAATAATGTATTAATGTTGAATTGTAATATCATTTTACGATGTAAATTATTGTAATATTAAAATGATTCTGAGATATTTAGATGTAAAGGTTGAAGGTTTTGGGAACGAGGATAGTTTGTAATAAAAAAATTTAATTATTTCGCAAATTTCAATGGTTGTATTATCGTTTAATGTTGTAAAATTAGAGGTTGAATGTATTATTAACGACCGAAGTCGAGAATTAATTTGTATGAATTTTGTGGTCGTTCTAACCCCGATCGAAGTATAACCTATTTGATTATAAATAGTATCTCATGATATATATTTGTAGTAAACATTATTAGTTTCATCAGAGTTTATGCTTTGATATCAAATCAAATCAAATTTACGCAAATAACAGCTCATTTCATTTAGTTATGTTTGAACAATAAGCAATAACCATCCAATAATAAATATCATGAACACTGTATATAACAAGTTTCTATAGTCAAAATAGAAGACTTGCATTTAATATAAAAATTAAATGAAGTTAGAAAACTTACCTGATTGAATAATAACTATTTATTGCTATTTGAAGTTGTTACGCAACCTAAATATGTTACTACATATTTATGACAGTCATTAGAATGCATATGAATGTGTATCTAATCAAATTATTTAAGCCCAGGGTTGATTTTTATATCAATTCATTGTTCTATTGCTTTATTGGAAAATTATCGAGTTAGTTTTTCAATAAAACTTTATTTAAAAGCTTCAATATTATTTTAGATAATTTAATTATCACTTCTAATATTTTCTAGAAGCTCATAATAATTTTGAAACCGCTAATTATCAATCGTCATAATTTTAAAACATTAATATAATTTGTAAATAATTAATAAGCATTCATAATGATTTTAAAAACATTAATATCATTTTTAAATAATTAATAATCATCCATAATGATTTTTAAAACATTAATTATTATTTATAATGATTAATATTATTTTTAGATAATTAATTATCATTTATAATGATTTTTAAAACCTTAATATCATTTCTTAAATTATTTATTTAATAAAATTATTAAATAATTTTATTATCATTAATATTTAAATAAATTAAAATATTAATGAAATTTATGTCAAAATATTAAAAATTATTTATTATAACTTAAAATTAATTTTATAACTTATTTATTAATTATTAAAATTTATTTACTATTTATTTCCGTTTATTTTAATTATTATTATTTATTTTTAAAGCTATAGCTAAAGGCTATTGTGACAGACGTTGTTGCTAAAGGAGTCTTCTAGGAACCGGAAGGAGTTTGTGGCTTAAAATGCCCTATAACGACGGATCTGCCCGTTGGTATAGGTATTTTTGAAGAACAGTCGGTCAATGCCGATCAACCTACTTTGACCGTTAATAACTTGTATCATGTTTATTATTTAGGCGATTTAATGTCACATAATTTTAGTATACATGTCAATGTATAACATAGGTTTACTAGATTTTCAGAAATCTATTTATGTTATCAGTCAACGGATTTTGACCACTAATAACTTACATCCTGATGATCTAACAGATGATCAAGTGTCATGGATATGTAGTATCTATGACAAGGTACACAAATGTTACAATTAGATGACCTAACAACATCATAGATTGAAGATCAAGGCCGTTCAAAAACTTATCAGACTACTGGGGATTTTTTGGGTTTTCCAGAAATGACTTTTGTGTTCGGTCAACGGGTTTTGACCAGTTATAACTCTCAACTAACTGATGCAATGAGCATGATTCCAATTCTAGATTACTAACCTCATAACATACTACAATTACAAAGCTTAAAACAGGTTTAACATCTAATAGGACACGATCTAGAGGCTCTGACTTTAGGCCGTCAGACCACTTTTTCCAACTTTGAACAGTTTGCTTAAATCTTCATTTTTATGCATTTAGATGTTATAGATTCATGTTTAACCAACCCAGATCACTAAATAACATTATAATTAACATATTTAAACACTAAAACATAAAATATACCGAGGCTTTAAAGATCTAAGGATAGAATTAGGGTTTTTACCTTTTTAAGCAACCTTTTGATTTCCACTATCTGATTCTGATCTTGGCTAGCTATGAGATGAATATGAATCAACTTTTAATTTATACTTGATGTTTATCTCGTGCACTTAATGAGTGTAAGGCTTTGCTATATATAGAAGACAAGATTAGGGTTTCTTTAGTCTTTAAACCATTTCTTTGATGATTGAGCTTAATCCAATGAATGTAGTTGATCATATGTGTCAATTTGTGGCTGGTGAAGGTGATTTTAAGAACATGTGAAATCTCCAAGTGATGACTCATGAAAAGAAAAGGGTATTTTGGTTATTTCACACATGTTGAGGGCAATTTTGTAATTTCACAATTAAATTTAAGGGTAATTTTGTCATTTCACCCCTTTTTAGAAGTTTGAAGGTTTTGTTATTAGGTTTTGACCCTTAAGGTTTGTTAATTAGGATTAGGATTTAATACTTGGGGTTAAGATTTTCTAAATCTTAAATTAGGATTTCCTAGTTGAGATTAGAGTTTTCAAATTATGATTTCATAATTAAAATTTATTACTGTTATATCTCATTTATTAACATATAACCACACTTAATATTAATCACATAATATAAATACACATAATTCCAAGTCCAGATGTAATAACTTGTATTAATATTAAAATTTCTTATTAGAGTTTGGAATATTAAATGAGACCTAAGTATATTTAAAAAAAAAAATCATTTTTTATATAAAATCTAACAAAGTGGGACCCATTTACACTTTAGTTTGACCAGGTGGGGCCCTATTATTAAAATAGAAGTCACTACATATTGTTAATTGGTTCGCTACATGTTCTAGCGTCTGGGCATACATCTTAATCAATCTTCGGCTTCTATGTTATTGATCAACGACTGGCATATTGGTTGCTGGAATACTGACTCTAGCAACCGGTTGCAATGGATTGAAACCCTATATATATATATATATATATATATATATATATATATATATATATAGTGAACCATAGGACCATAGAAGACACTATTCCAACAAACATATCTCTCACCATCTAATGTGAGATCTAATGGCCGAGATCAACTTGAACATGGGCCCGACTGCTAGTTCTTCTGGTGGTCAGGGAAACTCTTACCAACGGTCACTGTAATGACTAAGTTACCCTAGAAGATTAGTAAGATTTTTCTAGACTGGTACTCCTACTACTGGTCAGGCTAAACGACAATGTCTGTCATTAATATGACGTATTATAGCTTGACTGCTAGTAGGAGTAACGACCAAATGATAAACAAAACACAGATCTAGATCTTCATATCTGATCTGAACACACTCACACCACACAACTCGAACCCCCTACCTCATGATTAACATAGGTTCGGTCATACCACTCGGGCCAATAAACTTCAGTGTAATGCATATTTCTATTTATACTATTTTAAGAAATCTCATTTTTCTAATTATTTATTTATTATTGCTTAATAATTATGTAGTTTGATGCACTACGGTGTATTTATGTATCAATTTAGCTTCTTAAAAATTAAATAATCCCTTTAATTTTATGCAAATGAATATAAAAGACAATATAATTTATGTTAAACTAGTACAAGAACCATAAATGAAAAGTTGAAACATTATTCGTGATAAGTTATTAAAATCAATTCATATTCTAAGGCATGCTTTAAATAAGTTTGGTTAGGATTACTTAACGAAACGACATAGTTTTATATAAAAATTATAATTAAAGATTTTTTTTATATAAAACCCAAAAATAAAAAACTTAACCCTAGGGGGTAAAAATATTTCATTTTATTAAGATTTTACTAAGTAACTTTAGTCAAGCTTGGCTAAGGCATGCAATCCAAAAATTGGAAAACTTAATCCTAGGTGGTAAATGTGACACCCCCAATATAGGTCCACACAACCCATTCTGAGTCGCTAGATACATGGTACAAAATTCAAATACAAACTTTATTTATACAACTATTGAACTGTCGCGCAAAATACGACAACACATAAGCTGTGAGTTTCAATACAAATATTGTTACGTATATAATACGACAATATTCATACTCAAATTATTACAATACCATATAAAGTACAACAACAAATATTTCAAGTCTCCAAAGGAACACAAGAAGATTTCTGTCCTCCTCATTCTAATGGAGTGCAT
Organism: Panax quinquefolius; assembly: GCA_020205615.1. Lineage (NCBI taxonomy): Eukaryota > Viridiplantae > Streptophyta > Magnoliopsida > Apiales > Araliaceae > Panax > Panax quinquefolius. Next base: position 58,345,414 of record CM035173.1, read on the forward strand.
TTTTTATGCTTCCAAAGTTGGGTTCTCATCACCCTATTGTTGTTCACCAAAATCAATTATTAAGTGACGTATAATATACGACACACCCATCTTAGGCCCTCAATATAATTATATATTGCATGTCATACAGTTTTATAATGTGTTGAGAAACTTCCATAGTCTCGGACCATCACACTATTCTCCTGTTATCCCTGCTCGACCCAGCTACACTCTTAATACTTGAAAGGAATTAATTTATTAAAGGCTTTTAATTATCTACATGATGCTGTTTTATAATATGTGATAAACCCATAGTTTTAAGCAATGCTTTTAGAATAATGATGATGATCATTCTAATGAGATCTAAATTCTTAGAAAGCTTAAAACTAAAATAGTTCCCAATCATTGGATTACTAAATTGGGGATTAGTGAATCCGGATAGATTGGTACATACGTTGCTTGCTCATTGGATGAGGATGATTGATCTCGTGATCATTTGTGTGGAGACACTAAAGCAAGTATGTAGGTGCTTATTAGAGAATAAGTTCACTGAACGTGGCTCGCTAAGGAATACCTAATGGAGTTTTATTTGCTTGTCAATAGGAATTCCTGTAGTGATAGTAGTACAAGTGATCCTTGGACTTGAGATCATCATAGTATCTTGTGTATGATGAGTTATACTTTGACTTATTCCTTAAGACCCTTAGGGTATATCAAAGGGTATGCTTGGGTATAATAAGTTGTACATGGAGATAATGTATGATCAATAAAGAATCTACTACTTCTAATAAAAGAAGAGAAATGTCCTATGTGATTCGATAAATGACAACCCAAATGAGTCCTTGTTAAGGTAATGAAATTAGAAAGGAGTTTCTAATTTGCATTATTTGGAGTTGTGCATTTAAGGATCGAAATACATATAATTAAATAAAATAAGACTTGACAGTAATTCCATGTCTTATATTTAATTGGGAAATTGTATAGTGGAAGGATTGAATTGTATGGTAACTATTTACTCAAAGGTTCTTTTATGATTAATGTTGAAATCTATATTATCTGGAAAGTCGTTGATCATTAGAGGCTTATCCCTATTGTAGAATAAATATTATTTATTTAAATAAATTAATTATTTAATTTATTTATTTAAATAAGATTAAATTGTTCTAATTGATTTATTCACAACCTATTTAATATGGAGAACCTAAAGGGTCACACCATAAAAGGAAGAATAATTATTTAAGAAGTTAATGGCATAATCGTAATAATATGTTATGTATATTTAATTTAATCTATGGTGATAGAATAAATTAAATAGCTTAATATTTATTATTTAATATTTTAGAAATATTAAATATAAATTAATAAAAGGAGTCTTATTAATATTATTACAATTATTTTTATTTTAATTTCTAAAAGAGTTTAGGAATTAATTTAATATAAAATACTCTCATTTATTCCTAATAGAATTAGGAGGAAAATTAGTTAAAGGAGTTTAATTAATTATCCCTAATAAGATTAGGGAGCCCATTTAATTAAAAGAGTTTAATTAAATAATACCTTATTTTTATTAAATAAGGTTATCTGATATCTTTATAAGAGGAGTCTTATATCAGATATAAAGATATACGTAATAATTCCAATTTGTGGGAGAGTACGCCTTTTCTATAGAGATAGAAAACTAGGGTTGAGCCAATACCCTTCTTCTTGAATTCTATTCTTCCTCGGTGGATCACCTCTGAGGCCAAACACATGGGTGGCTAACGTTGATCAAAGGAAGGAACCAAACCCGGTGGATTCAAGTTGAACGCGAAAGGATTTGGAGGTGAACTTGTACCTGAGGAAGCTCGATCTTCAAGGGTATGATTTTATTCTTTATCTTTTCGTTTAATTAATAATTGTGCATAATGGGTGATCCGGGTATATGGTTTGTAAATTTTTTTAAACTCTGATTTTCCACGCTTCCGCATTTTTATGCAATTTGATTGCGTTCAAGAATATTACAAACCTAACAGTGGCATCAGAGCTAGACCTTTATGCGAATTATTAATTGTTTTAATTTGATATGTATATTGATATGTGTTTAGAACAATTTAGTTGGGCATAATTTAATTGTATAAAATTTAAATAAATAAATAAATAAAAAAACCGGATCCGTGGCTAAATCAAATCTGCTAATCCGTGAATCATAAAAGGTTAAGTGGCAACCTTGTGAATCTTGTTAATTGGTGGACTTGCAATGCACGGAAAATAAGGGGCCACCATAGTCCACGGATTAGCAGGTCATGCAATTGAAAAAAAAAGGGGCATGTTGCTGGTTCTTCTATATTGCACGGAATGAAAAAAAAAAAAAAGCATGAAGCATGCACGCAAATCAAGGATTTCTAATGAAGTCCGGTTTATTGTTAATATATATATTTTATATTATATATAATATATATATATATATATATATATATATTACTAGTAATATTATATATATATTTATATATATATAATATTTTAATAATTTTATAATTAAAATAAAAGTTTTATTTTAATCTTAAAATAAAGGTTTATTTTAATATTAAAATAAAGTAGTTTATTTTAATTTTAAAATTGAATTTCATGCTAACTAATTAGAGTTGGAATTGATTCCATAATAACTAATTGGAGTTGAAATTGGATTTTATTTTTCCTAAAATAAAGGAGTTTATTTGTGAATAGGAAAGTAAATCCATCTTTCCTTAAATAAAGGAGTTTGTTTAGATATGAAATAAAATTTCATATTATTCAAAATAAAAGAGTTTATTTGTGAATAGGAAAGAGAATCCTAATTTCCTTAAATAAAAGAGTTTATTTAAATATGTAATAAGATTTCATATTATTCAAAATAAAGGAGTTTATTTGTGAATAGGAAAAAATATCCGTGTTTCCTTTAATAAAAGATTTTTTTTTTTACATGGAATTGGATTTCATAATTAATTAAAATAAAAGAGTTTATTTTAATTAAAGATTTTTTATATGGAATTGGATTCCATAATTAATTAAATTAAAGGAGTTTATTTTGATTAAATATTTTGATTAAAATAAAATAGTTTATTTTATTCAAAATTGGATAAATTAAAATAAAATAGTTTTATTTTGATTTAAATTTGGATTAAAATAAAGGAGTTTATTTTGATTCAAAATTAGATTTTATACTAACTAAATTTGCCCATTAAATGATATCAATATATATATTAAATATTTATTATTCATAAGATGAATGTTATTTATTGATGCATATGGTGATGTGTATGATAATAAATGGGATTGATTATGGACTATTGACCAATATGATTGGATTTTATTTTAGTTGGATGCATTAATGTATGAGTTTTATTAAATGAGGTCTGCATGCATCGTCTTCTCTAATTTTTTCTTAATGTAAATTCTATCTCCTCCTATGTACTTTCCCTTGATTACGATCATCGAGGCTTCTATTTATTTTAAATAGTTTTGTAATAGGAATAGTTAGAATTAATTTTGAAGAATTGGAGATCAAGGAACAAGGAGCGCTTGAAGACCCGCTTTGTAATGGAGCCCGGGTTTAAATGTAATAGTTATATTTAAATATTATTTCTTGCACCCTTGGGGTTTGACCTTTTGGTTCACTTGATGGCTCTAGTAGAACCAAACTAGAATAAAAGTCCATAATCAATCCGGGTAGAATATAGTATTCTATATGTGCATGCTTATACTATATATATTATATATTATGCAAACATGCTTCGCATGTTCATTAATATATTGCGTATTTTATATATATATATGCATGCGCTTAAACAAGATGAGATAAATTAATAACAAACCCCTCAATTTTTATATTAAGTCCTAAGCGTTCAAAGATATTTGGAATATCGAACGTCGCCTTTCTAGCATGATAAAATTAATAGAGTATTAAATATTTAATATGAGTTTGTTGTGTCACCACAAGGCAAGTATTAAGTATTTAAGATGTTAATTTATCACATTTGATGCTTATAAAGAAAATTGAACAATATTGTTTTGTTGTGTCACCACAAGGATGATATTTTTCTTTTTGAATATATGGAGTGCTAGGTTCTGGACTTAACTTGGACAATTTTGATTCGGATGTGCCACCACTTGATCAAAATAATCTAAGAGGCAAAAGAAAAGGAGTTGCATAGTTGATGTAATTGACAAAAGTTGTCTACCTATTTATTTATATATAGTTTGTTGTGTCACCACAAGGCTATATACATTTGAAATGGGATCCTTATTCTCACTAGCGCAGATCTTTAATTAGATTTTGCGAACTATATATATTGAGGGTAATATAGTTTGAAGAAAATAGTGGGAGATACCAATTTAAAACAAGACCTAATTTATTTTGGTAATTAATAAAAGAATGTATGTTAAAATGTTGTTAATTACAAATTCATTTACGAATTTTACAATGTCTTAATTACTATCATCATCAAGCATATTAGATGCTAAATTAACGCATCGAATTAAATGAGTTGGTTAAGGAATTTGAGAAAAGTTCTCATAGTTTGAAAAAACTATCTTATGTCCTTAATCGCCTATCCTCGCAATGGTTGCGAGACAATGCCTCTGAGGAAGAGATTGCTACTTTTAGAAAGTGGCAAGATGATGCACAATTAGCTCAATGCATCATGCTCACATCCATGAGTAACAAGCTTGTCGTCGATGAAACTATGAATGCTTTACTATATTCCCGCACATCAAGTAGTTGATGGTGAGGAAAGTAGGGCCGAAAGATATCGAGATATCTAAGGAGCTCTTCCGATCTAGAATGGCCAATCAAGGCACTACTGATGCATGGACACATGTCCTAATGATAATCAATTTGATTGATCAATTAAGATAATGAGTTTTTTGTCATGGATGGAGAGTTGAGCTAAGATTTGATCTTGCACTCACTCCCGGACTCCTTTCACAATTGTTGTGAATTTTTCATATGGACAAGCTAGATATCAGCCTCGCTGATTTGCTTAACATGTTGAAAAATGATGAGAGTCACTTTCTAACCAAGAAAGACCATGTCTTACTGGTAGGGGCCAAAGGATCTTCTGAAAAGAAGAACGATTCAAAGAAGGTAAATAGAAAGGCGTAAACAAAGGATAATAAGAGCAAAACTGATACGGATAGCAAAGGAGTTTGCTTCCACCGCAATAAGTCCGGACACCGGAAAGAAATCTGCGAGAAGCATCTTGCAGAGAGGCTAACCAAAGAAGCTTAGTGAAGTTTCTTCATAATACATTTTTGTTTATGACCAAATAAATTTTTCTTTAAGTCAAGGTTCTACTTGGGTATTGGATACCGACTTTGGTTATCATAAATATAGATTTATGAAGGACCAAGCAGTATGAAAGCTAAACAAATATAAGTAATCCCTATGTATGGAAATGTAGCAAAGGTTGCCATATTAGCCATAGAAACTTATAGTTTAGCAATGCCTACGAGCAAATCTATTAAGTCAATAAGTTGTTATTGTATTCCGGTTCTTGTTAAAATATTATTTCCATTTTATTGTTGGACAATAAAATTTTTGGTATTATAATTAAGAACAATTGTTGTTCTATTTATAATAATAATGTTTTGTATAGAACTGGAATATTACTTAATGGATTTTGTATACTTGACTTATGTGAAAAATATATTTTTCAAATTGAACAAACTAGTATAAGAAAAGGAGATGATCATTCAAAGAGTTGAATGTGTGTATTTGCTGAAATACAAGTGTGAATTATTTGAAAGGTTCAAAGAATTCAAAAGTGGAACAAATTGGCAAAGTATTAGGATTCTTTGATCGGATCAAGGAAGGAATACTTGTGCAATAAGTTTCTAGATCATCTCAAATGGTTTTCTCATAATGGACGCCTCTCGATACATAATAATTGATTGATGTATCTGAAAGGAAAAATTGTACCTATTTGAACATGGTGCGATCCATAATGATTTTACCGACATTCCAGTATCCTTCTAGGGTCATGTCCTAGAAATGGCTGCATACCTACGAAAAGGTAACCTCTAAATCCGGCCCCAAGACTCCATAAAAGTTATGGACAGGGAGGATTCCCAATCTTAAGTATATTAAGATAAGGGGTTGTCCAACTTATGTGAAACGGTTTCAAAGGATAAGCTTGGGACAAGATTTGACAAATACAGATTTGTGGGACATCCTAAAGTAAGTTTAGGGTAAATGTTCTATAATCCTACTTAGCAAAAGGTGTTTATTACGAAACACGCTTCCTTCTAAGATAAAGGTGTTTATCATTGAAAGGGCTAGTGGGAGGATAATAGATCTTGAAGAGTTCAAGAACCACAAAACACTATAAGTCAAATAAGAGGAACCTGTAGATAGACCTATTGTACCACAACCGAATCGTAAATTTGGAATAGTACCAAAGATACCTAGGAGGTATGGATTCATCATGGATGATGATGATGAGGTACACATCATAGAAGATGATGATCCAGAGTTATATTCAATGAGGTAAGACTTCTAGTGTGTATAAAAGGGTCAGTGGGAGCGTCGTGACATTCCTAGTATTATATGTTGATATACTATGGATAAGGAATGACATACTAATGCTACAATCAGTAAAGATAATGTTGTCTAAACATTCCTCCATGAATGGTTTGGGAAGAGTATCTTAATTGGGGATAAAATCTATATAGATAGATAGATACAACCGGATGCTCAACTTAACCCAAGGAACGTATATTCATTTGATGCTAAAGTCGTTTAGCATGGCAAACTCAAGAGATGTCTCATGTCGATGAGCTATGGAGTGTATCTCTCTTAATAGTCCCCACAAACTATTAAAAGAAGAGAGATCGCATGAGTGACAATCATGTATGCAATGAAATATACGAGACCTAATGTTGATCAGTCATATTATGGAGAAGTTCACTATGAGTAAGTGAAAAATATCTTAAAGTGCTTAACCGGCACTAAGGATGTGATCATATTCATGGTGGGTCTTAATTAAAACTAGAGGGCTTAACAGATTCAAGTTTTTCGCATGCACCAAGACGACGAAAAATCCACTTTAAGGTAAAGGGTTACCTTGAACAAAGGTGCGATGAATTGGAAAGGTTCCAAACAAAGAAAGAGTTCTTTGGTTTAGTGATAAAGACAAAGTATATAACTATAAATGAAGCTGCAAGTTGATTGTTTGGATTAAAGTTCATTACTGAGAACTAGGAATAGTTCCTAAGTCTCATCTTGGATCTAAACATGTGTTGTGGCACTTTCATTTAATTATTAGAATCATTGAAAGATGGGAAATCACTATAGAGATAGTGGACTCTCATGAACAACATTACATATCCATTTACTCAAGCTTATCCAACAACGGGATAATCGTCACTTAGAGAAGAAGTAATGGGATACCATGACGATTGGCTTTAAGGCAAGTGGGAGATTGAAAGTAGTATGCACACAAGCCAATCATGTTTGATGATAAAGCATATACTTTGTAACAATCTTATTCATTTATTAATAAAAAGTATTAATTTATTAAAGGCTTTTAATTATCTACATGATCTTTGTTTTATAATATGTGATAAACCCATAGTTTTAAGCAATGCTTTTAGAATAATGATGATGATCATTCTAATGAGATCTAAATTCTTAGAAAGCTTAAAACTAAAATAGTTCCCAATCATTGGATTACTAAATTGGGGATTAGTGAATCCGGATAGATTGGTACATACGTTGTTTTTCTTTCATTGGATGAGGATGATTGATCTCGTGATCATTTGTGTGGAGACACTAAAGCAAGTATGTAGGTGTTTATTAGAGAATAAGTTCATTTGAATGTGGCTCGCTAAGGAATACCTAATGGAGTTTTACTTGCTTTCACAATAGGAATTCTGTAGTGATAGTAGTACAAGTAATCCTTGGACTTGAGATCATCATAGTATCTTGTGTATGATGAGTTATAGTTTGACTTATTCCTTAAGACCCTTAGGGTATATCAAAGGGTATGCTTGGGTATAATAAGTTGTACATGGAGATAATGTATGATCAATAAAGAATCTACCACTTCTAATAAAAGAAGAGAAATGTCCTATGTGATTCGATAAATGACAACCCAAAGTAGTCCTCTTGGCAAAGGAGAATGAAATTAGAAAGGAGTTTCTAATTTGCATTATTTGGAGTTATACATTTAAGGATCAAATACATATAATTAAATAAAATAAGACTTGACAAAGAATTCCATGTCTTATATTTAATTGGGACATTGTATGTGAGACCCAGATTTTATCAATAAAGATTTAAATTTTGTTGAAATAATTTTTTTAATATTATGGTGTGAATTTAAGATAATATTATAGTTGTGGGTAGTATTTATAAATTTTGCAAAGTATGCAAGTGGTTATATTATATTCGATTGGTGGGGAATATTCGGTTTAGCGGGGAATATTCGTATAACTACTCAATCATTGGTGGACCCTAATGAAATTATTGTCGGATTGAGAAAGCGACAAAAATATTTTATTGAAATAACGACGGAAGTTTTACTGTAGTTCTTGTTGAACTACTTTCGGTAGTAAAAGTACAAAGATGTCGTGTGGTTGCGTAGTAGTAGCAATACCATATTGATTATTGATGCTTATGTGAGAAGTCACCATTTGATTCCATTATTGTCGATTAATAATATGAATTATTATAATGATAATGACGTTTTTGTTTTATTCAGATTATTAACGTAATAAAAGCGAAACATCTTTTTATATAAAATAGAATACTTTATTAAAGTTATTCTATAAATAGAATATATTATATTTTATTATGCATAGTGTTGCATAGTGTTTTGCATAAGATTTTGCATAGTATTGCATAGTGTTTGCATAGTAAAATGTTTTTATATAAATAGAATATATTATATTTTATTTAAAAGATTTTCTTTAAATATGGACCGTCGATTAAAGTAAATCAATCTGGACCGTTCATGGATTAGTTACTATGCATTCCATTTTCCTATAAATAGAAGCTCATTCCTTCATTATTTTCTTACGAATTCATTGAAACTCTGAGAGAGAAATTATAGAGAGAAGCTATAGAGAAAAATTATAGAAAGAAGAAGAGTATTACTCGCTACTTCACTACTTCTATATTCAGGTTCTTTTACTAGTAAGGGGTGTTATTCTTTCTTCTTGAAGAGAACTTCATTATTCCATTCATTATTATTACATTGAATAACTTTTGTAAAAAGTGGCATACCCTATACATAACTCCGTATGCATGCCAGATACCCTATACTTGGTGAAATCCTTATGTTATTCCATCGCTATATTATTTGGAATAACTCAGTCTATGCTTTTACCCTATACTTGGTGACATTCTTCTATTATTCATTGGAACATCACATGCATGTGTTTTACACCTGACCGGTTCCGCTTTTATTATTACATTTGGAACATCACATGCATGTGTTTTACACCGGACTGGTTCGCGCTTTTATCATTCTCTTGGAATATCCTATCATGTGTTTTACACGGATCCGGTTCCATCTTTATTATTCTGTTGGAACATCCCGCTTGGTGTGAATTTCACCGACACGGTTCCGTTATTATTATTACGCTGGAATAACTTTTATCATCGATGTACCGCATGCACGGTGATTTCTTTTGTTATTCCATTCTTTATTATACCCAATTGGTTAAAACTTTGACTTCTATACTCCATGAAATTAGTGGAATATCCTTGATATTTGCGTTTCATCCAAAGATTTTTTCATGGAAATATTCTTCTCGATCATTCTTGAATTTTACTCTACAAAAATAGTATCATGTTGACAATTTGGGCGTTAATAATTCATGGATTAAATAATTCTTGAACTTGTTTTATTGAATTATTATGTCATTGTCATCATCCTCATGATATATTATGTTATCTTTGGCTTACGTGCATAGATGAACTTAGTATGATTATGACGAGGATCATTCGGTATAATCATGGCTTGTTATAAATGATGTGATAAAAGTCCTCGATGGCTTGTAATGCGATGATGGATAGTTTTTGGTATGATTATGACCAGGGGTGATTCGGTATAGTCATGACCATTGATAATTTGATGAAAATCCTTGGCCAGTGGTACGTGGATGATTATATGTGGTGGTTTATTTATTGTCGAGTCTCAAATATAAAAAAAATTGATGAAAACCTTTTAAAACCTAAAAGATAGTAGACTTTATTCTCTACTTGACTCTTTTAATGGATTACTAATTCCGCTGCAGTTAAACTGGTTGTCTATTGTATTTTATCAGTTTAACACTGTTGAAGGCTAATGATAATTTATTCTGCATTATCTTAGTCATAATATTTCTTACTGGGCTAGTTGAGCTCACCCTTTCTTTCACTGTTCTCTTCAGGAAATGAGAACATAGCTGGGACGAGTCGGGGAACGCAGTAATGGTCCGGAGGATAGCTTTAGTAGTCCTCACTATTCGTGAAATAGTGTGATAATAGTTGTAATGAGGACTCCTTTTGAGTTTGTATAATATCTAGTAGACAATATTTGTATTCAAACTCACAGTTTATGTCGTATTATACCTTACGCTTATATTAGTAAGTTGTATTTGAATTTATGTACCATGTAAAGTGGCGACCCAAGATGGGTGGCGACGATACCTAATTTTTGGGGGCGTCCACGGTTGGTATCGAGCCATAAGTGTGAAGAGCCCCGAGCCTCTCATTTGGTGACTTCTGATGATGGGAATGCACCGCCGCTCTCTCCGTAGGGACGCCGTCTTTTCGGTGGGTGAGTCGATAGTACCAATGTGAGGTCTTGACACAAGTTGGTGTCGAGTCACAGATTAGTATCGTAGCTTAGGGATATGATCCTGGCTAAGATGTGAGATAAGAACTAGGAGGGAGAGATGGGGAATTCCTTCGCTAGTATGACCTACCTAAGTTTATGTGGTATTTATTTGGTCTCACGATGTATAGGGATAATATGTGATATGTTATTTAACCCATGTTTGGTGGCGGTATTTGAAAATGACATCTAAAAATATTGAGATAAGCAATGAAGCACATGAGATCGTTGAGTCGGCTTCAACCAAAAGGTAATGAGCAACAACACGATAATAATCATACCCAGCAGTGGTCATCATCCAACAATGATAACCATCGTGGGGAAATTATCATGTCAAGAATGGTAACCATTTCAGTGGTAATCATGGCCAAGATAATAAGAATGGACATTTCAAGAAGAGAGGGTTCAACAATGACGTGAAGACGTCGGCATCAGCACCCGTTTCAAAGGAAGAAGAACGACCACCGGTCGTATGTTTCAAATGCGGACAGGAGGGACACATCTGTCCAAACTGTACGCAGCAATCCAAAGTTTGTTTTAATTGCGGAAGAGAAGGTCATTTAGCTCGATTTTGTCGTATGGTGAAGTCAAGTCCAGCTGGGACGGTGGCACCAAAGGCGGATACGGACAAAACAAAGTCGGTGGTTTCATGAAGAGCGTTTTTCATGACTTCTTAAAAAGCAAGTGACTCGAACGAAGTTAGCACGGGTTAGTTAATTATAAATTCTTGCGAAGTCTATACCTTATTAGATATCGGTTCTACCCATTCTTTTATCTCACTTGCTTGCGTTCAACGTTTAAATTTAACTCCGGTGAAGTTAGACTTTGACTTGTTGGTTGAAACCTCGTTAGTAGGAGCCTTCGTTACCTCCACAATTTTTTTTAAATCTTGTTTGATTCAAATAAACACTTTCGCGTTACCTGTCGATATTATCTCTTTGAAAATACTTGCCTTTGAGGTAATTTTTGAAACGATTGATTAACTACTCATTATTCTTTTTTGCATTGTAAGGTTGTTAGCTTTCATATTCCTAACCAACCTCGTTATACTGAATTCAAAGTAACCAAACCCTAAAGTTAATCAACATTTGTTATATCAAGCCATAAGTAAAGAGCCCGATCCTTTCGTTGTTGACTTCTTTGTGTGGAATGCACCGAAGCGGACTTTACAGAAGCAACATCATGAATGAAGATGGCAAGTTGATAGGTATCATTGTGAGGTGCTATCCGAAGTTAAGGGATAGAAGTCACAGATTGGTATTAATGTGACGTACTATCCAAGTCTTGGACGAGAGTAATGATTTTGAATGATATTTCTATCATTAATAAATTTCTTGACGTATTCTTGAAGATTTCCTAGCCTACCCTAGAGCGTGAAATCAATTTTGTATTGACCCCAAAGATGAAAAACCATTTCTTAAACCCTCAAATATTTCTTCAACTAAAAGGATCATGCTTTTACGAGGATTATGATGAAAGTCATAATAAAAGTATAGAACTGATGAAAATCATGGGTATATGAAGTATTAGTAAGTTTTATGATGAGTTATGTTGGTTAGTATGTGAAAACATGAAAGTTTCTTAGAAATCACAAAGAGTTGAAAATCGATTTTGGTGAAAAACGTAACATGAAATTCAATTGACCATATCTCCTATTATATTTTGAATTTTTGAGTGTGGTCAAGTCCTAGAGTTAGATCTATGAGTTACCTAACTAATCCAAGTGGAATTACTAGAAAAGGTGTTGTAGATTTTTGTGTGGACTGATTTTAGCAAAGGAGTGCAAAGCTGCAAAAATCGAAAAAGCTTCTGCCATGATTTTAGAGAGGCTGTTTCGGCCACTTAAATTATGAGAAAAATTTTGGCCTTTTGGGACATGAAGGTATATGGTATAAAGTACCTCCTGTCCAAAAATGAGCTCATTTTGACTTAAAATGAGCAAGTTATGACTATTTCAATATTTAGGTTTTTTCGAATTTAAAACGCTTATAACCGGAGTTCTATAACTCCGATGACCATGAAATTTAAACTGAAGCTCACGTTAACATGTGTAAGGTCCTGCCAAGATTTGGGAATTTTGGAATTAAACTTGAGGTAGCTAATTTCTTAAGGAATTAATTAGAAATTGATTTTGAAAAATAGTAAATGAATTTTAAAAATTCGAGAAAAATATATTTTCATCATGGGACTATATTATGCTAAATCCCAGAAAAGAAATATTTTTGGGACTGATTTGGTATTTTCATGAAAATAGTTTAGTTAAGAACATATGAGTTAAATATGTTATGTGAAGTAACAAAGTTGAAAATAGGATTTTATGGCTAGAAAATCCTATATAAAGTATATGCATATTTTTTTTGATGAGGATTTGATAATTGGTGATGATATTTTATGAGTATGGCATTTTGAATGATGAAATGCATTATATGGTAAAAGCGTAAACAATTGAGATAAATTGTTTATAAATTTAAGAAGTGATTAAAATATTGTTATAATATTAATGATATTAGATTATAAGATTATTAAGTGATTGATAACATGGGGATATTCTTGAATCTGGATAAATTATATTATAAATGTTTAATATTTATCCTTTATCTCATTTGATTGATTCTTTATATCATTATCCTCATGCTTATATTATGTTGAAAGTCATCTCGTGGCACCAGTAGTGCATAGATGGACTTGGTATGATTATGACCGAGGATTGTTCGGTATAATCATAACAGTAATTGAAAACACAATTATCTTTGGTAGTAGTGCATGGATAATTTGTGGTCGTGATACTAATGAATACACAATTATCTTTGGTAGTAGTGCATGGATAATTTGTGGTTGTGATATTAATGAATACACAATTATCTTTGGTAGTAGTGCATGGATAATTTGTGGTCGTGATACTAATGAATACACAATTATCTTTGGTAGTAGTGCATGGATAATTTGTGGTAGTGATACTAATGAATACACAATTATCTTTGGTAGTAGTGCATGGATAATTTGTGGTCGTGATATCTAATGAATACACAATTATCTTTGGTAGTAGTGCATGGATAATTTGTGGTCGTGATACTAATGAATACACGATTATCTTTGGCAGTAGTGCATGGATAATTTGTGGTCGTGATACTAATGAATACACGATTATCTTTGGTAGTAGTGCATGGATAATTTGTGGTCGTGATACTAATGAATACACAATTATCTTTGGTAGTAGTGTATGGATAATTTGTGGTCGTGATACTAATGAATACACAATTATCTTTGGTAGTAGTGCATGGATAATTTGTGGTCGTGATACTAATGAATACACAATTATCTTTGGTAGTAGTGCATGGATAATTTGTGGTCGTGATACTAATGAATACACGATTATCTTTGGTAGTAGTGCATGGATAATTTGTGGTCGGATACTAATGAATATCCTTGGCTTGGCAGTAGTGCGGGGATGATTCGATGATATGGATTAATTATTGAAATGAGTCTCAAAGAATGAAATATTAATTCATGGATGTGGTAAAAGTCATCTTTAGTAGTAGTGCATTGATAGACTTGGTATGATTATGACCACGGATTATTCGGTATAATCATGATCAGTAATTGAAAACACGAATATCCTTGGCGATGAGTGCATGGATAATTCGTGGTCGTGATACTATTAAGCTAAGTCTCGAGATTATTGGTTTTATAGTTATATATCTTTGGCTTGTAGTGCAAAGATGAATTGTTAATGAATATCTTTGGCCGGATTGCAAAGATGAACTTAATATTTTCAACGATAAAGTTATTCAAGGTATCCTCACCTCTTTATCATATCAGGTACGTACCCTAATTTCGAGGGCTTAAATTCCATAAGGAGGGAGATTGTGAGACCCTAGATTTTATCAATAAAGATTTAAATTTTGTTGAAATAATTTTTTTAATATTATGGTGTGAATTTAAGATAATATTATAGTTGTGGGTAGTATTTATAAATTTTGCAAAGTATGCAAGTGGTTATATTATATTCGATTGGTCGGGAAATATTCGGTTTAGCGAGGGAATATTAGTATGCAACTACCAATCATTGGTGGACCCCACAAATGTAATTATTATCCGGATTGAGAAAGCGAAAAAATATTTTATTGAAATAACGGCGGAAGTTTTTACCGTGGTTACCGTTGAACTACTCGGTAGTAAAAGTACAATGAATACGTGTGGTTGCATAAGTAGCACACCTGTATTGATTATCGATGCTTATGTGAGAAGTCACTCAGGTTTGATTCCATTATTGTCGATTAATAATATGAATTATTATAGCGATAATGACGTTTTGTTTTATTAAATATTATTAACGTAATAAAAAACGAAACATCTTTTATATAAAATAGAATACTTTATTAAAGTTATTCTATAAATAGAATATATTATATTTTATTATGCATAGTGTTGCATAGTGTTTTTGCATAGTGTTTTGCATAGTGTTTGCATAGTAAAATGTTTTTATATAAATAGAATATATTATATTTTATTTAAAAGATTTTTCTTTAAATATGGACCGTCAGATTAAAGTAAATCAATCTGGACCGCTTCATGGATTAGTTACTATGCATTCCATTTTCCTATAAATAAGCTCATTCCTTCATTATTTTCTTATGAATTCATTGAAACTCTAGAGAGAAATTATAGAGAAAGCTATAGAGAAAAATTATAGAAAGAAGAAGAGTATTCTCGCTACTTCACTACTTCTATATTAGGTTCTTTTACGGTGAGGGGTGTTATTCTTTCTTCTTGAAGAGAACTTCATTATTCCATTCATTATTATTCATTAGAATAACTTTTGTAAAAGTGGCATACCCTATACATAACTTTTGTACGCAGGCATACCCTATACTTGGTGAAATCCTTATGTTATTCCATTGCTTATTATTACATTGGAATAACTTTTGTATACGCTGATTTACCTATATACTTGGTGACATTCTTCTATTATTCATTGGAACATCCTGTCTGCATGTGTTTTACACCCACTGGTTCCGCTTTTTATTATTACATTGGAACATCCTGTGCATGTGTTTTACACAGGACTGGTTCCGTCTTTATCATTCATTGGAATATCCTATCTCGTGTGTTTTACAAGATACAGTTCCATCTTTATTATTACTGTTGGAACATCCCGTCAGGTGTGAATTTCACTGACACAGTTCCGTTATTATTATTACATTGGAATAACTTTGTCTATGCGCTACCGCATGCATGGTGATTTCTTTTGTTATTCCATTCTTTATTATACCCAGTTGGTTAAAACTTTGACTTCTATACTCCATGAAATTAGTGGAATATCCTTGATATTTGCGTTTCATCTAGTATTTTTTCATGGAAATATTCTTCTGATCATTCTTGAATTTTACTCTACAAAATAGTATCATGTTGACAATTTGGACGTTAATAATTCATGGATTAAATAATTCTTGAACTTGTTTTATTGAATTATTATGTCATTGTCATCATCCTCATGATATATTATGTTATCTTTGGCTTACGTGCATAGATGAACTTAGTATGATTATGACTAGGGATCATTCGGTATAATCATGGCTTGTTATAAATGATGTGATAAAAGTCCTCAGTGGCTTGTAATGCAGTGATGGATAGTTTTTGGTATGATTATGACCAGGGGTGATTCGGTATAGTCATGACCATTGATAATTTGATGAAAATCCTTGGCCGTGGTACGGGATGATTATATGTGGTGGTTTATTTATTAAAATTTAGTCTCAAATGATAAAAAAATTGATGAAAACCTTTTAAAACCTAAAAGATAGTAGACTTTATTCTCTACTTGACTCTTTTAATGGATTGCTAATTCCATTGCAGATTAAACGGTTGTCTATTGTATTTTATCGGTTTAACACTTTGTTGAAGGCTAATGATAATTTATTACGCATTATCTTAGTCATAATATTTATTCTTGGGCTAGTTGAGCTCACCCTTTCTTTCACCGTTCTCTTGTGAAATGAGAACATAGGCGGACGAGTCGGGAACGCAGTAATGGTCCGAGGATAGCTTTAGTAGTCCTCACTATTCAGTGAAATAGTGTGATAATAGTTGTAATGAGGACTCCTTTTGAGTTTGTATAATATCTAGTAGACAATATTTGTATTCAAACTCACATGCTTTATGTCGTATTATACCACGTGACGTTATATTAGTAAGTTGTATTTGAATTTATGTACCATGTAAGTGGCGACCCAAGATGGGTGGCGTATACCTAATTTTGGGGCGTCACATTGTATAAGTGGAAGGATTGAATTATCAGTAACTATTTACTCAAAGGTTCTTTTATGATTAATGTTGAAATCTATATTATCCGGAAAGTCGTTGATCGCTAGGAGGCTTATCCCTATTGTAGAATAAATATTATTTATTTAAATAAATTAATTGTTTAATTTATTTATTTAAATAAGATTAGAATTGTTCTAATTGATTTATTCACAACCGGTTTAATATGGAGAACCTAAAGGGTCACACCATAAAAGGAAGAATAATTATTTAAGAAGTTAATGGCATAATCGTAATAATATATTATGTATATTTAATTTAATCTATGGTGATAGAATAAATTAAATAGCTTAATATTATTATTTAATATTTTAGAAATATTAAATATAAATTAATAAGAGGAGTCTTATTAATATTATTACAATTATTATTATTTTAATTTCTAAAAGAGTTTAGAAATTAATTTAATATAAAATACTCTCATTTATTCCTAATAGGATTAGGAGGAAAATTAGTTAAAGGAGTTTAATTAATTATCCCTAATAAGATTAGGGAGCCCATTTAATTAAAAGAGTTTAATTGAATAATACATTATTTTTATTAAATAAGGTTATCTGATATCTTTATAAGAGGAGTCTTATATCAGATATAAAGATATACGTAATAATTCCAATTTGTGGGAGAGTACGCCTTTTCTATAGAGATAGAAAATTAGGGTTGAGCCAATACCCCTTCTTCTTGAATTCCTATTCTTCTTTGGTGGATCACCTCTAGAGGCTAAACACATGGGTGGCTAACGTTGATCAAAGGAAGGAACCAAACCCGGTGGATTTAAGTTGAACGCGAAAGGATTTGGAGGTGAACTTGTACCTGAGGAAGCTCGATCTTCAAGGATATGATTTTATTCTTTATCTTTTCGTTTAATTAATAATTGTGCATAAAGGGTGATCCGGGGTATATGGTTTGTAAATTTTTTTAAACTCTGATTTTCCACGCTTCCGCATTTTTATGCAATTTGATTGCGTTCAAGAATATTACAAACCTAACATTAAGGACATAAGATAGCTTTTCAGCTATGAGAACTATTCTCAAATTCCTTAACCAATCCGTTTAATTTGGTCTGGTTAATTTAGCATCTAATATGCTTCGCAGTGATAGTAATTTTAGACATTGTAAAATTTTGTAAATGAATTTGTAATTAACAACATTTTAACATACATTCTTTTATTAATTACCAAAATAATTTAGGTCTTGTTTTAAATTGGTATCTCCCACTATTTTCTTCAAACTATATTACCCTCACTTATATAGTTCTAAGAATATCTAATTAAAGATTTGCTAGTGAGAATAAGGATCCCATTTCAAATGTATATAGCCTTGTGGTGACACAACAAACTATATATAAATAAATAGGTAGACAACTTTTGTCAATTACATCAACTATCTGACTCCTTTTATTTTGCCTCTTAGATTATTTTGATCAAGTGGTGGCACATCCGAATCAAATTTATCCAAGTTAAGTCCGACCTAGCACTCCATATATTCAAAAAAGAAAAATATCATCCTTGTGGTGACACAACAAAACAATATTGTTCAATTTTCTTTATAAGCATCAAATGTGATAAATTAACATCTTAAATACTTAATACTTGCCTTGTGGTGACACAACAAACTCGTATTAAATATTTAATACTCTATTAATTTTATCATGCTAGAAAGCGCTGACGTTCGATATTCCAAATATCTTTGAACGCTTAGGACTTAATATAAAAAATTTTGAGGGGTTTGTTATTAATTTGTCTCATCTTGTTTAAGCGCATGCACATATATATATAAAATACGCGTCATATTAATGAACATGCGAAGCATGTTTGCATAATATATAATATATATAGTATAAGCATGCACATATAGAATACTATATTCTACCCGAATTGATTATGGACTTTTATTCAAGTTTGGTTCACTAGAGCCACCAAGTGAACCAAAAGGTCAAACCCCCCAAGGTGCAAGAAATAATATTTAAATATAACTATTACATTTAAACCCGGGCTCCATTACAAATCGGGTCTTCAAGCGCTCCTTGCACCTTGATCTCTAATTCTTCAAAATTAATTCTAACTATTCCTATTACATAACTATTTTAAAACAAATAGAAACCTTGATCGTGATCGAGGGAAGTACATAAGAGAGAGAGATAGAATTTACATTAAGAAAAATTATAGAAGGCGAGGCACGCAGAACCCCATTTAATAAAACCCATACATTCATGCATCCAACTAAAATAAAATCCAATCATATTGTCAATAGTCCATAATCAATCCCATTTATTATCATACACATCACCATATGTATCAATAAATAACATTCATCTTATGAATAATAAACATTTAATATATATATTGATATCATTTAATGGGCAAATTTAGTTAGTATAAAATCTAATTTTGAATTAAAATAAACTCCTTTATTTCAATCCAAATTTAAATCAAAATAAAACTATTTTATTTTAATTTATCCAATTTTGAATAAAATAAACTATTTTATTTTAATCAAAATCTTTAATTAAAATAAACTCCTTTATTTTAATTAATTATGGAATCCAATTCCATGTAAAAAAAAATTATTAAAGGAAACACGAATTATCTTTCCTATTCACAAATAAACTCTTTTATTTTGAATAATATGAAATCTTATTTCATATTTAAATAAACTCCTTTATTTAAGGAAACATGATTTTCTTTCTTATTCACAAATAAACTCCTTTGTTTTGAATAATATGAAATCTTATTTCATATCTAAATAAACTCCTTTATTTAAGGAAACATGATTTTCTTTCTATTCACAAATAAACTCCTTTATTTTGAATAATATGAAATCTTATTTCATATCTAAATAAACTCCTTTATTTTAGGAAAGATGGAATACAATTTCAACTCCAATTAGTTATCATGGAATCCAATTCCAACTCTAATTAGTTATCATGAAATTCTAATTTTAAAATTAAAATAAACATTTTATTTTAATTATAAAATAAATGAAAAAATATATATATAATAATAATAATAAACGAATATTATAATATATATATATATATATATATATATATATATCCGTTGTAGTCACGTGCTTCCAAAAAAAAAGCTCCTGCCGAATCCCTTTTTGAAAACATTGCATAACCGGATTTTTTTTTTTTTTTGATTTTCGTGAATTGTTTTTTTTTGTTTCAAAACTTTGTTTGAATAAAGACTATCAATTGATTGCTTACCAGTATATTAAACGTAGTATGTCCTCGTGGGTTGTCTTCAAAGTATATAAGGTGACATCACCAGGGGCGGCACCAATCATGCTAGCCATGTGAATTTCAGAAAAAAAAAATACCGGCCCTTTTTTTTATATATATATAACAAAATTATGCCCAATTAAATTGTTCTAAACACATATCAACATACATATCAAATCAGAACAATTAATAATTCACATAAAGGTTTGGCTCTGATGCCACTGTTCGGTTTGGAATATTCATGAACGCAATCAAATTGCACAAAATTAGCGGAAGCGAGATAAAATCAGAGTTTAAAAAATTTACAAACCATATTTCCGGATCACCCTTTATGCATAATTATTAATTAAACGAAAAGATAAAGAATAAAATCATACCCTTGAAGATCGAGCTTCCTCAGGTACAAGTTCACCTCCAAATCCTTTCGCGTTCCACTTGAATCTACCGGGGTTTTGTTCCTTCCTTTGATCAACGTTAGCCACCTATATGTTTGGCCTCTAGAGGTGATCCACCAAGGAAAAATAAAGATTCAAGAAGATGGGTTATTTGGCTCAAACCCTAGTTTTCTATCTCTATAGAAAAGAACGTACTCTCCAACTAATTGGAATTATTACGTATGTTAAAAAAGTCAACAACCCCTACCACCCATAATAAGACTCCTCTTATTTATAGATGTGGGCAACCCACCTTAACAATTAAGAAATTGGGATTTATTTAATTAATTAAATTCTTTTAATTAATTAAGCTCCCTAATCTTATTAGGGATAATTAATTAAACTCTTTTAACTAATTTTCCTTCCTAATCCAATTAGGAATAAATGAGAGTACTTATATTAAATTAATTTCTAAACTCTTTTAGAAATTAAAATAATAATAATTGTAATAATATTAATAAGACTCCTCTTATTAATTTATATTTAATATTTCTAAAATATTAAATAATAAATATTAAGCTATTTAATTTATTCTATCACCATAGATTAAATTAAATATACTTAACATATTATTACGATTATGCCATTAACTTCTTAAATAATTATTCTTCCTTTTATGGTGTGACCCTTTAGGTTCTCCATATTAAACCTATTGTGAATAAATCAATTAGAACAATTCTAATCTTATTTAAATAAATAAATTAAACAATTAATTTATTTAAATAAATAATATTTATTCTACAATAGGGATAAGCCTCCCTAACGATCAACGACTTTCCGGATAATATAGATTTCAACATTAATCATAAAAGAACCTTTGAGTAAATAGTTACCGTGACAATTCAATCCTTCCACCATACAATGTCCCAATTAAATATAAGACATGGAATTACCACAAGTCTTATTTTATTTAATTATATGTATTTCGACTCTTAAATGCACAACTCAAAATAATGCAAATTAGAAACTCCTTTCTAATTTCATTCTCGCCTTAACCCAAGGACTCTTGGGTTGTCATTTATCGAATCTCATAGGACATTTCTCTTCTTTTATTAGAAGTGGTAGATTCTTTATTGATCATACATTATCTCTATGTACAACTTATTATACCCAAGCATACCCTTTGATATACCCTAAGGGTCTTAAGGAATAAGTCAAAGTATAACTCCTCATACACAAGATACTATGATGATCTCAAGTCCAAGGATTACTTGTACTACTATCACTCTGAGAATTCCTATTGACAAAAAGTAAAACTCCATTAGGTATTCCTTAGCGAGCCACGTTCAATGAAACTTATTCTCTAATAAGCACCTACATACTTGCTTTAGTGTGTCTCCACACAAATGATCATGAGATCAATCATCCTCATCCAATGAGCAAGCAACGTATGTACCAATCTATCCGGATTCACTAATCCCCAATTTAGTAATCCAATGATTGGGAACTATTTTAGTTTTAAGCTTTCTAAGAATTTAGATCTCATTAGAATGATCATCATCATTATTCTAAAAGCATTGCTTAAAACTATGGGTTTATCACATATTATAAAACAGCATCATGTAGATAATTAAAAGCCTTTAATAAATTAAAACTTTTTATTAATAAATGAATAAGATTGTTACAAAGTATATGCTTTATCATCAAACATGATTGGCTTGTGTGCATATTACTTTCAAATAGTACCTGAGTGAATAGTACCCCGTGAATAGTACTTTGTGAATAGTACTTCGTGAGTAGTGTCGTACGTATAAATAGTAATGTACGTATAAATAGTGCCATACGTATGAATAGTGCCGTACGTATGAATACTGCCGTATGTATGAATAGTACCCATGAATAGTACTCCGATATGAAAAGATTAAAATTTAACAAGAATGCTCAAAAAAATATTTCTGTGAAACGATACTAGATAAATCGCAAATTTCAAGGATATTTTACTAATTTCAAGGAGTATAGAAGCAATACTTATCAACATGAGTGTAGAATTAGGAATACGAAATGAAATAATATTACTTATATAATACAGAGTATAGAAGAAAATATTATTTCTTACGAATATTGAACAAAATAATATCCCTTACTATTGTTGAATGAAAATAATATTCCTTATGAATATTGAACGAAGATAATATTTCTTACGAATATTGAACGAAAATAATATTCCTTACGAATATTGAATAAAAATAAAACACGAATACGAAAAATAATGTCGTAAGCGAATATGAAATAAATAATATCCCTTACCTAAAAAGGAGAGTAATTCTTACTAGTATAGCGGATATATTCTTGAAAAAAATTTGTACTATTTTCTACACTCAAAGCTTCCTTAAACTTAAAAGAAATACGCTCAATATTATAGAAGAAGAATTCTTTAATTCTGTTGTGATTTTCATTTCTAAACTGAGCATCCTATTTATAGGAGAATGGCAGGATACTATTTAGGAAAAATAATCACGAATTTGCACATATGAAATTCTTTTACTACAGCGATCACAAATTCTAATTTTTTTTTGATTTTACTATGATGCACTATGCAGCACTATGCAAACACTATGTAGTACTTTATGCAACACTATGCAGTACTATGCAAACACTATACAATACCCTACAACACTATGCAGTACTCTACAACACTATACAGTACTCTACAAACACTATGCAGTACTATGCAATATAATAAAATATAATATATTCTATTTATAAAAAAGTTTTCTGTTTTATATAAAAAGTTTTCTATTTTATTACTATTATAAAAATAATAAAAACAAAACTGAGATAACTTTCTACCGACGATTTTAAAAAATGAGTAAGTGGGGGTCCATATAAGAAGCCAAATTTACAACAAATACTTCATAAAAAATTCCCTCTATTTATCTCAATTCAATTGACTTCACTAAACAAATTTTTAATAACATTTATTCATCATTAATATTATAAACTCATAATATTAACAACCAGATCATTCCCAGAAAAGAAGGGGCTTTTCGATAAGGACTTCTCCTTATTGGCACGCAATTAGGTGACCAAACCCCTTTCCTCGACAGAATTTTCTAGACATCGTCAATAATTCAAATAATAATATGAATAACTTTGTCGTCTTAATTATTGATTTAATAATATAAAATATTGTGTAGATGATACCATGACAATAATTGAATCAATAATGTGAGATACTATGCAATAACTACTGTTGCAATAATTGAGTAAAATTGAGTGACTTCTCACGTAAACATCAATAATCAAAGATACTATACAATACCGTGTGCTACTATGAAACCACGCATATTACTGTACTTTTATCACCGGGTATTTCAACAGTTAGCGGTAAAAGTTTTGCCGTTATTTTTATAAAAAGTTATTTCTGTCGTTTTCTAACTCCGACAGTAATTCCATTGTGAGGTCCACCAATGATTGTGCCGTCGTACGGATATTCCCTGACCAAACGAATATTTTATGACAACTTGCTTACTTTGTAAAATTTTCACATATCACCCTTAACTTTAACCTTTTATTAATTTAACCATTTACTAAATAGAATAATAATTATAAGAAAATTGAATACTTTTATTTCATAAAATTCGGTCTTACAAAGAAAACTACAAGTTTTACTAAGTAGTCTTAGTTAAACTTGGCTAATGTAAGGGATGTCATAGATTATATATATATATATATATATATATATATATATATATATATCTAAGAAAATGATATATATTGCAACTTTACATGTCAACTCTTTTATTATGAGTTACGTGGATAAATTTAATTGGATGATAAAACTACGAAGTTTTACTAAGGTTTTACTAAGTACTCTTAGCCAAACTTGACTAAGGTAAGAGATGCCTTAGATTACTTTTTCCCATATATATATATATATATATATATATACATATATAGGAAAATGATATATATTGTGACTCCACTCATCGACTTTTTATTGCGAGTTACGTGAATAAATCTAATTTCTAATACTTGTACAATGTATTTGATACAGTAGGCCAATTTTATGATCCTATCAAATCTCATGTATTGATATACGCCATAATCGTAATTCGGTAGAAATCTTTCATAATATATAGTTGTACTCACATATATATATATATATATATATATATATATTCCAATAAACATTTCTCTCACCATCTAATGTGAGATCTTATAGTCGAGATCAACTTGAACATGGGCCCCACTACTAGTTTTTCTAGTGGCCAGGGAAACTCTTACCAACGATCATTATAATGACTAAGTTACCCTCAAAGATTAGTAAGATTTTTTCTGACTGCTACTCCTACTACTGGACAGGCTAAACGACAATATTTATCATCAATATGATGTTTTATAGCCTGGTTGCTAGTAGGAGCAGCGACCAGATGATAAACAAAACCCAGATCTAGATCTTCATATTTGATTTCTAACATTTTACTCTATACGTATCCATTTTCTAAGCAGATGTAAAAATCTAACTTTGGAGAGAATTTGTTGAACTTTGAAGAAATTAGTTATTTGTGCATAATTTTGGTAAATGTTCATAAATGGCTTTCATTTCTGCTACAAAGATATTTTTATTTAGTTATTTTGAATCTCTTGCTAGTTTAGATTGTATGCATTTGAAATTGTTAATGATGTTGAAAGTAGTAAACCTGAGATGGTCCCTTATGTTGGTCAATTGTTTTCTAAGTTGGAAGAAGTTGAAATGTTTTATAGATCCTATGCACACAAAAATGAATTTGAGATTAGAATTACTACTTGTCATAAACATGCTTGTAGTAATGATGTGTCATCCAAGTTATACGTATGTAAAAAGACTAGTAGACCAACTGCTGTAAAGAGTTCACTAGATTATGAATGTGGTAACGATAAAATAAGAATACAAAGAGACTGTAGACACTCAAAATTTTGCATTCCTGTTACTAACCATACAAGAGGGCAGAATCATCTTTTGTCTTCCAGAGATAACCCTGGAAGTTAAAATCATCAAATTAAGCCCCGGTGAAAACCCTAGGAGATCAAATCAAACCTCGGTGACAACCCCGGGAGATCAAGCCAAACTCCGAGAGATTAAATCAAACCCCGGTGACAACCCCGGGAGATCAAATCAAACCCTGACGACAACCCCAGGAGATCAAGCCAAACCCCGTTGACAACCCCGGGAGATCAAGTTAAACCCTGATGACAACCCCGAGAGATCAAATCAAAGCTTGAATGTGTTCAACCATGACTTCTAAAGCAGTAAGGTCTTTAATCTTTCCAGACTTCAACTCCATTTCAACTATTTCTCCGTGTTTAATCATTTCTGAGAATGGTTTTCCTATGCCTTATAGGAACCTTTCATAGAATGGAGCTTCTTGTATGTCAACGAATGTCATTACCATCTCGGTTTCTGTCATTGATGGGATGACTTGAGCAACCAAGCGTCTCCACCTTTGGGCATATTCACGGAAAGATTTACTGCTTTGGTTCTTAACCTTGGTGATTTGATATCTATCTGGAGCCATTTGTGATTGGAAGTCAGATAATTTAGAAAAAAGATCGCCGCTTCTTCCCAAATTATAGATTTTGGAATTGTCAAGTCTGGCGTACCAGGCTCTGGCCTCTCTAGGTAGACTCTTCTGAAACAACTGCATCCTTAGTTTCTCAAATTCGGTATAGGATCCAAGTTCTCCAATGAACACTTTCAAATGAGTGTAAAGATCACACTCCCATACGCTCCAGTCCCTTTGATTGACCGGATGATTTCTTCCATTTGCTGAACTTTCTTTCGAATATCACCAGTTTCACGATCTTCTTTAAGATTAGTGATTTCAGGGGTTTTGTTGGATTTTTCATGGATTTGAGGTTCAAGTATCTGTGCTTCCTTTTCTTTCTTGCCAGTACCCTCGTTTCCTCCTTGTGCAGAGGTTTCTGTTTCAGTGGGTATTTGTTAACCATGAGCCTTTTTGTTCTGTTTTTTTTAAAAAGACAACTAATTCTGCTATCTGGTTTCTTAGTCCCTCGAACTCCTCTCGAGAAATAGAGGTAGATTTAGATTGGGCACTTGCAGCCATGTTTGAAGATGGGCTTAGTGCCTTTTTAGACTTTGATTGGGTAACGAGACCAATTTCTTCCCTATAAAAAGATCATGTAGTTTAGTCTTGGTAAACACTAATAGTTTGCATGCTATGTAATGTGTTTGTTTAGTTTTTTTTTTACTATTTTCCTGTAAAACAAATGTCAGTTGTTTTGATGACATGATAGCGTGACATGTTTTGATAGAGAATGGAATGTATATTTACATTTTTCATTTCTTTTTTTCTTTTTTTTTCTTTACATTTACATGGAATCGTAATTTACATTGAATCGAAATTTACATGAAATTAAAAGGGAAAGGCATGAAGAGACTGTGACACCCCCAAATCCAGGTACTTCATTCCCACAGGATTTGGTGCTCACTATCCACAACTATTACATCTAACTACTCATAATAAAGGATAAAAACATAATTTAAATAACTTAAACAATAATCTTCCCCTTTAAAGGGTTACATC
This sequence comes from Panax quinquefolius, assembly GCA_020205615.1. Taxonomy (NCBI): domain Eukaryota; kingdom Viridiplantae; phylum Streptophyta; class Magnoliopsida; order Apiales; family Araliaceae; genus Panax; species Panax quinquefolius. Next base: position 58,372,736 of record CM035173.1, read on the forward strand.
AACCTTAAATAATCCCAGGTAATCTAACCTTAACTTATTACATAAGTCTGTGGAATACATCACAAAATAAATTAAGTCTGATAACATAAGTTCATCCAAAAAAATTCACATAAATCTTGAACATTTGGACATTTTGCCCTTGCCTTTGCTGGAAGATGGCTCATCGACCATTTCGACTTTAGCTGCAATGTTAATTGCAAGAGTGAGCAAATAATTGCTCACTGATATATAGAGAAAAAGAGTAATAATAATAACAACATGAGAATGAACAACAAATGTTGAATAATGGTGAACTTGTTCTACAAATCAAAAGTAAAGAACAAGCTCGAATTTAATATCTGAGGGTCTTAAGACCACGAACTATGTCCCCGGTATTTAGGTATTACTACCTCAATCTTAATAGTCATTTAGACAATACAGACCATTCTTTATGTACTTAGGGGGATCGGCCCGTTGTACCATGTATTGTGCACAAACATCTAAACGTTACACGTACATAATCCCCTATGTTAGGGTTGTTCATCTCAGTTTGAATTTAGAATTTTTGTACTAAAGAAAGTTTAGTTTGAAACTAGCTTATCAGTGAGTTTAGAATTTTAGAACACTATTCAATTATAGACCAATTCGATCAATAGGAGTTTGCTTTCTATTAGAACGTTCAATATAATAATATAGAATTGAACAAAGTTATTTAAGTCAAAGATTGAATAAAAACAATATGTAATTAAGTAGACATGGTATACATGCAAAGTACTACATTCAAAGGAGTTAAAACAATCTCATTTGAATCAATGTATTAAAATAATATGTGCTTTGAATAGCAATAACAAGAAATAGGAAAATGAAACTTGCTCGATGTAACGAATTAGGTTACAAGAGCTTATACAACCATACAGAAGATAGAATCAATAGGCTTGCTCAACTGTAATTTAGGATTTGTATAATAATAATTTAGAACTAGAAAGCTTGCTTGACAATAAAAAAATAACGAAATTATGGAACTTGCATTCATTATAAAGAGAATAAAGTTAGGGAACTTACCTTGTGTGTAAGCTACACAAGTATAATAATTTTCGCCAATTCCCCTACATATACCATTGAAATCGCAATACCAATTAGTTGTATTAACATTAGCTTTATAGGTTCAACCCACCATTTAGGTCATAACCTTAAGTTAATGTCTAATCATATTAGTTAACCTTCCTAACGAATCTGAAATCTCACTATCGCCTAACTATAAACTTTATCATTCACTTTAACTCTTGAAAACGTCAACTTTTGTTCATTTCAAAACTTGTTCAAACAACCAATTAAAATCTTCACATTTTGTATTACATTACATTACAATCTGTTATTGTATTCCATGTTATGATTTAACATCTTTATCATGCATGCCAATCTAGATTAGGTCTTTATTTTATAGTCTACAAATAATCGAACTCATTTGCCTAGGCTCTCAGGAGCATGCATACAATTATGCCCCCTAAGCCTTTAACACCAGCGTTACATCATTATTTAGTCTTGTAAACACAAAAGGCCTTCTGACGTTGGTGTGTACTATTTCTACTTATGGTACCCGCCAGAGTGCACTACATATGACGCAAATAAATAATAATTTTGACTTCTGTTTCACAAAGTGTCCCAATTCTCCCAATTCCACAGAAATTCCCAATTTCTAACAACTAAAACTTTGTAATAACACCAATAAGCATGCAATTCATCATTCTAACAACATAAACACTATATATACTTAACTTTTAAGGATCAAAACCACACTTTTTCCCAATTTCTTTATTTTAACACTTTTAGCAAATTTGATTGCCATAACTTCATTTCTTAACCAATTGACATGATTCAAATTACGTTGTTTTTGTTTCTTTATGTACTAACATAATGTAACATCAATTTGCAGATTATACGACATCAAATTTTATACTTAAACAAGCCATATTATGTGAACATACACTATTATTCTAATTCTCTTCTTGCAAAGCCAATTCTCACGGGTTTGATCACCAAATAACACTCATATATGATGATTAATAGATTATAAAACTATATATATATATATATATATATATATATATATATATCCAACATGACTTAACAATTTACAGAAAATATTCACTTAGAACTCAAAACATAAAAATTAGGAGTACAGTATACCTTAATCCTTGATTACTGAAGCAATTGATATAGAGTGGCTTTAATTCTTTCCCCTTCCGCAGTAAAATCCTCAATCTCTTAACAAATTTTCTCTATGTTTCTCCCTTTCTCACTAACTCTATGTGTTTTCTAGCCTTAAGGAAAACATACGTGTAACACATATAAACTGACTCCCACGTTCATCAAGTAAAAAAAATAATACGTTTGCGTCAGTTAAAATAAGCCAAAGGCCTTGTTTGGCTACACACAAATTCCCCCCTTCTAGATTATTTTTATAATTATATAGTTTTTATTTGTCACACATGTAACCAATTTACATAACTTACAATTATAATTATAATAATTATAATTTTTTTTATTATAATTATACTTATGATAAATAAATAATTATATATCTAATTTAATTATTAAATTAGACTTAAACAACACTTTATTTAATTTACTTATTTTCTTAAATATTAAAAATTCTTTTAATTTAATTATTTCATTAAATTAAATCTTCAAATAATACCATTATTTAAATCTTCAAATACAAGATTGCCATTATTTTAATTTAATTAACATTAATCAATTTAGTTACTAAATTCTTGCATCACAATTCCATCAATTATTTATTTTTCTCAACAAATAAATTATTCAAAATATTTATTTAATTCAATAAATATTTACATTACAAAATTTCTCGATCATTACATCCTTCCCTCCTTAAAAGGATTCTGTCCCTAGAATCACGACTCGATAAATTTATTCGTTACATTCTTCCCTCCTTACAAGGATTCTGTCCCCAGAATCGTTATACAAGATTAAGCAAATAACTGAGGATAATTTCTCATCATAACATCTTCAAGTTCTTATGTAGCTTCTTCAGCATTGTGGTTTCTCCAGATTACCTTAAGATAAGGTATCACTTTATTCCTTATTACGTGCTCTTTCTTGTCGATAATTTGAACAGGGACTTCTTCATAGGACAAATCTTTCTCAAACCGTAATAGCTCATATTCTATAACATGCTTATAATCAGGCTTATATGGCCTCAATACCAAGACATGGAAAATGTTATGAATATGCTCCAATTCCAGAGGTAAAGCTACCTCGTACGCCACTTCACTAACTCGTCGAAGCACTTCAAAAGGTCCTATACAACTATGGCTTAATTTTCCATTTTTTCCAAACCAAATTTTCCCCTTCCAGGAAGACACTTTCAAGAAAACAAAACTACCGACATTGAATTCTCAATTTTATCGATGTTGATCGGCAAATTTCTTCTGTCTATCCTGTGCGGCTATCAATCTTACTCGAATCACTTTGATGAACTTGATGGTTTGTTGTATCAACTCTGGACCCAATAACTAACGTTCACCTACCTCATCTCAGCATAACGGAGTTCTGCATTTCCTGCCGTATAACGCTTCGTAAGGCAGCATGCCAATACTCGCGTGATAGCTATTATTATAGGAAAATTCAACCAATGGTAGATGATCATCCCAATTTCCTTTGAAATCCATAATACATGATCTGAGTATATCCTCTAGTGTCTGGATGGTTCTCTCACTCTGTCCGTCAGTTTGAGGATGGTACGCTGTGCTCATTCTCAATTGCGTTCCCAAGTACTCTTGTAGCCGTTTCCAGAAATTTGATGTGAAAAGTGGATCTCTGTCTGATACAATGGACACCGGTACACCGTGTCTTGAAATAATTTCCTTCACGTACAGTTTTGCCAACTGATTTAGGTTAAATCTAATCTTGATTGGAAAAAAGTGGGCCGACTTCGTCAATCAATCGACAATCACACAAATGGCGTCGTAACCTTGTTGAGTCGTTGGAAGACCTACCACAAAATCCATTGTGATATGCTCCCATTTCCACTCCGGTATCTCCAACGGTTGCAATAATCTGCTTGGCCTTTGATGTTCAGCTTTAACTTTTTGACACGTTAAGCATTTTGCCACACACTCAGCCACATCCTTTTTTATATTCGGCCACCAAAAATGATGTCTAAGATCCTGATACATTTTTTGTACTCCCAAGGTGAATCGAATATCTTAAGTTATGAGCTTCACTCAGAATTTCCTCTTTAACTTTCGGTACCGGCAGAACCCAAATTCTCTATTTGAATCGAAGTAACCCTTCCGAATCGATTTTAAATTTGTTTTCCTGACCTTTAGATACTTTTCTTCTTATCTCTTCACAGTTCTCATCATGAAGTTGTGCATTCTTCACCTTATCTACCAATGTTGAACTGTTCCCCATTTGGAACAATTTTTTGTCCGATTTTGTAGGATATTTAATTTCCAACTCCATCTTTGCCATTTTTGACACTAGCTTCTCCTGAGAAGTCAACATCATTAACTTCTCACGTCCCTTCCTACTTAAAGAATCAGGAACAACATTCGTTTTTCCAGGATGGTAGAAAATCTCACAGTCATAGTCTTTAATCAACTCCAACCATCTTCTCTGCCTCATATTCAAGTCTTTTTGTGTAAAGATATACTTCAGACTTATATGGTGGGTATATATCTCACACCTCTCTCAAAAAAGATAATGTCTCCAAATATTTAGAGCAAACACCACCGCAGCCAACTCTAAGTCATGAGTCGGATACCTTTTCTCGTAATCTTTCAATTGACGTGATGCATACATAATAACTCTGCCATTTTGCATAAGCACACAGCCTAGTCCTTTATGCGATGCTTCACTATACACCACAAAATTCCCTGTATCATCAGGCAATGACAACACAGGTGTTGAACTCAACCTCTTCTTTAATTCTCTAAAACTTTCCTCACACTTCTCCGTCCAGACAAACTTAACCGCCTTCCTAGTTAAATTCGTCAATGGAGTCGCGATTTTGGAAAAGTCTTAAATAAAACGCCTATAATAACATGCCAATCCCAAGAAACTCCTTACTTCTGACGATGTCTTCGATTGATCCCAGTTTATTACAGCTTCCACCTTTGATGGATCTATCGAAATTTCGTCCTTATCAATAACGTGCCCAAGAAACTGTACACGTTCTAACTAAAACTCACATTTTGAGAATTTAGCGTACAACTTCTCTTTTCTCAATGTCTCCAACGTCACTCTTAAGTGTTCAACATGTTCCTCCTTGGTTTTGGAATACACCAATATATCATTGATAAACACCACCATAAATTTGTCTAAGAATGGTTTAAACACCCTATTCATCAAATCCATAAACGCTGCAGGTGCATTGGTTAAACCAAATGACATGACCAGAAACTCATAATGACCATACCGAGTTCTGAATGCTGTTTTTGGTACATCCTCCGGCCTCACCTTTAGCTGATGATAACCACTCCTTAAATCTATCTTTGAGAAATATCCCGCCCCCTTCAGTTGATCGAACAAGTCATTAATTCTTGGTAATGGATACTTATTTTTAATCGTGAGCTTATTCAATTTTCGGTAATCAATGCAGAGTCGCATCGATCCATCTTTCTTCTTAACAAACAACACCGGTGCTCCCCATGGCGATACACTCGATTGGATATACTTCTTGTCGAGTAATTTTTGTAACTGCACCATTAACTCTTTCATCTCTACCGGGGCCATTCTATATGGTGCTTTAGATATCTGGGCCGTTCCTGGTAGTAAGTCAATCACGAACTCGATTTCTCGATCCGACAGAATTCTCGACAAATCGTCTAGAAATACGTCTACAAAATCTCTTATGACCGGTATCTCTTCCAACTTTACACTCTTCTTCTGTGTATCGACTATGTAGGCTAAGTATCATATACATCCTTGTCTCAACATCTTCTTGGCTTGCATCACCGTCAGACAACTTGCTTGTCGAGGTGACTTGCTGCCATAGAACACAACCTTTGACGGAGTCATAAGGTTAACACACTTCTTTTGGCAATCAATTACTGCTCCGTAACTGAATAACCAACCATTCCCAGTATAATGTCAAATTCCCCAAGTTTAATTGGTATTAAATCCACCATCATCTCACAACCCTTTATAACCATTCTACAATTCTTGTATATAAATCTAATAGGAATCACTTCCCTATTCGCAATCTCTATGTTCAAAGGATAATCTAATTCTTCCTGAGGCAAATCTAAGTTCTGAGCAAATTCATCGGATATAAATGAACAAGTAGCATATGAATCAAATAGCACATAAGCATTAATACCATTAATCAGAATGATACCTGACACCACATCCTTTGACTGCATAACATCTTGCACGGTCATATTGAAAGTCCTCACGGTAGGTCGGCTTGACTGTGCTGGTCCAATGATAGTCAATGCACCACCGCTGTTGTTTCCCTTTCCTCCACTTGCACTTCCCCCTGTCTTTTTAGGTCAATCATGAGCCATGTGATCCTTTAAACCGCAGGTGAAACATGCTACTTTCTTTGGGCTAAAATAGTTCAGTGCAATGTGTCCCTCCTGTCCACAGTTGAAACACACCCGCTTACTTTCAAACATACCCCAGTATGGTTCTTCCCGCACGTAGCACAAGCTTCAACTTTCTTCTTTTGTTGACTTCCTTGTTGTCCTCCCGTAGTTGAATTATTGCTCCACTTCTTCTTCTGATTGTTATTTCCATTATTACTTCCACCAGCCTTATTTTCATTCTCATTCTTTCTCTTCTTCTGTTCTTAGTTGTACTTGGTTAAGGCATCACTTCCACCCTCTGTGATATTGCCTTTTCCAGTATAGCCATAAATGTGTTTAACTGGAACATTAAAACCTTGCTATAAAGCAAGGTCTTCAACCCTTGTTCAAACCTTCTTGCCTTACGCTCATCGGTATTAACTTGATCAGTGGCAAACCTTGCCAACTCATTAAACTTCACAGCATATTCTGGCACCATCATGGTTCCTTGTTTCAGCTCCAAAAATTGAACCTCCAACTGATTTTGGGAACTCGTTAGAAAGTACATCTCAAAAAACATCTCTTTAAATATATCCCACGCTATTATTCCTTGTCCCCCATGAATCTTATTTGCCTGCCACCGGTAGCTAGGTTCAGACTTCAGCATGAACGTTACGAACGCAGTCTTCTGATCCTTGTTGACTCTGGCAACGTTGAACACCTTCTCCATTTCCATGATCCAGGTTTGGGCTACAACTGGATTCATAGACCCTTGAAACTCTGGCGGTCCAACCGCTTTGAATTCCTTGAAGGTCGTGACTTGAGCTTGCGGTTGATTCGTAAGTACTCCTGTTAACAAGGTCACCAATTGTTGAACCGGGTTAGCGTTGGCCTCATTATTATTATTAGTAGACCCCTCAGGAGGTGGTTGTTGACGTGGTTGTCTTCTTCTAGGAGGCATCTTCTGTTAAAATATACGCTTATTAGTTCATTACTCTACTTCTTGAGTATTTGAAGTTTAACTTAAACATGCTATGATTAAAGCTATAACACATAACATTTCAATAAACTTTGATATTTTTATTCATCCATAATGTTTTAAAACATAATAAAAATAGCATATCTGCTATTAACATCCACTTTCCTGAACTAAACAAGTTTCAGGATTACATTCTCATACTACCCTTTTATTTATCTCATAATAAAGGATTTACAACTTAGTCATTCACATACTTAACCACATAGCATTATTATTCTTATTCTTTCTATCTGGGCATATTAAGACGTCGAGAGGCTTCTCTATGTTCTTCTTCCATAATACGATACGCTGTCCTACGATCCATCACGCACCTCGGTGAGTCTTCAAACTGAGGTGGATAATAAAAGACTCGATCCTGGGCCCTATCAATTGCAGAATGAAAGGCATAATCCATTTTATTCATCTTGGGCTTCTTCATTTGGACCTTAGCCTTAGCACGGTCTGCACGCTAAGTCGCCTTCATCCAAGCATCATCTGCCCTTGCACGCTTAGCTGCCTCTTTTTTCAAAGTTATCTTTTAACTTCTCCACATCAGTCTTCATCTTCTCATTCTCCACCAACAGATCTTCATGCTGACCCTTTGTATGAACTAGGTCCCACTCCGTGTTTCCAAGTCGTGAGTCTAGTTCCTGAATCTCAGCATCTTTCTGCTCGATAGTGGCTTGACACATCTCAGCCAACTCCTTCAGCTCCTCAACCTTATCCTATAATTCTATGTTACGGTCGTACAGTGCATCATACATCTCAGCTGATATGGAGTTTAGTGGAAACTCCACAGGATCTTCTTCTTCATCCTCCTCCTCTATCTCTTCAAAGCTCTCCTCCTTAGGATCAGACACAGGCTCGTCCTCTTGTTCTTCCTCAGCAATCAACCGAGAAGGCTCCCTCTGAATCAACTGTTCCGGCACAATATAGACATCTCGGGGTTCCTCATCTCTAGGTATATGAGGTATCACTTCCCTAGCTGGACTGGATCCTCCAATGTTAGACATCCTGACAAAAAAATACTTTTAAGTTTTACTTAACATTCTTCGATACTCACGAGCACATAAGTTATAACACATAGCACATAATGTCTTTTATTGTTTATCTTCAATGGATGCCTTAATCCATTCCTTAAAACTCGAAAAGAGTTTGACACCACTATGTTTTCTGTCTCCTTAAAGGTTACTTCCTAAGGTTTTCCCACCTAAGGTTCATAACCTAAAGCTGTTACACCCCCAAATCCAGGTACTTCATTCCCACAGGATTTGGTGCTCACTATCCACAACTATTACATCTAACTACCCATAATAAAGGATAAAAACATAATTTAAATAACTTAAACAATAATCTTCCCCTTTAAAGGGTTATATCAACCTTAAACAATCCCAGATAATCTAACCTTAACTTATTACATAAGTCTGCGGAATACATCACAAAATAAATTAAGTCAGATAACATAAGTTTAGTAAATAAACTAAACAACTCTTCAACATTTGGACATTTTGCCCTTGCCTTTGCTGGAAGATGGCTCATCAACCTTTTCGACTTTAGCTGCAGTGTTAATTGCAAGAGTGAGCAAACAATTACTCACTGATACAAAGAGTAATAATAATAACAACATGAGAATGAACAATGAATGCTGAATAATGGTGAACTTGTTCTACAAATCAAAAGAATAAAACAAGCTCGAATTTAATATATGAGGGTCTTAAGACCACGAACTATGTCCCCAATATTTAGGTATTATTACCTCAACCTTAACAGTCATTTAGACTATACAGACCCTTGTTTATGTACTTAGGGGGATCAACCCTTTGTACCATGTATTGTGCACAAACATCTAAACGTTACACGTACATAATCCCCTATGTTAGGGTTGTTCGTCTCAGTTTGAATTTAGAATTTCTGCACTAAAGAAAGTTTAGTTTGGAACTAGCTTATCAGTGGTTTTAGAATTTTAGAACACTATTCAATTATAGACCAATTTGATCAATAGGAGTTTGCTTGCTATTAGAACGTTCAATACAATAATATAGAATTGAACAAAGTTATTTAAGTCAAAGATCGAATAACAACAATATACAATTGAGTAGACATGGTATACATGCAAAGTACTACATTCAAAGGAGTTAGAACAATCTCATTTGAATCAGTGTATTAAAATAATATGTGCTTTGAATAACAATAACAAGAAATAGGAAAATGAAACTTGCTCGATGTAACGAATTAGGTTACAAGAGCTTATACTACCATATACAAGATAGAATCAATAGGCTTGCTCAACTGTAATTTAGGATTTGCATAATAATAATTTAGAACTAGAAAGCTTGCTTGACAATAACAAAATAACAGAATTATAGAACTTGCATTCATTATAAAGAGAATGAATTTAGGGAACTTGCCTCGTGTGTAAGCTACACAAGTATAATAATGTTTGCCAATTCCCCTACACATACCATTGAAATCGTAATACCAATTAGTTGTATTAATATTAGCTTTATAGGTTCAACCCACCATTTAGGTCATAAACTTAACTTAATGTCTAATCATATTGGTTAACCTTCCTAACGAATATGAAACCTCACTATCGCCTAACATAAACTTTATCATTCACTTCTAACTCTTGAAAACGTCAACTTTTGTTCATTACATAACCTGTTCAAACAACTATATAAAATCTTCACATTTTGTATTACATTACATTACAATCTGTTATTGTATGCCATGCTATGATTTAACATCTTTATCATGCATGCCAACCTAGATTAGGTCTTTATTTTATAGTCTACAAATAATCGTAACTCATTGCGCTTAGCTAAGGGCACTACAGCAATTGTACGCTTCTGTGCTCTCGCATTGGCCAAGCTTTCTTTGGTGTAGAAACACGAAGGCCTTTACTACAAATTGCAATTTATTTTTCTCACTTTACGGTAATGGTGCATGGCGTGCAGCACTGATACATTGACAACCGAAAAATTGCAGTTTATGACTTCATTTCACAAAGGCACCCAATTTCTCTCAATTCCATAGAAATTCCCAATTTCTAACAACTAAAACTTTGTAATAACACCAATAAGCATGCAATTCATCATTCTAACAACATAAACACTATATATACTTAACTTTTAAGGATCAAAACCAAATTGTTTCCCAATTTCTTCATTTTAACACTTTTAGCGAATTTGATTGCCACAACTTCGTTTCTTAACCAATTGACATGATTCAAATTACGTTGTTTTCATTTCTTGATGTACTAACATAATCTAACATCAATTTGCATATTATATGACATCAAATTTTGTACTTAAACAAGCCATATTATGTGAACATACACTGTTATTCTAATTCTCTTCTTGCAAAGCCAATTCTCACGGATTTGATCACCAAATAACACTCATATATGATGATTAACAGATTATAACACCATATATATATATATATATATATATATATATATATTATATATCAATCCAACGTGACTTAATAATTTATAGAAAATATTCACTAAGAACTCAAAACATAAAAATTAGGAGTACAATATTTCTTAATCCTTGATTACTGAAGTAATTGATATAGAGTGGCTTCTGTAATATCCTAGATTTTTCCATGTAATTAAACAATTTCAATAAACAAACTTATGTGAAATTCTTACGTGACAATTATTTTTAGATGACAAATTATTTTTAGATGAACTATTTATTTTTATTATATGTTATGTGATAAGATGCATATTAATGGTTGATACGGTTAGGCCAATTATTTAAATTGGTTAAGGATGGAATTTAATTCTAATTAATTTCATGGGATGACTTACAAATATGAGTTTGAGTTTGGAGCGGAATTTAGAGACGCGGTCTGCGTATTTGAGTCCGAAACGTTGAAATTAGTCAGGATAGACTGTAACCACAAAAATGTATCACGGTTGACTTTTTGGTCAAAGTCAACTGGTTGACTTTTCGAGGAAAAAGTCAACTACGAAATTTTGAAGTTGAGATTGACGAAATGGATAGTCCCATGACGTTCGGGACGTCGACTTTAGTAGGAATCGATATAAGTATCGAATACATTCGACTACGAAGGGTAAAACGGTCAAAATTATTATTTGATTAAAAGGTTAAATAATATTTTCATATAACAAGATCAACAACTGGGGTACTTGGTGACCATCAAATTGGGACAAGAGAGGAGCATACGTATATTGCATGATAGCCAAGAAGGGAGTATTTCATTTTATTCCTTAAAAAAAAAAAAAACTCTTCAATTTCTCAAACTCCCACTTCCCCTATTTAATTAGCTAGACTAATGAAGGCAATTGATGGTTTGGAATGAGTTACTTAATGGAGGGGCTCAAGTTATATCAACTCTCATATACATGTTTTCCTTCCCAACTACTTCTTCACTTTGCAAAGAAAATTCTACGTGAGAGAAAAATATTGGGAGTTGAGAGTGGTGCTAGGTGGCCTAAGAATTCTGGAGGTTGCAAAGGAGTTAGCAAGCAAAGGGGTGAGACTCTAGCAAGATTAAATCAAGAGGAACTTTCGTCCAAAAGGTAAGCTTTCAAACCATTTCTTATGTTATAGAAAAACTAGTAAGAAAATTAATGTATAAATATGGTAGATGGTTTGTTTTGACTTTGTAATGTCATGCTAGGGTTTGTTTCTGATATGTGGTAGTAGAGAGTGAAAATTCTGGTTTAGTACATGCTCTAATTCATAGAAAGTCAAGAAATCATGCCATGTATGCTAGCTATTTGATAAAATGCCTCTTAGATGCTAATTTGATGAAAACTTGAAAAGTTAGAGAATTGAATGGTTGTAACACGTGTATATATGTTATTAGAAGTGGTCTGATAATAGGAATCAAACTCACGCATGTTAGAATCAAAATCACGATTTTCTCAAAAGTTGGGTTAAACTAGTTTGCATGATTTTTTTTAGGATTTTTGGTCACTCGAAATCATGTCTTAGATAATCCATTTGGTGCATGTAATAATTTTGTAAAATAGTATGTAGCATGAGGTATAACATGTCCAAATTTCATTCGGATCGAAGCTATATTGAGTGAGATATGAAAATCGTAAGCAAACATGTTAGAAACCGAAAAAAAAACTGTGAACTGCTGACCCTAAAGACAAAATTCGGTGCTAGCTACAGTTTCCAGAAAATTGTGGGCTTTTGGGTTATTATAGTACACTGAATAAGCTTTCCATAGACTCCGGAACGGACTAATTACGACTTGAAGCAAGGGAGTTATGACTTTTCAAAGTAGTTGTGTCAAATCTGTCCAACAAATTCGGTGCAGTCCTCTTGCACGGATTTTCTGGAATTTTGTGCTTGGAATTTGAAGATGGTCCATGAACGAAAGTTGTAGCCCCAGAAGTTAGCTTCGCGTGGGCGCAAGAATCGCTCAAAAATGTTTTAAAATGAATTAGTTATGACTGTTTTAGCGAGATATGGTAAAGCTGAGAAAAAAAATGTAAAAACTGTTATGTTTGGGCATTTTTAATTTCTGTTTTGGGCTGCCTAAGATGTCTAAAATGGGTGGCATATATTTTCTAAATATATTCTCTTCTGATGTTTATAGCATATCCAATAGGAGACCCTTATACTTCAAACTAGATTGTGTATAAATGGTGATTAACGAGACACATGTAATTAGGTTACGTGAAGGTTAATTACTAGCGTGTATTATAGCGAGTGCTCATCGTGCAAGTTTTCTAACCCTAATTTCTTTTGGGTATTTATTAAATCCTTACTAATATTATCGCAGTAAGGGTAAGTATTGGACTTGTGTTAGTTATTTATTCGTACAAGTTTCTTCGTTGAAAAGTCATACAAACTCCAATTATCTTGCAAGCTTTTCAATGGTTATTCGCTTATTATTCTAACTACTATGCTTTTAAGTTTGTGTCATCATAGAACTGTTTCTATGTATGTTCCTAGCCTTTGGTTCTGGCTAGTTATTATTGATGAATAATGATTTAAAACACATCTTTCGAAGCTATTGAATGTTTACCAATCCAAGTTGCCTTGGTGAGGTCTCGCATGATTACTAAGATGAACAACCCGAATGAACGGGAAAAACAGATGTCGGGCAAATAGTCCCATTTATGCTTATGCATTTTAAACTTAATACATGTGTGCACAATGTAGGTACAATGGGCTGATCACATGGCGTATTTGCGAGAGACCGTTTACAGTTTATTTGATTGTTAAACCGTCTGATGGTTTTTGATGAAAGAAAATATGTTCAGGGTATTTTACACCCCTTAGTATGATATTGAAAATTCTTATTCTTGATGTTCTTCTTTAACACTTGATAATCTTTCAACTGTTGAGATCTAGTAATTCAAATGCCTTTATCCTGATGTATATTTCCCATTTATTTTGTACATTCTTGTTTAAACCTTTCGGTTAAGGATGAGAAGGCTGAGGGTTCGGGCAAGGACAAGGGAAAGTCCAAGATGAAGTGATGCTAATGGTTATGTAATAAAATAATTATTTCCGCATATGTGTATTGCAGTGATAAACGCTAAGACTGAGTTCCAGTATGTTTTAAGGTTGTAAAGACTTGGGATTTTATTTTGAATAATTATGTAATAGTTAATACTTTTATTCCTTATTGTTAAGGTTTACTTAGTTAGATGATGGTGTATGTTGTACCGTGAGCACCAAGTTCTGTAATCGATGATTACACGGATTTGGGGGCGTCACAGCTTCAATTCTTTCCCCTTCCACAGTGAAACCCTCAATTTCTTAACAAATTTTCTCTATGTATCTCCCTTTCTCACCAACTCTTTATGTTTTCTTCTCTCTGTTTTCCAGCCTTAGGGAAAACATACGTGTAACACATAAATTGACTCCCACGTTCGTCAAGTAAAAAAAACAATACGTCTGCGTCTGTTAAAATAAGCCAAAGGCCTCAAGGTCTTGTTTGGCTACAGACAAATTCCCCCTTCCAGATTTTTTTTTATAATTATATAGTTTTTATTTGTCGCACATGTAACCAATTTACATAACTTACAATTATAATTATAATAATTATAATTTTTTTTATTATAATTATACTTATGAAAAATAAATAATTATATATCTAGTTTAATTATTAAATTAGACTTAAACATCACTTTATTTAATTTACTTATTTTCTTAAATATTAAACAATTCTTTTAATTTAATTATTTCATTAAATTAAATCTTCAAATAATAAAATTACCATTATTCAAATCTTCAAATAACAAGATCAGTAAGACCTCAACTTTTATAAATAAAGATTAATTTCTATCGAAATATATTTTTGACTTCAAATAATAAAATTACCATTATTCAAATATTCAAATAACAAGATTGTAAGACCCCAACTTTTATAAATAAAGATTAATTTCTCTCAAATATATTTTTTTGAATATTATGGTGTGGATATAATATAATGTTATAGTTGTGGGTAATATTTATAAATTTTGCAAAAGTAAGTTAAAGTCGTTATATAATATTCGAAATCAATTTAGGAATATTCGCTTTTAACGAGGAATATTCGTATGCGACTAAGATAATCATTAGTGGACCCCACAATGTAAGTATTGTCATAGTTAGAAAAATCGACATAATTATCATTTTATAAAAATAACGGCGGAAGTTTTACCGTTAAACCGTTGAACTACCCTTAGTAAAAAAGTACAATGTCTGGCATGGTAGTTGCGTAGTAGCACACTCAGATTGATTATTGATGATTACGTGAGAAGTTACTCAGTTATACTCAATTATTGCTACAGTAATTGCTGCATCATATCTCTCATATTATTGATTCGATTATTGTCACAGTATCATATGCATAATATGTTATATTATTAAATCAATAATTGAGACGCCAAAGTTATTCATATTATTAAATTACAATATTTATAATGTCTAGAAGTTCTGTCAAGGAGAGGTTTAGTCATATAATTGCGTGCCAATAAGGAGAAATCCTTATCGGAAAGCCCCCTATTTCTTGGAACGACCTGGTTGTACAATATTGTGAGTTATAATATTAATAACGAATAAGTTCGTGTTGATTAAAGATGAAATTGATAGTTCCATTGTGTTAGAATTATTAGTGTTAGTGGAAATCGACATTTATTTCGATATTAATTGATGTCTGGAAGTTATACTAACCAATCGGGTAATTAATCGGATAAATGAACAATTAATTGCTATTAATTCACATGATTATAACTATTTGTTCACATGTGTGTACTATTGATTCACATTCTTGTACTATTAGGGGAGTTGGTGCAAGATTGATAATACTTGCATGACAAAGTTAAAAATGGAGGTATAGATGGAGGTACTATACTGTAATTCATATTTTCACATGATTATAACTATTGATTCACATGATTGAACTATTGATTCACATTATTTACTATTAGGGGAGGTGGTGCAAGTTTGATAATACTTGCATGACTAAATTAACCATGAAGAAAAAGAGGAAGGTATTATACTGTAATATTTCGAGCCCCAAAACATGCAATTATTAAAACTATATTTTCCTATAAATAGAAGCTCATTTTTCCTTCATTTCTCACTAATTCACTAAAGCTTTAGAGCAATTATTATAGAGAGAAAGAAGAAGAGAAGTCTGCTACCTCACTATTCCAATATCTAGTTTCTTCTAAGGTAAGGGGTATTATTCTTTCGTATTTATGAAGAGAATTATTTTCTTTCAATACTCGTAAGAGTTGTTATTCTATTCTTTATTATTATGTTGAATAACTCATGCATACGCGAAGTACCGCATACATGGTGAAATTCTTCTGTTATTCCATTCTTTATTATTCTGTTGGAATAACCTATCTGTGCGGTCTATCGCATGCCTGGTGAATTCTATTGTTATTCCATTCTTTATTATTCTGTTGGAACATCTTGTCCGTGCGGATTACGCATGACCTGGTTCCATTTTTTATTATTCTGTTGGAATATCCTGTCTGTGCGGATTACGTATGACCTGGTTCCATTCTTTATTACTCTGTTGGCATATCCTGTCATTGCGGATTACACATGACTTGGTTGCATTCTTTATATTCTGTTGGGAATAACCTGTCTGTGCGGTCTATCGCATGCCTGGTGAATTCTTCTATTATTGCATTCTTTATTATTCTGTTGGAATAACCTGTCTATGTGGATTACCGCATGCATGGTGAATGATTCTTTGTATTCATTCCTTATTAAATTGTAGAAATGATATATCTACGTGGATTACCGCATGGCGGGCGAAAATCCATTTGCAGCTTCATATATTCTATTATACTCGGTTGGTTAAAGTTTTGCTTCTATACTCCATGAAATTAGTAGAATATCCCGGATATTTGCGCTTCATCCAAAGATCTTTTCATGGAAATATTCTTCCGAGTGTTGTTGAATTTTACTCCACAAAGAAATATCATGTCGACAATTTGGACGTAATTGATTTCGTGATAAATTAACTTATAAATCTTTAAAATTTATTCTTGAACTTGTTTTATTGAATTATTATGTCATTGTCATCATCCTCATGCTTATATTGCGATGAAAGTCATCTTTGCTTACGCTATCGATGGACTTTGTATGATTATGACTGTGGATCATTCGAGATAATCATGACTTGTAATAAATGATGTGGTAAAAGTCCTCGATGCCCTGTAGTGCATCATGGATAGTTTTTGGTATGATTATGACCAAGGATTATTCTAGATAGTCATGACCATTGATGATTTAATGAATATCCTCGGCCCGTAGTGCGCGGGGATGACTCGATGATGTGGTTTATTTATTGTCGAGTCTCAAATGATAAAAATTGATGAAAACATTTTAAATCATAGAAGATAGTAGATATCATGCTCTACTTGACTTTTCTAATGGATTTCTTATTCCGTTGTAGTTAAACTTGGTGTCTATTGTATTTTATCAGTTTAACATTGTTGAAGACTAATTATAATTTATTCTGCATTATCTTAGTCATAATATTTCTTACTGGGCTAGTTGAGCTCACCCTTTTGCTTTCATTGTTCTCTTCATGAAATGAGAACGTAGCCGGGACTAGTCGAGGAACGGAGTGATGGTCCCAGATGGTGTATTAGTAGTCCTCACTATTCTATAAAATAGTGTGACAATAAATGTAATGAGGACTCTATTTGAGAGTGGATATTGCCTAGAAGGCAACATTCCTGTTTAAACTCTCAACTATGTTTTGTCGTATATTACACGACTGTTGTATAATTAAGTTTGTATTTGTATTCGCATACCATGTAATTGGCGACTCAAGATGGGTGATGTATACCTATTTTGGGGTGTCACAGCTTGGTATCAAAGCTTAGGATATGATCCCCGGTCGAGATATGAGACAAGAACTAGGAGGGAGAGACGGAATTCTTCGCTAATACGACCTACCTAAGTTTATTTGGTATTTAATTGGTCTCACGTAGTATAGGGATAATATGTGATATGATAATTAACCCTTGTTTTGTGGCAGTATTTGAAAATGGCATCCGAAAATATTGAGATAAATAATGAAGCACATGAGACCATTGAGTCACCACAGATTAATACCCAGGATAATGTGCAACATGAAGACAATAATCCTCAGGTAAACAACAACGATCAAATGATGAACGATGGGATTTTCAGAGGTTTTATGCAATTCATGCAACATCAGCCGAAGGTGGCTCCTGTCCAAAATGTAGGTGGAAACACTAACAACTCTCGGACGGTCACCGCTAAGCAGTTCAAGGAGCTGGGACCACCAGAGTTTTTTGGATAGCCAAAACCACTTAAGGCAGAGACGTGGATAAAGTAGATCAACAAGATATTTGATGTCGTCTTGGGATGCTCCGAGGAGCAAAAGGTTCCCTTTGCCACTTTCATGTTGCGAGCAGAGGCAGATTACTGGTGGGAATGTGTAAAGCGTATTCAACCTGCCGCACTGAAGATGTCTTGGGAGAAGTTTCAAGAACTGTTCAACGACAAGTACTTTCCTGAAAGTATTCGTCACATGAAGGAGGTAGAGTTCATCAAGCTTGAGCAAAACAATATAACCGTGGCGCAGTACGAAGCTAAGTTTGCCGAGTTGTCTCGGTTTGCATCCCACTTGGTTGATAATGATGAGAGAATGACGCGGATGTTTCTAAGAGGTTTGAAACCCGAGATACATCAATACCTTATCTCTTATAAACTGTGTTTGTATTCAGATGTTGTGAATAGGGCTCAATTATTGGAGTACGATAATGAGTTAACCCAACCAAGAGAGAGCAGTCGGCAAGTCGATAATACCAGTGGTAGCAGTCATCGAAGCGGTGACAACAAACGTGGAGGAATCAACATGCCGTAAATGGTAATCACTTCTGGTAATCATGGCTATGACAATAAGAGGACATTTCAAGAAGAGGAGATTCAATAATGATGGAAAGACGTCAAGACCAAAGACCGTTGTTAAGTAAGGAGAACAACCACCGGTCAGTATGTTACAAATGTGGAGGGAAGGACACATCGGTCCAAACCGCATAATGCAATTCAAAACATGTTGCAATTGTGGAAAAGAAGGTCACCTAGCCCGATTTTTTGTCGTGCACCAAAGTCAAGTCCAAATTGGATGGATGCATCAAAGTGGTGTCCTGCATAAGACAAAACCCAGAGTTCAAGGGAGAGCGTTTGTCGTAACCTCCCAAAAGCGAGGAATCCGAACGAGGTGATCACGGGTAAGCTAATCATAAACTCTAGCGAAGTTTATACTTTATTTGATACCGGTTCTACCCATTCCTTTATTTCTCCTACTTGCGCTTAACGTTTAAATTTGACTCCAGAGAAATTAGACTTTGAATTATCTGTTGAAACTCCGTTGGGAGAAACCTTCATTACATCCACGGTTTATAAGTCTTGTTTAATTCAAATCGGTAACCGCACGTTACCTATCGATCTTATTTCTTTGAAAATACTTGCATTTGATGCGATTTTAGGGATTGATTGGTTAACTACTCATCATGCTAAAATCGATTGTTTTCGTAAGGTTGTTAGCTTTCATATTCCTAACCAACCTATTATGCGAATTCAAGCAACCAAACCACTAAAGTCAGTCACTGTCATATCAAGCCATAAAGCTATTCGTTTATTGAAAAACGGATGTCAAGCTTGAAAGTAGTATGCATACAAGCCAATCATGTTTGATGATAAAGCATATACTTTGTAAACAATCTTATTCATTTATTAATAAAAAGTATTAATTTATTAAAGGCTTTTAATTATCTACATGATGCTGTTTTATAATATGTGATAAACCCATAGTTTTAAGAAATGCTTTTAGAATAATGATAATGATCATTCTAAAGAGATCTAAATTCTTAGAAAGCTTAAAACTAAAATAGTTCCCAATCATTGGATTACTAAATTGGGGATTAGTGAATCCGGATAGATTGGTACATACGTTAACTTTTCATTGGATGAGGATGATTGATCTCATGATCATTTGTGTGGAGACACTAAAGCAAGTATGTAGGTGCTTATTAGAGAATAAGTTCACTGAACGTGGCTCGCTAAGGAATACCTAATGGAGTTTTACTTGCCTGTCAATAGGAATTCCTGTAGTGATAGTAGTACAAGTGATCCTTGACTTGAGATTATCATAGTATCTTGTGTATGATGAGTTATACTTTGACTTATTCCTTAAGACCCTTAGGGTATATCAAAGGGTATGCTTGGGTATAATAAGTTGTACATGGAGATAATGTATGATCAATAAAGAATCTACCACTTCTATTAAAAGAAGAGAAATGTCCTATGTGATTCGATAAATGACAACCCAAAGAGTCCTTGGCCAAGGCGTAATGAAATTAGAAAGGAGTTTCTAATTTGCATTATTTGAGTTGTGCATTTAAGGATCGAATACATATAATTAAATAAAATAAGACTTGACAAGAATTCCATGTCTTATATTTAATTGGGACATCAGTATGGTGGAAGGATTGAATTGTATTTCAGTAACTATTTACTCAAAGGATCTTTAATGATTAATGTTGAAATCTATATTATCTGGAAAGTCGCTTTGATCGCTAGGGAGGCTTATCCCTATCAGAGAATAAATATTATTTATTTAAATAAATTAATTATTTAATTTATTTATTTAAATAAGATTAGAATTGTTCTAATTGATTTATTCACAACCTTTTAATATGGAGAACCTAAAGGGTCACACCATAAAAGGAAGAATAATTATTTAAGAAGTTAATGGCATAATCGTAATAATATGTTAAGTATATTTAATTTAATCTATGGTGATAGAATAAATTAAATAGCTTAATATTTATTATTTAATATTTTAGAAATATTAAATATAAATTAATAAGAGGAGTCTTATTAATATTATTACAATTATTATTATTTTAATTTCTAAAAGAGTTTAGGAATTAATTTAATATAAGTACTCTCATTTATTCCTAATAGGATTAGGAGGAAAATTAATTAAAGGAGTTTAATTAATTATCCCTAATAAGATTAGGGGAGCCCATTTAATTAAAAGAGTTTAATTAAAAATACCTTATTTTAATAAGGTTACTTGATATCTTTATAAGAGGAGTCTTATATCAGATATCAGATATACGTTATTCCAATTGTTGGAGAGTACGCTCCTTTTCTATAGAGATAGAAAAACTAGGGTTTAGCCAACCACCCATCTTCTTGAATCCTTCTTCTTCCTTGGTGGATCACCTCTGGAGGCCAAACACTTGGGTGGCTAACGTTGATCAAAGGAAGGAACCAAACCCGGTGAATTCAAGTTGAACGCGAAAGGATTTGGAGGTGAACTTGTACCTGAGGAAGCTCGATCTTCAAGGGTATGATTTTATTCTTTATCTTTTCGTTAAATTAATAATTGCGCATAAAGGATGATCCGGGTATATGGTTTGTAAAATTTTTAAACTCTAATTTTTACACGTTTCCGCTTATTTTTGCAATTTGATTGCGTTCTTGAATATTACAAACCTAACAGTGGCATCAGAGCCAAACCTTTATGCAAATTATTAATTGTTTTAATTTGATATGTATATTGATATGTGTTTAGAACAATTTTATTGGGCATAATTTTATTGTATAAAGTTTTTAAAAAAAAAGAAAAAAAAAAGAGCCACGAAATCAGTTGCCGTATTTTTTTTTTTTGTTTTCTGTTCGCTAATCCGTGGGTTATTCATGATTCATGGATATGATTTTTTTTTTAAAAACATTGTCCCACGTTGCCCATTAAAAGAAACATGGAGTCTGGAATTATATATATATTGGACTAGTACCGAAGATGGTTACAAGTAATAATTTTTAAGGATTCAAAGTTTTCAATGGAAATGGGCCACAAGGAAGGTACGGATATAATATATATATGTATATTATATTATAACCACACGGTTTTATATATATATATATATATATTCGGTTATTTTATAATATATTATATATATTATATATATATATAATATTATTCTCAATAATTTTATAATTAAAATAAAAGGTTTATTCTAATTTTAAAATAAAAGTTTATTTTAATTTTAAAATAATAGGTTTATTTTAATTTTAAAATTAAATTTCATGCTAACTAATTAGAGTTGGAATTAGATTCCATAATAACTAATTGGAGTTGAAATTAGATTATATGTTTCCTTAAATAAAAGAGTTTATTTAGAAAGGAAAGAGAATCCTAATTTTCTTAAATAAAGGAGTTTATTTAGATATGAAATAAGATTTTATATTATTCAAAATAAAGGAGTTTATTTGTGAATAGGAAAGAGAATCCTAATTTCCTTAAATAAAGGAGTTTATTTAGATATGAAATAAGATTTCATATTATTCAAAATAAAGGAGTTTATTTATGAATAGGAAAGAGAAATCCGTGTTTCCTTTAATAAAGGAGTTATTTTTTTACATGGAATTGGATTCCATAATTAATTAAGATAAAGGAGTTTATTTTGATTAAAGATTTTGATTAAAATAAAATAGTTTATTTCATTCAAAATTGGATAAATTAAAATAAAATAGTTTTATTTTGATTTAAATTTGGATTAAAATAAAGGAGTTTATTTTGATTAAAAATAGATTTTATACTAACTAAATTTGCCCATTAAATGATATCAATATATATATTAAATGTTTATTATTCATAAGATAAATGTTATTTATTGATGCATATGGTGATGTGTATGATAATAAATGGGATTGATTATGACTATCGACCAATGTGATTGGATTTTATTTTAGTTGGATGCATGAATGTATGAGTTTTATTAAATGGGGTTCACAAGCACCTCGCCTTCTCTAATTTTTCTTAATGTAAATTTTATCTCCTCCTATGTACTTCCCTCGATCACGATCAAGGTTTCTATTTATTTTAAATAGTTTTGTAATAGGAATAGTTAGAATAAATTTTGAAAAATTGGATATCAAGGAGCAAGGAGCGCTTGAAGACCCGTTTGTAATGGAGCCCGGGTTTAAATGTAATAGTTATATTTAAATATTATTTCTTACACCCCTAGGGTTTGACCTTTTGGTTCACTTGGTGGCTCTAGTGAACCAAACTAGAATAAAAGTCCATAATCAATCCGGGTAGAATATAGTATTCTATATGTGCATGCTTATACTATATATATTATATATTATGCAAACATGCTTCGCATGTTCATTAATATGACGCGTATTTTATATATATATGTGCATGCGCGCTAAACAAGATGAGACAAATTAATAACAAACCCCTCAATTTTTATATTAAGTCCTAAGCGTTCAAAGATATTTGGAATATCGAACGTCGCCTTCTAGCATGATAAAATTATTAGAGTATTAAATATTTAATATGAGTTTGTTGTGTCACCACAAGGCATGTATTAAGTATTTAAGATGTTAATTTATCACATTTGATGCTTATAAAGAAAATTGAACAATATTGTTTTGTTGTGTCACCACAAGGATGATATTTTTCTTTTTGAATATATGGAGTGCTAGGTCTGGACTTAACTTGGATAATTTTGATTCGGATGTGCCACCACTTAATCAAAATAATCTAAGAGGCAAAAGAAAAGGAGTTGCATAGTTGATGTAATTGACAAAAGTTGTCTACCTATTTATTTATATATAGTTTGTTGTGTCACCACAAGGCTATATACATTTGAAATGGGATCCTTATTCTCATTAGCAAATCTTTAATTAGATTTTGCCGAACTATATAATTGAGGGTAATATAGTTTGAAGAAAATAGTAGGAGATACCAATTTAAAACAAGACCTAATTTATTTTGGTAATTAATAAAAGAATGTATGTTAAAATGTTGTTAATTACAAATTCATTTACAGAATTTTACAATGTCTAAAATTACTATCACTGCGAAACATATTTGATGTTAATTAACCAGACCGAATTACTCGGATTGGTTAAGGAATTTGAGAATAGTTCTCATAGCTGAAAAGCTATCTTATGTCCTTAATACGCCTATCCCTGCAATGGTTGCAGACAATGCCTCTGAGGAAGATGTTGCTACTTTTAGAAAGTAGTAAGATGATGCACAGTTGGCTCAATGCATCATGCTCGCATCCATGAGTAACGAGCTTCAGCGTAAGCATGAAACTATGGATGCTCCTACTATACTCCTGTACGTCAAGTAGTTGATGGTGAGGAAAGTAGGACTAATAGATATCAGATATCTAAGGAGGTCTTCCGATCTAGAATGATCGATGACACTACAGTACAGATAAAAGTCCTTAACATTATCAATTTGATTGATCAATTAGGACAACAGGTTTTGTCATGGATGGAGAGTTGAGCCAAGATTTGATCTTTCCCTCACTCCCGGACTCCTTTCACAATTGCTGTGAATTTTTCATATGAACAAGCTAGATATCAGCTTCGTTGATTTGCTTAACATGTTGAAAAATGATGAGAGTTACTTTCCAACCAAGAAATACCATGTCTTACTGGTAGGGGCCAAAGGATCTTCTGAAAAGAAGAACGATTCAAAGAAGGTATATAGAAAGGCAAAAACAAAGGATAATAAGAACAAAACTGATACGGATAGCAAAGGAGCTTGCTTCCACTGCAATAAGCCTGGACACTGGAAAGAAACTGCGAGAAATATCTTGCAGAGGCTAACCAAAGAAGCTTAGTGAAGTTTTGGTTACAATACAGTTTTTGTTCATGATTGAAATAAATTTTTCTTTAAGTCAAGGTTCTACTTGGGTATTGGATACCGACTTTGGTTATCATAAATATAGATTTATGAAGGGACCAAGTAGAAGTAGAAAGCTAAACAAATATAAGTAATCCTATGTAAGGGAATGTAGCAAAGGTTGCCATATTAGCCATAGAAACTTATAGTTTAGCAATGCCTACTGAGCAAATCTATTAAGTCAATAAGTTGTTATTGTATTCCGTTCTTGTTAAAATATTATTTCCATTTTATTGTTGGACAATGAAATCTTTGGTATTATAATTAAGAACAATTGTTGTTCTATTTATAATAATAATGTTTTGTATAGAACTGGAATATTACTTAATAAATTTAGTATACTTGACTTACATGAAAATAATTTTGCATATTGAACAAATTAGTATAAGAAAAGGAGATGATCATTCAAAGAGTTGAATGTATGCATTTGTTGAAATACAAGTGTGAATTATTTAAAAGGTTCAAAGAATTCAGAAGTGAAACAAATTGACAAAGTATTAAGATTCTTTGATTAGATCAAGGAATAAATACTTGTGCAATAAGTTTTCTAGATCATCTCAAATGGTTTTCTCATAATGGACACATCTTGATACGCAATAATTGATTGATGTATCCGAATGGGAAAATCGTACCTTGTTGGACATGGTACGGTCCATAATGATTTTACCGACATTCCAAATCCCTCATGGTCATGTCCTAGAAATGGTACGCATATATACAAAAAAGGTAACCTCAAAATCCGCCCCAAGACTCCATAAAAGTTATGGATGTGGGGGAGGATTCCTAATCTTAAGTATGTTAAGATAAGGGGTTGTCCAAATTATGTGAAAAGGTTTCAAAGGATAAGCTTGGGACAAGATTTGACAAGTGTCGATTTGTGGGACATCCTAAAGTAAGTTTAGGGTATATGTTCTATAATCCTACTTAGCGAAAGGTGTTTGTTGCGAAACACGCTTCCTTCTAAGATAAAGGTGTTTATCATTGAAGGGGCTAGTGGGAGGATAATAGATCTTGAAGAGTTCAAGAACCACCAAATACTATAAGTTAAATAAGAGGAACCTATAGATAGACCTATTATATCACAACTGAATCGTAAATCTGGAATAGTACCGAAGATACCTGGGAGGTATGGATTCATCATAGATGATGATGATGATGATGATGATGATAATGAGGTACACATCATAAAAGATGATGATCCAGTTACATACGATGAGGTAAGTGTTGTAGACACTCAGAGAAATGGATTGAAGCAAGTTTCTCAAATATGGAACATTCGTTTTGATGAGGCAATCAAAAGAGTTTGATTTTATCAAAAATAAGAATGAACCTAGTGTGTACAAAAGGGTCAGTGGGAGCATCGTGACATTCCTAGTACTATATGTTGATATACTACGGATAAGGAATGACATACCAATGCTAAAATCAGTAAAGATAAAGTTGTCTAAACATTCCTCCATGAATGGTTTGGGAAGAGTATCTTAATTAGGGATAAAATCTATATAGATAGATACAAGAGGATGCTCGACTTAACCCAAAGAACGTATATTCATTTGATGCTAAAGTCGTTTAGCATGGCAAACTCCAAGAGATGTCTCATGTGGATGAGCTATGGAGTGTATCTCTTTAATAGTCCCCACGGACTCCCGAAAAGAGAGGTCGCATGAGTGACAATCATGTATGCAATGAAATGTACGAGACCCGATGTTGATCACCATATTATGGAGAAGTTCACTATGAGTTAGTGAAAACATCTTAAAGTGCTTAACCCACTAAGGATGTGATCATATTCATGGTGGGTCTAAATTAAAACTAGAGGGCTTAATGCACTCAAGTTTTTCGCATGCACCAAGATGATGAGAAAATCCACTTTAAGGTAAAGGGTTACCTTGAATAAAGGTGCGATGAATTGAAAGGTTCCAAATAGCAAAAGAGTTGCGGTTTAGTGATAAAGACAAAGTATATAGCTATAAATGAAGTCGCAAGTTGATTGTTTGGATTAAAAGTTCATTACGTAACTAGAATAGTTCCTAAGTCTCATCTTGGATCTAAACATGTGTTGTGGCACTTTCATTTGATTATTAGAATCATTGAAAGATGGAAAATCACTATAGAGATAGTGGACTCTCATGAACAACATTACATATCCATTAACTAAAGCTTATCCAACAGCAGGATAATCGTCACTTAGAGAAGAAGAGTATGAGATACCATGACGATTGGCTTTTGTGCAAGTGGGAGATTGAAAGTAGTATGCATACAAGCCAATCATGTTTGATGATAAAGCATATACTTTGTAAACAATCTTATTCATTTATTAAAAAAAAGTATTAATTTATTAAAGGCTTTTAATTATCTACATGATGTTGTTTTATAATATGTGATAAACCCATAGTTTTAAGCAATGCTTTTAGAATAATGATGATGATCATTTTAATGAGATCTAAATTCTTAGAAAGCTTAAAAACTAAAATAGTTCCCAATCATTGGATTACTAAATTGGGGATTAGTGAATTCGGATAGATTGGTACATACGTTGCTTGCTCATTGGATGAGGATGATTGATCTCATGATCATTTGTGTAGAGACACTAAAGCAAGTATGTAGGTGCTTATTAGAGAATAAGTTCACTGAACGTGGCTCGCTAAGGAATACATAATGGAGTTTGACTTGCCTGTCAATAGGAATTCCTGTAGTGATAGTAGTACAAGTGATACTTGGACTTGAGATCATCATAGTATCTTGTGTATGATGAGTTATACTTTGACTTATTCCTTAAGACCCTTAGGGTATATCAAAGGGTATGCTTGGGTATAATAAGTTGTACATGGAGATAATGTATGATCAATAAAGAATCTACCACTTCTATTAAAAGAAGAGAAATGTCCTATGTGATTTGATAAATGACAACCCAAAGAGTCCTTGGCATATGGCGTAATGAAATTAGAAAGGAGTTTCTAATTTGCATTATTTGGAGTTGTGCATTTAAGAGTCGAAATACATATAATTAAATAAAATAAGACTTGACAGTAATTCCATGTCTTATATTTAATTGGTGGATCACCTCTAGAGGCCAAACACTTAGGTGGCTAACGTTGATCAAAGGAAGGAACCAAACCCGGTGAATTCAAGTTGAACGCGAAAGGATTTGGAGGTGAACTTGTACCTGAGGAAGCTCGATCTTCAAGGGTATGATTTTATTCTTTATCTTTTCGTTAAATTAATAATTGTGCATAAAGGATGATCCGGGTATATGGTTTGTAAAATTTTTAAACTCTGATTTTTACACTTTTCCGCTTATTTTTGCAATTTGATTGCGTTATTGAATATTACAAACCTAACAAAGCTTTCTTAGCCCATGTCACGGATTTAAATAAAGATACGTCAGATTTGAATGATATTTCTATTGTTCATAAATTTCCTGACGTATTCCTAAAGAACTTCCCTACCCCTAGGCGTGCGTGAAATTGAATTTTGTATCGACCTTGAATCCGGTATAAAATTCATTTCCAAAGCCCCATATCGAATGGCTCCTATTGAACTTCAGGAGTTAAAAACCCAACTACAGGAATTGTTAGACATCGGTTTCATTCATCCTAGTATGTCTCCTTGGGGTGCTCATGTTCTATTCATGAAGAAGAAAGATGGAAGTCTGCGACTTTGTATTGATTATCGGGAGTTGAATCATGTCACCATCAAAAATAGGTACCTGTTGCCTCGCATTGATGACCTGTTTGACCAGTTGCAAGGAGCCAAATTCTTTTCAACGATTGATCTTCGTTCCGGATATCATCAGTTGAAGATTAAAAGTGATGACATTCTAAAGAATGCTTTCAGAACTCGGTACGGGCATTATGAATTCCTAGCCATGTCTTTTGGATTTACTAATGCTCCTGCTGCCTTCATGGACATGATGAACCGAGTATTCAAGGAATATTTGGATCACTTTGTGGTCGTCTTTATTGATGACATCCTCACATACTCCAAAACCCGTGAAGACCATGAGCAACACTTGAGGCTGATACTCCAAAAGCATCGTGAAAACAAGCTATATGCCAAGTTGAAGAAATATGAGTTCTGGCTTGAGGAAGTTGCATTTCTTGGGCACGTGATATCAAATCATGGAATATCTGTTGACCCGGCAAAATTTGAAGCAATTCAAAGCTGGGAGCAACCTAAGTCAGTGACCGAAGTACGTAGCTTTCTCGGCTTAGCTGGTTATTATCGGAGATTCGTAGAAGGGTTTTCTAGAATAATTACTCCATTAACTCAGCTGACTCGAAAAGATACAAAATTCGATTGGAGCGAGGAATGTGAAAAGAGTTTTAAAGAACTCAATAGGAGACTCATTTTAGCACCTGTTCTGACAATACCTGTAAGACCCCAGCTTTTATAAATAAAGATGAATTTTCTATAAATATTATTTTTGAATAATATGGAATAAATTTGATATAATGTTATAGTTGTGGGTAATATTTATAAATTTTACAAAGTATGCAAGTGGTTATATTATTCGATTGGTCGGGGAATATTCTTATTTAGCGAGAAATATTCGTACAACAACTACCAATCATTGGTGGACCCTCATTAATGTAATTATTGTTTGATTGAGAAAACTACAAAATATTTTATTGAAATAACGGCGGAAGTTTTACCGCTGATAATCTTGTTGAACTACTCGGTAGTAAAAGTACGATGAATACGTGTGGTTGCATAAGAACACACCAGTATTGATTATCGATGCTTATGTGAGAAGTCACTCATTTTGATTCCATTATTGTCGATTAATAATATGAATTATTATAATGATAATGACGCTTTTGTTTTATTCATATTATTAACGTAATAAAAATGTAAACATCTTTTATATAAAATGTAATACTTTATTAAAGTTATTCTATAAATAAAATATATTATATTTTATTATGCATAGTGTTGCATAGTGTTTTGCATAGTGTTTTGCATAGTGTTGTATAGTGTTTGCATAGTAAAATA
Organism: Panax quinquefolius; assembly: GCA_020205615.1. Taxonomy (NCBI): domain Eukaryota; kingdom Viridiplantae; phylum Streptophyta; class Magnoliopsida; order Apiales; family Araliaceae; genus Panax; species Panax quinquefolius. The sequence continues at coordinate 58,402,469 of CM035173.1, forward strand.
TTTTTTATAAATAGAATATATTATATTTTATTTAAAAGATTTTGCTTTAAATATGGATCACGATTAAAGTAAATCAATCTGGACCGCTTCATGGATTAATTACTATGCATTCTATTTTCCTATAAATAGAAGCTCATTCCTTCATTATTTTCTTACTTAATTCAATTTGAAACTCTAGAGAGAAAACTATAGAAAGAAAGAAGAAAAGTATTCTCGCTACTTCACTTCGCCAATATTCAATTCTTCTAAGGTAGGGAATATTATTTATTGTATTCGTAAGGATATTATTCTTTTGTATTCATGAAGAGAACTTCATTTATTCCATTCCTTATTATTCATTGAATAACATGTATACGCCGACTACCCTATACTTGGTGACATTCTTCTATTATTCTGCTTTTATTATTCTATTGGAACATCCTCGCATGTGTTTTTTACAGGACCGGTTCCGCCTTTTTATTATTCTCCGTTGGAACATCCGCTGTGTGTTTTTACAATTTAACCGGTTCCGCCTTTATCATTCTCGTTGGAATATCCTATCTCGTGTGTTTTACACCTGATCCGGTTCCATCTTTATTATTCTCGTTGGAACATCCTCGCTTGCAGTGAATTTCACACGACCTAGTTCCGTTATTATTATTCTGTTGAATAACTCGTCTGTATGCGGCACCGCATGCACGGTGATTTCTTTTGTTATTCCATTCTTTATTATACCCAAATGGTTAAAACTTTGACTTCTATACTCCATGAAATTAGTAGAATATCCTTGATATTTGCGTTTCATCCAAAGATATCTTTTCATGGAAATATTCTTCCGATCATTCTTGAATTTTACTCTACAAAACAAAGATCATGTTGACAATTTGGGCGTTAATAATTCCCCGATAAAATAATTCTTGAACTTGTTTTATTGAATTCTTATATCATTGTCATCATCCTCATGTTTATATTTTTTTTAAAGTCATCTGTGGCCAGTAGTGCATAGATGGACTTGGTATGATTATGACAGAGACTATTCGGTGTAATCATGAATCAGTAATGTTACAAATGATGTGGTAAAAATCCTCGAGTGGTCGTAGTGCATTGATGGACGATTGTTGGCATGATCATGACCATTAATGAATACACAACTATTCTTGGCCCGTGAGTGCATGAATAATTGTGGTCGTGATACTAAAGAATATCCTCGGCAGTAGTGCGGGGGTGATTCGATGATGTGAATTATTTATTAAAGTTTGAGTCTCGCCTATAACATGAAAACCTTTTAAATCATAAAAGATAGTAGATTTTATTTTCTACTTGACTCTTTTAATGGATTGTTTGTTCCACGCAGCTTAAACTTGATGTTTATTATATTTTATCGCTTTAACATCATTGAAGGCTAAAGATAATTTATTCTCGCATTATCTTAGTCATAATATTTCTTCTTTGGGCTAGTTGAGCTCACCCTTTCTTTCACTTGTTCTCTTCAAAGAAATGAGAACATAGCGGGACGAAGCCGGGGAACCGGAGTAATGGTCCGAGAGGATAGCATTAGTAGTCCTCACTATTCGTGAAATAGTGTGATAATAATTGTAATGAGGACTCCTTTTGAGTTTGTATAATATCTAGTAGATAATATTTGTATTCAAACTCACGCTTTATGTCGTATTGCATACCTACGCTTATATTAGTAAGTTGTATTTAAATTACATACCATGTATCCGACTACCCAAGATGGGTGATGTATACCTAATTTTGGGGCGTCACGGTTGGTATCGAGCTTAGGATATGATCCTGGCTAAGATGTGAGAATAGTACTTGGAGGGAGAGACGGGAATACCTTCGCTAGTATGACCTACCTAAGTTTATGTGTTATTTTATTGGTCGGTCCGTAATATAGGGATAATTTGTTACATGTTAATTAACCTTTTGTTTTGTGGCGATGTCTCGAAAATGACATCCGAGAATGTTGAGAATAGCAATGGAGCACAAAGCGATCATTGATTCGCCACATATCAATAATCGTGATAATGTGTATCGTGAAGGCGACAATCCTCATGAAAAACAACAACACCGACCAAATGATGAATGATTAAATGTTCGTGAGGCTTTATGCAATTTATGCAACAAAGAAAGTAGAGTGACTCTCGCCCAAAACGTAGGTGGAAACACGAAAAAACTCTCGGTGGTCACCGCTAAACAATTCAAGGAGCCGGGACCACCGGAGTTTAAGGAGAGCCAAAACCACTTCGGCGGAAGCATGGATAAAGCAGATTACCAAGATATTTGATGTCTTGGGATGCTCGAGAGCAAAGGTTCCCTTTCACGCCTTTTATGTTGCGAGAGGTAGATTAATGGTGGGAATCGATAAAACGTACTCAACTTCTTTGTCTCAAAGATATCTTGGGAGAAGTTCCAGAGTTGTTTCAACGACAAATACTTTCCCGAAAGTATTTGCCACATGAAGGAGGTGGAGTTTATCAAGTTGGAACAAAACAATATGACCAGTATCACAATACGAGGCAAAATTTGCGAGTTATCACGATTTCGTCCCCACTTGGTGGATAATGAAGAAAGAATGGCGCGAATGTTTTAAGAGGTTTGAAGTCGAGAGATACGTCCAACATCTTATTTCTCATAAACTGTGTTTGTATTCAGATGTTATAAATAGGGCTCAGTTAGTGGAGCGCAATAACGAGTCAACGCAACTAAAAGAGAGCAGCCGGTAAAATTATAATACCAGCGAGAGTAGTCATCGAAGCGGTGACAACAAGCGTGGAGGGAATCAACGGGCGATATGGTAACCACTTCTATGGTAATCGTACAAAAACAATAAGAATGGACATTTCAAGAAACGGAGATTCAACAATGATGGGAAGACGCGTCGGACCAAACACCGTTGTTAAGGAAGGAGAAAGACCACCTATCATATGCTTCAAATGCGGAGGAGAGGGACACATCAGTCCAAACTGCGCCATGCCGTCCAAAGCATGTTATAATTGTGGAAGAGAAGGTCACTTAGCTCAATTTTGTCGTTTACCGAAGACAAATTCAACTAGGATGGAGGCACCAAAGGCCGTCCCAGAAAAAGTCAAAACCGTAGTGCAAGGAGAGCGTTTGTTGTGACCTCCCCAGAGAGCAAGGAACCCGAATGAGGTCATCACGGGTAAGCTTATCATAAACTCTAATGAAGTCTATACTTTATTTCTCCTACTTTGCGCCATCGATTAAATTTGACTCGGAGAAATTAGACTTTGACTTATCTCGTGGAAACTCCGTTGGGAGAAACCTTCATTACATCCACTTTGCTTATAAGTCTTGTTTGGTTCAAATCGGTACCCTCACATTACCCGTCGATCTTATTTCATTAAAAATACTTGCATTTGACGTGATTCTGTGGATTGATTGGTTAACTACTTATCATGCAAAAATTGATTATTTTTGTAAGGTTGTTAGCTTTCATATTCCTAATCAACCTATTATGCTAATTCAAATGACCAAACCATTAAAATCAATCACGGTCATCTCAAGCCATAAAGTTATTCGCTTATTGAAAAATGGATGTCAAGCTTTCTTAGCTCATGTCACGATTTAAACAAAAATACGCCGCTTTTGAACGATATTTCTATTGTTAATAAATTTCCCGACGTATTCCCAGAAGAACTTCCCCGCCTACCCCGAGCGTGAAATTGAATTTTATATCGACCTTGAACTCCTGTACAAAACCTATTTCCAAAGCCCCATATCGAATGGCTCTATTGAACTTCGTGAGTTAAAACCCAACTACGGAATTGTTAGACATTGGCTTTATTCGTCCTAGTACTTCTCCTTGGGGTGCTTCGCTCTATTCGTGAAGAAGAAAGATGGGAGTATGCGACTTTGTATTGATTATCGGGAGTTGAATCATGTCACCATCAAAATAGGTATCCATTGCCACGTATTGATGACCTGTTTGACCAATTGCAAGGAGCCAAATTCTTTTCAAAGATTGATCTTCGTTAGGATATCACCAATTGAAGATTAGAACCACGACATTCCAAAGATTTCGCCGAACTCCCTAGACGGGCATTATGAATTCCTAGTCATGTCCTTTGGATTGACTAATGCTCTCCTCTTTGCCTTCATGGATATGATGAACCGAGTATTCAAGGAATATTTAGATCACTTTGTGGTCGTCTTTATTGATGACATCCTTATTTATTCCAAAAACCGTGAAGATCATGAGCAACACTTGAGGCTGACACTCCAAAAGCTTCGTGAATATAAGCTTTATGCCAAGTTGAAGAAATGCGAGTTCGGCTTGAAGAAGTAGCATTCCTTGGGCACGTGGTATCAAGTCATGGAATATCTGTTGACCCAAAGAAAGATTGAAGCTATTCAAAGTCGGGAACAACCTAAATCGATGGACCGGCAAATCGTAGCTTTCTCGGTTTAATTGGTTATTATCGGAGATTCGTGGAAGGATTTTCTCGAATCGCTACTCCATCGACTTAGCCGACTCGAAAAAGATACAAAGTTCAGTTGGAGCGAAGAATGTGAGAGGAGTTTTCAAGAACTCAAGAGGAGACTTATTTCAAAGACCTTACGACAATACCATCCGGCTCGGAGGATTTGTCATCTACAAAGTGATGCTTCGGCAAAGGGTTGGGATGTGTTCTCATGAAACATGGAAAAGTTATAGCTTTATGCCTCGCGACAACTCAAAGAATATGAGAGGAATTATCCTACTCATGATCTGGAGTTGGCAGCTGTTGTCTTTGCACTTAAAATTTGGAGGCATTACTTGTATGGGGAGAAAGTGGAAATCTTTACGGATCATAAAAGCCTCAAATATTTCTTCACTCAAAAGGAACTCAACATGCGACAACGACGTTGGCTTGAACTGTTGAAAGATTATGATCATACCATCCAATACCATCCTGTAAAAGCGAACGTGGTAGCTGACGCATTGAGTAGAAGATCATATGCAAGTACGAGTGCGTTATTGTCAACGCAAAGGCCCATTTTGTGTGACTTGCAAAGGATGGAGATAGAGTTAAAGACTCCAGGGACGCATGTGATGATAACGAATATACGAGTAAAATCGACTTTAATCGATAAAGTTAAAGTCGCTTTCAAGCTACGAGACTGAGGCGATGCGTATGAGGAAGAAAGTGCAAGAAGGTGCTATCGCCAAAGCAAGAATCGATGAAGAAGAAATACTTGAGTCAACTCCGCACTTTGTGTTCCTAAAGACCCCGATTTAAAGTATAATATCATGATGGAGGCGCACAACACACCATTTGCAATCCATCTCGGGAGTACCAAATGTATCATGATATTCGTCATACATTTTGGTGGAGCAATATGAAGAGAGAGATAGCACTTTGCTTATCTCAAGGTGTCTAACTTGTCGGCGAGTTAAAGCGAGAGCATCAAGTACCAAAAGGTCCATTACAACCACTTGAAATTCCGAATGGAAGTGGGAGCACATTACCATGGATTTCAAGCATCGGGTCTTCCTAAGGTTTCTCAAGGCATTGATGCGATTTGGGTCATTGTTGATAGATTGACCAAGTCTCGCTCATTTCTTACCGACTGAAAACTTATACACTTGAACGCCTCTTGCTCAGATGTACATAAACGAGATTGTAAGATCGCATGGTATGCCAAGATCCATAGTTTCCGATCGAGACCCAAGATTCACTTCACGATTTTGGGTTAGTTTGCAAAAAGCTATGGGCACAGACTTTCACGATTTAGCTTTCGGCATATCATCCTCGAGATGACGGACAATGGAGAGGACTATTCAAACTCTTGAAGATCTATTAAGACTCGTGTGTCCTTGATTTCAAGGGAGTTGGGACAAGTTCTTACCATTGGTGGAGTTTTCCTACAACAACAGTTATCAAGCAAGTATTGGCATGGCTCCATTCAAGCGTTGTATGGAAGAAAGTGTCGCTTCCGGTATCTTTGGGATGAGGTGGGTGAAGCAACGTTGTTGGGACCGGAATTGGTACGCATGACTACTTTAAAAGATTCAAACGATCCTACAACGTATAAAAACCTCACAAAATCGACAAAAGAGTTATCTTGATCTTCATCGAAAGGACGTGGAATTCGATATAGAGATCATGTGTTGTTAAGAGTTTCTCCATGGTAAGGAGTTACAAGATTTGGAAAGAGAGGAAAACTTAATCCTCGATTCATCGGTCCATTTTAATCCTCGATCGAGTAGGAATCGTGGCCTATAGACTCGCTTTCTGCCAAATATGTCTCGTGTTCATAACGCTTTTCACATATCCATGTTACGTAAATATGTGAAAGACCCGAACCATATTATTGAGTTAGAACCGGACAAAATAGCGGAAGATTTGGCGTATGAAGGGTTCTGCTCAAATTTTGGATAAGAAGGAACATATTCTACGCTCCAAGGTTATACCTCAAGTCAAAGTTTTGTGGAGGAACCACGATGTTGAGGAAATGACTTGGGAGTTAGAATCAAATGAAATCAAGGTATCCTTACCTCTTCGACATACCGTGTCGTACCCTAATTTCAAGGGCTTAAATTTCATAAGAAGGGAGGTTGTAAGACCCCAAACTTTTATAAATAAAGATGAATTTTCTATAAATATTATTTTTGAATATTATGGAATAAATTTGATATAATGTTATAGTTGTGGGTAATATTTATAAATTTTGCAAAGTATGCAAGTGGTTATATTATTCGATTGGTTCGGGAATATTCGGTTTAGCGAGGAATATTCGTACAACTACTCAATCATTTGTGGACCCCACAATGTAATTATTGTCGGATTGAGAAAACGACAAAAATATTTTATTAAAATAACGGCGGAAGTTTTACCGTTGATCTTGTTGAACTACTCGGTAGTAAAAAAAGCGATGTACGTGTGGGTTGCATAGTAGCACATGGTATTGATTATTGATGCTTATGTGAAAGTCACTCGGTTTGATTCCATTATTGTCGATTAATAATATGAATTATTATAGCGATAATGACGCTTTTGTTTTATTCATATTATTAACGTAATAAAATGAAACATCTTTTTATATAAAATAGAATACTTTATTAAAGTTATTCTATAAATAAAATATATTATATTTTATTATGCATAGTGTTGCATAGTGTTTTTGCATAGTGTTTTTGCATAGTGTTGCATAGTGTTTGCATAGTAAAATGTTTTTATATAAATAGAATATATTATATTTTATTTAAAAGATTTTGCTTTAAATATGGATCGTCAGATTAAAGTAAATCAATCTGGACCGTTCATGGATTAATTACTATGCATTCTATTTTCCTATAAATAGAAGCTCATTCCTTCATTATTTTCTTACGAATTCACTGAAACTCTAGAGAGAGAAACTATAGAGAGAAAGAAGAAAAGTATTCTGCTACTTCACTTTGCCAATATTCAGTTCTTCTAAGGTAGGGAATATTATTTGTTGTACTCGTAAGGGATATTATTCTTTTGTATTCATGAAGAGAACTTCAGTTATTCCATTCCTTATTATTCTGTTGGAATAACCTGTATACGCGGACTACCCTATACTTGGTGACATTCTTCTATTATTCTGTCTTTATTATTCTGTTGGAACATCCTGTCTGTGTGTTTTACACCGGACCTGGTTCCGTCTTTATTATTCTGTTGGAACATCCTGTGTTTTACACCGGACCTGGTTCCGTCTTTATCATTCTGTTGGAATATCCTATCTGTGTGTTTTACACCGGATCTGGTTCCATCTTTATTATTCTGTTGGAACATCCGCTTGCAGAATTTCACCCGACCGTTTCCGTTATTATTATTCTCATTGGAATAACTCGCTCTATCACAATCACCGCATGAATGGTGATTTCTTTTGTTATTCCATTCTTTATTATACCCATTGGTTAAAACTTTGACTTCTATACTCCATGAAATTAGTAGAATATCCTTGATATTTGCGTTTCATCCAAATCTTTTCATGGAAATATTCTTCCGATCATTCTTGAATTTTACTCTACAAAACAAAGATTCGTGTTGACAATTTGACGTTAATAATTCTGGATAAAATAATTCTTGAACTTGTTTTATTGAATTCTTATATCATTGTCATCATCCTCGTGTTTATATTTTTTTTAAAGTCATCTGTGGCCTGTAGTGCATAGATGGACTTGGTATGATTATGACAGAGACTATTCGGTGTAATCATGACCGTAATGTTACAAATGATGTGGTAAAATGTTAGGTTTGTAATATTCATGAACGCAATCAAATTGCATAAAAATGCGGAAGCGTGTAAAAATCAGAGTTTAAAATTTTACAAACCATATACCCGGATCACCCTTTATGCATAATTATTAATTAAACGAAAAGATAAAGAATAAAATCATACCCTTGAAGATCGAGCTTCCTCAGGTACAAGTTCACCTCCAAATCCTTTCGCGTTCAACTTGAATCCACCGGGGTTTTGTTCCTTCCTTTGATCAACGTTAGCCACCCATATGTTTGGCCTCTAGAGGTGCCCACCAAGGAATTATAATGATTCAAGAAAAAGGGTATTTGGCTCAAACCCTAGTTTTCTATCTCTATAGAAAAGGGTACTCTCCAACAATTGGAATTATGTCGTTGTAAAAGTCAACAACACCCTCCCCATAATAAGACTCCTCTTATTTATAGATGTGGGCAACCCACCTTAACAATTAAGGAATTGGGATTTATTTAATTAATTAAATTCTTTTAATTAATTAAGCTCCCTAATCTTATTAGGGATAATTAATTAAACTCTTTTAACTAATTTTCCTTCCTAATCCAATTAGGAATAAATGAGAGTACTTATATTAAATTAATTCCTAAACTCTTTTAGAAATTAAAATAATAATAATTGTAATAATATTAATAAGACTCCTCTTATTAATTTATATTTAATATTTCTAAAATATTAAATAATAAATATTAAGCTATTTAATTTATTCTATCACCATAGATTAAATTAAATATACATAACATATTATTACGATTATGCCATTAACTTCTTAAATAATTATTCTTCCTTTTATGGTGTGACCCTTTAGGTTCTCCATATTAAACCTAGGTTGTGAATAAATCAATTAGAACAATTCTAATCTTATTTAAATAAATAAATTAAACAATTAATTTATTTAAATAAATAATATTTATTCTACAATAGGGATAAGCCTCTAACTAACGATCAACGACTTTCCGGATAATATAGATTTCAACATTAATCATAAAAGAACCTTTGAGTAAATAGTTACCGCACAATTCAATCCTTCCACCATACAATGTCCCAATTAAATATAAGACATGGAATTCTTCACAAGTCTTATTTTATTTAATTATATGTATTTTAACTCTTAAATGCACAACTCCAAATAATGCAAATTAGAAACTCCTTTCTAATTTCATTCTCGCCTTAACCAAGGACTCTTTGGGTTGTCATTTATCGAATCTCATAGGACATTTCTCTTCTTTTATTAGAAGTGGTAGATTCTTTATTGATCATACATTATCTCTATGTACAACTTATTATACCCAAGCATACCCTTTGATATACCCTAAGGGTCTTAAGGAATAAGTCAAAGTATAACTCCTCATACACAAGATACTATGATGATCTCAAGTCCAAGGATTACTTGTACTACTATCACTACAGGAATTCCTATTGACAGGCAAGTAAAACTCCATTAGGTATTCCTTAGCGAGCCACGCTCGATGAACTTATTCTCTAATAAGCACCTACATACTTGCTTTAGTGTCTCCACACAAATGATCATGAGATCAATCATCCTCATCCAATGAGCAAGCAACGTATGTACCAATCTATCCGGATTCACTAATCCCCAATTTAGTAATCCAATGATTGGGAACTATTTTAGTTTTAAGCTTTCTAAGAATTTAGATCTCATTAGAATGATCATCATCATTATTCTAAAAGCATTGCTTAAAACTATGGGTTTATCACATATTATAAAACAGCATCATGTAGATAATTAAAAGCCTTTAATAAATTAATACTTTTTATTAATAAATGAATAAGATTGTTACAAAGTATATGATTTATCATCAAACATGATTGGCTTGTGTGCATACTACTTTCATAAAAATCCTCAGTGGCCGTAGTGCATTGATGGACAGTTGTTGGCATGATCATGACCATTAATGAATACACAACTATTCTTGGCCCGTAGTGCATGAATAATTGTGGTCGTGATACTAAAGAATATCCTTGGCCGTAGTGCAGGGGTGATTCAATGATGTGGATTATTTATTAAAGCTGAGTCTCAGCTATAGCAGTGATGAAAAACCTTTTAAATCATAAAAGATAGTAGATTTTATTTTCTACTTGACTCTTTTAATGGATTGCTTGTTCCACTCGCAGCTTAAACTTGATGTTTATAATATTTTATCAAGATAACATTTGTTGAAGGCTAATGATAATTTATTCGCATTATCTTAGTCATAATATTTCTTCTTGGGCTAGTTGAGCTCACCCTTTCTTTCACTTTATTCTCTTCGAAATGAGAACATAGTCGGGACGAAGTCTGGGAACGGAGTAATGGTCCGAGGATAGCATTAGTAGTCCTCACTATTCGTGAAATAGTGTGATAATAATTGTAATGAGGACTCCTTTTGAGTTTGTATAATATCTAGTAGATAATATTTGTATTCAAACTCACGCTTTATGTCGTATTGTACCACATAGCTTATATTAGTAAGTTGTATTTATATTCTGTACCATGTATCTGACTACCCAAGATGGGTGATGTATACCTAATTTTGGGGGCGTCACAATACCATCTGGCTCGAAGGGATTTGTCATCTACAATGATGCTTCAGGCAAAGGGTTAGGATGTGTTCTCATGCAAAATGGGAAAGTCATAGCCTATGCCTCGTGAAAACTCAAAGAATATGAGATGAATTATCCTACTCATGATCTAGAGTTGGCGTGATCGTTTTTTTACGCTTAAGATTTGGAGGCATTACCAAGATGGAGAGAAGGTGGAGATCTATACGGATCATAAAAGCCTCAAATATTTCTTCACTCAAAAGGAACTCAACATGCAAGAACGATTTATGGCTTGAGTTGTTGAAAGATTATGATCATACCATCCAATACCATCCTGGAAAAGTGAACGTAGTAGTTGACGCATTGAGTAGAAGATCATATACGGTTACGAGTGCGATATTGTCAACGCAAAGGCCCATTTTGTATGACTTACAAAGGATGGAGATAGAGTTAAAGACTCCAGGGACCCATGTGATGATGGCGAATATACGAGTAGAACCGACTTTAATTGATAAAGTTAAAGCTGTTCAAGCTACAGACCTGGAGCTGATGCGTATGAGAAAGAAAGTACAAAAAGGCGCTATTCCGGAAGTAAGAAACGATGAAGAAGGAATACTTCGAGTCAACTCCAGACTTTGTGTTCCTAACGATTCTGACTTAAAGTATAAAATCATGATGGAGGTACACAACACACCGTTTGCAATCCATCGTGGGAGTACCAAAATGTATCGTGCTCTTTGACATACATTTTGGTGGAGCAATATGAAGAGAGAGATAGAGGGGTTTATCTCAAGGTGTCTAACTTGTCAACGATTCAAGGAGGAGCATCAAGTGCCAAAAGGTCCATTGCAACCACTTGAAATTCCAAAATGGAAGTGGGAGCACATTACCATGGATTTTGTTACTAGTCTTCCCAAGGTTTCTCAAGGCATAGATGCGATTTGGGTCATTGTTAATAGATTGACCAAGTCTGCTCATTTCTTCCCAATACGAGAAACTTATACACTTGAACGTCTTGCTAGTATATATATAAACGAGATTGTAAGATTGCATGGTATGCCAGTATCCATAGTTTCTAATCGAGACCTAAGATTCACTTCAAGATTTTGGGTTAGTTTGCAAAAAACTATGGGCACAGATTTACGATTTAGTTCGGCATATCATCCTCAAACGGATGGGCAGTCGGAAAGGACTATTCAAACTCTTGAAGATTTATTAAGACTCTGTGTCCTTGACTTCAAGGGAAGTTGGGACAAGTTCTTACCATTGGTGGAGTTTTCCTACAACAACAGTTATCAAACAAGTATTGGCATGGCTCCATTTGAGGCATTGTATGGAAGAAAGTGTCGCTCCCAAAGATCTTTGGGATGAGGTGGGTGAAACAACGTTGTTGGGATCGGATTTGGTATGTATGACTATGGAAAAGATTCAAACGATCCGACAACGTATAAAAACCTCACAAGATCGACAAAAGAGTTATGCTGATCTTCATCGAAAAGACGTGGAATTCAATATTGGAGATCATGTGTTGTTACGTGTTGCTCCATGGAAGGAGTTACATGATTTGGAAAGAGAGGAAAGCTCAATCCTCGATTCATTGGCCCATTTATAATCCTCGATCGAGTAGGGCGTGGCCTATGAGACTCGCGCTTTACCGCTTGAAGTATGTCTCGTGTTCATAACGCTTTTCCACATATCTATGTTACGTAAATATGTGAAAGACCCGAACCATATTATTGAATTAGAACCGCATTTAGAGATAGAGGAAGATTTAACGTATGAAGAGTTACCTGTTAAAATTTTGGATAAGAAGGATCATATTCTACGCTCTAAAGTTATACCTCAAGTCAAAGTTTTGTGGAGAAACCACGATGTTGAGGAAATGACCTGGGAGTTAGAATCTGAAATGAAATCAAGGTATCCTCACCTCTTCAACATACCAGGTACGCACCCTAATTTCGAGGACAAAATTTCATAAGAAGGGGAGGTTATAAGACCCCAACTTTTATAAATAAAGATTAATTTCTCTCGAAATATATTTTTGAATATTATGGTGTGGATGTAATATAATGTTATAGCTGGGGGTAATATTTTCAAAATTTTCAAAGTAAGCAAGTGGTTATATAATATTCGATTAGTCGGGGAATATTCGTTTTAACAGGGAATATTCGTACGACGGCACAATCATTGGTGGACCCCACAACGAAAGTATTTTCGTAGTTAGAAAACGACATAATTATCTTTTTATAAAAATAACGGTGGAAGTTTTACCGTTAAACTGTTGAACTACCCGGTAGTAAAAGTACAATATATATATGGTGGTTAAGAGTAGCACACGATATTGATTATTGATGCTTACGTGAGAAGTTACTCAATTATACTCAATTATTGCTACAATAATTACTGCATCATATCTCTCATATTATTGATTCGATTATTGTCACAGTATCATCTGTATAATATGATATATTATTAAATCAATAATTGAGACGACAAAGTTATTCATATTATTAAATTGCAATATTTATAATGTCTAGAAGTTCTGTCAAAGAGAGGTTTGGTCATCTAATTGCGCGCCAATAAGGAGAAATCCTTATCGGAAAGCCCCCTCTTTCCTGGGAACGACCTGGTTGTTAAATATTGTGAGTTATAATATTAATGACGAATAAGTTCGTGTTGATTAAAGATGAAATTGATAGTTCCATTGTGTTGGAATTATTAGCGTTAGTGGAAATTGACATTTATTTCGATATTAATTGATGTCTGGAAGTTATACTGACCAGTCGGGTAATTAATCGGATAAATGAGCAATTAATTGCTATTAATTCACATGATTATAACTATTTGTTCACATGTGTGTACTATTGATTCACATTCTTGTACTATTAGGAGAGTTGGTGCAAGATTGATAATACTTGCATGACTAGGTTAAAAATGGAGGTATAGATGGAGGTACTATACTGTAATTCATATTTTCACATGATTATAACTATTGATTCACATGATTGAACTATTGATTCACATTATTTACTATTAGGGGAGGTGGTGCAAGTTTGATAATACTTACATGACTAAATTAAAAATGAAGAAAAAGAGGAAGGTATTATACTGTTAAATTTCGAGCCCCAAAATGTGCAATTATCGAAACTATATTTTCCTATAAATAGAAGCTCATTCTTCCTTCATTTCTTACCAATTCACTAAAGCTTTAGAGCAATTATTATAGAGAAAAAGAAGAAGAAGTCTCACACCTCACTATTCTAATATCCATTTCTTCTAAGGTAAGGGTATTATTCTTTCAGTATTCATGAAGAGAATTATTTTCTTTCAATACTGTAAGAGTCATGTTATTCCATTCTTTATTATTATGTTGGAATAACTCTGCCTGTCTGAAGTACCGCATACATGGTGAAATTCTTCCATTAGTTCATTCTTTATTATTCTGCATTGGAATAACCTCGTCTGCATGCGGTCTATCGCATGCCCGGTGAATTCTATTGTTATTCCATTCTTTATTATTCTGTTGGAACATCATGTCTGTGCGATTTACGCATGACCTGGTTCCATTCTTTATTATTCTGTTAGAACATCCTGTCTATGCGGATTAGGTATAACCTGGTTCCATTCTTTATTATTCATTGAATATCCCATGCATGCGGATTACGCATGACCGGTTCCATTCTTTATTATTCGCTGAATATCCTTTCTGCAAGTGCGGATTACGCATGACACTTGTTCCATTCTTTATTATTCATTTGGAATAACTCACTCATATGGATTACCGCATGCATGGTGAATGATCCTTCGTATTCATTCCTTATTAAATTATGGAAATGATTTATACACATCGATTCTGCGCAAGGCGCTAAAAATCCATTTGCGCTTTTATATATTCTATTATACTCACCGGTTAAAGTTTTGGCTTCTACACTCCATGAAATTAGTAGAATATCCTGGATATTTGCGCTTCATCCAGTATCTTTTCATGGAAATATTCTTCTAAGTGTTGTTGAATTTTACTCCACAAAGCAATATCATGTTGACAATTTGGACGTAATTGATTTCAGGATAAATTAACTTATAAATCTTTAAAATTTATTCTTGAACTTGTTTTATTGAATTATTATGTCATTGTCATCATCCTCATGCTTATATTATGATGAAAGTCATCTTTGGCTTACGTGCATGGATGGACTTTGTATGATTATGACCAGGGATCATTCGGTATAATCATGACCTGTAATAAATGATGTGGTAAAAGTCCTCAGTGGCCTGTAGTGCATTGATGGATAGTTTTTGGTATGATTATGACCAAGGATTATTCGGTATAGTCATGACCATTGATGATTTAATGAATATCCTTGGCCCGTAGTGCAGGGATAACTCGATGATGTGGTTTATTTATTGTCGAGTCTCAAATGATAAAATTTGATGAAAACATTTTAAATCATAGAAGATAGTAGATATCATGCTCTAGTTGACTCTTCTAATAGATTGATTATTCCGCTGAAGTTAAACTTGATGTCTATTGTATTTTATCAGTTTAACATTGTTGAAGACTAATGATAATTTATTCTGCATTATCTTAGTCATAATATTTCTTACTGGGCTAGTTGAGCTCACCCTTTTGCTTTCATTGTTCTCTTTAGGAAATGAGAACGTAGCCGGGACTAGTCGAGGAACGGAGTGATGGTCCGATATGGTGTATTAGTAGTCCTGACTAGTCTATAAAATAGTATGACAATAAATGTAATGAGGACTCTATTTGAGAGTGGATATTGTCTAGAAGGCAACATTCCTGTTTAAACTCTCAGCTATGTTTTGTCGTATATTACATGACTGTTGTATAATTAAGTTTGTATTTGTATTCTGTACCATGTATTTGGCGACTCAAGATGGGTGATGTATACTTATTTTGGGGGCGTCACAAAGATTGCCATTATTATAATTTTATTAACATTAATCAATTTAGTTACTAAATTCTTGCATCACAATTCCATCAATTATTTATTTTTGTCAATAAATAAATTATTCAAAATATTTATTTAATTCAATTAATATTTACATTACAAAATTTCTCGATCGTTACAGAGACTCCCCTTTGCGTTTGGTTTATTAGAGGTTGACCTATCTTAGGCTACTCTCGTGGCTTTTTCAGCATAAAGATCTCTAGATCATCGCAATTTACTAGATGGTAAATTTATCCGATCTTTCAATTGGAGCGGATCTAAGTAGTATCTTTCCTGAGCCTCACGAGAATATTCTCCGTTAAGTCCAGTAATCAAACACCGACGGGTTCGCCTCCTGGTGGAGGAATCACACAACATACATTCACATACATCGTGTCTCACCATAAGAAATGATGACATTGTGTGATGCAGTAATACAAAACACAGAGTTTGTACGAGGCACTAAAGTGTAGTAAATAGAGCATTCATTCACATTCATTTAATATAAAGACAAAATTCAAACACATACGCAAGAAAGGGAATTTGAAAAGATTGAAATGCGGCATAAGCCCTCTACTGTCCCCAACATAGTCGCCACTTGTCGACGTCGGAAAAAATTCTCTTTTTTGGAATTCCTCTTTTAAATATTTCTTACCCTTTATATTTTCTATGTGGTTCGAATTTGGTTTGAAAGGTGAAATTGACAAAAGATTCCGACATAAAATGTCACCGATTTGAAAATGTTGATTTTTATAGAGCCACCAGTTGGAAGGAATGAAATGGTTGTACCAACTCAATCGAATTTATGAAAAGTTCTGCAAAAAAGGCCCAATTATTAGACTATATTTAATAGGCCTTGAAAACCAAGATTCATAGAGTTCGGGGCTTGCTTAAGTGGGTTGAAGATGTTAGGCACCCCCCGACTTCCATGAAAACACGTTTACCGTGTCTTTTCAATTCCCTAATTTATTTGAAATGTGTGTGTGTTCCGCAGTTAATTGGACCTAAGTGTTTTATTTGGAAGTAGTGCTATGCCTCTTTTGCACATATATACAAAGGCTTTGATTTGTATAAAAATCTAGTTTTAAGCAAAATATGCAGAAATGATGTATTAAAAATAGGTTTTCAAACCCTTATGCTCACATAGTAATTGAGGCCTTTGATACTTCCATTTTATTCCGTATTCTGCTCGTTTTGATTTTATTCTCGAGATGCGAAACATTTTCGACAAAATAATATACATATAAGTGTCGAACTCCTTATGGGCATGAAAGCCATCGAAGTAACCCGAGCACCACAAATATGATTTACAAGCTAATTGTACAATTGAA
Organism: Panax quinquefolius; assembly: GCA_020205615.1. NCBI lineage: Eukaryota > Viridiplantae > Streptophyta > Magnoliopsida > Apiales > Araliaceae > Panax > Panax quinquefolius. The sequence goes on from CM035173.1 coordinate 58,419,522, forward strand.
AAGGGTCCATCATGGGAACCGGATGTAGATCCATCAGTTGGATCTTAGATCCCATGGCTCCTAGGCTCACATAATGTTATATGAATTGCCTGCATAACAAGTATACTGAAATAAAACATGTATTTAATGTAAACGTCGCAAAATAGAGGATTCATCAGTTAAATCCTTGCATGTGCGTAGCTAAAGCTTCTAACTTTCTCTAGATACAGATCTAGGGTCGCACGGTTTCTTAATATTTACAAAATTAGAAAGAAAATTAGATTTAAATAAATCTTAGCCATTCTAGATCAACGGTTCTAGTTTTACAACTTTTGAAGTGGTTAAGAGTTAGATATGGCTAGATTTAGATAAATCTAGTCCACAAATTTAAAGATTACAACTTTACATTAAATGAACAGTTAAAATTGATATTTAAATCACAATAAACAATTAATATATATATATATATATATATATATACACACACACACACACACATATTAAAGTAGATAAAAGCTTCGGATCAGAAAAGATCTTACAGTGTGTAGCGAGGGAGGCTTTAAACTACTTTTGAAGCTTGAAAACTCAGTTTCCTCTGGTTAAAACTTGATATATTATAGTCTATATGTATACAAGTATTTACAAAGAAGAATATTGAAGTTTGTAACACTATAAGAGGGGTTCGGAGCTGAAATTGGCGGAATTCCCTTACTTTTTCTCTTTTATCTCTTCTTGTTTGGCTGATGGGGGGTCTTATTTATAGACCAAAGTAGCCACGAGTCTACCCGCGACATCCGCGGGTCTACCTGTGACTAACCCGGGTGGGTTTGGGCTCGTGGGTCCTGGTGTCTCAAAGTACATGCACTCAGACCAACGCGCCATCTACTCGAACCTTCATAACTTTCAATCCAAGAGTCCAGTGGAGGCGTGTTATACCTTTCTGGAAATACCTTTACCAGAGCTATACAATGACATGGGATTTGACCTTTTCCAAATACGGCTTCATGGGTCCATGACCAGATCTTCAAGTCTTCGCAGTCAGTCCGTCTTCCTAGCCACAGGAATGAACACTTAAACTTTCGGGAATATCTGTCACAGTTGCAAAGGAAAATAATATTTACAAGGGATAACTGTGACGCCCCCAAAATAGGTATGCATCACCCATCTTGAGTTGCCAAATACATGGTACAATATTCAAATACAAACTTAATTAATACAACTATTGTGTAAGATACGACAAGACATAACTGAGTTTTTACACGAATATTGTCTCATAGATAATATCCAAACTTAAATTCAATCCTCATTACATTTATTATCGCACTAAATAGTGAGGACTACTAAAACAAACATCTCGCACCGTCACTCCATTCCCCAACTAGTCCCGACTACGTTCTCATTTCCTGAAGAGAACAATGAAAGCAAAAGGGTGAGCTCAACTAGCCCAATAAGAAATATTATGACTAAGATAATGCAGAATAAATTATCGTTAGCCTTCAACAGTGTTAAACTGATAAAATATAATAAACATCAAGTTTAATTGCAGCGGAATAAACAATCCATTAGAAGAGTCAAGTAGAGCATGATATCTACTATCTTCTATAATTTAATAAGTTTATCATCACTTTTATCGCTGAGACTCAACTAAATAAATAATCCATATCACTGAAATATCCATAAGGATATTCATTATTATCACCAATGGTCATAATCATGCCAACAACTGTCCATCAATGCACTATGGGCTAATGAGGACTTTTACTACATCATTTACAATATTAAGGGTCATGATTATACCGAATAATCTCTGGTCATAATCATACCAATAAACTGTCCATCTATGCACTACGGCCAAAGATGACTTTCATCACAATATAAGCATGAGGATGATGACAATGATATAAGAATTCAATTAAATGAGAGCAAGGATAAATTTTAAAGATTTATAATTTAATTCATCTAGAATTCAGTAATGTCCAAAATGTCAACATGATACTGTTTTGTGGAGTAAAATTCAAGAATAAAATTGTATCAAAAAGAATTTGGACAAAAAAAAATCATTTTTTGTCATGAATAGTACCCCGGGTGAATAGTACCTCCTGAATAGTACTTCATAAATAGTACCCCATGAATAGTACTCCGGCATAAAAAGATTAAACTTTAACAAGAATATTTAGAAAAATATCCTTGTGAAACAATACTAGATGAAGCGCAAATTTCAAGGATATTCTACTAATTTCAAGGAGTATAGAAGCAATACTTAACAACATGAGTGTAGAATTCAGAATCTGAAACAAAATAATATTACTTACATACTACAGAGTATGGAAGAAAATATTATTTCATACGAATATTGAACAAAAATAATATCCCTTACGAATACGAAAGAAATAATACCCCTTACCATAGTAGGAGATTGGATACTGCAATAGTGTAGTAACATAATACTCTTCTTCTTTCTCTTTTATTCTCTCTCTATAGAATTCTCTTGTGAGTCATAGTGAATTGGTGAGAATGAAAGAAGAAATAACCTTCTATTTATAGAAGATTTCTAGCTTAGCCCTTGCAATGTGAAGAGGTAAGTGGCTTAACGACTGGTGATGTGAAAAGAAAAGAGATTTGACGCCTGTAATGTGGAACAACATGTGGTTTGCACCTGTAATGTGAAACAACAAGTGGTTCGACGTCTGTAATGTGAAACGACAAGTGCTTTGACGTCTGGTAAAGGCAAGTACTATTGGCGAAAGTGACTCTTAGATGATGACATATGGGTCCCATAGAATAAACCTAACTTACAACAAACGTCTCATAACAGGCTTCTTATTTATATCAAAGATTGAATAAATATTTATCACAAATCATTTTATCTTCAATCAACACATTTTTTTAATCTTTCCATAATTATTGATCATTAATATTATAACTCACAATATTGACAACCAGATCATTCCCAGAAAAGAGGGGGCTTTCCGATAAGGACTTCTCTTTATTGGTGCTCAATTAGGTGACCAAACCCCTTTCCTCGACAGAACTTTCTAGACATCGTCAATAATGCAAATAATAATACGAATAACTTTGTCGTCTCAATTATTGATTTAATAATATAAAATATTGTGCAGATGATACTATGACAATAATTGAATCAATAGCGTGAGATATTATGCAGTAATAATTAAGTATAACTGAGTGACTTCTCACGTAAGCATCAATAATCAATACCGCGTGCTACTATGCAACTACGCGTATTACTGTACTTTTATCACCGGGTATTTCAATAGTTAACGGTAAAACTTTTACCGTTATTTTTATAAAAAGATAATTCTATCATTTTCTAACTCTAACAATAATTCCGTTGTGGGGTCCAGCAATGATTGTGCCGTCGTACGAATATTCCCCCACAAAAGAATATTCTCTGACCAAACGAATATTTTATAACAAATTGCTTACTTTGCAAAATTTATAAATATTACCCACAACTATAACATTATATCAAATCCACACCATAATACTCAAAATAATATTTAGAGAAAATTAATCTTTATTCATTAAAGTTTGGGTCTTATAACCTCCCCTTCTTATGAAATTTTGTCCTCGAAATTGGTGTACATACCAGATATGTCGAAGAGGTGAGGATACCTTGATTTTATTTCAGCTTCTAACTCCCAGGTCATTTCCTCAACATCATGGTTTCTCCACAAAACTTTGACTTGATGTATAACCTTGGAGCGTAGAATATGTTTCTTCTTATCCAAGATTTTAACAGGTACCTCTTTATACGTTAAATCTTCCGCTATCTCATCTGGTTCTAATTTAATAATGTGGTTCGGGTCTTCCACATATTTACGTAACATAGATATGTGAAAAACGTTATGAACAAGATAATTTCAAATGGGCTAATGAATCGAGGATTGAGCTTTCCTCTCTTTCCAAATCTCGTAACTCCCTTCCATGGAGCAACACGTAACAACATATGATCTCCAATAGTAAACTCCACGTCCCTTCGATGAAGATCAATATAACTCTTTTGTCTATCTTGTGAGGTTTATAGACACTCAAAATTTTCTGCCTACATGTTACTAACATTGCAGGAAGTGCAAAATCTTCTTTCAGAGATAACCTTGGAAGACAGCTCAGCTTAATCCCAGAAATACCACCGGAAGTTCAGTTTCAACCCCGGGAAACACACCAGGAGTATCATTTCCCATCTCAGAGATAACCCCGAGGATAGCAGTGCAAATTCATCTTGGAGATAACACCGAGATTTTCAGTCTCAGTCCCGGAAACAACACCGGGAAAGACAATATACACCTTGGAGATAACCCCAAGGATTGCAGTTACAGTTCTGGAGATAACCCCGGAGATGCTCGTTTCAACCCATGCAGTTAGCTTCAACCTCGGGACTCACACCGAGGCACTCAATTCACAAACCCGGAGATAACCCCGGGAGGACAGGAACACCTCAGAGACAACCCTGAGGGCATTCAACACTTGCAACGGTCCAATCTCAAAGATAACCCTGGGCAACGTCTGCTTTATCAGCCAAAATTGGAGATAACCCCAGTGAGGGGCAAAGTCATCAAATTGCCACCTCAATCCCACATGGCGCCATCTTAACAAACAATCAACATACATTCTACACAACAATGTCCCACAAGAACTAAGGAGTTGCAATCCCGAGTGACTACTTCGCAAGGCAGCACACCGGATAAAATTAGAAGCTTGAAGAGATAGGACATGGTTCCATCTTCGTACAACCTCTAATCCCATGTCATTGCATAGCTCTCAACAACGGCAATCCGAAACAGGTCTTATACACCTCAATCGGATGCTTTGATTGAAGTTCTACAAGTTCGAGCGGACATCACGTTGCACGTGTGTATGCGTGATTTCCGAAAAGCGGGACCCGCAGAGCTCAGGGGACCATGGGCGACCATAGGTGCATATCACATTCTCACAGTGCAGATCTGCGATCGTCGCAGTGCGTGCCTGTGGCTCCCAGCTCAATAAATATAGGGCTTGAGATGGCCATATTCAAGAGAAAAAAGGCGAGGAAGCTCTGTGCCGCAGGTGTATCTGCGGCTGCCGCAGGTGCACCTACGGCTCCCAGCTATATAAATATAGGGCTTGAGGTGGCCATATTCAAGAGAAAAGAGGCGAGGAAGCCCTGTCAAATTTGCTCTGTACACACCCCATATTGAGTGCTTTCTCATTTTAAACACTTGTTAGCTCACATATAACTATATTTTTACCAGCAGGAGCCAAGTGTTCATCCACTTAAAGTCATAGAAGTCTTCTTTGGTAGCCCACTGTAAGCCTTCTTACACACCATAAAACCTTTCTCTTCATCTTTGTACACACTCTTCTTCACATTAAGAGTCGTGTTGTGTGTGTATGCCCGGACTTCGGTCCATGGTTTTTATTTCAGTCTGTATATATATATATATACACTTATATATGTATATATTTATATATATGGACTAACATTATCGAGTTATGCCTCGATTGAGCCAGGACTCACGTCCGCAGCGTTTATTTTCTTATATATATATATATATATATATATATATATATATATATATATATATATATATATATATATATGAATTGTCGAACTTTGTTCGATGAGCACCGATTTTACATCCTAGAGCGTTTACAAATATATATATATATATATATATATATATATATATATATATATATATATATATAGCGATTAAATCATTTGAAATGATATATCGAGCCGAGGATCGATATATATCCTATCGCGTTACCACTTATATATATATATATATATATATATATATATATATATTTTTTTTCAGTGTCCTGAGTTTACTTACATGGCCTTTTCTTTTTTATTTACATTCATTCTACCGAGTTTACTTCATGGCGGTTGATCATTTTTACTGCTTTCTTTACATTCAGTCCCACATGGAGTTTACTTCGTGGCGGTTGATTGCATTTATTTCTTTATTTACATTTTTGATCCCCCATGGAGGTGCTTCGTGGTGGTTGATCATGTCTTTATATATATTACTGCTTTTATATATTTACATTTCTGATCCCCCATGGAGGTGCTTCATGGTGGTTGATCATGTCTGTATATATATATTTACAGATTTTATATATATAACTGCTTACTGCTTTTCATATAAATTGCGGCATCATGTGAGCCTAGGCATCATGTGATCACAGATTCGCCTCATCAATCTAGATTCTAATACCGTAATGGACATTTTCAAATTGTATGCGACTTGTAAATTATTCATGGTGTTTGAATTTCCTTAGATGGCTTTCATGCCCATGAGGAGTTCTACATTGCTATATATTATTTTCTCGAAGATGCTTCGCATCTCGAAAATAAAAGCAATCAAGCCAAACATTTAAAAATAAAATGGAAGTATGAAAAGGTCTAAATTACTATTGAACACAGGGTTTGAAAAAAACCTCTTTTACAAAACCTCATTGATATATCATATTTAAAATTGATTTTTTCATACAAATTCAAACCCTTTGTATATAGGTGCGAACGAGGCCTCACACTACTTCCAAATAACAGCACATTGGCCCACACACACACACACACACATTTATATAACAGTTTCTTAAAAAGTGGCGGTCACCGTGGTAACACGGATGTCGGGGGTGCCTAACACCTTCCCTCCGCATAATCAAGCCCCCAAACCCAAATGAATCTCGGTTTCACAGACCCGTGTAGCAGTGTCACATCATCGGGTTAATGTGCAAACCTTTTCTCGGTTGCATTAGTACAACCAGTTAAAAACACCAACTGGCGACTCTCTTACAGTCAAATCATCGATATATACATGTCGAACCTTTTTTACTTGTTTTTTCAAACAAATCTCTCATAACATGAGAACACCAAAGAACAAGAACAAAAAAGGGAAAAATAAAAATCCCGACGTCGACAGGTGGTGACTCTGCTGGGGACACCAGTAAGAGGGCTTAAGCTGCTACTACAAGCTTTTCAAAACTGTAATATGCTTGTGTGAGAATGTTGCATTTACATTTTTGATGAGTGTGTACGGATGCATTTTTACTTACTGCACTGCAAAATATCTATCTGTGATATTAGTGCTTCGTACATGTTATCATTTTCATAAACTGTGAGACACGTTGTATGTGAATGTATGTTGTGTGGTTCCTCCACCAGGAGGCTATCATATTGGTGTTTGATTACTAGACTCGTAGGAAGACTAATTCCAATGAGGCTCAGGAAAGGCACCACCCAGATTCGCTCCAGTTGAAAGACCGGATTAACTTCCCGTCAAGTAGATTGCGATGATCTGGGAACCTTCATGCCAAAAAGTCGCCAGAGTAACATAAGATAGGTCAGCCTCTGATAAACCAAACGCGGAGGAAAGTCTCTTCATGCTTTCCATTTTTTAATTACTTGTAAAGACAATTACTTATAATTTCATTCCATGATCATATATATGTAATGGAAAATATGAAGAATATTTGCACATCCATATTAATACATGATATGCTATCAAATGACACCTGTTTTGCATGATAATATTCCTAAAATGGATACATTATGATACCATGTAAACATCTATACATTCCCTGAGACTAAACTACATAAGTTTTTATAGGAAAACAATTGGGCCCATTACCCGCTCAAAATCCAAAAAGGCCACGAGCCTACAATCAATCATGTCTTTATCTGACCAATCTAATCCTGCTCCTGTCTCTCGAGAAGAGTTTGACGGATTAAGCAAGCAAATTACAAATTTGGCTGTTCTGCTTAAAGAATTACACCAATCTACTCAGGGTTTACGAATACCCGTACATACAGAATTCTCTACACAAGGAGGAACACAAGGTTTAGATAAAACAAATCCTAAACTGTAGTTGGATAATACCAACAAAACTCCTGAAAAAACCCATCTTAAAGAAGATCCAGACACCGGTGAAATCAGGAAGAAAGTCCTTCAAATGGAGGAAACCATCCGTTCTATCAAAGGAATTGGAGCACACAAGAGTGTTTCCTATGCTGATCTTTGTATATTCCCTGGTGTTCATTATCCAGAGAAGTTCAAAACTCCTGACTTTGAAAAGTATGATGGGTTAGGGGATCCTTACACACATCTGAAGGTGTTCATAGGAGAACTTGGATCTTATATAGAGGACGAGAAGCTCAGAATGCAGCTATTCCAGAAGAGTCTGACTGGAGAAGCCCGGTCGTGGTATACCATATTAGACAACTCAAAGATCCATAGCTGGGAGGAACTAGCTCATGCCTTCCTCACTTAGTATAACTTCTAATCTCAGATGGCTCTTCACCGGTATCAGATTACCAAGGTCAAGAAATAGTCTAATGAGTCTTTCAGAGAGTATGCTCAAAGGTGGAAGCACCTTACTGCTTAAGTCGTTCCTTTCATCAAGGAATCAGAAATGGTCATGACCTTCAAAGATACACAAGAAGTTCCTTTCTATGAAAGAGTTTTAGCTGGCATTGGCAAGCCATTTTCTGAAATGATCAAGCACAGAGAGATGGCTGAGATGGGATTGAAGTCAAGAAAGATTCAAGACCTAGCTGCTCTTAAAGCAGTTGCTGAGCACATCCAGTCTGGAACTTATGGAAACATCCCCCAGAGGGTCCATTAAAAGAAAGAGGAGAATGTTTCCTTGATACTACAAGGTCAAAAAGGCAATTAGAATATGTCTATCTAGAGAAGAAACTACTCCCCTTTGCAAGCACAGTCTTCAAACCCTCCATTGCCTAATGGTGGAGAAGACAAATGCCCTCGAGTGTTCACACCCTTAGGGGACTCGCTCGATAATATTCTTACTCTTCTGACTACTCAGAAGAAAATTACACATCTTCTTCCACCAGCCAATCCGAATGGGAAGGGTTTTAATGCTACTCGAAAGTGTCCTTATCATGCCGGGGCACCGGGACATGACACTCAGGATTGCTGGGCTAAACCAGACCAACCTCATGTGCAAGACAATCCTCTTCCTCAACACAAAGAAGGAGAGGTCAATATGATTAATTGGAGTAGTGGACAGAGTTCTAATTACGTTGTTGAATCTTCCCAGACCAGCAAAGACGGTGCTGACATATGGGATTATGAGCAGTTCCAGTTTATGATGGAGCAAAAGATTAAGGCTCTTTGCAAATAAGTAGATCAGTTGGCAGAACTGGTGATTCATCAACACCAAGTCACACGCCAATTAATTAGTCAGGAGCATGCTAGTCTCCTTCCTTTTGTCATGAATATTCCATCCTCGCCTTCAGAAAGTGAAACACTGGTGGATAAAGTTGCAAAAAGAGCAAGTGCCAAAGCCCGTTAGGATTTTGCCAACAAATGGGAGTTTACAAATCTTGGCCAACCAATGGAGGAGATATTTCAAATATTAATCAATGATGGAAAAATCACATCCCTTCTACCTCAAATCAATCCCCGTTCCAGACGGGTTTAATTCTGAGGGAGTATGCCAATATCACTCCCACTCTCGCGATCACAACATAGAAAAATGTTGGGCACTCCGCCATCAGAATTTAATTGACAGCGGTGTCCTGCAAATGGTAGACGATGACACTTTGTTACTCGAGAGTGGGAACACATGTCCTACAAAATGGAAGGACAGCGTATCAGTTATCTTTGCTGAGGATGATGGAGCTGCTAAACCACCCACAATCCAACTCAAAGGAGCTAACAATCTGTGACGCCCCCAAATTTAGGTACTTAAAAGCCGAATTCATTGCTTCACGATACCATTTCTTTGAGCGGAATAATACTAATAATAATAACAATAATATGAATATCAAACTTAATTTATATATATCAGAGTCTAATCCCAATGTCTCAACCGTTACTACATTACATTACATGATAGATAATAAATATTATCATCTTAATATCACTACAAGAAAACCAGTCATTGCCGACGGGCACTTCTGTCGACAATGACAATAGTGTCGTCGGCATTAAAGTCATTAGCGACGGCATCGCCGTTTAGCACAACCGTCACCCCGCTTCAGCTCTAAAATGCCCGGTATCGGCATCATTGTCATTACCGACGGGAGTCATTGGCGATGGCAAAATGTCAATACCGATGGCTATACCGATGGCAAGGCCGTCGAGAAAGACCCTATAAATTTTTTGAGGGAAAAACTCATTACCGATGGCATGACCGGCGAAAATGCCTTAATAGCCGTCGGCAATGACCTTTTACCCATGTCTGTCGCTATATGCCATTGGCGACGGTATAGCCGTCGCCATTACCCCCGTCGACAATGACTACATATATTTTGAATTTTTTTTTTATTTCAAAATTTCCCTGTTCATTTACAAATATACACCTGTTATAAACTAATAACAACCATCAAATAACAACTATACATGTTATAAACTAGTAACCCAAATCAAATATATAGATAAAAAATATAATGGTCGTCAATACAACTCAAAAACTGTACAAATACATACATGAAACTCAGAATATAACATAAACTAAACTAACTACAACCCGTCGCCTATCTCCATGTCATCGAGTTGGCGATCATCACCCTGTACTGGAGGAGGCTGCTCGTCATCAACTCGATGGTCATTGCCCTGTACTGGAGGAGGCTGCTCGTCATCAGCTCGGCGGTCATCACCAGTGCCTCCACCTCCACGAGTCTCATCAACAAGACCCTACAAAATTAAAATATTAATAACAAAATCAAAATTAAAATATATTTACATTATTTTAGTTTGCGTTCTTCAAGTTAGGCGGACGAGACTCGAACTCGGGCTCCGTATATCAGAATCGAGTGCCGTCAGTTGTAACGCGTGTCTATTTCCTATGCGGTGCTATTACCTGTGTTCGCGTGTCAAGTGGACGGTCAGGGCGGGTTTTGGGCTCTTTTTCGGCTTTTTGCCTAACTGTTGGCGGGTTTTGCAAACTGGGCGATAACTCGAATTTCATATATCAGAATCAAGTCCTATAAGTTGTAACGCATGTCTAATACCTACTCGATGTTGTGTCTGTGTTTTCGTGGTGTTCGGACGACCGAAGCGGGTTTTGACCTATTTTTCGACTTTTTACCCAAGTGTTGGCGAGTTTTTTAAACTTGGCGATAACTCGGATTCCGTATATCAGAATCGAGACCTGTAAGTTCTAACGCGTGTCTAATACCTACCCGGTGCTATGTGTGTGTTTGCGTGGTGTTTGGGCGACCGAGTCGGGTTTTGACCTGTTTTTTGACTTTTGCCCAAGTGTTGGCGAGTTTTGTAAACTGGGTGATAACTCGGATTTCATATATCAGAATCGAGTCCCGTAAGTTCTAACACGTGTCTAATACCTACTCGGTGCTATGTGTGTGTTTGCATGGTGTTTGGACGACCGAGGCAGGTTTTGACCTATTTTTTGGCTTTTTGCCTAAGTGTTGGCGAGTTTTGTAAACTGGGCGATAACTCGAATTCCGTATATCGGAATCGAGTCCCATAAGTTCTAACACGTGTAATACCTACTCGGTGCGATGTGTGTTTTTGCGTGGCATTCAGACAACCGAGGCGGGTTTTGACCTATTTTTTGGCTTTTTGCCTAAGTGTTGGCGAGTTTTGTAAACTGGGCGATAACTCGGATTTCGTATATTGGAATCGAGTCCCGTAAGTTCTAACACGTGTCTAATACCTACTCGTTGCTATGTGTGTGTTTGCGTAGCGTTCGGATGATCGAGACGGGATTTGACCTATTTTTTGGCTTTTTATACAAGTGTTGGCGAGTTTTGTAAACTGGGCGATAACTTGAATTCCATATATCAGAATCGAGTCCCATAAGTTCTAACTCGTGTCTAATACCTACTCGTTGCTATGTGTGTGTTTGTGTGGCATTCGGATGACCGAGGCGGGTTTTGACCTATTTTTTGACTTTTTGCCTAAGTGTTGGCGAGTTTTGTAAACTGGGCGATAACTCGGATTTCGTATATCAAAATCAAGTCCCGTAAGTTCTAACACATGTCTAATACCTACTCGGTGCTATGTGTGTGTTTGCGTGTTAACTAGTTATTTGACAGTTTATATAAGCAATATAATTACAAATAAGGAAATACATCAATAATAAGTTTTACCTGTCGAATATGTGGAGGAAAAATGTTGGCCAAGACAACTATACATACACGGATGGCCTCCTCCCAGACTACACCCATGAGGTCGTCAATAGCAGCTGCAGGATCTTTGGAGTCGTGGACAACCTCCTGAGTAAGTTGGAAGATCCGCTCGCGTGATGGTGCGCCTAACTGCACGACATTGCTCGCCATGCACCCCTCTATGATCCGCCTGAAGAAGTCGTCAGATAATGAAGGGCTGGCGCCTGATCCACTCGCACCACTACCTCCGGTGGGTGGGCGACATCGAGATCTCGCAACAGGGACTATAGTGTAGGCTGGGACACAGAGGATGCCTACAACTCTATACTTCTACGGCCCCCCTGTAGCCTCCAGCTAGTCCTCCATCTCCTCATCCTCACGCTCAGCATTAGCCACTGGAGTGTCACCTCTCTGGGTGCTCTGGGCCACAGAAAGATCCTCGAACCGTGTCTGAAAAAACATAGAAATAGGTGAAAAGCAAGTATTACACAAAAAATTTCAAAAGAATTTCAAAGCCATGAAATACATACTAAATGAAATAATTAAATTACTTACCACAATGCGCTCTGACTCAGGTGAGATATAACCACCATCACCTTTCTTCTGGTGAGCGTGCCACCAAAACTCGAGGCGGGAAGGTCGGTGCTTTAGACTCGCCTCGAGTCTCTCCCTATAGAGGTCGTACGACTGACTCCCAATGCAGTGTGGGAGACGACTCTGCTGTCGGGCAGCTATACGCTGTGCCGACATCTCTTGAACGCCTCGCCCTCCCAAATATCGCATATCTGCCACCACACCGCAACACCAATGAAATCTGGCCGAACATCTCTAAGTGTCTATCCATCAGCCATCTTGGTCTGGGCCTTCTTCTTCCAGTTGTAGACCCACTTGTGCCAATTCATCTTGAGATACTTCCCGAAAACAGTCATCCCATGGGCCTCTTGCCCGTCCTCGAAGCGATAATATCTCTGTAGTACAACATATGAATATCAACAGTTACTTAGTAGACAACATAAAGCAAAGCGGTAAATAAATATTCAAAAGCACAAATTAAAACTAACATATGAATGAATGACTTCTTACCCTAAACTCAGCAATAATAAGCCCACGTGTGCGGTCATCCACCTCCGCCCACCTCATCCACGGGCTAGAGAATCGATTGCGGACGATCCCAAGCAACGTGTTCCTTGGCGTCGCGTCAAGGATACTAAAATTGAAATTATTAAATTTCCAAATTACCAAGAATATATAAGAACTAAATAATTAATACAAACGTAATGTATATATTACCTAGTAGTCCCGACCCCAAGATATAAGCTTACGGCTGGGGGATTCCTAGCAATCCACGTCTTAGTCCTCATGAGGCCTACATCGATCACCTATGTAGTGAAATACAACAATATTTATATAAACGAATATAATGTCAATATTATATAAAATTACAAATAATAAGATGTATAACAACAAAACATGTAATTATACCTGATGATCCGGCCTGATCATCACCAGCACTACCTCCACGGCCCCCACGGCCTGAACTACCAGCACGCCCACCACGATTGCCATGTGGTGTACGCGCCATATCTATATATATACTGTCAGATCATCATCAAGAAGATAATATGCGGATACAACTAAAAGGATACAAACACAAATATCAGAATCATCATGCATATACAACTAAAAGGATACAATATGCAGATATAACTAAAAGGAAACAACTATGACATTTGAATACAACTAAAAGGATACAACATGTAGAAACAACATGCATTTGTTCTTTCATTTTATTTTTATTTTATTTATTTATTGTTTTTTATAGGCTTAAATATAAAAAATGGCAACAAAGTCACGATCATTTATACCCCAAAGTCACCGTGTTTGCTGTGTTCCCGCCTATTATACAAAAATGGCGACTCTTTGGTTTCCTCTTCCACTTTCTCTCTCCTCCTCAATTCATTTTCCATAATAAAAATTCAGACTATTCAGATTCTCTCTCTTCTTCTCCATCAAATCAATTCATCAGAACCTCAGTTTTCACTCTTTTAGTCAAAAAAAGAACAAGAGCACAAGAAGATATTTACTTGGTAAAGCTTTGTGAAAAGATGAAGAGGGATAGAGAGGAGATATCAAAATCTAAAAACAATGAGAAAAAGGGAGATCAAGTAATTCTCTGATGAAATCCTCCTCTTCACAGTTTAGAAGAAGAAGAGGGAGATCAAGAAAATATTCGACAGTTCAATCATCTAATTGACAAAATTAAAAGAAACAACTAAAAGGAACAACATGCAAAGAGACAACTAAAAAGTGAATCACCAACTAAAAGCCTAACTACAAAGAAACAACTATGACATTTGAATACAACTAAAAGGATACAACATGCAGATATAACTAAAAGGAGACAACTATTACATTTGAATACAACTAAAAGGACATAAAGAGTACATACTCCTAATCATTTATATCATCAAAGCCATCAATATCAGAATCATCATCTTCGAGCAGTAGATCTTCACTATCGTTGTCATCACCATCTTCGTCTTCCTCAGCGATTTCTTCAATTATATCTACCTCCTCAACCAAATCGTCTTCACTTTCGACATCGACAACATCATCCTCTTCTTCACTAGACTCACTAATAATTGTCACATTAGCAGGTGTGACACTAGTAGACTTGACTTGTAAAGGTTCATCGTCTGGACGAGGAGTTGTGCCTTGAAAACCACGGGCTTTGGTGGTTATAACCGCATGCCATGGGCTTGCAGGAGTCTTAACACTCCGTGCGTAGTACACCTATGTTGTTTGAATTGCTAAAATAAAAGGCTCGTCTATACCACTCATCAGTCTTAGTTTTGACTTAACGTTAACAGTCACCCGTCCTGATTTTTTATCTACTTTAACTCTATTCTCAACATCAAACCAATGACAATTGAAGCAAACTAATTCTTTATGACCCCAATACTTGAGCACAACAACTTCTAGCAATCTTCCATACCAGTCATCCCAAATGTTATCGTAACAGCTACCTTTCACCACAACACCAGAATCAACAGAAGCAACTTCCCCAATATCGCAACACTTAAATCTATAACCGTTGACAATGCAACATGTATAAGTATCTACAGATCTTTTAGGGCCATCGACTATAAGCTTTAGCATATTGTCAGCTAACTTTTCTGTGAGGACCTAATGTACATTAACACAACATTGCACAAATGTTAATTATGCCATAAGAATAAATCTATGATGGTAGATTCATTGAACATGTAAAGGTTAGACTTACATGATCTTTAAACCATTGCACAAATTCTCCATTTCTCAAATTTTGCAAATCCCCGTCCAATATACTCGGATTCGCTTCACGTACTTTAGCATCATATTAACTGTAACACAGTTATATACTCAATGTGTTTGTAAAGGAACTTAACACAATTACACCAGACATATATAGTTATGACTACTTACTTAATGTATGGCACTACTTCATTCATGTTGACATGTGCATACAATGTGGCAGCTGCATACTCACTATCGGTCAAGAATCGCCTTTTTTTACTATCGAATGGGCGAACAGGATGATTAAAGGCCGTTAGTTCTCCATTTTCCTCGTGCTCAACAGCCTGATTTCGACGTGCGCGATTGTGCTTCGTCTGAACATTCGGCTCAAAGTACAATGAGCAGAAATTAACAAGTTCCTCCATAACATAACTTTCAGCAATCGACCCCTCTACATGAGCTCTATTCTTCACCTTTTGCTTTAGACGTCGCATATACCTATGTGAGATATAGATTAGCAAGAAAAAATGAACATTTTACCGTATTAAAAACATTAATGTCATTACCTCTTGAATGGATACATCCATCTATATTGTACGGGACCACCAAACTTAGCTTCGTATGGCAAGTGAATAGGCAAATGCTCCATTGAATCAAAAAACGATGGAAGGAAGATCATTTCTAACTTGCACATTATTTCCACTATCTGCATCTCCATTTTATCTATGTCTTTAACCTGAAGCTCCGTCAAGCATAGATCTCTGAAGAAATTAGAAAGCTTTGTCAGTGCTTCAACCACACGTTTTGGTAATAAGTTGATAAATGCCACAGGGATCAACTTCTGCATGAATACGTGACAATCATGACTTTTGAGACCTCGAAACTTTAGCTCTTCGACTTTACAACACCTTTCTATATTCGAAGAATATCCATCTGGGAGCTTCAGTCCACTGATCCAATTACATATCAATATCAACTGGTCCCTGGTCAAAGTATATTCAGCTTTAGGCGTTACCGTCTTACTACCCTCTTGATACAGCCACAGATCTTCCCTAATGTTCATTTCTACCAAATCAAGGCTCGACTTGTTGTTGTCCTTTGTTCTACCAGTGGCATCTAGGACTGTATAAAAATGTTATCAAATATGTTCTTCTCAGTATGCATCGGATCTAAACAATGACAGATGCAGAGTGTAGCCTAACAAGGCAGGTCAAAGAATATGGATCTGTGTGTCCAGTTGTGAACCTTGTCGTAACCATAAGCTTGCTCTAATCTGTGATTCTTCCCTAGAGGTGGAAACTTCAAATGACTAATCCAACTCAACACTGCTGACCCAGAAAGACGGCTAGGTACTAGACGTTTCTCTGTTTTTCGATTGAATTGTCTACTCATCCGTCGATAACGATGTTCAATCGGCAAAAACTGTCTGGATGTTGCAAAGAAACTCATTTTCCCCCTATTTTTGAGCCGCACAGCTTCAACTGACCCCATGCACACGGGACATGACAAGCCCCCATGAGTCGACCATCCACTGATCATTCATAATGCCGAGAAGTCATTTATTGTCCACAATAAAACTGCCCTCATGTCAAAGTTCTGCTTAAGAGATACATCATAATTTTGAACCCCTTTTTCCCACAACATCTTCAACTCATCAACTAACAGCCTGAGGTATACATTAATGTCTTTACTCAGACTCTTATCACCCGGAATCAGTAAAGGCATGAACATGTAGGGATCTTTCATGCACATCAAAGGTGGGAGGTTATACACCACAATAATCACCGACCAAGTTGAGTAGGGCTTTGTGTAAGGTCCGTTAAATAGATTAAACCCATCCGTAGCAAGTCCAAGCCTAACATTGCGAACCTTTTCAACAAACGAGGGGTGCTTATTATCAAAATTTTTCCACTCAAGCCCATCTGCCGGGTGCGTCAGTTGACCTTCGACTATGTCCCGTGTAGAGTGCCACCTCATATCCTAGGCGGTATGTGTTGACATGAACAACCGTTGAAGCCTCGGGGCAATGGGAAAGTAACGTAAGATCTTTTTTTTGCACGCGTCTTTTCCCTTTTCTTACCGCTCACGATGTCTACTTATACCAAAAATATCACACGACCTCTTATCTTTATTGACATCACTGTAATACAACATACAATCATTCTCACAAGCATCAATCTTCTCATACCCAAGATTGAGCCTTTTCACCATTTTCTTTATATCATAGTACGACTCCGGTAACTTATTGCCTGCAGGTAAGCACTCCTTCACAATGCTTAATAGTTCATTAAAACCTCTCTCGCTACAATCAAGCTCGTTCTTGAAGTGTAAAAACTTATTCACGGCAAATAAGACGGTGTGTTTTTCGTGCCCGTCATACAGTGGCATCGCTGCTTCATGCAATAACTCATAGAAACCCTTAGCCCCATCATTCGGCTCTTGCTCGACGCTACTGTGACACCCCCAAAATAGGTCCACACGACCCATTCTGAGTCGTCAGATATCATACTATAAAAATCAAATACAAACTTCATTTATACAATTGTTGAACTATCGTGCAGAATACGACCACAGTTAAACTATGAGTTTTAATACAAATGTATGTAACTCTCATGGTGCCTTGACCACAACCTTACAATGGTACCTTACATAAAAGTATAGTCCATAACTGTTTTAGAAATTAAAATCTTTGGGAAGTGCTCATGGAAACCTTCGTACATGGGAGGCCATGCGTCTAGGTTATGATAGATATCATATGTCCACAGAATTATCCTTGGTTGACCTAATAGTCGCCAAAGAAAAACAAGAAGATTGCTATCATCTTCGTTCCAATGGTGAGTCTTCTCTTGACATATAATTATCTCCGTTATCTCCAAGTGAGAATTATATTTCAAATAAACTCCAAGATTATATAGGTAGTGCTCGTAGATATACTCAGCAAGTGGATGTGCACAACCCTGTCTTATGATAACACAAGGTTGTATGTCATTAGACATCTTGTATGATAGTGGCAAAACACCCTTCCAAAGTTGGGTTCACCTCACCCTATTTGGTTCACCAAAATTAAATATCAAATGACGTATACAATATGACACACTTATCTAAAGTTCTTAATAAAATTATTTCCATAATATTTAAGGAGAACCTCAACAGCTATAGACCACCATTCTATTCTCCTGTTACCCCCGCTCGACCCAGCTACACTCTTTTTACCTGAAAGGAATTTTGAAGCAAAAAGGGCGAGCACAACTAGCCCAGTAAAGAATATCATGACTAAAGATAATTTACATCATCAATAGCCTTCATCAGTAATAAATCAGAGATTTAGAACATACGGTAGATGATAAAACTTTTCAACCATAGTTGCAGCGGAATGAGCAATCCATTAGAAGAGTAAAATAGACCATCAGATCTATTATCTTCTCCATGTTAAAAGTCCACCAATAATGTTTTATCCCTGTAACATAAATCAACAATTCATGTCCACAATCATATGAATAACTCATAATCATAATTGTGATTCTAAATTCCTTCTTCGCACCTGGTGACGAAGATAATTTTATCACTTATCTTCACCTGAAACATCAAAAATCATGGTTATAACAAATCATAATTCCTGCTCATAATCATACTAATAAATTCATCTTTGCACTACGGCCAAAGATATTCATTAACAATTTATTCTTTGCACTACAGGCCAAAGACATACAGCTGTATTTTAGAAGAGTCAAGTAGAACATGATATCTACTATCTTTTATGAATTAAAAGTGTATAATCAATATTTTATCTCTGAGACTCAGCTTAATAAATAATCCACATCATCGAATTATCCCTGCACTACGGCCAAGGATATTCATGTAATCATCAAAGGTCATGATTATACCGAATAATCCCTAGTTATAATCATACCAATAACTATCCATCAAGGCACTACGGGCCAATGAGGACTTTTACCACATCATCTATTACATTACGGGTCATGATTATACCGAATGATCCCTGGTCATAATCATACCAATAAATAGTTCATCTATGCACATAAGCCAAAGATACTCATCAATAAATAGTTCATCTTTGCACGTAAGCCAAAGATATACAACTGTAAAATCAATAATCAACAGTCCATCTTTGCACGAAAGCCAAAGATATATAACTGTAAAACCAATAATCAACAATCCATCTTTGCACATAAGCCAAAGATATTCAACTGTAAAACCAATAATTAACAGTCCATCTTTGCACGTAAGCCAAAGATGACTTTCATCATAATATAAGCATGAGGATGATGACAATGATATAAGCATTAATCAAACGAAAACAAGAATAAATATTAAAGACTTTAAATTTATCCAAATATTATTAATCACTTAATAAACTCATAATCTAATAATATTAATATTATAATAATATTTTAATCACTTCTTAAACTTATAAACAATTTATTTCAATTGTTTACACTTTACCAAATAATGCATTTAATCATTCAAAAATGCCATACTCATAAGATTTCATCACCAACGATCAAATCCCACATCAAAAATTTGCATATACCCTATATAGGATTCCTAAGCCATAAAATCCTATTTTCCAATTTTGTTACTTCACATAACATATTTAATTCATTTACTCATAACTAGTTCATTTTCATGAAAAATACCAAATCAGTCCCAAAAATATTTTTTTTCTTGGATTTAGTAGAATATAGTCTCATATTGAACATATATTTTTCTCAGAATTTTTAAAATTCATTTACTATTTTTCATATGGCCAAAACTGCCGAATATTTAGACATTTATCATAAATTGTACTTTTGTCCAAAAATTCTGAAATTTACAGGGTATACTCTTGTTATATATATGTACTCCCAATAAAAATTTCACCAATTTTGGAGTTAATCACAACGAGTTATAAGGGTTTACTTTTAAAATAGTCTTTTCGCATAAAATCCATAACTCTTAATCTATACATCCAAAAATAGATCTAGAAAACTCTTTAAATTATCATTTCAATTTTTTCCAGAATTTTTGAGGGTCAGAAAAATTATGAAACTGCCCCTGGCAGAAACCCCTTTTGAATGAAAATACTATTCATATGAATACAAAGGATCATTCACCATGCATGCGGTAATCCACATAGACAGGTTATTCCAACAGAATAATAAAGAATGGAATAACAGAAGAATTCACCATGCATGCGATAGACCGCACAGACAGGTTATTCTCAATAGAATAATAAAGAATGGAACCAGGTCATGCGTAAACCGCACAGACAGGATATTCTAACAGAATAATAAAGAATGGAACTAGGTCATGCGTAAAACTGCTTGCACGCATGTAGGATATTCCAACGTAATAATAAAGATGGAACCAAATGCACGTAAATAACAGTATGCATGGGATATTCCAAAAAATAATAAAGAATGGAATAACAACAGAATTCACCATGCATGCGATAGACCGCACAGACAGGTTATTCCAATAGAATAATAAAGAATGGAATAACAAAAGAATTTCACCATGTATGCGGTACTTCGCGTATACAGGTTATTCCAACATAATAATAAGGAATGGAATAACAATAGCTCTCTTCATGAATATGAAAGAAATAATACCCCTTACTATAATAACAATATCCCTTACCTTAGAAAAAAAACCGGATAATTGGAGTAGAGGTGTAGCGGACTTCTCTTTTTTTTCTCTATAATTTCTCTCTATAATAATTGCTCTATAGCTTTAGTGAATTGGTGAGAAATGAAGGAAGAATGAGCTTCTATTTATAGGAAAATATAGTTTCAATAATTGCACGTTTTGGGGCTCGAAATATTACAGTACAATACCTTCAACTTTTCTTCATTTTTAATTTAGTCCTGCAAATATTATCAAACTTGCACCACCTCCCCTAATAGTAAATAATGTGAATCAATAGTTCAATCATGTGAATTAATAGTTATAATCATGTGAAAATACGAATTATAGTATAGTACCTCCATCTATACCTCCATTTTTAACCTAGTCATGCAAGTATTATCAATCTTGCACCACCTCCCCTAATAGTACATGAATGTGAATCAATAGTACACACATTTGAACAAATAGTTATAATCATGTGAATTAATAGCAATTAATTGCTCATTTATTCTATTAATTACCCGATTGGTCAATATAACCTCCAGACATCAATTATTATCAAAATAAATGTCGATTTCCACTAACACTAACAATCCCAACACAATGGAAATATTTTTCTCAAAAATTTAATTTTTGAAATTTCGAAGTTTGACTTTTTTTGAAAAAGTCAACTGTTGACTTTTTTGACCAAAAAGTCAACCCCATCAAATTTTGTGTTTATAGTCTATTTCTACTAATTTCATCGTTTCGGACTCAAATATCATGTCTGCGTCTCCAAATTCAACTCCAAACTCAACTTCAATTTTTAATAACATTCATTATTAATATTATAACTCACAATATTTAACAACTAGGTCGTTCCCAGGAAAGAGGGGGCTTTTCGATAAGTATTTCTCCTTATTGGCGCGCAATTAGGTGATCAAACCTCTCTTTGATAGAACTTCTAGACATTGTCAATATTACAAATAATAATATGAATAACTTTGTCGTCTCAATTATTGATTTAATAATATATAACATATTATACAGATGATACTATGACAATAATTGAATCAATAATATGAGAGATATGATGCAACAATTATTATAGTAATAATTGAGTATAATTGAGTGACTTCTCACATAAGCATCAATAATCAATACCGTGTGCTACTATGCAACCACGTGTATTACTGTTCTTTTACTACCAGTTATTTTATGACAACTTGCTTACTTTGAAAAAAATTCAAATATGACCCTTAACTTTAAACTTTTATCAATTTAAATATTTACCAAAATAGAAAAATTGAATACTTTTATTTCATAAAATTCGAGATCTCACACCTTCGCCATCCCTCGTCAGATTCCAAAGGAAGTATGAACCAAAGAGCCTTCGACTATCATGTTAAGATACGATCAAAGGTTTCATCGCCTCCGGGATTCCTATTCGATTCATGTTCATCCAACCAGTTTTTCCCATGATAGATCCATGTCGTATAACCCTACTTGAACCCATACGCAAATAAGTCTCACATGACATCACTCCTTTCCTTCCACACTTCATTCACACACCTATTACAAGGATATCTGATCCCAGGTCTACAGTCTACACTGAACCTAGGTTAATAACTATAGAGGTTCGTATGTTTTATTTTTTTTTTCCCTTCTACAAATTTCTAGAGAAACCGCACTGAAGTTACAACATCTAATAGTTGAGCTAGAACAAGAGTTATAATTACGTAAGCTTTTGAACTACCTTCAAGAAGTACAGTTGTTAAATGAATTTAGAAAATCTATAATATACAAGAATCCAGTTATAAAAACATTAAGAAAGGATTTCAACTCCTATCACAAAACAATAATTAATTCAACATTTGTATATATACTCATAACATAGGTTAATTAATATGATCCTATATGCCTTTTTGTTGAACTTACAGAACACACACTTGAAACAACGCAATGCTACCATTTTAATTAAGCAACAAAATTGAAACAAAGACATGGTAATTTATATTGAGAAAGCATTATATTCGTTTCAAATGTATCTCAATAACATCGTTGTATCTCAACCAAAAGTACACATGTTATACTTTCCAAAGTGGACTAATTTCCTTTGACATAAAAGCTCATCAACACATAAAATGACCATGTCTAACCATAAAACATCATTTAACATATAGATCTACCATCATATGACTCAGAAATATAAACTCATCATTTGAGTTAAAACAACCATATACAATCACATAAATCTAACTAGGGTTTTGAGATAAGTAAACTTTTGAACCTTGATTTAGTGTCACCTCTTCTTCTTCTTCCAATGTAGGTTATAAAGCTTGAAAGCATGAACCAAATCTCCTCTCATTCTCTTCCTTAATGTTTCGGCAGCCACCTCCCTTTTCTCTCTCAAAGTATATTGCTATATAGATTTTTGGAACTTAAAAAGAGAAAATGAACTAAACTCAAAGTATAATGTGTCCATTATGGATTTTAGGTTTCTTGAAAAATGATGTTTAAAGAGTAAGCATCATTTGTGATTACTTCTCGTACTTATGACCCAACTGCTTACTTGTGCTGACTGTGACCTTAAAATGCTAGATAATACAAAGGAATACATTAGCTTCTATTGGATGTCAAATCATGCATTGTTTTTTATCAACTAGAGCATATAATGAACTAATGAAGGTATCCATCAAATACTATGTGTAAGGTCATATATGTTACTGCAAAGTAAATCTGTCAATAGGTGCTAGTCCATGTATGATGCAAGGTAGAATCACTTTACTGATATTATTTTTTCACTTGTTTAATCTTTGATTTATTTAATAGCATCTAGTTTGATATAGTTAAGTGTAATATGAACTGACAAACATATTACATAAAAATATTTCAAATAAACACACACACACACACACACAAACATATATATATATATATATATATATATGAACTGACATGCATACTACTCCAAAAAAAAGAGAAGAGATAAAAGAAAAACTTATAAAAAAGAGAGAGATGCAGAGAATGTCAATGCTCGTTGCTTACTGCCCAAAACAAGACACACAGGTATTAGGAAAAAAACCCAAATTAAACCCTAACGTAACTAAATTGGAACTTATATACAAATGAAACCTTAAGAAGAAAAAAAGTGTTACTTAGTAATGGAAACAAACAATAACAAATGTAGAACCAGAGCTGAGAGGGAACAAAAATTGGGGGGAGATTGTAACAGTGTATCAGGCCAAAGAAAGGGGAGGAAGAAAGGGGAGGCCAGACGGTGGAGGACCGATGACGGGGACTGACGGTGGCGAACGACGGTGACTAACCGGCGAGTAACGATGGCGAGAAGTGACGAGGACCGACGGTAGTGGTGGAGAGAGAAACAGTGGGAAGGAACAGAACGATCGAGAGGGAAAGAAAATGGAGAGGAAACAAAATTGAATCTGGCATATTAAAAATAAGACCTCATTCTCAACGGCTTATGCCGTCGTTCGTGTACCGTCGCCAATGAGTCATCAACGACGGCGGTGCCGTCGCTATTGACATTCATAGTCGTCGCCAATGAATTTTCCCTCTACCGCCAAATTTTTGCACCTTTTTTCCCTGGGAAAGTGTTATTATCGACGGCACCCATTCGCGACGGCTGTCCCATCGGCATTAATGTTATTCTCGACGGTTCATGAGCCGTCGCCAATAACCCCATCGCCTATGACTGGTTTTTTTTGTAGTGTATAGACTAACTATTACATAAGATATCATAAAGTTTATTCTACTAGTTGTCCCTTTCCTTTGTCCTTTTCTGAACCTTTAGGTTAACCACGCTTAGCTGAAAACATTTACATTTAAAGTAAGAATGAGCATTTGGGTTCTAAGCAAGTAATAGCAGACAATAAACGTTAGCTGAAAGAAGTCAATGTTTTCTTTGAAAGGCACTTCTATAACGAATCAGCAGTTATGAAGTAAACTGAAACAATTAAAATCAACATATCAAATCTATTTCAAATTTTGAAACTACGTACTAACTATAATAGCTGAGCAGTCGACAGACTATGAACTTTGTTTTTGATTTTCGATATTCAATTGAATACAAGAATTAATTATACGCAATAACAAAGTGGAATACTTTCCAGAGATTATGCTGAGTGATCCAAAAGGATCTTGAACTTCTCTTCTCGAGTAACTATCAAAGGTTTACTTTGATATACCCAGGTGTATCAGATAACCATAAAGATTAAATCATACCCCTCTGCAAGTATAATAAGTGATTAGCTTAATTATACCCTATATTATGCATAATACTTAAAACGCGTGCAATGGCCGAACATACGACCAAAAATCTCCTATTTTATATAAAAAGGTTATTCTTCTCAGTCTTATAACCAGAATTTGAATTATAACAACGAAATACTATGATCTTCACAAATCTAATCACTTTTTCAATCTAGCTGAAATAATTGGCATCAATCTGTCAATAATAATTAAGTTATAATCTTGAACCTATCAAGTTCTAATCAAATGGTCGTCTAACCATAATAATTAGCTAAGACTTATCTCAACGTTATTTTTAAATCTATGTCTAGCCGAGTCAAATAGCTTAGACAGCTTTTAAGTCAATGTATACATACTGAAAACCAAGAGTATGTATCAACATGTGATTAAATACAATAAATTATCCAAGTGAGGACACTTGTATACTTAATATTTAGAAATTAACGAACAAAATATATGTATATGGATATAATAATATTGTAATGATAAACAACGATCGGATAGAATTCAAGAACTGGCATGTCTACAAAAGTATAGATATATGAACAATAACAATAACAATAGAGTTTTGAAACTGGCTTACATATGTCCATTGCATAAAGTAAATGCAAAGGTTAGATACTTGCCTGATCTGCTGCTTACACAACTTAGTTTTATCTTTTATACCGAGACCAATCAGTAATAAGATCATTCTATCGATTAGAATAACACACAGTACTGCTATTTGCAGTCAGCACATAACCTAAACATATTGTCACATAAGTTTAACAGTCATTGGATCACAAACAAATACATATACAAATAATTTATATAAGTCCAGATCAATTTCTGAAATATTTCGGTGTACCAATGGCTTTATCGGGTAATTATCGAGTCTAAAACTCTATTCTGTAGTTCAATATCCATTTAAACTATATAAATATCAGTCAGATTATTTTTCATAGACTTATAATAATTTTTAAATAATTATTATAATTTATCATAATTTTTCAAACACCAGAATCATTATTAAATGATTTAAATATTAAATAATTCTATATTAAATATTAATGAAACCATTGCCAAAATATTAAAGTTATTTATAATAATTTAAATTATTTTAAAGTATTAATATTACCCTTAAATGATTTTTAAAATAACAAAAATTAATTTTAAATAATTACCATTAATATTTAAATATTAATGTATTATTCATCAAAATATTAAAAGTTATTTATTATAACTTGAAATATTTTTAATTCATTTATATCATTTTTAAATGATTTTTAAATTAATAAAATCATTTTTAAACTATTTATTTAATATAATTAATAAATAAATCTAATATCATTAATATTAAATTATTAATGAAATTATCCTTTAAATATTACAAGTTATATTTTATAACTTAAAAATATTTTATAACATTTAATCATTTTTATATGATTTTTAAATCATTAATTCTATTTTTCCATAATTTATTTAATACATTTATTAAATAAATTAAGGACCATTAATATTAATTAATTAATGAAATTTATCACAAAATATTAAAAGTCATTAAAAATAACTTAAAATATTTTCTTATAATATAATATAATTTTAAATGATTTTTCAAGTATTAAAATCATTTTTAAGCAATTTATTTAATATTATAATTAAATAAATTAAATACCATTAATATTTCACAAATATTAAATATTAATGAAATATATTCAAAATTATAAAAAACCAATTTTTAGGCTTTAAAATAATTTTTAGTAATTTATTTTGTATTTTTAATAATTAAAAACTATTTCTTTCTATTTATTAAATAAAATAATTAATTTTAGAAAATAATGTGTCACTAAAGGGCCCTATAGTGACAGAACCGTCAATATAGGTGTTCTTAAGTGTTCTTCAACCTGCCCAGAACCTTCGTGTCAGTTATCAAGATGGTAGGTTTGACCACAATTAGATCTATGTTTCAGTTGATTTATGGGCTTGTAATTGTATTGGAGTTGTAGTATGTATGTAATACTACAACTACAATTAAATTTCAGGGCCATACAACAACAGATCTGTGAGACATAGGCCTCACAAATTCATGTTAGAGCTATTCTTCATTTTTGGGTTTTCTAGAAATGAAGAACAGTTCGAGAGGTTACTTTCCAGGTCTTGGATCTATGTGTTCCAGGTTTATTTAGTGTGTTTTATTGGTTCAATCATGTAGTACTCATAACAAGGTACAATAACATCTCACCAGATTAGTATAACAACAACACAAGTAGTAGATCTAGGCCGGTCAAAGTGGAGTCTACAAACTGTTCTTGAACATTTCTGGAAAACCCAGAAATGTTCATAGGCAGACGGTCAACCCAAGTTTGACCTTGTATAACTTTGATTCTGTGCAAGATTTGGATATTATAAAGGCATGATAATGTAGCCTACATGTCAGATAACAACCTTAATACAACAACATGGTCTAAAACATAAACACAAGCAAGATCAAGGCTCTGCAAAACGACTGTCAGACCAAAACTGGATTTCTGGGTTTTCCAGAAACAGTTGGTCATGGTCAGTCAACTGACTTTGACTACTTATAACTTTCAATCTATAACAGATCTGAACCTGATTCAAGTTCCACATCAAAGAACTCATGACATACTACAACTTCAAACATTTAAACAACCAAAAATAAAAACAGAGAAAGATCTACAGGGTCTGACATTCGTGTAAGACCCCAAATTTTATGAAATAAAAGTATTCAATTTTCCTATTTAGTAAATGGTGAAATTGATAAAAAGTTAAAGTTAAGGGTGATATATATAAAATTTTCAAAATACGCAAGTGGTTATAAAATACTCATTTCTGTTGGGGAATATTCGTTTGGTCGTGGAATATTCTTGTTGTCGGGGAATATTCGTACGACGGCGCAGCCATTTGTGGTCCCCATAACAAAATAACTGTCGGATGAAGAAAACGACAAGTTTGAGTTTTTATAAATAACGACGTAATTGTTACCGTTAAAACTGTTGGAATACCTGGTTGTTAAAATATAGTAATACGCGTGGTTTCACAGTAGCACATGGTATTGCACAGTATTTTTGGAATTATTGATTCTTACGTATGAATGCACTACTCAATAATTGTTACAGTAATTACTGTTCAATATTTTATTGGTTCAATAATTGCTGCGTTGATATTTTATATTATTGTCGTTCAATAATTGTCACGGCATAATATTTTTCATTATCAGATCAATAATTCATATTATTTGAATAATATTATTAGATAGCATTATTAGAAATGTCTAGAAAGTTCTGTCAATGAGTGGTTTGGTCACCTAATTGCGCGCCAGTAAGGAGAAATCCTTATTGGAAAGCCCCCTCTTTCTTGGGAAAGGCCTGGTTGTCATTATTGTGATTCTGTAATATTATTTGTGAATAATTAATTATTGATTTATATGATAAGGAAATAAATATTTTTATATGGATATAAATGAAGGAATTAATGCTGAGATGTTTTATTAGTATTTTGTCGAAATAAAGAACGAAATTTGGAAATTTTCAGAAAATTAGTTTATTACTTGATTTTGTAAAATCTATAACTATTTGTGTATAATGAGTTAGGAGATGAGCCACATATCAAAAGAAAGCCCTGGAAGTAAGCTAACTGTAGAAATTGGAATCACCCAAAAATTCATTGT
Organism: Panax quinquefolius; assembly: GCA_020205615.1. Taxonomy (NCBI): domain Eukaryota; kingdom Viridiplantae; phylum Streptophyta; class Magnoliopsida; order Apiales; family Araliaceae; genus Panax; species Panax quinquefolius. Next base: position 58,448,429 of record CM035173.1, read on the forward strand.
GGATATTTTGTAGTGACTGTTTGAAGGAAACTGGTCCAAAGGACTCATAGTCCAAAAATATCAGTGTTCTTAAGCTATATTGCGTGAGTTATAATTTTTAGTCCAACCATTGGATCGTTGTGACTTTTGGATATGTTTTACATATATAAGTTGAATATATCTCCACAAATTTTGAACCGTTAAAAATTAATGTATGATTTGTTATGAATTTTAAGAGGTGAGTGATTCAGAAATTATGTTTATAAATGATATTTGGTAGAAAATTCTAGAATGAGTGGGCCCCACCTTTGGTTGGTGAAGAAATGTGCTCAAATTTTATTTCAAAAGTGGTGGGTGGGAATAGTAGCAGGTAAAGCCATCAGGTAGCAGGTCAAGTCTGCTTCGGCGTTCAAGCATTTTCCTATAAATAGGGTGCTGAGTTAGAATTGAAAATCACACCAGAAACAAGTTTTTTTCCCTCTCTCTCTCTATATATATTATCAAGCGTATTTTTGTGAGTATTTAAATACTTTGAGAGTTGCTATCCAGTGCAAGTTTCTTTCAGCGTCATATCCGATATTCCAGTCAGAAGTACTGCTCTTTTGAGGTAAGGGATATTGTCATTATTATGGTAAGGGATTGTAAGAGATTTTAAGGGATGCTATTTTCTTCTTAAATGATATTATTTTCTTCAATATCATTATGCCGAATTATTGATATGAGTTTTATTGTGGAATTTCTACCTTTTTTATGTCGGGGTTACTATTCACGTATACGACACTATATTCATGCATATGGCACTATTTACGTATATGATATTATTTACGTATATGGTACTATATACGAATACGAGTTACTATTCATGAGTTACTATTCACGAGTTACTATTCACGATAAAATTGGTTTCTTTTTCTGACCAAATTATCGTTGATTTATGAATCTTACTCTTGAAATTAAATGCAGTTGTTGATCATATTGTTTTTATTATCATGTATAACATTTTTATAACCCTAATGATGATATTTCTCTTTGACTTGAGTGTAAAGATGGGTAGATGATTGGTATGATCGTGACTATGGGTTCTCTTTGGCCAGTAGTGCAAAGATGAATTGTTGACTAGTATGATCATGACCATTGAATTTATAAACAATTATCTTTAGCTTAAGTGAAAAGGTGAATTGATCAACATGGTTATAATTATTGTTATATAAATTCTGAAATGATTATATATTTCTTTGAGATATTAATATATTTGGCCTGTAGTGCAAAGATGGATTGTTGATGAATATCTTTGGCCCGTAGTGCAAAGATGACCTGTTGTTGAATATCTTTGGCCCGTAATGCAAAGATGACTTGTTGCTGAATATCTTTGTCATGTAGTGCAAAGATGAACTGTTAATGAATATCTTTGGCCCATAATGCAAAGATGAACTTATTAGTATGATTATGAACAGGAACTGTGATTTGGTATAATCATGATCTTTGATGTTTCAGGTAAAGACGGGTGATGAAAATTATCTTCGTCTTGGATGAGAAGAGAAAATTAGAACTACAATTATGATTATGAGTTATTCACATGACTGTGAACATGATCTGTTGATTGAGATTACAGGATTAAAACATTGTTGGTGGACTTTTAACATGGAGAAGTTAATAGACTTTATGGTCTATTTGACTCTTCTAATGGATTGCTCGTTCCGCTACAACTATGGTTGAAAAGTTTTATCATCTACCATATGTTCTAAATCTCTGATTTATTACTGATGAAGGGTATTGATAATTTAATTATCTTTAGTCATGATATTCTTTATTGAGCTAGTTGTGCTTACCCTTTTGCTTCATAATTCCTTTCAGGTAATAAGAGTGTTGCCGGGTTGAGCGGGGATAACAGGGGAATAAAACGGCGGTCTATAACTGTTGAGGTTCTCCCTAATTAGTATGGAAATAATTTTATTGAGAACTTTAGATAAGTGTGTCGTATTGTATACGTCATTTGATATTTAATTTTGGTGAACCGAATAGGGTGAGGCGAAGCCAACTTTGGAAGGGTGTTTTGCCACTATCATACAAGATGTCTAATGACATACAACCTCGTGTTATCATAAGACATGGTTGTGCAAATCCACTTGCTGAGTATATCTACAACCACTACATATATGATCTTGGAGTTTGGTTGAAATATAATTTTCAATTGCAGACAGTTGAGATAGTTAAATGTCAAGAGAAGACTCACCATTGGAAAGAACATGATAGTAATCTTCTCGTTTTTCTTTGGGGTCTATTGGGTCAACAAAGGATAATTCTGTGGGCATATGATATCTATCATAACCTAGACGCATGGCCTCCCATGTACGAAGGTTTTCTTGAGCATTTCTCAAAGATTTTAATTTCTAAAACAGTTATTGACTGTACCTTTATGTAAGGTGCCATTGTGACGTGATATCCAAGTTGGTGTCCAGAGTCACAATTGGTATATATTTGTATCAAAACATACAACATATGTGTTGTTGTATTTTGCACGACAATTGTAGTAATAAAGTTGTAGTTGTTTTATGTACCATGTATTTGGCGACTCAGAATAGGTTGGATGGATTGGACCTATTTTGGGGGCGTCACAGTTGGTATCAGAGCTTAGGGATATGATCTCTGGTAGAGATCCAGGATTAGAAATAGGAAGGGATAGACGAGTAATATCCTTCGCTAGTGTGTGTCCTACCTAAGCTAAATTTTCTTACTTAAGTTGACAAATTGTGATATGTCAATTAACCTTTGTTTTGAAGCTGTATTCTAGAATGATATCTGAAATACAGGAGATGAGCAATGGAGAAATCATGATGACAGGGAAGATGGAATCTGAAATGAATGCAAGGTATTCTCAACTCTTCGAAATACCAGGTACGTAAATTTCGGGGACGAAATTTCATAAGGAGGGGAGATTGTAAGACCCCGAATTTTATGAAATAAATGTGACGCCCCCAAAACAGGTATACACCACCCATCTTGGGTCGCCAGATACATGGTACAGAACTCAACTACAAACTTAATTATACAACTGTCGTGTAACATACGACAAAACATAAGCTGAGAGTTTTAAAACGAATATTGTCTTCTAGACAATATCCACACTCAATGGAGTCCTTATTACAATTATTATGACACTATTTCACAGAATAGTGAGGACTACTAAAGCCACTGATCCTGGGCCATCACTCCATTCCCCAACTAGTCCTAGCTATATTCTCATTTCCTGAAGAGAATAGTGAAAGAAAAGGGTGAGCTCAACTAGCCCAGAAAAAAATATTATGACTAAGATAATGCAGAATAAATTATCCTTAGCATTCAAAAGTATAACAACTGATAGAATACAATAAACAACAAGTTTAACTGCACCGGAATAAGCAATCCATTAGAAGAGTCAAGTAGAACATAATGTCTACTATCTCCTCTAGATTAAAAGTTCATCGTTAATATTTCATTCATGTAATACTTATCAACAGTTCTTTGTTATACCCAAGACAAAAAGAACTATCATTACATGTTTTCACCTGAACCACCAAAGATTATAGTTAAATCCACAATTCATATTTATAATCATGTAAATCAACAGTTTCTCCTTGCCACAAAGGCTTAATAGAACGTTTACTCAATATCCTTACCCCAAAGGCTAAAGATATTCAAATGTAATAACAATGAGCATACCAATCAGTTGTCTACCTTTGCACTACGGGCCAAAGATATTCAACTATAAAACCAATGGTCATGATCATACCAATCAATTGTCTGTCAGTGGACTACGGCCAAAGATATTCAACTGTTAACTAATGGTCATGATCCTGCCAATCACATCATTTAATTATCCATGCACTACAGGCCAAGGATATTCGTTATTATCACCAGTGGTCATGATCATGTCATACACCTGTCCATCTTTGCACGTAAGCCAAAGATATACAACTATAAAAACCAATAATCAATAGTCCATCTATGCATGTAAGCTAAAGATGACTTTCAACACAATATAAGCATGAGGATGATGACAATGATATAAGCATTAATCAAACGAAATCAAGGATAAATATTAAAGACTTTAAATTTATCTAGAGTTTAAAAATATCCAAATTGTCAAAATGATACTACTTTATGGAGTAAAATTCTAGAATAATATTCATGTATCAAAAATAATTTGGACAGAAAAGAAATATATTTTTCGGGTGAATAGTACCCCGTGAGTAGAACTTTGGGAATAGTACCCCGACACGAAAAGTGTCTCGAATACCCAAGTGAATGATACTAGAGTGAATAGTAATCGTGTAAATAGTAACCCGTGAATAGTAACTCGTGAATAGTACTCCGGTACGAAAAGTGCCCCAAATACCCCAGTGAATAATACTAGTGAATAGTAATCGGGTGAATAGTAACCCGTGAATAGTAACTCATAACAGAAAAATACCAAATAAAATGATATTTCATGACGAGTACAAAAGAAATGATATCCCAGATTAGTATAATAGAATACATGAAACTGCAAATGGATTTTCACCCGCCATGCGGTAATCCACGTAAACAGATCATTTCCATAATTTAATAAAGAATGAATACGAAGGATCATTCACCATGCATCTGAAATCCACATGTATGTGTTATTCCAACGTAATAATAAAGAATGAAACCAGTCATGCGTAATTACATGCAGTATGTGATATTCCAATGAATAATAAAGAATTGAATAACAATAGAATTCACTAGGCATGTGATAGACCGCACAGACAGGTTATTCCAACAAAATAATAAAGAATGGAATAACGGAAGAATTGAACCATGTATGCGGTACTTCGTATAGACAGGTTATTCCAACATAATAATAAAGAATGGAATAATAGAAGAATTTCACCATGTATGCGGTACTTAGTATAGACAGGTTATCCCGATAGAATAATAAAGAATGGAACCGGTCATCACGTAATTTGCATGCATGGATATTCCAAATGAATAATAAAGAATGGAATAACAATAGAATTCACTAGGCATGCGATAGATCAGATGCATGTGAAAGTTATTCCAACATAATAATAAAGAATGGAATAACGTAAGAATTTCACCATGTATGTGGTACTTGGCGATAGACGAGTTATTCCAACATAATAATAAAGAATGGAATAACAACCCTTACGAGTATTGAAAGAAAATAACTCTCTTCATGAATACGAAAGAATAATACCCCTTACCTCAAAAGAAGACTAGATACTGGAATAGTGAGGTAGCAGACTTCTCTTCTTCTTTCTCTCTATAATTTCTCTCTATAATAATTGTTCTATAGCTTTAGTGAATTGGTGAGAAATGAAGGAAGAATGAGCTTCTATTTATTGGAAAATATAGTTTCGATAATTGCACATTTTGGGGCTCGAAATATTACAGTATAAACCTTCCTCTTTTTTTTTTTTTTAATTTAGTCCTGCAAGTATTATCAAACTTGCACCATCTCCCCTAATAGTAAATCATGTGAATCAATAATAAATCATGTGAATCAATAGTAAATCAGTTGTCTACCTTTGCACTACGGGCCAAAGATATTCAACTATAAAACCAATGGTCATGATAATACCAATCAATTGTCATCAATCGATTACTACTACCAAAAGACATTCAACTGTTAACTAATGGTCATGATCCTCGCTTAATCACATCATCGAATTATCCATGCACTACGGGCCAAGGATATTCGTTATTATCACCAGTGGTCATGATCATGTCATACACCTATCCATCTTTGCACGTAAGCCAAAGATATACAACTATAAAAACCAATAATCAACAGTCCATCTATGCACGTAAGCTAAAGATGACTTTCAGCACAATATAAGCATTAGGATGATGACAATGATAAAAGCATTAATCAAACGAAATCAAGGATAAATATTAAAGACTTTAAATTTATCTAGAGTTTAAAAATATCCAAATTGTCAACATGATACTGCTTTGTGGAGTAAAATTCAAGAATAATATTCATGTACCAAAAATAATTTGGACAGAAAAGAAATATATTTTTTGGGTGAATAGTACTTCGGGAATAGTACCCTGTGAATTGTACCTCGACACGAAAAGTGTCCCGAATACTCGAGTGAATGATACTAGAGTAAATAGTAATTGGGTGAATAGTAACCCATGAATAGTAACTCGTGAATAGTACTCTGGTACGAAATGTGCCCCGAATACCCGAGTGAATAATACTAGAGTGAATAGTAACTGGGTGAATAGTAACCCGTAAATAGTAACTCGTAACAGAAAAATAGCAAAGAAAACGATATTTCATGACGAGTACAAAAGAAATGATATCCCAGATTAGTATAATAGAATATATGAAAAGCTATGAATGGATTTTCACCGCCATGCAGTAATCCACGTAGATGCATCATTTCCACAATTTAATAAAGAATGAATACGAAGGATCATTCACCATGCATGCGTAATCCACATGTACAAGTTATTCCAACGTAATAATAAAGAATAGAACCGTGTCAATGCGTAATCCGCATGCATGTGGGATATTCCAATAGAATAATAAAGAACGAAACCAAGTCATGCGTAATCCACACAGACAGGATATTCCAACAGAATAATAAAGAACGGAACCAGGTCATGCGTAATCCGCACAGACAGGATATTCCAATAGAATAATAGAGAAAGGAATAACAACAAAATTCACCAGGCATGCGATAGACCGCACAGACAGGTTATTCCAATGTAATAATAAAGAATGGAATAACAGAAGAATTTCACCATGTATGTGGTACTTCGCATAGACAGATTATTCCAACATAATAATAAAGAATGGAATAACAACCCTTACGAGTATTGAAAGAAAATAACTCTCTTTATGAATACGAAAAAATAATACCCCTTACCTCAAAAGAAGTATGGATACTAGAATAGTGAGGTAGCAGACTTCTCTTCTTCTTTCTCTCTATAATTTCTCTCTATAATAATTGCTCTATAGCTTTAGTGAATTGGTGAGAAATGAAGGAAGAATGAGCTTCTATTTATAGGAAAATATAGTTTCGATAATTGCACATTTTGGGGCTCGAAATATTACAGTATAATACCTTCCTCTTTTTCTTCATTTTTAATTTAGTCCTGCAAGTATTATCAAACTTGCACCATCTCCCCTAATAGTAAATCATGTGAATCAATAGTTATAGACATGTGAAAATATGAATTACAGTATAGTACCTCCATCTATACCTCCATTTTTAACTTAAACATGCAAGTATTATAAATCTTGCACCATCTCCCCTAATAGTAAATGAATATGAATCAATAGTACACACATGTGAATATATAGTTATAATCATGTGAATCAATAGCAATTAATTGCTCATTTATCTGGTAAATTACCCGATTGGGCAATATAACCTCCAGACATCAATTATTATCGAAATAAATGTCGATTTTCACTAACACTAATAATTTTAACACAATGGAACTATCAATTTCATCTTTAATCAACACGAACTTATTCATCATTAATATAATAATTCACAATATTTAACAACCAGGTCGTTCTTAGGAAAGAGGGGGCTTTCTGATAAGGATTTCTCCTTATTGGCGCACAATTAGGTGACCAAACCTCTCATTGACAGAACTTCTAGACATTGTCAATATTACAAATAATAATATGAATAACTTTGTCATCTCAATTATTGATTTAATAATATAACATATTATACAAATGATACTGTGACAATAATTCAATCAATAATATGAGAGATATGATGCAACAATTACTATAGCAATAATTGGGTGACTTCTCACATAAGTATCAATAATTAATACCGTGTGCCACTGTGCAACCACGCGTATTACTGTATTTTTTTCAATTTAACCATTTACTAAATAGAATAATAATTATAAAAATTGAATACTTTTATTTCGTAAAATTCGGGGTCTTACAATATAAGTATTCAATTTTCCTATTTAGTAAATGGTGAAATTGATAAAAAGTTAAAGTTAAGGGTGATATATATAAAATTTTCAAAATACACAAGTGGTTATAAAATACTCATTTCTATTGGGGAATATTCGTTTGGTCGTGGAATATTCTTGTTGTCAGGGAATATTCATACGACGGCGCAACCATTTGTGGGCCCCATAACAGAATAACTGTAGGATGAAGATAACGACAAGTTTTAGTTTTTATAAATAATGGCGTAATTGTTATTGTTAACAGTTTGGAATACACGTGGTTAAAATACGATGTCTGGCGTGGTTTTGCATGATGTACATTACCTTATTGCATGTATTTTTTGAATTATTGATTCTTACGTATGAAGGCACTACTCAATAATTATTACAGTAATTACTGTTCAATATTTTATTGGTTCAATAATTGTTGCGTTGATATTTTATATTATTGTTGTTCAATAATTGTCACGGCACAGTACTTTCTATTATCAGATTAATAATTCATATTATTTGAATAATATTATTAGATAGCATTATTGGCAATGTCTAGAAAGTTCTGTCATGGAGATATTTGGTCACCTAATTGCGTGCCAGTAAGGAGAAATCCTTATTAGAAAGCTCCCTCTTTCCTAGGAATGGCTTAGTTGTCATTATTGTAATTCTGTAATATTATTTGTGAATGATTAATTATTGATTTATATGATAAGGAAATATATATTTTTATATGGATATAAATGAAGGAATTAATGTTGAGGTGTTTTATTAGTATTTTGTCGAAATGAAGAACGAAATTTAAAAATTTTCAGAAAATTATTTTATTACTTGAATTTGTAAAATCTATAACTATTTGTGTATAATGAGTTAGGAGATGAGCCATATATCAAAAGAAAGCCCCGAAAGTAAGCTAACTGTAGAAATTGGAATCACCCAAAAATTCATTGTGGATTTTTCGTAGTGACTGTTTGAAGGAAACTGGTCCAAAGGACTCATAGTCCAAAAAATTAGTGTTCTTAAGCTATATTGCGTGAGTTATAATTTTTAATACAACCGTTGGATTGTTGTGATTTTTGGATATGTTATACATATATAAGTTGAATATATGTCCACAAATTTTGAACCGTTAAAAATTAGCGTATGATTTGTTATGAATTTTAAGAGGTGACTGATTCAGAAATTATGTTTATAAATGATTTTTGGTGGAAAATTCTAGAATGAGTGGGCCCCACCTTTGGTTGGTGAAGAAATGTGCTCAAATTTTATTTCAAAAGTGGTGGATGGGAATAGTAGCAGGTGAAGTCTGCTTTGGCATTCTAGCATTTTCCTATAAATAGGGTTCTGAGTTAGAATTAAAAATCACACCAGAAACAAGTTTTTTTTTCTCTCTCTATATATATATTATCGAGCGTATTTTTGTGAGTATTTAGATACTTTGAGTGTTGCTATTCAGTACAAGTTTCCTTCAGCGTCATATCCGATATTCCAGTCAGAAGTACTACTCTTTTGAGGTAAGGGATATTGTCATTATTATGGTAAGGGATTGTAAGGGATTTTAAGGGATTGTAAGGGATGTTATTTTCTTCTTAAATGATATTATTTTCTTTAATATCATTATGCCGAATTATTGATATAAGTTTCATTGTGGAATTTTTACCTTTTTCATGTCGGGGTTACTATTCACGTATACGACACTATATTCATGTATATGACACTATTTACGTATATGATATTATTTAGGTATACGATACTATGTACAAATACGAGTTACTATTCATGAGTTATTATTCATGAGTTACTATTCACGAGTTACTATTCATGAGTTACTATTCATTGGTACTATTCACAACAAAATTGGTTTCTTTTTCTGATCAAATTATCGTTGATTTATGAATCTTACTCTTGAAATTAAATGCAGTTGTTGATCATATTGTTTTTATTATCATATATAAAATTTTTATAACCCTAATGATGATATTTCTCTTTGACTTGAGTGTAAAGATGGGTAGATTATTGGTATGATCATGACTATGGGTTCTCTTTGGCCAGTAGTGCAAAGATGAATTGTTGAGTGGTATGATAATGACCATTAAATTTATAAACGATTATCTTTAGCTTAAGTGCAAAGGTGAATTGATCAACATGGTTATAATTTTTGTTATATAAATTTGGAAATGATTTTGAGATATTAATATATTTGGCCTGTAGTGCAAAGATGAATTATTGATGAATAACTTTGGCCCGTAGTGCAAAGATGACCTGTTGTTGAATATCTTTGGCCCGTAATGCAAAGATGACGTGTTGCTGAATATCTTTGGCATGTAGTGCAAAGATGAACTGTTAATGAATATCTTTGGCCCGTAGTACAAAGATGAACTTATTAGTATGATTATGAACAGGAACTGTGATTTGGTATAACCATGATCTTTGATGTTTCAGGTAAAGACGGGTGATGAAAATTATCTTCGTCTTGGATGAGAAGAGAAAATTAGAACTACAATTATGATTATGAGTTATTCACATGACTGTGAACATGATCTGTTGATTGAGGTTACAGGGTTAAAACATTGTTGGTGGACTTTTAACGTGGAGAAGATAATAGACTTTATGGTCTATTTGAATCTTCTAATGGATTGCTCGTTCCGCTACAACTATGGCTGAATAGTTTTATCATCTACCATATGTTCTAAATCTCTAATTTATTACTGATGAAGGCTATTGATAATTTAATTATCTTTAGTCATGATATTCTTTATTGAGCTAGTTGTGCTCACCCTTTTGCTTCACAATTCCTTTAAGGTAAAAAGAGTGTTGCCGGGTCGAGCGGGGATAACAGGGGCATAGTGTGACGCCCCCAAAATAGGTATACATCACCTATTCTGAGTCACCAAATACATGGTACAGAATACAAATACAATCTTAAATATACAACATGAACTGTGAGTTTTAATACAAATATTATCTTCTAGACAGTATTCAAACTCAAAATAAGTCCTCAATACATTTATTAACACACTATTTCATAAAATAGTGAGGACTACTAATGATATCATATGGACCGGTCACTCCATTTCCCGACTAGTCCTCGCTACGTTCTCTCATTTCACAGAGAAACAATGAAAGTAAAAGGGTGAGTTCAACTAGCTCAATGAAGAAATATTATGACTAAGATAATGCAGAATAAATTATCGTTAGCCTTCAACAGTGTTAAACTGATACAATATAACAAACATCAAGTTTCACTGCAGCGGAATAAGCAATCCATTAAAAGAGTCTAGTAGAGAATAAAATCTACTATCTTCTATGATTTAAAATTTTTTTCATCACTTTTATTGATGAGACTCAGCTTAATAAATAATCCACATCATCCCTGCACTACGGCCAATGATATTCATTAGTATCACAACCACAAATTATCCATGCACTACGGGCCAAGGATATTCGTGTATTCATCAATGGTCATGATCATGCCAACAACTGTCCATCAATTGAGGGTTGAGATTTCCTCTATTCATCGACTCTTGTTTCTAGAATAACGCCCTCTTGAACCTTCTTCTGCACATTCATCAACTCTGAGTATGTAGCTTGAGTGTCTTTAACTTTATCGATTAAAGTCGATTCTACTCGTATATTCGCTATCTTCACGTGGGTCTCTAGAGTCTTTAACTCTATCTTCATCATTTGTAAGTTATACGAAATGGGTTTTTGTGTTAACAACATCGCACTCATAAACGCATACGATCTTCTATTTAACACGTCAGCTACCACGTTCGCTCTTCTATAATGATATTGAATGGTATAGTCGTAATCTTCAACAGCTCGAGCCAACGTCTTTGGTGTGTTATACGTTCGTTTTGGTTGAAGAAATATTTACGGGTTTTAGAAATGGGTTTTGTACTGGGGTCAATACAAAATTTGATTTCATGCTCTAGGAGTAGGCTAAGAAGTCTTCAAGAATACGTCAGGAAATTTATTAATAATAGAAATATCATTCAAAGCTGTGACTCTCAACCAAGACTTAGATAGCACGTCACATTGATACCTATCAACTTGCCATCATTATTCATGACGTCCCCTACGGATATTCTGGCTTTGGTGCATTCCACACAAGGAAGTTAACAACGAAAGGATCGGGGCTCTTTACTTATGGCTTGATATAACAGTGATTAACTTTAGTGGTTTGGTTGCTTGAATTCGCGTAACAGGTTGGTTAGGAATATGAAAGCTAACAACCTTATGAAAAGCATGATGAGTAGTTAACCAATCGATTCCTAAAATCACATCAAAGGCAAGTATTTTCAAAGAGATAAGATCGACATGTAACGTGAAAGTGTTGATTTGAATCAAACAAGATTTATAAATAGTGGAGGTAACGAAGGTTTCTCCCAACGGAGTTTCAATAGATAAATCAAAGTCTAATTTCTTCGGAGTCAAATTTAAAAATTGAGCGCAAGTAGGAGAAATAAAAGAGTGGGTAGAACTGGTATCAAATAAGGTATAGACTTCGTAAAAATTTATAATTAAATAACCCATGCTAACTTCGTTTGGGTTACTCGCTTTTTGAGAAGTCACGAAAAACACTCTTCCTGAAACCACCGACTTTGTTTTGTCCGTATCCGCCTTTGGTGCCACCGTCCCAGCTGGACTTAACTTCACTATACGACAAAATCAAGCCAAATGACCTTCTCTTCTTGAAATTTCCACTTCTATTATCTTGGCCGTGATTACCACCGAAGTGGTTACCATTCTTGGCATGATAATTTCTCCCACGATGGTCATCATTGTTCCGATGGCCGTTGCTACCGGTACGATTATTATCGTGTTGTTGGTCGTTACCTTTTGGTTGTGCTGACTCATTATTGCGCTCCAATAACTGAGCCCTATTCACAATATCTGAATATAAACAAAGTTTATGAGAAATGAGGTATTGACGTATATCAGGTTTCAAACCTCTTAGAAACATTCGCGTCATTCGCTCCTCATTATCGACCAAATGGGATGCAAACCGGGATAACTTCACAAACTTAGCCTCGTACTGCGATACGGTCATATTATTTTGCTCCATTGCTTATGTCAATATTTTCAGATGCCATTTTCAAACACTGTCACAAAACAAGGGTTAATTGACATATCACATATTATCCCTATACTTTGACAGACCAATTAAATACCAAATAAACTTAGGTAGGTCATACTAGCGAAGAAATTTCTCGTCTCTCTCCTCCTAGTTCTTGTCTCACAACTCAGCCAGGGATCATATCCCTAAGCTTTGATACCAACTGTGACGCCCCCACAATAGGTATACATCACCTATTCTGAGTCACCAAATACATGGTACAGAATACAAATACAATCTTAAATATACAACATGAACTGTGAGTTTTAAAACAAATATTATCTTCTAGACAGTATTCAAACTCAAAATAAGTCCTCAATACATTTATTAACACACTATTTCATAAAATAGTGAGGACTACTAATGATATCATATGGACCGTCACTCCATTTCCCGACTAGTCCCTGCTACGTTCTCATTTCCTGAAGAGAACAATGAAAGTAAAAGGGTGAGTTCAACTAGCTCAGTAAGAAATATTATGACTAAGATAATGCAGAATAAATTATCGTTAGCCTTCAACAGTGTTAAACTGATACAATATAACAAACATCAAGTTTCACTGCAGCGGAATAAGCAATCCATTAAAAGAGTCTAGTAGAGAATAAAATCTACTATCTTCTATGATTTAAAATTTTTTTCATCACTTTTATTGATGAGACTCAGCTTAATAAATAATCTACATCATCCCTGCACTACGGCCAAGGATATTCATTAGTATCACAACCACAAATTATCCATGCACTATGGGCCAAGGATATTCGTGTATTCATCAATGGTCATGATCATGCCAACAACTGTCCATCAATGCACTACGGGCCAATGAGGATTTTTTTACCACATCATTTGTATCATTACGGTCATGATTATACCGAATAATCCTTAGTCATAATCATACCAAGTCCATCTATGCACTACAGGCCACAGATGACTTTCAACATAATATAAACATGAGGATGATGACAATGATATAAGAATTCAATAAAACAAGTTCAAGAATTAATTTATCCAGGAACTAATAACGTCCAAATTGTCAACATGATCTGCTTTGTGGGGTAAAACTCAAGAATGCTCAGAAGAATATTTCCATGAAAAGATACTGGATGAAGCGCAAATATCAAGGATATTCCACTAATTTTATGGAGTATAAAAGCCAAAACTTTAACCAACCGAGTATAATAAAGAATGGAATAACAAAAGAAATCACCGTGCATGCGATAGACCTTACATGATATAGGTTATTCCAATGTAATAGTAAATAATCGGAACCGGTCATGCGTAAGAACGTATGACGTGATATTCTAACGTAATAATAAAGAATGGAATAATAGAAGAATTTCACCATGTATGTAGTACTTAGATGTAGACAAGTTATTCCAACATAATAATAAAGAATGGAATAATAGAAGAATTTCACCATGTATGCGCGACTTGACATATACAAAGTTATTCCAACATAATAATAAAGAATGGAAAAATAGAAAATTTCACCATGTATGCGGTGCTGCTTGATGTAGAAAAGTTATTCCAACATAATAATAAAGAATGGAATAATAGAAGAATTTCACCAAGTATAGGGTAGTCAACAGATATAAAGTTATTCCAATGTAATAATAAAAATGGAATAATGTAAGAATTTCACCATGTATGTGGTACTTCGATGACAAAGTTATTCCAACATAATAATAAAGAATGGAATAACAAAATAATTTCACCATGTATAGGGTACTTCGCATAAACAGGTTATTCCAACATAATAATAAAGAATGGAAAAATAGAAAATTTCACCATGTATGCGGTACTTCGCATAGACAGGTTATTCCAACATAATAATAAAGAATGGAATAACAGAAGAATTTCACCAAGTATAGGGTAGTCCGCGTATATAGGTTATTCCAACGTAATAATAAAGAATGGAATAATGTAAGAATTTCACCATGTATGTGGTACTTCAGATGTATGTGTTATTCCAACATAATAATAAAGAATGGAATAATAGAAGAATTTCACCATGTATGCGGCACTTCGCATAGACAGGTTATTCCAACATAATAATAAGGAATGGAATAACTGAAGTTCTCTTCATGAATACGAAAGAAATAATACCCCTTACCTTAGAAGAAACTGGATATAGGAGTAGTGAAGTAGCAGAATACTTTTTTTCTTTCTATCTATAGTTTCTCTCTCTAGAGTTTCAGTGAATTTGTAAGAAATAATGAAGGAATGAGCTTTTATTTATAGGAGAATGGACTGAATAGTAACTAATTCATGAACGGTACAGATTGATTTACTTTTAAACGGACGGTCCATATTGATTTACTATGCAGTATTAATAAAATATTCTAATAAAACAAAATTTTTTAAATAAAATATAATATATTCTATTTATAATATAATAAAACGAATAACTTTATAAAAGTATTATGTTTTATATAAAAATATTTTACTATGCAAACACTATGCAGGCACTATACAAACACTATGCATAATAGAATATTATATATTCCATTTATAGTCTAATAAATTAAATAACTTTATAAAAGTATTCTATTTTATATAAAAAGATTTTAATATACAAACACTATGCAGTAAGCTATGCAAACACTATGCAAATAAAATATATTATATTCTATTTATAATCTAATAAAATAAATAACTTTATAAAAGTATTCTGCTTTATATAAAAGATTTTACTATGCCCAACACTATGCAGCACTATATGCAAATACTATGCATAATAAAATATATTATATTCTATTTATAATCAAATAAAACAAAACTTTATAAAAAGTATTATGTTTTATATAAAAGTTTTCTTTTATTACATTTATAATAATAATAAAACAAAATTCATCATCATTATTATAATTCACACTATTAATCGACCAGTTCGTTCCCAGGAAAGAGGGGGCTTTCCAATAAGGATTTCTCCCTATTGGCGCGCAATTAGATGACCTAACCTCTCCTTGGCAGAACTTCTAGACATCGTGAATATTGCAAATATTAATATTAATAACTTTGTTATCTCAATTATTGATTTAATAATATATAAAATATCGACAATAATTGAATCAAATAGCGTGAGATACTATGCAACAATTACTGTAGCAATAATTGAACAAAACTAAGTGACTTCTCATGTAAGCTTCAATAATCAATACCGTGTGCTACTATACAACCACGCGTATTACTGTACTTTTAACACCGGATGTTTCAACAGTTAACGGTAAAACTTCCGCCATTTTTTTCATAAAAATATTTTTGTCATTTTCTCAATCCGACAATAATTCCATTGTGGGGTCCACCAATGATTGTGCCGCCGTACGAATATTCCCTGTTAAAATGAATATTCCCCGACCAATCGAATATTATATAACAACTTGTGTACTTTGTAAAATTTATAAATATTACCCACAACTATAACATTATATCAAATCCACACCATAATATTAAAAAAAATCGAGAAAATTAAATCTTTATTCATAAAATTTGGGGTCTCACAAATAGAACGGTGGTCTATAGCTGTTGAGGTTCTCCCTAAATAGTATGGAAATAATTTTATTGAGAACTTTAGATAAGTGTGTCGTATTGTATACGTCATTTGATATTTAATTTTGGTTAATCGAATAGGGTGAGGCAAACCCAACTTTGGAAGGGTGTTTTGCCACTATCATACAAGATGTCTAATGACATAAAACCTCGTGTTATCATAAGACAGGGTTATGCATCCACTTGTTGAGTATATCTACGAGCACTACCTATATGATCTTGGAGTTTGGTTGAAATATAATTTTCAATTACAGACAGTGGAGATAGATGTATGTCAAGAGAAGACTCACCATTGGAAAGAACATGATAGTAATCTTCTCATTTTTCTTTGGGGTCTATTGGGTCAACCAAGGATAATTATGTGGGCATATGATATCTATCATAACCTAGATGCATGGCCTCCCATGTACGAAGGTTTTCTTGAGCATTTACCAAAGATTTTAATTTCTAAAACAATTAGTGAATGTACCTTTATGTAAGGTGCCATTGTGACGTGCTATCCAAGTTGGTGTCCAGAGTCGCAGTTGGTATATATTTGTATCAAAACTTATAACATATGTGTTGTTGTATTTTGCACGACAATTGTAGTAATAAAGTTGTAGTTGTTTTATGTACCATGTTTTAAGTTGTAGTTGTAGTTGTAGTTCCAGATTTCCCGATTTTGAAAAACTTTAAATTTGTGCATCTAGATGTTATGGATTCAGTATATAGCAACACAGATCATCTATTTACACTACATACAACATATTTAAACACTTAAACACAACATTTAACATATCAATCAAGATCATAATCTAAGTTAGGGTTTGTACCTTTCCTTTTATCAATCTTGATCCTAGGGTTCCTGATCTATTTTTGTTGAACTAGGGACTTAATAATGGACTGATACGTTATTGAAATTTGGAGTTTTAGAGAGAGAGTCTAAGTTAAGTGTATATGAGCAAATGGGCTAAATTATAAGCTTTTTCTCTCTCTCAATCTATATATATTAAGTTAGAGGAAATGTATGGCTGATTAAAATGACTTGTATGCTGTGATTTAAGGCACATGGAGTAGATAGAGTTGGTCACCAACTCATTATTTGGCAAGATTTGCAAGTAACCTAATAAATAATGCAAGAAGGGTAATATGGTCATTTGGCTTATGATTTTAATGGAAATAAGGTAACTTGTCCCAACCCTTAAGGTTTGACCCTTAGGGTTTAACCCTAAGGTTCTACAATTTGGTTTTTCTAGTATTTTACATTTAGGACTAAAATGGAAAATTAGGTTTCCTAAATTACAAATTTAGGGTTTCTAAATTAGTTTAGGTTTTCTAATAATATAAGACATGAAAAATTAGATTTAAGGTTTACCAATTAGCTTTAAAATTGCTAAATTAGCGATTAGGGTTCATACATAGCCAATTAGGGTTACTAATTTAAAAATTAGGGTTTCCCAATAATTAGGGTTAAACTTTATAGTTTAGCAATTAAGGTTCTAGTTTAGTAATTAGGGTTTTCCTAATTAACTTTAAATTCTATATTACTAAACATAAATCATATAACATAATTACAAAACATTCTCGAGCTCATAATTTGAGTTTCAAAATAGGGTTAACAAAATAATGCTAGGGTTTGGTCATGAGACAACATAATTGACCAACCATTATCGGTCCACACATATACAATACATATTTATAGCACTGAAATAAAAATAATATTTTATTATTATTCACATTCCTTGATCAAAATCCAAATTTAGGATTTGGATTCCATATCTGATTTATCTTGCATATATAGCATTATTAATTAAGTTAAAATAATTAACATAACTAATCTGAATAAATTTATATAATAAAATAATTATTATAATAATTCCAATAATCCTTTCATACATTATTTAAATAATATATAATCATATTTTCATGGAAAATAAATAATAAAAATATTTTAACCACAAAATTAATTATAATAATATAATCTATAATGGTCAATAATTCTAAGAAAATTATTTATAATTATTCCTATAATAAATAAATTTTATTTATCACATATATACATATACTTTACCTTGCACGTTATTCTTACCTTTAAAATAAAATATAAAAAAAAAAATTATACGCAAAATTTCTGATTTAATTATATAAAAAATTTTGGGTTGTTACACAATCCTTTGAAAGTGGCTGCACCAGAGCCAATTAACTTAACATTTAGAACACAGTATCCTGTTGTAAGCCTACACAAAGTCCCATGGAATTATGGGCAGACTGAAGGATCTACATCACATAATACTGCTGCAGTGTCGAAGGAAAATCCACTGTATCTTCCCCATCGGGTGATGAAGCCCGCCATCAAATCAAATAGGAAAGTTCCAATGGAGAAGATTAAAGAATTTCTCTGTACCATGGGCCATAATGAAGCCAAGGTGGTTTTAAGCTTGAGAGAAGCTCCACAGCAAATTTCCATATTGGACTTGGTTTTCTCTTTCGAAGATCACAGGAAGATATTGCTAAGGGTCTTGGAAGAAGCGCATTTACCGAAATCAGTGGATGTGGAAAAATTCCAACATCTGGTTGATCACATTTTCAACAACAATGTGATATCTTTCACTGATGACGACATACCCGCTGAAGGGACCGGTCATTGCAAGTCGTTGCACATAGCAGTTTTGTCCTCCGGATACATGGTGGGAGGAGTCTTGATAGATGGAGGTTCATCTTTGAATATATGTCCTTATGCTACCTTGGAGAAGATGAATATCAACCCCAAGAGGATCAAAAGTAGCCATACGATTATCAAAGCTTTTAATGGGTCTTGATGAAAAGCCGTTGGAGTAATTGAATTACCAATGGAGATTGGTCCACGTACATTTAGTGTATCCTTTCACGTGCTCAAAATAGCCATAGGATACAACCTGCTGTTGGGAAGACCATGGATTCATATACCTAGAGTTGTTCCTTCCGCCCTTCATCAGCAACTCAAGTACATTATCAATAATAGCCTAGTCACTGTTAATGTTGAGCTGGAATGTCCAGAAAAAAGTGATATGCCACTAATCAGCTTCAATTCAGAAATTAAGCCGGCCAGTTTCCACGCCCTGGAGGTGAGCAACACTCATTACCATCCCATTGGGGCGCCACCTCTTACACCCAAGATTTCTGCCGAAGTTATGTCGACCACTCAAGAGATGATGTCATTGGGTCATCAACCAGGACAAAGGTTGGTTAAAGAGCATCAGGGTATTAAGCACCCGATTCAAGTGCCCAGTCAAACAGGGACAACTAGATTAGGCTTTTCTACTAGCTCCAGTCACAGGAATCCTCATAAGCACAAACAGATTCCTTCAACTTTTGCCATACAGTGATTTTCTCCACCTGCAACTCCTGAGCTGATACAGTCTCCAGTAAAGGTGTCATCCCATATTATGGCTATGCTATTTCCCAAACCAGTACCGGTTAAAGCAAAAGAGGTCCTGATTCCTGATCCCGAAGTGGAAGAGAGGGAACAGAGACGTAAACAAGACATCTCCCTTATGATGTCAGGCATACGCATCATTGTCCATGATGAGCATACAAATAGATACACCCTGGACGATGATTTCCCAGATATCATGGTCATCATTAGGGAGAAGGATGACGATGATAACCCTTCCATCACTGCAGTCCATCAGGACTTTACCCTCGACAATTGGAGCAGCACTCCATGCATTGGTCGACGAGGTAAAAGCAGGCGAAATTCTATCCGCCTCAGAGATAACTTTAACTGCTTACTTTTCTATACAATATTAGCAGTTATTTTATCAGTACATGCTAACACTTTGTATGATTAAACAGTTTCATATATTAAGTGAAAGCATATTTTGTTTCAAGACTCTAAATTTAGATGTGCCTGTACTTGCTGATGAGGTGCCTTTTCTCCACAAGGACTGTAACTTTGATGAAAAGTTGGACTCGGACTTGATGGAAGTACAAGAGGACATTGAGATACCTCAGGAGATTAAGGAATGGGTCGAAGAATAACCTAAACCTAATCTTGATCAAACCACCTCTTTCAATCTCAGAACCTTAGAAAACCCTAAGCTAATCCAGATTGGTTCAGACCTCACTCCAAACCAACTGAATGACATGGTTGCGCTACTAACCCAATTCCAAGATGTGTTTACATGGTCTCATGAAGATATGGTGGGTTTGTCCACTGACATTGTCCTTCACCGCCTTCCCATTAAAGAGGGATTCAAGCTAGTCAGGCAGAAGCTCAAGCGATTGAAACCTGAGTGGAGTTTAAAGGTTAAAGAAGAAATTGTGAAACAATTTCAAGCGGGCATCATCATGGTGTCTACATACCTTGAGTGGTTATCAAACATAGTCCCAGTGCCTAAACCAGGAGCAAAGGTGCGAGTTTGCGTGGATTACCAGGATCTGAACAAAGCTTGCCTTAAGGATAACTTTCCCATGCCATTTATCCACATTCTCATTGACAATACTGCTCAATACGGCATGTACTCCTTTGTGGATTACTTCGCGGGGTATCATCAGATTATGGTTGCTGAGGAGGATCAGGAGAAAATTGCTTTCATCACGCCTTGGGGAACCTTTTATTATAGACGGTTGTCATTTGGCCTCATCAATGCTGGAGCAACCTATCAGCGAGCTATGATGGCTCTTTTCCATGACTTAATGAGCAAAGAGATAGAGATCTACGTGGATAACATCATTGTCAAATCCCGAAGGGAAGAAGACCACTTAGAGCATCTCAGAAAGCTTTTTAATAGGTTGCGTAAGTACAACTTGAAGTTAAATCCAGCCAAGTGCGCCTTTGGTGTTAAATCAGGCAAGTTGCTAGGTTTCCTAGTCAACCACAGAGGGATTGAGCTGGATCCCACCAAAATCCAGGCCATCAAGGAAATGCCCAATCCTCAGATAGAGAAGGAAATACAGGGATTTTTGGGAAGAATCAACTTCATTAGCAGGTTTATTTCTCAACTCACAGCAACCTGTGAGCCCATCTTAAAGCTATTAAGGAAGAACTCCTCCGTGAAATGGAATGATGAGTGTCAGAAAGCCTTCCTTACAATCAAAGAGCAGTTGGTTAATGCTCATGTTTTGGTACCTCCCAAGGATGATGTTTCCCTGTTCATGTACTGTCCATTAATGACAATGCTATGGGCTGTATGCTGGGACAGAAAGACGATAAAGGCCAAGAGCGAGCTATCTATTACATCAGCAAAAAGATTCAGCAGCAGTGAACACAAGTACACTCTGATTGAGAAGACTTGTTATGCTGTAGCATGGGCTTCCATGAGGTTACAGCATTACCTCTATGGTCACACAACCCATCTTATATCCCGCGTGGATCCTCTCAAATACGTGTTCAGTAAGCCCATACTAAAATGTCGGTTGTCCAGATGGCAGTTGATTCTGTAATAATTTGACATCGTCTATGTGATTCAAAAGTCCATTAAAGGACAAGGAATTGTGGATCAACTGGTTGCCGCACCCATAGGGGATTACAAACCCTTAGAAACATACTTCCCCGATGAATGGGTAATGGCAATTCAGCAACACCATCAGTACGATGCATGCTATACGTGGAAAATATATTTTGATGGAGCTGTTAACACGAAAGGTTCTAGAGCTGGAGCAGTTCTAGTGACCGGTACGGGGGAGCAGTATCACGTTGCCGTCAAATTACCGTTTGTCAGCACCAACAATACAGCTGAGTATGAAGGTTGTATAATGGAACTCAAACTTGCCCAATCAATGGGTATCAGACGGTTAACTGTCTTTGGGGATTCAGAGTTGGTAATCAAACAAACCACGGGAATCTATCAAACCAAAGAGATACATTTGCTACCTTACCATCGGCAAGTTTTACAGATGGCTTCGGAGTTCGAAGAAGTAAACTTCCTCCACATTCCTCACAGTAGGAATGATTTTGCGGATGCGTTAGCAACTTTGGCCTCCTTGATCAACATAAATGACAAGGAAAATATGCCAAGCATCCCATTTCCCTTTGGAATGATCCTTGGTTGAATGGAGTCTCTATCAACCCCTCTACCACTTTATTATCCAATTTCGGGCTTCCAGTCTCTGCAAAGGTCAGCCATATGATCTCAGACTCCTACTGGAATCTCCCAACCAGCAACCATCATGAAGTAATTCTCTTTTGACAACAAGTTCTTCAATTTCCCATCCCTCCTCGGTAGGATGACTATATTTTGTGGGGTATACATGTTATCAATGTTATTAAGGCTAACCAAATATGGGATTCTATCCGGGCTAGGGAACCACAGGTGCCTTAGAGCTCTATCCTTTGGCTCAAACTCCATGTGCCACGGTATTCCTTTATGATGTGGCTTGGGCTCCTAAGGAAACTTTCTACAAATGACCACACCACCCACTACACTGGTCGAACATGGAATTGTCTTCTGTGTAACCAATACCCAGAAACCTTTGAGCACTTGTTCTTTGAATGTACCTATTCTTCGATAATCTTAAAAAGTGCATTTGACTTAGGAAATTGGGTTTCCATCCAAATTACATGGGATGCTCTCATTGGATACCTCACCAACTACCAAGGCTCTAAACTGACCAAGAATATTTTGAGCCTCATGGTAGCCACATGCTTCTACAAAGTTTGGGAGGAAAGGAACACAAAGATACACAAGGGTACCACTATATTCCACCTCGATCTCTTGTAAAAGACATTATAAATCTTATAAAATCAAGACTCTCGTTTGGTAAATCTTTTATCAAGGCTACTAATTGTAATCACTACTGTAATTGGTTGTTAACTCATTAGAATGGTCGGGATCACTTCCTTGTATCGTATCCTCATCTTTGATCCTTAGATGATGTTACTATATTCTGGGGTATGCCCCTTAGCCATTGTATTTTTGGTCCTTTAATACAAACAAATTTAGCAAAAAAAAAAGAAAAGAAAAAAAGATGGATCTACACCCGCTGAGGCGAACCCGACTGAGAAAAGGTGGATCCATCGAATGGCTATGAAATTCTACCTGAGCGGAGATGCATTCTACAAAAGATATGCAGGATTAGGTCTCCTTAGATGTCTGGACAAAGACCAAGCTCAGAGGCTCATGGATGAAATCAATGGTGGAGTATGTGGCCCACACATGAGCGGTCCCCTACTTGTTAAGAAAATCCTCAGAACATGGCATTACTGGCTTACGCTTAAAGCTGACTGTGATGATCATGTCAAGAGGTGCTATCAATGCCAAATTCATGGGAATGCTATCCACGCCCCTCCAAGGGAACACCAGAATATGAGTTCGCCATGGCCCTTCTCAATGTGGGGAATGGACGTGATCGGGCCCATAGAGCCCAAAGCCAGTAATGGGCATCAATTTATCTTCACCATGATCGACTACTTCACGAAGTGGGTAGAAGCAGCCTCCTTCCCCAGGGTTACCAAAGAAGTCATCATTTTTTTCATCAGTAACAATGTCATTTATCGATATGTACAACCATAAGTAATTATGTTAGACAATGCTAAGAACCTCAACAACAAAATGATAGAGGAGTTATGCAATAAATTCCACATCAAAAACCTTAACTCCGTCATCTACCGTCCAAAGATGAATGGTGTTGTTGAAGCGGCTAATAAAAACATCAAGAAGATCATGCAGAAGATGTCCGCTAATCACAAAGGATGGCTTGACCTCTTGCCTCTGACTTTATTAGCATACAGAACTTTAATGCGTACTTCCACTGGGGCAACCCCCTACTCATTAGCCTATAGTATGGAAGCAGTGCTTCCCATAGAGGTAGAAATGGAACCCCTTAGAGTATTGATGGACGCTCAGATGGATGAAGACAAATGGGTACAAGACAGCTATCACTAATTGTTTCTAATAGACGAAAGGCAAATCGCGACTATCTTCCATGGTCAGTTATTTCAACAAAGGATCGCCAGATCCTACAACAGAAAAGTCCGGCTACGGCGGTTTAAACAACATGACTTGGTTTTGAAGAAGATCATTGACAACCAAGATCAATCTAAGGGAAAATTCTCTCCAAACTGGGAAGGCCCATTTGTTGTCAAGGAGGTATTGACAAGAGGCTCTCTCAGACAACATGAAATTGATGGCGATGAATTTCGACAACTTATCAACTCAGACACCGTGAAATGGTATTATGTATGAGGTTACCATCAAGCAAACATCCTTGTTTTCGATCATCATATCACCAGTCATTCAGGTTTTCTAACCCTTTCTTACATATAAAATCTTCTGCATACTCTTCTGCCCCTCAGGGAAACATACACTTCAAGTTAGCAGCCTGGTTTCACCTCATTTCAAACCTTTAATACAATTTTGGTTATCCCACCAGGGATTGAACCTTTCACACATGCAGTTTGTACTGAACTTAGGATCAAACTTTTTCACGCTTGCAGTTTCTCTTGAACTTAGGATCAAACTTTTTCACACCTGCAGTTTTTCCCAAACATGGGATCAAACTTTCTTTCCCCCGCAGTTTAGCCTGCATATGAGATTCAGACTTCTCTTCAACTGCAAATCATCCTTAGGGGCGAACTACATCTACCTAATCTCCCTGATACCCAGGAGTACGTAGGCAACCATATTCTATATGGCCCGGTCGCAATAAAAACAAAAACATTTCTACCCTTTCTCTACAAAAACAAAAACAACAAAAACATTTCTACCCTTACACTATTTAGCGTTGAACCTCTTACACCAGGTTCGAACTACGCAGACCTGATCTCCTCTTCAATAGGAGTACGTAGATAGCCATTTATGGTTCGTTCTAACCCCCTACCAAAACACAAATACTTGTCAACAGTACTGGGATCAAACTTCAATCCACCACATTTCATCGGCTTCAGACCAAAGGGATGGAACTACCTGACCTCTCCTCACAAATAGGATATTCGGCGACCATCTAAGCTGCGGTTGTGCCTCAAAGAGCAACACTAATCCATAAGAGATGGAATTAACTAGGCTCCTCTTAAATAGGAGTACTGGCGACCATCTGTGGTGCGGTCAATCTCAGAGAAGAAACACCACACTCCTCTCCACATCTACATACAGAAACCAGTCCCAAAACACTAAAGATGGTAGGGATACACACAGATCAATGATCCATTCTAAAAGATCCTGCGACGTCTAAATGTCCACACATCAAGGATGAGTTTAGAATGCATCAAGATCAAAAGCCCTGAAGAAACAGGAATATATCAAGCAAGTATCAAGGCACAACTAAAAGGGAAGTGAATCAAAATATATTTCCCTACCATATATAATGTTGTTTGATATATACAATATGGGTTGTACATGACAAAATGGCTAAGCTAGTCTATACAGGAAAATACAAGTCTATCTACGGATCTGTATGTATGCGGACTATCAGATCTAACATAGCATCCCTCTCCGAAGAAGGAGGTAACGCTATAAGCTCCTGCCCAATGATATCTACACAAGCTAGCAGATCTGAGGCTAACTGTATGGTGGCATGATGTTCATTAATGTATGCACTCATATCAGCAAAGATGCCAGTCGTAAGGGATCTCACTGAAGCACTATCTATGACGGCCACATCCCGGGCAGATAAAGCAGCATCCTGCTCTACAATCAATACATCTATGGCTGATCTGGCCTCATCTCTCTCTAATAGAGTGGTGTCTCTCCCATCAAGAGCTGTCAACATCAAGGCCCTAGCCTGATCTCTCTCAAAGGTCATCAGATGTAGACTCTGCTCCAAATACTCTGTTGAATGCTGAATCACAGTAGCACTCGTAGTGGGAGAATCCATCACAACTGCTGGCAACCTAGTAGTCAAATCCTCCTCGATGGGAATATAAGTCTCCTCCATAGGCTCCCCATCGTCGGAATCAATCCCCTTCACTATGGATACTGCCATAGTCAATGCCATCTCTGTCTCCATCCATGTGGAATACTCTGCAGAATAATCCAGATGGCTGACGAAAAACTCAGCTAGCTCACGCTGATCCCAACAGGCGTACAACCTGGATCTATCCATTACTGATAAGTGGCGAGAAGCTAAGCGCTGACTCAATGCCCCCTCAAAAGGATGAAAGTCCTGGAACTGGTCAAACTGACACATCACAGCCAGTGGGTGGTAAGTAATCATGCCCCTCAAACCAGCTAGAGGAAGACAATCCATGCCCGTAGCATTAGTGATGAAGCTGTAGGGTGAGCTGAGCCCTGAACACAGTAATATATCAAACGGATCTCCGATCCCTGCCAGGAAAACGGACCAAGATGTAGGATCTATACACTCCGCAGGCTGGAAGGAGTATGACATAGCTATGTCATGGGTGAAAAAATACCTGTGTCGTCTGAAAGTGCCAATCGATCTCAAGTGTGACATAAACCACACGTACAACATGACCAAGCTGCTTGTGAATACCACTGCAGGGTAATTGCTGCAATATGTGGCTGACCTCAGCGTGTCTGCGATGATCATCGATACAATGGTGTGACCCTCCTTGAGAGCTCTCACTGCCATGATGACGCCAATATCTAGCTCATCCATGTACCGTGGCATGTATACATACAACAATACACACAGTAGCAATACATCTACTCTAGTCGAGTGCCAATAATCCTTTGGCATAGTGAAGTCCCCGGAGTGCTGTGCATAACTATCCTCAGAGCCAAATCTATCCATCAGAAAATGCTAGGATACAACATGACCAGATGTGATCTCATCCTGCACAACTCTCCGCCTCAGCCCGGTGAGAGTCATAAGCTGTCGACTCATGTCGTCGATGGCCATATGCGCGCAAGGTCTATCCAAAGGCAGCGCCGTCAGCCGTGCATACTTTTCCAGAGTAGGAGTTAACTCATGGATGACAAACTGAAAAACCTGCCTCTCAGGTATCCAATGCTCTAGCATACCCTCTGTGAAGCCTACGGGAACCTGAAACATCAGGAGAGTCATAGTATGTTGTACTAACTGATCTACAGTCACCCTGTCTGAAGGTGACATACTATCATACCACGATCTCAGACGGGATACCACTAACACTGGTGGGGTATGATCAATAAGGCTAACTGTTGAAGAAGATATCCATACGGGCCGTGTCATAAGACCATCCAGGGGTCAATGCTGAATATCTCTGGACATACATACATATGCATAACATAATACATACATGATGAACAATAGATGGAAATATGATATTGGGAATGGAAAACTGTACATACATTCCTAAGTATATCATCATCTAATACATCTCTGTACAGCTAGAAATATAGGGAAATGGGGAACAGACACCTTACATCTAACAGAGGCCTATAAAAAGATATAGCGAGAATGGGGGAAAGCCACCCAATGTCTAACAGAGGCCTATCAAAAGAGATAACGAGAATATACATCAGAAGAAGACAATGGTGTCAATGTCTACATCATCAATCCTGTCCAGCTGATGTAACTCCTCCTGAGTCACTGGATCTCTATCCACAGGGATGTCTGGCCTATACAAGGGAGGATCTGCACTAGCAAATCCATATGGGTCACCTGAGGGGCCAGCGCCAGAGCTGGAAGGATCAAAAGTATCTGCCTCTGAAGGATCTCTACCCAAGTACCGGATAAAGAAATGTGCCCGATCCAACTACCGGGTCAAACTATCAATCTATGTCAAATGGGTCAGATCTCGGACATAGGATAGCCAATCCGTCATCATCACAGATCCTGGAACCATATCCCCTATGAACTGAGTGGCGCGGGTCTGGGCTCTAATGGTACAAGGGAACCACCAATGCTGGAATATCTCCTAAGTGAAGGGACCATCTAATAATGTAAAACTGTCAATACCCAACAATGGGATATCAATGACGTCTGACTGCGAAACAGGCCAATAACGCCTGACAGGAGGAAAGATCGGTATACGAATCTCTCCTGTTGTGCTCCTAATAGCACGTTCTCCTAATTAGAGCTCACATCCTCCATCTATAAAGAGAGGAATCCTATGGGTGGAGATCACGTGCTCGACACCAGTCGGGTACCCATCCTCAAATCCAATGCTTAAATGCTCCCCTGAATAGGGAATCCATGTGATGACATCAGCTGTCAACAACTCCAGCTGTAGGCGACAATGAGTGAAACCCTCAGCTACAGGGACCTTTGTCAGTGTGGAATGATGCCATCACCGTCCTTGTGGGTAGGTATCTAATCCTAACACACTCACCAGACGTAAGCATGGGAGCCTCTCATAGGCCCAAAACTGCCAACACAAAGGCAAACATCTGCTGTCAGTCAACGCTCTTAACCTGTACATGGGAAATTACAAGAAAAATACTCACCAGCAGAAATGGGTAAAATCCTAGCCAAGCCTCTATCAAGCCCTACGAACGCATACGCATTCCCTTGAGGAAATAGGTGAAGGTGTAGGAACCCCAATCATACTCTCCAATACGGTCCACGTGTTGAGTGGCGCTGATCAAAACAAAGGACACCGTAGAAGAGTTATAATCTATGAAGCAGCCCCTAATGATCATCAGGAACAATCGCTGAAGAATGTGATCCCTGACTCTCACATCATCGGGTATGGGCTCACTTAATAGCCCGCTCATAGCATCTACGATCAAAGGACCTATACGAACAGTCCTGCCCTTGAGCGCCTCCGCCGGAACTCCTAACAAGGCATTGGTGCCCCTCCAAACTCCATACCTGTGATAAATCATAAATCCATATAATCATCACCTCACAGTCCAATAAATGGAGTGACTGAGTCTGGTGAAACCAGCGCTCAGACAATGCCCTGAGATAACCCAAGGGACAACGACGGGGAAGGATGGAAAAGAATGCTCCAAATCCCCAACCATGAACGATTGCTCTATAGTCAAGATTTAGAGCCTAGTGCATGGCGTAAATGCTGAACCAGTTCCCTCTAAGCTGTGTAAAGCTAGGAACCTACATCACAAAGCAGATCAACATCAGAACCCTTTACTCCTCATCAA
Organism: Panax quinquefolius; assembly: GCA_020205615.1. Classification (NCBI taxonomy): domain Eukaryota; kingdom Viridiplantae; phylum Streptophyta; class Magnoliopsida; order Apiales; family Araliaceae; genus Panax; species Panax quinquefolius. The sequence goes on from CM035173.1 coordinate 58,477,967, forward strand.
TAGGAAAGAGGGAAGATCAAAGTCTAGCTTTGTACCTCATTTGAATGCAAGTAAACTGAGGGATGTCGACTCAAATCACCTAGAAGTTCTGGGTTCACCACCTAAATACTCGGGAGGTCCCTACGGGGAACATGTGCAGCATGAGCGACAGCCTCAACTGGTACATCCTCCTCCTCGTCCTCCACATCCGGTATATCAACCCGGACATGACGTATCATCGCCTCCGCCAAACAACGAGGCTGTCTAATAGAACGGGGTAGAGGCACTTTAGAAGCCCTCATCCGCACACTAGAAGTGGTTCTGTAGGAACTACTTGGCTGATCCGGATCCATATATCTGGACAACAAGTCTCCAAATCACCTCAGAAAGGGTGTGGTAAATTCTAACTCAGAGCTTTTCAAAATGAAGTTTTATGACTACATGAATGCATGCATTATTTTAACATACATCTACAGTAGAGTTAAAAATGCATGACTACCCAATGCCTACATTGTGAATTTTTTTTGCCATAGTCCCCTTTGTAAATAGGACTATCCACATGCACATAGGCATGACTAGGTGGCCAATCAGTAGCACACCTACCCACAGTCATATACATCCTATATGCATTAACACATCAAAGTAAAAAATCCGTAAGGGTAGCCTAATTACCGGGATTATTTTACTTTTTCACATTTGCTCATTTGTCCTCAAATAAGATAAGAAATAGCAGAAAAAGGTGTCAATTTGACTGTTTCAAAAGTCAAATTTTTTCACATCATTATGTTCAGCATGATTTAATACTAACATTTACTATGTTGAATATTTTTTAACAAGTCATTTCAGCATGCATTGTGACGCCCCAAAATTAGGTATACGTCACCCATCTTGGGTGCGCCACTTACATGGTACATAAATTCAAATACAACTTACTAATATAAGCGTAAATGTACAATCGACATAAAGCGTGAGTTTGAATACAAATATTGTCTACTAGATATTATACAAACTCAAAAGGAGTCCTCATTACAACTATTATCACACTATTTCACGAATAGTGAGGACTACTAATGCTATCCTCTGGACCATTACTCCGTTCCCAGACTACGTCCCGCTATGTTCTCATTTCACGAAGAAACGGTGAAAGAAAGGGTGAGCTCAACTAGCCCGATGAAATATTATGACTAAGATAATGCGAGAATAAATTATCATTAGCCTTCACGTGTTAAAGCGATAAAATACAATAGACAACCGGTTTAAGCTGCGGTGAATAAGCGAATCCATTAAAAAAGTCAAGTAGAGAATAAAGTCTACTATCTTTTAGGTTTTAAAAGGTTTTCATCAATTTTTATCATTTGAGACTCGACAATAAATAAACCACCACATCTAATCATCCACATTACCCACGGTCGAGGATTTTCATCAAATTATCAATGGTCATGACTATCTTAGAATCACCCCAGGTCATAATCATACCAAAAACTATCCATCAACGCATTACAGAATACTTTGAGGACTTTTGTCACATCATTTATATCAAGTCGTGATTATACTTAGAATGATCCTGGTCATAATCATACTAAGTTCATCTATGCTTGCGTAAGCCAAAGATAACATAATATAACATGAGGATGATGACAATGACATAATAATTCAATAAAACAAGTTCAAGAATTATTTAATCCATGAATTATTAACGTCCAAATTGTCGACATGATCTTTGTTTAAATAGAGTAAAATTCAAGAATGATCGGAAGAATATTTCCATGAAAGATCTTTGGATGAAACGCAAATATCGAGGATATTCTACTAATTTCATGGAGTATAGAAGTCAAAGTTTTAACTTATTTGGGTATAATAAAGAATGGAATAACAAAAGAAATCACCGTGCATGCGGTGCCGCGCAGACGAGTTATTCAACAGAAATAATAATAACGGAACGAGGTCGGTGAAATTCACAAGCGGGATGTTCAACAGAATAATAAAGATGGAACCCGGATCCGGTTAAAAAACACAGAGTAGGATATTCAATAGAATGATAAAAAGCGAAAGATAAAGCGGATGTTCAGCAGAATAATAAAAGCGGAACCGGTCGTAAAACCACGCAGACGGGATGTTCAGCGAGAATAATAGAAGAATGTCACCAAGTATAGGGTAAATGGCGTATCTGAGTTATTCAATGAATAAATAAGAATGGAATAACAATAGGATTTCACCAAGTATAGGATATCTGCATATCTGAGGTTATGTATAGGGTATGTCACTTTTACGAGTTATTCAACGAATAATAGTGAATGGAATAACGAAGTTCTCTTCGAAGAAAGAATAACACCCTTCAGTAAAAAAAACTGAATATAGAAGTAGTGAAGTAGCGAGAATACTCTTCTTCTTTCTATAACTTTCTCTCTATAAACTTCTCTCTATAATTTCTCTTTCTAGAGTTTGATGAATTAAATAAGAAAATAATGAAGGAATGAGCTTATTTATAGGAAAATGGAATGCATAGTAACTAATCCATGAGCGGTCCAGATTGATTTACTTTAATCGGCGGTCCATATTTAAAGAAAAATCTTTTAAATAAAATATAATATATTCTATTTATATAAAAACATTTTACTATGCAAACACTATATGCGATACTATGCAAAACACTATGCAAAAACACTATACAACACTATGCGTAATAAAATATAATATATTCTATTTATAGAATAACTTTAATAAAGTATTCTATTTTATATAAAAGATGTTTACATTTTATTACGTTAATAATACGAATAAAACAAAAGCGTCATTATCGCTTATAATAATTCATATTATTAATCGACAATAATGGAATCAAACCGAGTAACTTCTCACATATGCATCAATAATCAATACCAGGTAATGCTACTATGCAACCACACTTATTCTTTGTACTTTTACTACCGGTAGTTCAACGGTAACCACGGTAAAACTTCATAGTTATTTCAATAAAATATTTTTGTCGTTTTCTCGATCAAAAAATAATTACATTATAGGGTCCACCGATGATGATTGAGTAGTTATGCGAATATTCCTGCTAAACCCGATATTCCCAGACCAATCGAATATAATATAACCACTTGCATACTTTGCAAAATTTATAAATACTACCCACAACTATAATATTATCTTAAATTCACACCATAATATTAAAAATTATTTCAACAAAATTTAAATCTTTATTGATAAAATCTGGGGTCTCACAATCTCCCTCCTTATGGAATTTAAGCCCTCAAAATTAGAATGCGTACACAGTATGATAAAGAGATGAGGATACCTTGAATACCTTTATCGTTTAAAAATATTAAATTCATCTTTGAAATCGCGAAAGCTATTCATTAACAATTCATCTTTTGCTACAATTTAAAGATATACAACTATAAAACCAATAATGCTAAGACGCGACTTAATAGTATCACGACCACGAATTATCCATGCACCAATTTGGCGAGGATATTAGTGTTTTCAATCTGATTATGATTATCTGAACAATCCACAGTCATAATCATACCAAGTCCATCTATGCACGTAAGCCACGAGATGACTTTGAACGCATCCATGAATTAATATTTCATTCTTTGAGACTCATTTCAATAATTAATCCACATCATCGAATCATCCACGCACTACGGGCCGAGGATATTCATTAGTATCACGACCATAAATTATCCATGCACTACTGACGAAGATAATTGTGTTTTTCAATTACTTTATGATTATCTTACGAAAACAATTCTGAGTCATAATCATACCAAGTCCATCTATGCACGTAAGCCACGAGATGACTTTGAGCATCCATGAATTAATATTTCATTCTTTGAGACTCACCAATAATTAATCCACATCATAGAATCATCCACCGCACTACTGAGCCGAGGATATTCATTAGTATCACGACCACAAATTATCCATGCACTTTCTGACGAAAGATAATTGTGTTTCAATTCTGATTATGATTATCTTAGAACAATCCTCGATCATAATCATACCAAGTTCCATCTATGCACGTAAGCCACGTGATGACTTTGAACACATCCATGAATTAATATTTCATTCTTTGAGACTCATTTCAATAATTAATCCACATCATCGAATCATCCACACTTTACTGGCCAAGGATATTCATTAGTATCACGACCACAAATTATCCATACACTACTGACCAAAGATAATTGTGTATTCATTAGTATCCGACCCACAAATTATCCATGCACTACGGCGAAAGATAATTGTGTATTCATTTACTGATTATGATTATACTTAGAATAATCCGTGGTCATAATCATACCAAGTCCATCTATGCTTACTGAAGGGCGAGATGACTTTCAACGTAATATAAACATGAGGATAATGATATAAAGAATCAATCAAATGAGATAAAGGATAAATATTAAACATTTATAATATAATTTATCCGAGGATTCAAGAATATCCCCATGTTATCAATCATTTAATAATCTCATAATCTAATAACATTAATATTATAACAATATTTTAATCACTTCTTAAATTTATAAACAATTTATCTTAATTGTTTACACTTTACCATATAATGTATTTAATCATTCAAAATGTCATACTCATAAGATATCATCACCAATTATCAAATCTCTCAAAAAATATGCATATACTCTATATAGGATTCTCTAGCCATAAAATCCTATTTTCAACTTTGTTACTTCACATAACATATTTAACTCATATGTTAAGTAACTAAACTATTTTCATGAAAATATCAAATCAGTCCCAAAAATATTTCTTTTCTGGAATTTAGCATAATATAGTCCCATGATGAAAATATATTTTCTCTCGAATTTTTAAAATTCATTTACTATTTTTCAAAAATCAATTTCCAATAAATTCCTTAAGAAATTAGCTACCTCAAGTTTAACTCCAAAAATTCCCAAATCTTGGCAGGACCTCACACATGTTAACGTGAGCTTCTAGTTTAAATTTCATGGTCATCGGAGTTATAGAACTCCGGTTATAGCGTTTTTCGTCGAAAAAACCTAAATATTAAAATAGTCATAACTTGCTCATTTTAAGTCAGAATGAGCTCATTTTTGGACAGGAGGTACTTTATACCATATACCTTCATGTCCCAAAAGGCCAGAATTTTTCTCATAATTTAAGTGGCCGAAACAGTCCCTTAAAGTTTCTGGGCAGTAGCATTTTCGAAATTTACAGCTTTGACCTCCTTTGCTAAAATCAGTCCACACAAAACTCTACAACACCTTTTCCAGTAATTCCACTTGGATTAGTTAGGTAACTCATAGATCTAACTCTAGGACTTGACCACATTCAAAAATTCAAAATATAATAGGAGATATGGTCAATTGAATTTCATATTACGTTTTTCACCAAAATCTGATTTTCAACTCTTTGTGATTTCTAAGAAACTTTCATGTTTTCACATAATAACCAACATAACTCATCATAACACTTACTAATACCACGTATTCCCATGATTTTCATTAGTCCTATGCTTTTATTATGACTTTCATCATAAACCACGTAAACTGTTCATTTTAGTTGAAGAATTATTTGAGGTTTTAAGAAATGGGTTTTGTCTTTGGGGTCGACAAAATTCGATTTCACGCTCTAAGTAGGTAAAGAAGTCTTCATAAATACGCTAGGAAATTTATTAATAATAGAAATATCATTCAAAAGCTGTGACTCTCATCTCTAAGACTTGGATAGTCGTCACATTGATACCAACTGTGACTTCTATCCCTTAACCTAGATAGTACCTCACAATGATACCTATAAACTTGCCATCTTCATTCACGATGTAAGCCTCTGAAAGCTTTGGCTTTGGTGCATTCCACACAAGGAAGTTAACAACGAAAGGTTCGGGGCTCTTTACTTATGGCTTGATATGACAATGATTAACTTTAGGATTTGGTTACTTTGAATTAGTATATGAGGTTGTTATAAATATAAAAGCTAACAACCTTACGAAAAGCATGATGAGTAGCTAACCAATTGACTCAAAAAATCACATCAAAGGCAAATATTTTCAAAAAGATAAGATCGACGGTGTAGCGTGAAAATGTTTATTTGAATTAAACAAGATTTAAAAATAGTAGCGATGAACGAAGGCTCCTACTAACGAAGTTTCAACCAATAAGTCAAAGTCTAACTTCTCCTGAGTCAAATTTAAGCGTTGAATCAACTAGGTGAAATAAAAGAGTGGGTAGAACTGGTATCTAACACGGTATAGACTTCGCAAGAGCTTATGATTACTTACCCGTGATAATCTTATTCAGGTTCCTCATCACGAGAAAAAAAAATGCTCTCTCTTAAACTACCGGCTTTGGTTTGTCTGGGACAGCCTTTGGTGCCTCCATCCTAGTTGAATTTGTCTTGATGAAAAATACAAAATCGAGCTAAGTGACCTTCTCTTCCACAATTATAACATGCTTTGGAATGACATGGCGCGCTTCGGATTGATGTGTGTCCCTCTCCTCCGCATTTGAAGCATATAATAGATGGTCCTTCTCCTTCCTTAACAATAGGTCTTTGGTCTTGACGTCTTTCCATCATTGTTGAATCTCCTTTTCTTGAAATGTCCATTCTTATTGTTTTGGCCACGATTACCACCAAAAGTGGTTACCATATCGAACTGTTGATTCCCTCCACGCTTGTTGTCACCGCTCGATGACTACTCTCTGCATTGGTATTATAATTTTGCTTGGCTACTTTCTTTTTAGTTGCGTTGACTCGTTATCGCGCTCCACTAATCGAGCCCTATTTACAACATCTGAATAAAAACACGGTTTATGAGAAATAAGATGTTGGCGTATCTCTGCTTCAAACCTCTTAAAAACATTAGCGCCATTCTCTCTTTCATTATCCACCAAATGGGGCGCTTGATCGTGATAACTCATAAAATTTTGCCTCGTATTGCGACACGGTCATATTGTTTTGTTCCAACTTGATAAACTCCACCTCCTTCATGTGGCGAATACTTTCGGGAAAGTATTTGTCGTTGAAACGACTCTGGAACTTCTCCCAAGATATCTTGATCTGATGAGGTTGAGTACGTTTTTCTGGATTCCCACCAATGTCCGCCTCTCCGCATGAACATAAAAGGCGGCAAAAAGGAACCTTTTGCTCCTCGGAGCATCCCAAGACATCAAATATCTTGGTAATCTGCTTTATCCATGCTTCCGCCGTAAGTGGTTTTGCTCTCCCTTAAACTCCGGTGGTCCCACTCCTTGAATTGTTTAGCGGTGACCTTAGAGTTTTCAAATGTTTCCACCTACGTTTTGGGCGAGTCGCTTTACTTTGATGTTGCATGAATTCTAAAACCTCTTAAGCGTCTGGTCGTTAGTCGATTGATCGGTGTTGTTGTTTACGGGAGGATTATCGCCATCCTGTTGCACATTGTCACGATTATTGATCATGGAGAATCAACAGTCTCCACATGCTCCAATGCTTATCTCAACATTTTGGGATGCCATTTTCAAATCGCCACAAAACCGGGGTTAATTAACATGTCACATATTATCCCTATACACTCTTGCCGACCAATTAAATACTAAATAAACTTAGGTAGGTCATACTAGCGAAGAAATTCCCGTCTCTCCCTCCTAGTTCTATTCTCACCTTGGCCGGGGATCATATCCTAAGCTTTGATACCAATTGTGGCGCCCCCAAAATTAGGTATCGTCACCCATCTTGGAGTTGCCACTTACACGGTACATAAATTCAAATACAACTTACTAATATAAGCGTGTATGTACATACTGACATAAAGCGTGAGTTTGAATACAAATATTGTCTACTAGATATTATACAAACTCAAAAGGAGTCCTCATTACAACTATTATCACACTATTTCACGAGAATAGTGAGGACTACTAATGCTTATCCTCCGGACCATTACTCTAGTTCCCCGAGGCTAAGTCCGGTATGTTCTCATTTCACGAAGAGAAGGTGAAAGAAAGGGTGAGCTCAACTAGCCCGATGAAATATTATGACTAAGATAATGCGAGAATAAATTATCATTAGCCTTGAACGATGTTAAACGATAAAATACAATAGACAACCCGGTTTAAGCTGCGGTGAATAAGCAATCCATTAAAAAGTCAAGTAGAATAAAGTCTACTATCTTTTAGGTTTTAAAAGGTTTTCATCAATTTTTATCATTTGAGACTCGACAATAAATAAACCACCACATCTAATCATCCCCATTACCACGGTCGAGGATTTTCATCAAATTATCAATGGTCAAGCGACTATCTTACAATCACCCACAGTCATAATCATACCAAAAACTATCCATCAACGCATTCACAGACCACTTTGGGACTTTTGTCACATCATTTATATCAAGTCATGTGATTATCTTAGAATGATCCTGGTCATAATCATACTAAGTTCATCTATGCACGTAAGCGAAAGATAACATAATATAACATGAGGATGATGACAATGACATAATAATTCAATAAAACAAGTTCAAAATTATTTAATCCATGAATTATTAACGTCCAAATTGTCGACATGATCTTTGTTTTTCGTGAGAGTAAAATTCAAGAATGATCGGAAGAATATTTTCATGAAAAGATCTTTGGATGAAACCCAAATATCAAGGATATTCTACTAATTTCATGGAGTATAGAAGTCAAAGTTTTAACTTAACTAGGTATAATAAAGAATGGAATAACAAAAGAAATCACCATGCATGCGGTGCTTGCGCCAGACGGTTATTCAACGGAATAATAATAACGGAACCATGTCGGTGAAATTCACACCGAAGCGGGATGTTCAACAGAATAATAAAGATGGAACCCGGATCCGGTGTAAAAAACACGAGATAGGATATTCGATAGAATGATAAAAAGCGGAACCGGTCCGGTAAAAACACCGACGACGAGGATGTTCCAATAGAATAATAAAAAGCGGAACCGGTCCGGTCCTGTAAAACACACGAATGGGATGTTCCAATAGAATAATGAAGAATGTCACCAAGTATAGGGTAATGGCGTATCTGAGTTATTCAACGAGAATAAATAAGAATGGAATAACAATAGGATTTCACCAAGTATAGGATATATCACATGATATCGAGGTTATGTATAGGGTATGTCACTTTTACGAGTTATTCCAATGAATATTAGTGAATGGAATAACGAAGTTCTCTTCAAGAAGAAAGAATAACACCCTTACAGTAAAAGAAACTAAATATAGAAGTAGTGAAGTAGCGAATACTCTTCTTCTTTCTATAACTTTCTCTCTATAGCTTCTCTCTATAATTTCTCTTTCTAGAGTTTGATGAATTAAAAGAAAAATAATGAAGGAATGAGCTTATTTATAGGAAAATGGAATGCATAGTAACTAATCCATGAGCGGTCAGTTGATTTACTTTAATCGGACGGTCCATATTTAAAGAAAAATCTTTTAAATAAAATATAATATATTCTATTTATATAAAACATTTCTACTATGCAAACACTATGCAATACTATGCAAAACACTATGCAAAACACTATATAACACACTATGCATAATAAAATATAATATATTACATTTATAGAATAACTTTAATAAAGTATTCTATTTTATATAAAAGATGTTTACATTTTATTACGTTAATAATCTGAATAAAACAAAAGCGTCATTATCGCTATAATAATTCATATTATTAATCGACAATAATGGAATCAAACCGAGTGACTTCTCACATATGCATCGATAATCAATCTGGTAATGTCTTCTTATGCAACCACACTTATTCTTTGTACTTTTTACTACCGAGTAGTTCAACAATAACCACGGTAAAACTTCAGCCGTTATTTCAATAAAATATTTTTGTCGTTTTCTCAATCAAATGATAATTACATTAATGGGTCCACTGATGATTGAGTAGTTATGCGAATATTCCTGCTAAACCAAGAATATTCCCGACCAATCGAATATAATATAACCACTTGCATACTTTGCAAAATTTATAAATACTACCCACAACTATAATATTATCTTAAATTCACACCATAATATTAAAAAATTATTTCAACAAAATTTAAATCTTTATTGATAAAATCTGGGGTCTCACATGCATAATCACTACTATGTGTTTAGATGCATTTCATGTGATATTTCATTTTCCAACAGATGAAAACTAGAAAAGAAGACATGCATACTTTACCAGGACAGTGTAGAACACTTGTACGGTGATAGAATTTGCAGAAAGTCGTCTGAACTCAGCAAATCTGAAGAAGAGCTCTCAGGTTTCCTTCGCAACGCAGCTTGAAAATGACTTGGGAAAGAAACCAGCCTATTTAAGGACAGTCACGGTTGGCCACAGGTCCACCTGCGGCTACTGCAGGTGTACCTACGGCACCCCTATGTGGGTTCCACCCCTCTGGCTCGGTCCAGTTCAAGTTGCAAAGGAGTTCTTATAAGCTGAAAAGGCCAAATCAGGATTAAAAACGCTACGCGATTGAGCGAAATAGCCTGAAATCCTGGTTTTCACGGGCCAAACTGTGGCTTTACATAATACTCATTGGTCTTCGCCCAAACACAGGGTATACTATATCGTGATTTCAGCTGTTGCAAATTACATTCGGCAATACCTCGTGAAGGTCTGATGTTGTCAGTTTAGGTTAAGCAGCCTTGACATGGTCCCTAACAGGGGTGTCACGCATTTTTAACCGTTGATGTACACGCCAATGAAGGTCAAGTAGCCTTGACATGGTCCCCGGCGGGGGCATCATAAATTTTTAACCGTTGATGTACACGTCAATGAAGGTCAAGCAGCCTTGACATGGTCTCCGGCGGGGGTGTCACGCATTTTCAACCGTTGATGTACACGTTAATCAAAGTCAAGCAGCCTTGACATTATCCCCAGCAGGGATCTCATCTGTTGATACACATGTCAATGAAGGTCAGGCAACCATGACAACACCAACTATTGGCAGTAACTCCAGCAGAACAGCGGAAAGACCTAGCGATATAAACCAGGGAAAAACATCCTCATCGGGGAGGACCGATGATGGAATATGTTATACACATCCTCAACAGACAAAGTTCTATCCCCCACAGAATCTCTTATACATGAGAGATGCATCTTCAGGATAAAGTCTGTATCAAGGATTTAAGACTTTGGTGATAACCCCAACGTCAACAATCCTAAAGATTCCTGGTAATTGTGGATCACGCATCCAAGACAGTTCATTAGGTTGGTCATTTATTGCCACCCCCGGTAGAAGCAACAGGGAGCCGGCAATCATCCCATCATGTTGGAGAACAATCCAACAAACCACATAAATTTTCATCATGTTGTCATGCATTACATCATAATCATCTTGTTGCATTTCAAGTGTTTAGTATTCTTTATCCCATCCATGCCATTGCATTGCATGAATATGATAAAGAGGGGCATCTGTAGACACTCGAAATTTTCTGCCTACATATTACTAACATTACAGGAAGTGCAAAATCTTCTTTCAGAGATAACCCTGGAAGACAGCTTAGCTTAATCCCAGAAATACCATCGGAAGTTCAGTTTCAACCCCGGAAAACACACTGGGCGCATCATTTCCCATCTCGGACATAACCCCGAGGATAACAGTGCAAATACCTTAAATTCCACCGGAGAATGCCGATTCATCTTGGAGATAACCCCGAGATGTTCAGTCTCAGTCTTGGAAATAACACCAGGAAAGACAATATCAACCTTGGAGATAACCCCAAGGATTGCAGTTGCAGTTCCGGAGATAACCCCGGAGATGCTCGTTTCAACCCATGCAGTCAGCTTCAACCTCCGGACTCACACTGAGGCACTAAATTCAAAAACCCAGAGATAACCCCGGGAGGACAGGCACACCTCAGAGATAACCCTGAGGGCATTCAACACTTGCAGCGGTCCAATCTCAGAGATAACCCTGAGCAACGTCTGCTTTATCAGCCAAAATCGGAGATAACCTCGGTGAGGGGCAAAGTCGTCAAATTGCCACCTCAACCCCACATGGCTCCGTCTTAACAAACAACAATCAACATACATTCTACACAACAATTTCCCACAAGAACCAAGGAGTTGCAATCCTAAGTGACTACTACGCAAGGCAGCACACCGGATAAAATTTGAAGCTTGAAGAGATAGAAGATGGTTCCATCTTCCTGACTTCATACAACCACTAATCCCATGTCATTACATAGCTTTCGACAATGGCAATCCGAAATAGGTATTATACACCTCAATCGGATGCTCGGATTGAAGTTCTACAAGTTCTAGCGAATATCACATTGCACGCGTGCACGTACTTTGAGACGGTAGGACCTGTGGAGCCCGGGCACCGCGGGTAGTCGCAGGTGCATCTGTGGTTACCGCAGGTACACCTATGGCTCCCAGCTCTATAAATATAGGGCTTTGGGTGTCTATATTTAAGAGAAAAAAGATGAGGAAGCCTTGTCAAATTTGCTTTGTACACACCACATATTGAGTGCTTTCTCATTTTAAAAACTTGTTAGCTCACATATAGCTATATTTTTACCGGCGGGAGCTGAATGTTCATCCACTTAAAGTCATAGAAGTTTTCTTTGGCAGCCCACTGTAAGCCTTCTTACACACCATAAAGCCTTTCTCTTCATCTTTACACACACACTTCTTCACATTGAGAGTCGTGTTGTGTGTGTATGCCTGGACTTTGGTCCGTAGTTTTCATTTCAGTCTGTATATATATACTTATATATGTATATATTTATATATATGGACTAACATTATCAAGTTATGCCTCGATTAAGCCTGGACTCATGTCCGGAGCGTTTATTTGCTTATATATATATACTTATATATATAAACTGTTGTCGAACTTTGTTCAATGAGCCCGGATTTTACATCCAGAGCATTTACTGCTTATATATATATATATATATATATATATATATGAACTGTTGTTGGACTTTGTTTGATGAGCCTAGATTTTATATCCGGTGCGTTTACTGCTTATATATATATATAGCGACAAATCGTTGAAGTGATAAACCGAGCCGGGATCGATATATATCCTAGAGTTTACTTCGTGGCCTTTTACTACTTTCTTTACATTCCATCCCGCCTGGAGTTTACTTCATGGCGATTGATCGCATTTATTGCTTTATTTACATTTTTGATCCCTTATAGAGGTGCTTCGTGGTGATTGATCATGTCTCTATATATATTTACCGCTTTTATATATTTACATTTCTGATCCCCCATGGAGGTGCTTCGTGGTTGTTGATCATGTCTATATATATATATATATATATATATATATATATATATATATATATATATATATATTTTATTTTATAAATAATTGCTTCTTCGCTTTTCATATAAATTGCGGCATCATGTGAGCCTAGGAATCATGTGATCACAGATTCAGTCTACTGAATCTAGATTCGGTTCCCGTGATGGACATTTTCAGCTATAAGCAACTTGTAAATTATTCATGGTGTTTGAATTTCCTTAGATGGCTTTCATGCTCATGAGGAGTTCGACATTGCTATATATTATTTTCTCAAAGATCCTTCGCATCTCAAAAATAAAAGCAATCAAGTCAAACATTTAATAATAAAATGGAAGTATGAAAAGGTCTCAATTACTATTGAGCACAGGGTTTGAAAAAACTTCTTTTACAAAACCTCATTGTTATATCATATTTAAAACTGAATTTTTCATACAAATTCAAACCCTTTGTATATAGGTGTGAACGAGGCCTCGCACTACTTCCAAATAACAACACATTGACCCACACACACACACACACACATTCATATAACAGTTTCTTGAAAAGTGGCGGTCATCATGGTAACATGGATGTCGACGGGTGCCTAACACCTTCCCTCTGCATAATCAAGCCCCCAAACCCAAATGAATCTCAGTTTCACAGAACCGTTTAGCAGTGTCACATCACTGGGTCAATGTGCAAACCTTTTCTCGATTGTGTTGGTGCAACTAGTTAAAAACACCAACTAGCGACTCTTACAGTCAAATCGTCGACATATACATGTCGAACCTTTTTCACTTGTTTTTTCAAACAAATCTCACATAATATGAGAACACCAAAGAACAAGAACAAAAAAGGGACAAATAAAAATCCCGACGATAATAAGGTTTTTATACGTTGCCGGATCATTTGAATCTTTTCCATTGTCATGCATACCAATTCCGGTCCTAATATCGTTGCTTCACCCTCCTCATCCCAGCATACTGGAGAACGACACTTACATCCATACAACGCCTCGAGTGGAGCCATGCCTATACTTGCTTGATAACTGTTATTATAGGAGAATTCCACCAATGTTAAGTACTTGTCCCAACTTCTTTTAAAGTCTAGGACACGAAGTCTTAATAGATCTTCAAGAGTTTGAATAGTCCTCTCTGATTGTTCGTCTGTCTAAGGATGATATACAGATCTGAATCATAAATCAGTGTCCATAGCTTTATGTAAAAGCCTGACCCAAAATCTTGAAGTGAATCTTAGGGCTCAATCAGAAACTATGGATACTGGCATACCATGCAGTTATACAATCTCATTTATGTATATACGAGCAAGACGTTCAAGTGAAAAAGTTTCTCTTATAGGTAAGAAATGAGCAGACTAGGTTAATCTATCAACAATGACCCAAATTGCATTATGCCTTGAGAAACCTTAGGAAGACCAAAGAATGAAATCCATGGTAATGTGCCCCCACTTCCATTCTGGAATTTCAAGTGGTTGCAATGGATCTTTTGGCACTTGATACTCCGCTTTGACTCGTTTACAAGTTAAACACCTTGAGATAAATTTCGCTATCTTTGTCTTCATATTGCTCCACCAAAATGTATGTCAAAGATCACGATACATTTTGGTACTACTAGGATGAATTTTAAACGGTGTGTTTTGTGCCTCCATCATGATTTTATACTTTAAATCAAGTTCGTTAGGAACACAAAGTCTGGAGTTGACTCGAAGTATTCATTCTTCATCGATTCTTGCTTCTGGAATATTGCCTTCTTGCACTTTCTTCTTCATACGCATCAGCTCCAGGTCTGTAGCTTGAGCAGCTTTAACTTTATTGATTAAAGTTGGTTCTAATCCTATATTTGACATCATCATGTGGGTCCCTGGAGTCTTTAACTCTATCTCCATCCTTTCTAAGTCATACAAAATGGGCCTTTGCATTGAAAATATTTTTCTCGTATTCGCGATATGATCTTACACTAACGATAAATCTACTACGTTCGCTTTTTTAAGATGGTATTGAATGGTATGATTGTAATCTTTCAATAGCTCGAGCCAACGTCGTTGCCGTATGTTGAGTTCCTTTTGGGTGAAGAAATATTTGAGGCTTTTATGATATGCATAGATCTCCACCTTCTCTCCATACAGGTAATGCCTCTAGATTTTAAGCGCAAGAATGAGTGCTGCTAACTCTAGATCATGAGTATGATAATTTCTCTCATATTCTTTGAGTTTTCGTGAGGCATAGGCTATGACTTTCCCATGTTGTATGAGAACTCATCCTAAACCTCTACCTAAAGCATCATTGTAGATGACATATCCCTCCGAACCAGATGGTATTGTCAGAACAGGTGCTAAAATGAGTCTCTTCTTGAGTTCTTGAAAATTCTTCTAACATTCCTCGCTCCAACTGAATTTTGTATCTTTTCGAGTCCGCTGAGTTAATGGAGTAGAGATTCGAGAACATCCTTCCATAAATCTCTGATAATAACCAGCTAAGCCCAGAATGCTACGTACTTCGGTAACTGACTTAGGTTGCTCCCAGTTTTGAATTGCTTTAATCTTTGTCGGGTCAACAAATATTCCATGATTTGATATCACGTGCCCAAGGAATGCTACTTCCTCAAGCCAACTCGCATTTCTTCAACTTGGCAAATAGCTTATTTTCACGAAGCTTTTGGAATATTAGCCTCAAGTGTTGCTCATGATCTTCACAGATTTTGGAGTATATGAGGATGTCATCAATAAAGACAACAACAAAATAATCCAAATATTCCTTAAATACTTGGTTCATCATATCCATGAAGGCCATAGGAGCATTAGTCAATCCAAAAGACATGACTAGGAATTCATAATGCCCGAACCGAGTTCTAAAAGTAGTCTTTAGAATGTCATCAGTTTTAACTTTTAACTGATGATATCCGGAACGAAGATCGATCTTTGAAAAGAATTTAGCACCTTGCAACTGGTCAAATAGGTCATCAATTCGAGGTAATGGGTACCTATTTTTTACGGTGACATGATTCAACTCCCGACAATCAATACAAAGTCGCATACTTCCATCTTTCTTCTTTACGAATAGAATAGGAGCACCCCAAGGAGACGTACTGGGACAAATGAAACCGATGTCTAACAATTCTTACAGTTGGGTTTTTAACTCCTGAAGTTCAATAAGGAGCCATTCGATATGGGGCTTTGGAAATGGGTTTTATACCGGGTTCAAGATCAATACAAAACTCGATTTCACACTCTGGGGGTAGGCCAAGAAGTTCTTCAACGAATACATCAGGAAACTTATTAACAATAGAAATATCATTCAAATCTGACGTATTTTTGTTTAAATCTGTGACATGGGCTAAGAAAGCTTGACATCCGATTTCAATAAACGAACTTTATGGCTTGATATGACAGTGATTGACTTTAGTGGTTTAGTTGCTTGAATTTGCATAATAGGTTGGTTAGGAATATGAAAGCTAACAACTTTACAAAAACAATCAATCCCTAAAATCACATCAAATGCAAATATTTTCAAAGAGATAAGATCGACAGGTAATGTGAGGGTACCGACTTGAATCAAACAAGACTTATATATAGTGGATGTAATGAAGTTTTCTCCTAATGGAGTTTTAACAGATAAGTCAAAGTCTAATTTCTCTGGAGTTAAATTTAAACGTTTGAGCGCAAGTAGGAGAAATAAAAGAATGGGTAGAACCGGTATCAAATAAGGTATAGACTTCGCAAGAGTTTATGATTAACTTACCCGTTATAACTTCATTCAGGTTCCTCGCTTTTTGGGAGGTCACGACAAACACTCTCCCTTGAACTATCGACTTTAACTTGTCCGGGATGGCCTTTGGTGTCTCTATCGCAGCTGGACTTGACTTCACTGCACGATAAAATCGGGTAGGTGATCTTCTCTTCTGCAATTATAACACGCTTTGGACTGCTGCATACAGTTTGGACTGATGTGTCCCTCCCCTCCACATTTGTAGCATACGACTGGTGGTCGTTCCCCTTTCTTAAAAATGGGTGCTGGTGCTGACGTCTTTCCATCATTATTGAACCTCCTCATCTTGAAATTTCTGCTTCTATTATCTTGGCCATGATTACCACTGAAGTGGTTACCATTTATGGCATGTTGATTTTCTCCACGTTTGTTGTCACCGCTTCGATAAGTGCTACCACTGGTATTATCATTTTGTCAGCTGCTATCTCTTGGTTAGGTTGACTCAGTATCGCGCTTCAATAACTGAGCCCTATTCACAACATCTGAATACAAGCAAAGTTTGTGAGAAATGAGGTATTGACGTATTTTGGGTTTCAAATCTCTTAGAAACATCCGCGTTATACGCTTCTCATTATCTACCAAATGGGATGCAAACCGGGACAACTCGGCAAACTTAGCTTCTTACTGCGACACGGTTATATTGTTTTATTCCTGTCAGGAATAAGCATGTCAATGATATTCCTATTTACATATGATTTGATTATGATATATATATATATATATATATGAATGAATATGCAAGTATGCTTGCATGAATACAACTTCTTAAACTCTAATTCCTAATTTTGAGCTGTCGTATTTCATTTACTTTGCATAAGTTATTATCATATTGAGCAATCTTTGTTTCTAGCTTGTTATCAATTAATGTATGTTCAATATTTCAATTCTTTATTTGACAAGATCATAGCCTTAACTTACTATTGTTCAAGCAAGGTTTATTCTTTTATTCAATGCTTATGCTTTTTGGTTATTTCTAAGCATGCCTATGATTCTTAATCATTTCACATTAAATTGTTATTGATCACTCGTAGTAATGTTAAGACTTGTTGATTCAACTAATCCCTTAGTTGATGATCGTGAAACTCTAAATTACCCTTGAAGCTTATCCAAACCAAACCTTCTTTGGTGCGGACTTGTACTTTAAAATTGAGATGAACAACCCTATAACAGGGGATTATTTTAGAGCTACACAATGGCGTTAAAATGTTTGCGCAATACATAGTACAAAGGGCTGATCACCTTGAGTACGAGATGATGGTCCACATAGTCGTTTAGACTGTTAAAGGTTACATTCGAAATACATGTTAACCTAGGACATAGATGATGATTATGGTCTTTTAGACTGTTAAAAGTTAAAGTAGAAATACTTGACAACCTAGAGCATAGTTCGTGGTCTTGTGACCCTCAGTTTTATTTTGTATGTTGATTCCAGTTTTTGGTTATCGTTGACCACGTATTATCCAACTCTTATGAGCTTATTTATTGGCATTTATTATGCTATTGTTATTCATTTCTATTCCCAGTGAGCATTTGTTTTGCTCACTCTTGCATATATATACTCATTGCAGCTAAGGTTGAGAAGGTTGATGAACCTACCACTAGCAAGGTAAAAGGTAAAATGAACAAGTGATGAAGACTTGTAATTTATTTATTGACATGATGATAGACTTTATATTTAATGATGTGATGTAATTATTTTATTTCTGCATTTGATTTATGTTAAAGGTTAAATAACCTGGGAGACTTTTGAATTAATGATGTAACCCTTTTAATGGGAGGATTTATGGTTTAATTTTATTGTATTTGGGTAGTAGATATGAATGAATGGAAAGTGAACACCAAATCTTGTGGGAATGAAGTACCTAGATTTGGGGGTGTCACACTACGGGCCAAGGATATTGATTAGTATCACATTCACGAATTGTCACTGCACTATGAGCCAAGGATATTCGTGTTATCGTCAATGGTCATGATTATGCCAACAATTGTCCATCAAAGCACTACGGGCCAATGAGGACTTTTATAATTTGTAACATTAATGATTATACCGAATGATCCCTGGTCATAATCATACCAATCAACAGTCCATCTATGCACTACGGGCCAAAGATGACTTTTACCACATCATAAGGACGAGGATGATGACAATGATATAAGAATTCAATTAAAAAAAAGCAAAGGATAAATTTTTAAAGATTTATAATTTAATTTATCCAGAATTCAATAATGTCCAAATTGTCAACATGATACTACTTTGTGGAGTAAAAGTCAAGAATAATATTGTATCAAAAATGATTTGAACCAAAAAGAAATCAATTTTTGTCATGAATAGTACCCTAGGTGAATAGTACCCGAGTGAATAGTACCCCATGAATAGTACCCCGTGAATAGTACCCTGGCATAAAAAAATTAAAACATATCAAGAATGTTCAGAATAATATTTTCATGTAAAGTTACTGGATGAAGTGAAAATTTCAAGGATATTATACTAATTTTATGGAGTATAGAAGCCAAAACTTAGCAAAATGAGTGTAGAATTTAGAATCTGAAATGAAATAATATTAATTACATACTACAGAGTATGGAAGAAAATATTATTTCTCACGAATATTAAACAAAAATAATATCCCTTACCTTAAAAAGAAGAGTATTCCGACTGGTATGGCGGGGATATTCTTGAAGAAAACTTATACTATTTTCTACGCTCAAAGCTTCCTTAAACTCTAAAGAAATACGCTCAATATTATAGAAGAAGAATTTTTTGATTCTAGTGCACTTTTCAATTCTAAACTAAGCATCCTATTTATAGGAGAATGGAAGGATAATATTTATAAAATAAAATTATGGACTGCACAGTATAGTATTCGATTGAATTCATGGACAGTAATCTGATTTCAGAAGATTTTCTATGCAAGCACTATGTAGACACTAAATAAACACTATGCATAATAAAATATAATATATTCTATTTTTTATAAAAAATAAAACTTATTATTATATATATATATATACACTTTTCATTCCCTACACGCCAACTTTCCCACCATTTTCATTTTCAACCCATGGGCCCCACATGTGGCTCCCCACCTATTATTATTATTATTATTATTATTATTATTATTATTATTATTATTATTATTATTATTATTATTATTATTATTATTATTATTATAGAATAACTTTCTACCGATTATTTTGAAAAATAGATAAATGGAGGGGTCCGTATAATAAACAAATTACAACAAATGCTTCATAAAAAATCTCCTCAATATTTTTAACAATATTTATTCATCATTATTATAACTCGCAATATTAACAACTAGATCGTTCCCGGGATAGAGGGGGCTTTTCGATAAGAATTTCTCCCTATTGGGACGCAATTAGGTGACCCAACCCCTTTCCTGGACATAACTTTCTAGACATTGTTAATTATTCAAATAATAATATGAATAACTTGTCATCTCAATTATTTAAATAATAATATAAAATTTTATGCAATAATTGAATCAATAACGTGAGATACTATGCAGCAATTATTGTAGCAATAATTGAAATAAACTGAGTGACTTCTCACGTAAGCATCAATAATTAATACCGTGTGCTACTATGCAACCACACTTATTATTGTACCTTTTCCACCGGGTATTTCAACAGTTAATGGTAAAATATTTGCCATTATTTTTATAAAAATATATTTCTGTCGTTTTCTAATTCCGACAATAATTCCGTTATGGGGTCCACCAATGATTGTGTCGTTGTACGAATATTTCCTGTTAAAACGAATATTCCCCGATCAATCGAATATTTTATAACAACCTGCATACTTTTCAAAATTTATAAATATTACCCACAACTATAACATTATATCAAATCCACACCATAATATTCAGAAATATATTTCAAAAAAAATTAATCTTTATTTATCAAAGTTGGGGTCTCACAGTTTTGTTCCAGCTTGATAAATTCTACCTCCTTTATGTAACAAATACTTTCAGGAAATTACTTGTCGTTGAACAATTCTTGGAACTTCTCCCAAGACATCTTTAGTACGGTATGTTGAGTACGTTTTACAGATTACCACCAATGATTTGCCTCTCCTCGCAACATGAAGGTGGCAAAGGGAACCTTTTGCTCCTCGGACCATCCAAAGACATCAAATATCTTGGTGATCTACTTAATCCACATCTCTGCCTTAAGTAGTTCTGGCTTTCCCAAAAGTTCCGGTGATCCTATCTCCTTGAATTGCTTAGCGGTGACCAACCGTGGGTTGCCATTGTTTCCACCTGCATTTTGAACATGAGTCTCTATCGTTTGGTTTTGCATAAATTATATAAAGTTCCTAAACATACCATCGTTCGTCATTTGGTCGGTGTTGTTGTTTACTTAAGGATTATTGCCTTCTTGATGCACATTATCCTGGTTATTGATCGTCGGTGACTCAACGGTCTCATGTGCTCCATTGCTTATCTCAACATTTTCAGATGCAATTTCAAACACTGTCACAAAACAAGGGTTAATTGACATGCCACATATTATCCTTATATTATGACCGACCAATTAAATAACAAATAAACATAGGTAGGTCATACTAACAAACAATTTACCCGTCTCTCCCCTCCTAGTTCTATCCTCAAATCTCAGCCAAGGATCATATACCTAAGCTTTGGTACCAATTGTGAAGCCCCGAAAATAGGTATACATCACTCATTCTGAGTTGCCAAATACATTGTACATAGTTCAAATACAAACTTAATTTATACAACTGTTAAGTGTCGTGCAGAATACGACAAAACATAAGCTTTGTGTTTTAATACAAATATTATCTCCTAGACAATATCCAAACTCAAAATAAGTCCTCATTACAATTATTATCACACTATTTCATAGAATAGTGAGGAATACTATGGCAACCATCTCGGACCGGCACTCCATTTCCCAACTAGTCACAGCTATATTCTCATTTTCTGAAGAGAACAGTGAAAGAAAAGGGTTTGCTCAACTAGCCCAGTAAAGAATATTATGACTAAGATAATGCAGAATAAATTATCGTTAGCCTTCAACAGTATTAAACTGATAGAATATAATAGACAACAAGTTTAACTGCAGCGGAACAAATAATCCATTAGAAGAGTCAAGTAGAGCATGATATCTACTATCTTCTATGATTTAAAAGTTTATCATCAATTTTATCGTTGAGACTCAAATTTCAATAAATAATCCACATCAATTTTGAATTATCCATGCACTTTACGCAGCCAATGATATTCATTATTATCACATCCACGAATTATCCATGCACTACGGGCCAAGGATATTCGTTATTATCACCAATGGTCATGATCATGCCAATCAATAATTCATCTTTGCACCCTTGGCCGAAGAAAACTCATGGTCATGATCATACCAACAACTGTCCATCAATGCACTATGGGCCAATGATGACTTTTACCACATTATTTGTAACATTATAGGTCATGATTATACCGATACATAATTGTTGGTCATAATCTTACCAATCAACAGTCCATTTATGCACTACGGGCCAAAGATGACCTTTATCACAATATAAGCATGAGGATGATGACAATAATATAAGAATTCAATTAAACGAAATCAAGGATAAATATTAAAAACTTTAAATTTATCCGGAGTTTAAAAATGCCCAAATTGACAACATGATAACTGCTTTGTGGAGTAAAATTCAAGAATAATATCCATGTATCAAAAATAATTTGGACAGAAAAAAAATCAATTTTTCGGGTAAATAGTACTTCGTGAATAGTGTCGTACGTATGAATAGTGTCGTACGTATGAATAGTACCCATGAATAGTACTCTGGCATGAAAAGCTTAAAATTTAACAAGAATGTTCAAAAAAATATTTTTGGGAAACGATACTAGATGAAGCGCAAATTTCAAGGATATTCTACTAATTTCAAGGAGTATAAAAGCAATACTTAACAAAATGAGTGTAGGATTTGGAATTTGAAACGAAATAATATTAGTTTCATACTACAGAGTATGGAAGAAAATATTGTTTCTTACGACTGTTAAACGAAAATAATATTCCTTTCGAATATTGAACGATGAAAATATTTCTTATATATTTACATTTTTGATCCCCCATGGAGGTTCTTCGTGGTTGTTGATCATGTCTATATATATATATATATATATATATATATATATATATATATATATATATTTACAGCTTTTATAAATATAATTGCTTACTGCTTTTCATATAAATTGCGGCATCATGTGAGCCTAGGAATCATGTGATCACAGATTTAGTCTACTGAATCTAGATTCGGTTCCCGTGATGGACATTTTCAGCTATAAGCAACTTGTAAATTATTCATGGTGTTTGAATTTCCTTAGATGGCTTTCATGCCCATGAGGAGTTCGACATTGCTATATATTATTTTCTCAAAGATGCTTCGCATCTCAAAAATAAAAGCAATCAAGTCAAACATTTAATAATAAAATGGAAGTATGAAAAGGTCTCAATTACTATTGAGCACAGGGTTTGAAAAAACTTCTTTTACAAAACCTCATTGTTATATCATATTTAAAACTGAATTTTTCATACAAATTCAAACCCTTTGTATATAGGTGTGAACGAGGCCTCGCACTACTTCCAAATAACAACACATTGACCCACACACACACACACACATTCATATAACAGTTTCTTGAAAAGTGGCGGTCATCATGGTAACATGGATGTCGACGGGTGCCTAACACCTTCCCTCTGCATAATCAAGCCCCCAAACCCAAATGAATCTCAGTTTCACAGAACCGTTTAGCAGTGTCACATCACTGGGTCAATGTGCAAACCTTTTCTCGATTGTGTTGGTGCAACTAGTTAAAAACACCAACTGGCGACTCTTACAGTCAAATCGTCGACATATATTGCCACCCCAACGTCAACAATCCTAAAGATTCCTGGTAATTGTGGATCACGCATCCAAGACAGTTCATTAGGTTGGTCATTTATTGCCACCCCCGGTAGAAGCAACAGGGAGCCGGCAATCATCCCATCATGTTGGAGAACAATCCAACAAACCACATAAATTTTCATCATGTTGTCATGCATTACATCATAATCATCTTGTTGCATTTCAAGTGTTTAGTATTCTTTATCCCATCCATGCCATTGCATTGCATGAATATGATAAAAAGGGGCATCTGTAGACACTCGAAATTTTCTGCCTACATATTACTAACATTACAGGAAGTGCAAAATCTTCTTTCAGAGATAACCCTGGAAGACAGCTTAGCTTAATCCCAGAAATACCATCGGAAGTTCAGTTTCAACCCCGGAAAAACACATCAAGATCATTTCCCATCTCTTGACATAACCCCAGGATAACGAAGGTAAATACCTTAAATTCCACCGGAGAATGCCGATTCATCTTGGAGATAACCCCAGATGTTCGGGCCTCGATCTTGGAAATAACACCAGAAAAGACAATATCAACCTTGAGATAACCCCAAGGATTGCGATTGCGATTAAGGAGATAACCGGAGATGCTCGTTTCAACCCATGCGATCGACTTGACCTCCCACTCACACCGAGGCACTAAATTCAAAAACCGGAGATAACCCCGGAGGATGTGGCACACCTCGGAGATAACCCTGAGGGCATTCAACACTTGCAGCGGTCCAATCTCAGAGATAACCCTGAGCAACGTCTGCTTTATCAGCCAAAATCGGAGATAACCTCGGTGAGGGGCAAAGTCGTCAAATTGCCACCTCAACCCCACATGGCTCCGTCTTAACAAACAACAATCAACATACATTCTACACAACAATTTCCCACAAGAACCAAGGAGTTGCAATCCTAAGTGACTACTACGCAAGGCAGCACACCGGATAAAATTTGAAGCTTGAAGAGATAGAAGATGGTTCCATCTTCCTGACTTCATACAACCACTAATCCCATGTCATTACATAGCTTTCGACAATGGCAATCCGAAATAGGTATTATACACCTCAATCGGATGCTCGGATTGAAGTTCTACAAGTTCTAGCGAATATCACATTGCACGCGTGCACGTACTTTGAGACGGTAGGACCTGTGGAGCCCGGGGCACCCCGGGTAGTCGCAGGTGCATCTGAGGTTACCGCAGGTACACCTATGGCTCCCAGCTCTATAAATATAGGGCTTTGGGTGTCTATATTTAAGAGAAAAAAGATGAGGAAGCCTTGTCAAATTTGCTTTGTACACACCACATATTGAGTGCTTTCTCATTTTAAAAACTTGTTAGCTCACATATAGCTATATTTTTACCGGCGGGAGCTGAATGTTCATCCACTTAAAGTCATAGAAGTTTTCTTTGGCAGCCCACTGTAAGCCTTCTTACACACCATAAAGCCTTTCTCTTCATCTTTACACACACACTTCTTCACATTGAGAGTCGTGTTGTGTGTGTATACTGACTTTGGTCCGTAGTTTTCATTTCATGCATATATATATATATATATATATATTTATATATATGGACTAACATTATCAAGTTATGCCTCGATTAAGCTGGACTCATGTCCTGAAAGGTTTATGCTTATATATATATATACTTATATATATAAACTGTTGTCGAACTTTGTTCAATGAGCGGATTTTACATCCAGAGCATTTCTTTGCTTATATATATATATATATATATATATATATATATATATATATATATATATATATATATTGTTGTTGGACTTTGTTTGATGAGCCTAGATTTTATATCCGGTGCGTTTACTGCTTATATATATATATATAGCGACAAATCGTTGAAGTGATAAACCGAGCCGGGATCGATATATATCCTAGAGTTTACTTCGTGGCCTTTTACTACTTTCTTTACATTCCATCCCGTCTGGAGTTTACTTCATGGCGATTGATCGCATTTATTGCTTTATTTACATTTTGATCCCTTA
The DNA here is from genome assembly GCA_020205615.1 of Panax quinquefolius. Lineage (NCBI taxonomy): Eukaryota > Viridiplantae > Streptophyta > Magnoliopsida > Apiales > Araliaceae > Panax > Panax quinquefolius. The sequence goes on from CM035173.1 coordinate 58,503,910, forward strand.
TAGAGGTGCTTCGTGGTGATTGATCATGTCTCTATATATATTTACCGCTTTTATATATTTACATTTCGATCCCCCATGGAGGTGCTTCGTGGTTGTTGTTGATCATGTCTATATATATATATATATATATATATATATATATATATATATATATATATATATATATATTTTTACTGACTTTTATAAATATAATTTCTTACTTTTCATATAAATTATGGCATCATGTGAGCCTAGGAATCATGATGATCAGATTGATCTCTCAATCTAGATTCGGTTCCGTGATGGACATTTTCACTATAAGCAACTTGTAAATTATTCATGGTGTTTGAATTTCCTTAGATGGCTTTCATGCTCATGAGGAGTTCGACATTGCTATATATTATTTTCTCAAAGATCCTTCGCATCTCAAAAATAAAAGCAATCAAGTCAAACATTTAATAATAAAATGGAAGTATGAAAAGGTCTCAATTACTATTGAGCACAGGGTTTGAAAAAACTTCTTTTACAAAACCTCATTGTTATATCATATTTAAAACTGAATTTTTCATACAAATTCAAACCCTTTGTATATAGGTGTGAACGAGGCCTCGCACTACTTCCAAATAACAACACATTGACCCACACACACACACACACACATTCATATAACAGTTTCTTGAAAAGTGGCGGTCATCATGGTAACATGGATGTCGACGGGTGCCTAACACCTTCCCTCTGCATAATCAAGCCCCCAAACCCAAATGAATCTCAGTTTCACAGAACCGTTTAGCAGTGTCACATCACTGGGTCAATGTGCAAACCTTTTCTCGATTGTGTTGGTGCAACTAGTTAAAAACACCAACTAGCGACTCTTACAGTCAAATCGTCGACATATACATGTCGGACCTTTTTCACTTGTTTTTTCAAACAAATCTCACATAATATGAGAACACCAAAGAACAAGAACAAAAAAGGGACAAATAAAAATCCCGACGATAATAAGGTTTTTATACGTTGCCGGATCATTTGAATCTTTTCCATTGTCATGCATACCAATTCTGGTCCTAATATCGTTGCTTCACCCTCCTCATCCCAGCATACTGGAGAACGACACTTACATCCATACAACGCCTCGAGTGGAGCCATGCCTATACTTGCTTGATAACTGTTATTATAGGAGAATTCCACCAATGTTAAGTACTTGTCCCAACTTCTTTTAAAGTCTAGGACACGAAGTCTTAATAGATCTTCAAGAGTTTGAATAGTCCTCTCTGATTGTTCGTCTGTCTAAGGATGATATACAGATCTGAATCATAAATCAGTGTCCATAGCTTTCTGTAAACTGACCCAAAATCTTGAAGTGAATCTTAGGGCTCAATCAGAAACTATGGATACTGGCATACCATGCAGTTATACAATCTCATTTATGTATATACGAGCAAGACGTTCAAGTGAAAAAGTTTCTCTTATAGGTGAGAAATGAGCAGACTAGGTTAATCTATCAACAATGACCCAAATTGCATTATGCCTTGAGAAACCTTAGGAAGACCAGTAATGAAATCCATGGTAATGTGCCCCCACTTCCATTCTGGAATTTCAAGTGGTTGCAATGGATCTTTTGGCACTTGATACTCCGCTTTGACTCGTTTACAAGTTAAACACCTTGAGATAAATTTCGCTATCTTTGTCTTCATATTGCTCCACCAAAATGTATGTCAAAGATCACGATACATTTTGGTACTACTAGGATGAATTTCAAACGGTGTGTTTTGTGCCTCCATCATGATTTTATACTTTAAATCAAGTTCGTTAGGAACACAAAGTCTGGAGTTGACTCGAAGTATTCATTCTTCATCGATTCTTATTCGGAATATTGCCTTCTTGCACTTTCTTCTTCATACGCATCAGCTCCAGGTCTGTAGCTTGAGCAGCTTTAACTTTATTGATTAAAGTTGGTTCTAATCCTATATTTGACATCATCATGTGGGTCCCTGGAGTCTTTAACTCTATCTCCATCCTTTCTAAGTCATACAAAATGGGCCTTTGCATTGAAAATATTGCACTCGTACCCGCATATGATCTTCTACTCAATGCGTCAGCTACTACGTTTGTTTTTTTAAGATGGTATTGAATGGTATGATTGTAATCTTTCAATAGCTCGAGCCAACGTCGTTGCCGTATGTTGAGTTCCTTTTGGGTGAAGAAATATTTGAGGCTTTTATGATATGCATAGATCTCCACCTTCTCTCCATACAGGTAATGCCTCCAGATTTTAAGCGCAAGAATGAGTGCTGCTAACTCTAGATCATGAGTATGATAATTTCTCTCATATTCTTTGAGTTTTCGTGAGGCATAGGCTATGACTTTCCCATGTTGTATGAGAACTCATCCTAAACCTCTACCTAAAGCATCATTGTAGATGACATATCCCTCCGAACCAGATAGTATTGTCAGAACAGGTGCTAAAATGAGTCTCTTCTTGAGTTCTTGAAAATTCTTCTAACATTCCTCGCTCCAACTGAATTTTGTATCTTTTCGAGTCCGCTGAGTTAATGGAGTAGAGATTCGAGAACATCCTTCCACAAATCTCTGATAATAACCAGCTAAGCCCAGAATGCTACGTACTTCGGTAACTGACTTAGGTTGCTCCCAGTTTTGAATTGCTTTAATCTTTGTCGGGTCAACAAATATTCCATGATTTGATATCACGTGCCCAAGGAATGCTACTTCCTCAAGCCAACTCGCATTTCTTCAACTTGGCAAATAGCTTATTTTCATGAAGCTTTTGGAATATTAGCCTCAAGTGTTGCTCATGATCTTCACAGATTTTGGAGTATATGAGGATGTCATCAATAAAGACAACAACAAAATAATCCAAATATTCCTTAAATACTTGGTTCATCATATCCATGAAGGCCACAGGAGCATTAGTCAATCCAAAAGACATGACTAGGAATTCATAATGCCCGAACCGAGTTCTAAAAGTAGTCTTTAGAATGTCATCAGTTTTAACTTTTAACTGATGATATCCGGAACGAAGATCGATCTTTGAAAAGAATTTAGCACCTTGCAACTGGTCAAATAGGTCATCTATTCGAGGTAATGGGTACCTATTTTTTACGGTGACATGATTCAACTCCCGACAATCAATACAAAGTCGCATACTTCCATCTTTCTTCTTTACGAATAGAATAGGAGCACCCCAAGGAGACGTACTGGGACAAATGAAACCGATGTCTAACAATTCTTACAGTTGGGTTTTTAACTCCTGAAGTTCAATAAGGAGCCATTCGATATGGGGCTTTGGAAATGGGTTTTATACCGGGTTCAAGATCAATACAAAACTCAATTTCACACTCTGGGGGTAGGCCAAGAAGTTCTTCAACGAATACGTCAGGAAACTTATTAACAATAGAAATATCATTCAAATCTGACGTATTTTTGTTTAAATCTGTGACATGGGCTAAGAAAGCTTGACATCCGATTTCAATAAACAAACTTTATGGCTTGATATGACAGTGATTGACTTTAGTGGTTTAGTTGCTTGAATTTGCATAATAGGTTGGTTAGGAATATGAAAGCTAACAACTTTACGAAAACAATCAATCCCTAAAATCACATCAAATGCAAATATTTTCAAAGAGATAAGATCGACAGCTAATGTGAGGGTACCGACTTGAATCAAACAAGACTTATATACAGTGGATGTAATGAAGTTTTCTCCTAATGGAGTTTTAACAGATAAGTCAAAGTCTAATTTCTCCGGAGTTAAATTTAAACGTTTGAGCGCAAGTTGGAGAAATAAAAGAATGGGTAGAACCGGTATCAAATAAGGTATAGACTTCGCAAGAGTTTATGATTAACTTACCCGTTATAACTTCATTCAGGTTCCTCGCTTTTTGGGAGGTCACGACAAACACTCTCCCTTGAACTATCGACTTTAACTTGTCCGGGATGGCCTTTGGTGTCTCTATCGCAGCTGGACTTGACTTCACTGCACGATAAAATCGGGTAGGTGATCTTCTCTTCTGCAATTATAACACGCTTTGGACTGCTGCATACAGTTTGGACTGATGTGTCCCTCCCCTCCATATTTGTAGCATACAACTGGTGGTCGTTCCCCTTTCTTAAAAATGGGTGCTGGTGCTGACGTCTTTCCATCATTATTGAACCTCCTCATCTTGAAATTTCTGCTTCTATTATCTTGGCCATGATTACCACTGAAGTGGTTACCATTTATGGCATGTTGATTTTCTCCACGTTTGTTGTCACCGCTTCGATAAGTGCTACCACTGGTATTATCATTTTGTCAGCTGCTATCTCTTGGTTAGGTTGACTCAGTATCGCGCTCCAATAACTGAGCCCTATTCACAACATCTGAATACAAGCAAAGTTTGTGAGAAATGAGGCATTGACGTATTTTGGGTTTCAAATCTCTTAGAAACATCCGCGTTATACGCTTCTCATTATCTACCAAATGGGATGCAAACCGGGACAACTCGGCAAACTTAGCTTCGTACTGCGACACGGTTATATTGTTTTATTCCTGTCAGGAATAAGCATGTCAATGATATTCCTATTTACATATGATTTGATTATGATATATATATATATATATATGAATGAATATGCAAGTATGCTTGCATGAATACAACTTCTTAAACTCTAATTCCTAATTTTGAGCTGTCGTATTTCATTTACTTTGCATAAGTTATTATCATATTGAGCAATCTTTGTTTCTAGCTTGTTATCAATTAATGTATGTTCAATATTTCAATTCTTTATTTGACAAGATCATAGCCTTAACTTACTATTGTTCAAGCAAGGTTTATTCTTTTATTCAATGCTTATGCTTTTTGGTTATTTCTAAGCATGCCTATGATTCTTAATCATTTCACATTAAATTGTTATTGATCACTCGTAGTAATGTTAAGACTTGTTGATTCAACTAATCCCTTAGTTGATGATCGTGAAACTCTAAATTACCCTTGAAGCTTTTCCAAACCAAACCTTCTTTGGTGCGGACTTGTACTTTAAAATTGAGATGAACAACCCTATAACAGGGGATTATTTTAGAGCTACACAATGGCGTTAAAATGTTTGCGCAATACATAGTACAAAGGGCTGATCACCTTGAGTACGAGATGATGGTCCACATAGTCGTTTAGACTGTTAAAGGTTACATTCGAAATACATGTTAACCTAGGACATAGATGATGATTATGGTCTTTTAGACTGTTAAAAGTTAAAGTAGAAATACTTGACAACCTAGAGCATAGTTCGTGGTCTTGTGACCCTCAGTTTTATTTTGTATGTTGATTCCAGTTTTTGGTTATCGTTGACCACGTATTATCCAACTCTTATGAGCTTATTTATTGGCATTTATTATGCTATTGTTATTCATTTCTATTCGCAGTGAGCATTTGTTTTGCTCACTCTTGCATATATATACTCATTGCAACTAAGGTTGAGAAGGTTGATGAACCTACCACTAAGCGAGGTAAAAGGTAAAATGAACAAGTGATGAAGACTTGTAATTTATTTATTGACATGATGATAGACTTTATATTTAATGATGTGATGTAATTATTTTATTTCTGCATTTGATTTATGTTAAAGGTTAAATAACCTGGGAGACTTTTGAATTAATGATGTAACCCTTTTAATGGGAGGATTTATGGTTTAATTTTATTGTATTTGGGTAGTAGATATGAATGAATGGAAAGTGAACACCAAATCTTGTGGGAATGAAGTACCTAGATTTGGGGGTGTCACACTACGGGCCAAGGATATTGATTAGTATCACATTCACGAATTGTCACCGCATTATGAGCGAGGATATTCGTGTTATCGCCGATGGTCATGATTATGCCAACAATCGTCCCATCAAAGCACTACGGGCCAATGAGGACTTTTATAATTTGTAACATTAATGATTATACCGAATGATCCCTGGTCATAATCATACCAATCAACAGTCCATCTATGCACTACGGGCCAAAGATGACTTTTACCACATCATAAGGACGAGGATGATGACAATGATATAAGAATTCAATTAAAAAAAAGCAAAGGATAAATTTTTAAAGATTTATAATTTAATTTATCCAGAATTCAATAATGTCCAAATTGTCAACATGATACTACTTACTCTAGATCATGAGTAGGATAATTCCTCTCATATTCTTTGAGTTGTCGTGTGGCATAGGCTATGACTTTCTCATATTGTATAAGAACACATCCTAACCCTTTTCCCGAAGCCTCACTGTAGATAACAAATCCATCCAAACCAGATGGTATTGTCAGAACTAGTGCCTAAATGAGTCTCCTCTTGAGTTCTTGGAAACTCTTCTCACATTCCTCGCTCCATACGAATTTTGTATCTTTTTGAGTTAGCTGAGTTAATGGAGTAGTGATTCGAGAAAATCCTTCCACGAATCTCCGATAGTAACCAGCTAAGCCTAGAAAGCTACGTATTTAGATTACAAACTTAGGTTGCTCTCAACTGTGACTCATATCCCAATCTTGGATAACACGTCACAAAGACACCTATCAGTTTACCACCAAACAAATATGGCATCTCCTACGGAGAGTCTGGCTTTGGTGCATTCCACAAAGGAAGTCACCAAATAGAGGCTTGGGTACCAACTCCTGTAGTTGAATTTTTAACTCCTGAAGTTCAATAGGAGACATTCAATATGGGGTTTGGAAATGGGTTTTGTACCGGGTTCAAAGTCGATACAAAATTCAATATCACACTCTGGGGTAGGCCAGAAAGTTCTTCAGGAAATACGTCAGGAAATTCACTAACAACAGAAATATTATTCAAATCTGACATATTTTTGTTCATGTCCATGACATGGGCTAAGAAAGCTTGACATCCGTTTTTCAATAAACGAATGACTTTATGGCTTAATATGAAAGTGTTTGACTTTAGTGGTTTGGTTGCTTGAATTCACATAACAGGTTGGTTAGGAATATGAAAACTAATAACCTTAGGAAAACAATTAATTTTAGCATGATGAGTGGTTAACCAATCAATCCCTAAAATCACATCAAATGCATATATCTTTAAAGAGATAAGATCAACAGGTAATGTGATGGTGCCAACTTGGATCAAGTAAGATTTATAGATAGTGGATGTATTAAAAGTTTCTCCTGATGGAGTCTCAACAGATAAGTCAAAGTCTAATTTCTCCGGAGTCAAGTTCAAACGTTGAGCACAAGCATGAGAGATAAAAGAATGGGTAGAACCGTATCGAATAAGGTATAGACTTCGTAAGTGTTCATGTTTAACTTACCCGTGATAACTTTGTTCGAGTTCCTTGATAAACTCTCTCACTTAAACTACCGGTTTTGACTTGTCTAGGACATCCTTAAGCGTCACCATCCCAGCTGGACTTGACTTTGCTATAGAGTACATTCCACCCTTAATTGCTTCGTCGCATTCCTGATCCATGATTTGTATTATTACTCTCTGATCCATATCGAATTGGTGTTGACCGCTCTACACAGGGTAATTCCGAACTCGATGTTGGATTCTCCCAATTCTTATCCAAAAAGCGAAATCCATTTCATCTATTTTGGCCTTATTAGATCAGATGTCTTTTTCTACAATATCATCGCGTCGTGCGGCTTTTACCCATGCATCCTCTATTCTCATTCATTCAGTTGTTTCTTCTTTGATCAAAACTTTGCTCATATCATTCTTAGATTCCAGCTCTAATATCTTATACTCTGCCAAAGAGTGCTTCTGTTCAAGCATCACACATCGGGTAACACAATTTTGAATTGTTTCATCTCTTTGCTCCACGACCGCCTGCCGTTCTTTAGCCTTCTCATCTAACTCATGAATACGATTTTGAAATTCTACATTTTGCTCATAAAGTTCTTCTAATAATTCCTCCTCAGGTTCCTCTTCTTCCTCACTCTCAGATGCTACCTCTGCGACTAGCTCTTGTGCAACTATTAGTTCTTCATTCACCACGTAGATATCTCTAATTTCTTCTTCGCCTAACATCACATTAACCTGGTTGGTGATTAAAGGTGTCTCAATGGTCTCATACACTCCATTGTTACATTTTCGTCTTCCATTCTCAAATATTACCACAAAACAATGGTTAATTAAAGAAATTGACATACCACATAATACCCCTATATTTCGATCGACTAAATAAACACAAATAAGCTTCGGTAGGACATACTAGCGAAGGATTTACTCGTCACTCCCTTCCTAGTTCTAACCCCAAATCTCCATTAGAGATCATATCCCTAAGCTCTGATACCAACTATGACACCCCCAAAATAGTCCCACACAACCCATTCTGAGTCACCAAATACACGGTATAGAAAACAACTACAACTTCATTATTACAATTTTCGTGCAAAATACGACAAAACATATGTTGTGAGTTTAAATAAAAATATTGTCTTCTAGACAATATCCACACTCAAATAAGTCCTCATTACAATTATTGATACACTATTTTACAGAATAGTAAGGACTACTAAAATAACTGCCTTTAAACATCACTCCACACCCCGACTAGTTCCCGCTATATTCTCGCCTCCTAAGAAGAAAAATGGAACAAAAAGGTAAAGGGTGAGCTCAACTAGCTCAGTAAAGAATATTATGACTAAGATAATATAGAACAAATTATCCTTAGTCCTCAAAAGTGAAAAATCTGATAGAATACAATAGACAACAAGTTTTAGATCAACAACTGCAGTGGAAATAATAATTCATTAGAAGAGTTAAGTAGAGAATGTAGTATACTATCTTCTATGATTTAAAAGTCCATCATCAATATTTTATCCCTGTAACATCAATCAATATACATCTTGAATCAAATATTTATCTTTGCACTACGAGCTAAAGATATTCATTTGTATCACCCGTTGGTCATGTTCATCTCAACACCTGTCCATCTTTGCACTATGGACCAAAGATATTCATCAGATAATCATTCTTCTTTGCACTCAGGCCAAAGATATTCATCAAGTATCACCATTTAAGACTAAGGATGATGAAAATATTTTAAAGAACGAATCCAGTAAGATAAAGGACACGATTAAGGATTCATAATTTAATTTATCCAAGTTCAAGAATACTCCATAATAATCAATTGTGGAGCAAAATTCAAGAATAAAGTTCAAAACATAGATCCGGTCAAAGATAGGAACCAGAACAGACAACTTGGATACAGAAAAGAAAACTCAAGGAATTTCTAATCATTTCAGGAATTATAGAAGCAATACTTACTATAGTAAGTTTAGAGTTAGGAATCTGAAATGAACAATATACGAAACTACAAATGGATTTTCAACTGTCATGCGGTAGTCCACGTAGACATATCATTTCCACAATTTAATAACCATTGAATACGAAGGATTATTCACTAGGCATGCGTTAATCCGCATAGACAGGTTATTCCCACAAAATAATAAGAATGGAATAACAAAAGGATTTCACCATGCATGCGGTAGTCCACATAGACAGGTTTTTCCAACAAAATAATAAAGAATGGAATAACAAAAGGATTTCACCATGCATGTGGTAGTCTGCGTAGACAGGTTATTCCAACAGAATAATAAAGAATGGAATAACAACCTTTATGAGTATTGAAAGAAAATAAATCTCTTCATGAATACGAAAGAAATAACACCTCTTACGTATACAACAAATAATATCTCTTACGAATATTGAACGAAGTTAATATTCCTTACGAATACGAAAAATAATATCGTAAGTGAATATGAAATAAATAATACCCCTTACGAATACGACAAATAATATCCCTTACGAATATTGAACGAAGATAATATTCCTTACGAATACGAAAAAAATAATATCGTAAACGAATATGAAATAAATAATACCTCTTACCTTAGTAGAAGATTGAATACTGAAGTAGGGTAGTAACAAAATACTCCTCTTCTTTCTCTCTATAGTTTCTTTCTCTAGAGTTTCAGTGTATTCGTAAGAAATAAGGAAGGAATGAACTTATATTTATATAAAAAAGGACTGAATAGTAACTAATTCATGAACGGCCCAGATTAATTTACTTTTAAACGGACGATCGATATTGATTTACTATTAAAATTTAAAGCAACGGTCCATACTGATTTACTTTAAACCAGCGATCCATATTGATTTACTATTATAACTTTCCACCAGTAATCTTCCCATGGAATACTACGTCAAACTTACAACAAACGCCTGATAACAAATCCCTATATTTATATCAAAAATTAAATAAATATTTACCACAAATCACTTATCTTTAATCAACACATTTTAAATCTTTCAACAATTATTCATCATTAATATTATAACTCATAATATTTAACAACTAGATCATTCCCAGGAAAGAGGGGGTTTTCCGATAAGGATTTCTCCTCCCCATTGGCGCACAATTCGGTGACCAAACCCCATTCCTCGATAGAACTTTCTAGATATTGTCAATATTATAAATAATAATATGAATAACTTTTTCGTCTCAATTATTGATTTAATAATATAAAATATTATGCAAATGATACTGTGACAATAATTGAATCAAATAACATGAGATACTATGCAGCAATTACTGTAGCAATAATTGTGTATAACTGAGTGACTTCTCACGTAAGCATCAATAATCAATACCGTGTTCTACTATGCAACCACGTGTATTACTGTTCTTTTACCACCGGGTATTTCAACAGTTTAATGGTAAAAATTTGGTCAGAAAAAGAAACCAATTTTGTCATGAATAGTAACTCGTGAATAGTAACCCCGACATAAAAAGGTAAAAATTTCATAAGAAAGTTTATACTAATATTATTTCTATCATTTTTTAACTACGACAATACTTCTGTTGTGGGGTCCACCAATGATTGTGTTGTCATACAGATATTCCCCGACTCAATGAATATTTTATATCAATTGCTTACTTTGCAAAATTTGTAAGCATTACCCACAACTTTATCATTATATCAAATCCACACCATAATATTCTAAAATAATAATTAAAGGAAATTCCATTTTATTTTAAAAAATTCGGGGTCTTACAATACATGGAATTATTGGTAAAGCATACGCAGCCAAGAAAGCCAAGACAGATAATTTCCCAGCTATAGTGTCCAACAGAAGAAAAAAGGATTATCACGTACCTAATTCCCTCAAATGTCCCATAATTTTCCATCGAAGGAACAATTTTGCATAGAAACATGATATAGCATATGTAAGTTTAAGATTATAACAAAATTTTCACCCAATTGTGCAATCAATACTAGCGGTACATATTCCCATTAATCATAGATTTTATGAATAATACCAACGTGGTATTAACCAGTATGCAAAAGTTGCCTACCAAACAGTTTTAGCTGTAACACCAACAAAAAAAATTTATATAAACATAAATAGATGATAAACACTATACACACCAGGGCTATACAACACTATACGAGAATAAGGTTCAAATGACATTGAAACTCTTTAAATGATACTCCATTTATTTATAAAGTAGGGTCCGATTTCTTTAGTTGGCTTCTTTTTTTTAAAATATTAAGGTTTGTATACAAGTATAACAATCTTTAGATATGTTATAAAATTATAACATATATTTATGGATGTCTAGATTTATATTTAATTGTAATGATCTTTGGTATTTTTGAACTCCTAAGTTCATTAAGTAACTCTCATGTTCATTAAGTTTTAAACTTATGACTTTTGGGTTTTGAAACTTCCAAGTCCATGTATCTATAAATAAGAGCATTGTAAAAGAGAATGATGGATATATGAAAAATATATGAAAATATTATGAGACATGTCTCTTTTCTCTAATCATTTTATTCTTAATTTTAGTAATCTTTTATAACACGTTATCAGCATGAATTTCTTCTCACCTTTATCTTGAAGATAATCATATTTGATTTGAAGGAGAAGGATGCTATTGACTATCATACTCATATGTAAGTCATCATCACACCACCCTCAAATTGTTTTGTTGTTATAATGCGTAATATCTAACCTCAATTATTGTGTAGTGTTTATTTTTATAAAAGTGTATTATAATTTTGCATTCCTTCCAATCTAAATAAATCAAAAAGGATCCGATAAAATACATGATGATTACATTTTTAAATATTTTCATATCCCAGCAGACAACAACTAGAAGATATAATCTTCAAAAAGGGTACTTTCTAGTTTCCGTACTAAAATAATCTTTAAAAAAAATTGATGTATTTCTAATGATTTTTGATATATTTCCTTTTGGCATGCATGATAGCATATTTGATATACTTCTAATTATTTTTGATATATTTCCTTTTGGCATGCATGGTATCATATTTGATATATTTCTAATGACCTTTTGATAAATTTTTGTATGAAGTTACAATGACAAATATGCTTAGTAGTATTGGTTTTTTTTTTTTAGTGGATAAATTTAGTTTCGTGTTTTACTGCATTTCTATAAATTGTTTCATTACAATTAAATCTGAACATATATAATTATTTAATTTGATGGGGGAATATGTTTAGTTATTTAATACTTAAATCTTATAAATTTGAATTTGTTTCCCTTGATTTATATCGAGTAAGAATTATTTGTAATTGAATCTTGATGCTCAGATTCATATAAAGGCAAAGAACCTTGGAGATACAATTATAGTTGACAATCATGCATCCCTGCAGGATCATGCAAAATTAATGATTTTTATTCGCTATCATCTCCATGAAAAATTAAAAGTTGAGTACATTACAGTATAAGACTCACTTGTCTTATGAAATAATTTAAAGGAAAGATTTTAAAAGCTCATTATAATTAGTTGCACCTGAAGTTGCAAGATTTTAAAAGTGTTGAGTGAAAAACACTAATGAAGACATGTTAGAGAAAATATTTATTATATTTCATGCCTCGAATATGCTCCTGCAGTAGCAATATCGAGAGCGTAAGTTTACAAAATATTCCCTGAAGCGATAAAGGAAACTATGTTTCCAGAAGTGAAATTATGTCTTCTAGTAGCTGTACAAAATAATGAGTTTTTGCTGAAAAACCAACAATCTTGCTCGACCGATTCTATTACATTCCCTGGAGTGAATAGACCTCATTTGATAATCATAAAGGAAATTATGATTGTGATAGTGGATGCGAAAGGAACAATCAATATAGAAAAGGAATGTACCTGTCGTACTCCTAAACATTTGGTATATAGATTTGTACCAAGACTCCATAAAAGAAAAGAAAATGGAATTGAAATAAACTTTATGTTCATAATGATCTTGAAGATCCCATGAATTATTTTGACTTTTCAAATGGAGTGGATATAACTAATTTTGATATCTATGGTTTCCTTGACAATTCTTTATATTCTTCTAAGGCAAGCAGAAATTTGCTCAGTTTTAAGGATATACATTATAATGGTTATCATATTGAAACCAATATTGAAGGCAGTGAAGAATTTCTTTATATTACTTCAATAGTATCGGGCCAGAAGATCATATTAGAAAAACTATATATTTTCTCTTCTGGGATATATTATACTAAAATGAGAATAGTTGAAACAAATGTTGTAATACACCAGAAGTGTTTAGATCCAAAGATTTTTATGATTTGGCATGATCATATTAATCATCCAAGATCAATAATGTTGCGTTGAATTATTGAAAACTCCCATTAATGAAATAGTCTACCCACCATTAGGGGGAGAAAAGTCGTTGCCTGAAGCACGACGTTAGATCGTTGCCTGAAGCACGACGAGAGATTAATTGGAATGTTTCGTTGCCTAAAGCACGACATGAGATCGTTACCTGAAGCACGATGGGAGATTAATCGGAATGTTTCAACGTTATTTAATCATGATTCTCATACAAATCAATATGAACTAGAAGTTCAAAGTATTATTCATTTGCAATGAATTGCAAATCAATTACCAGAATTATTCACTAATAATAAGAAAAGTGTGATATCTCGCATTTTAGTTGCTAATACTTTAGAAGAGATTGAAGTCCCTGTAGGACAATCAGTTAATACAGCAACAAATTGAATCAAAGTCACACTTGAAACATGGAAGAATGATCGGTGTGAAAGATAAAATTTCTCAGAAGAAGAAAGTACAAGAAAAACAAGTTGTAGCCTATAAAAAGGCTATACCCATAAAATAGGCTACAAAAGTTATTGATCTATCCAAAACTTATGAACAAAAATCTCCTGTAAGTAAAACTCTTGAAGAGTTATCTCCTGAAGAGGATGAGTTATCCCCTGAAGAGGATCAGGACCTAAAAATAACGAGATCTCGATACATTATGTATATACAGGAGACGAATATATTGGATAGAAATAAAATTGTTGTCGACAACATATTTTCATATAAAGTTGTTCTTGATATTACCAAAAGTAATGATCATGAATATGAACCACAAATTGTTGATGAATGTAGAAATATTTGGCCAATGTGAAAAGAGGCGATTCAAGTAGAACTAAATTCATTAAGTAAACGTGAAGTTTTTGGACCTGTAGTCTGAACACCTAAAGGTGTGATGCCTGTTGAATACAAATGATTATTTGTACGAAATAAGAAAAATGAAATTATATGGTACAAAGCACGACTTGTAGCACAAGGTTTCTCGCAGAGACCTGGTATTAATTATGGAGAAACATATGCTCCTGTAATGGATGCAATTATATTCAAATTTTTAATTAGCTTGGTAGCAAAAGAAAATTTTGGATATGCGATTAAAACTTTCTGACTTAATTATATAGAAAATATCGGGTTACTACACTTCTCCCAAGACATCTTGAGTGCGGCAGGCTGAGTACGTTTTACAGATTCCCACCAGTAATCTGCCTCTTTACGCAACATAAAAGTGGTGAAGGAAACCTTTTGCTCTTCTGAGCATTCCAAGACATCAAATATCTTGGTGATCTGCTTTATCCACATCTCCACCTTAAGTGGTTTGGCTTTTCCAAAAACTTCGGTGGTCCCAGCTCCTTGAATTGCTTAGCGGTGACCAGTCGTGAGGTGCTAGTGTTTACACCTGCATTTTGAACATGAGTCTCTCTTGTTTGGTTTTGCATAAATTCTAAAAAGCTCCTAAATGTACCATCGTTCGTCGTTTGGTCGGTGTTATTATTTACACGAGGATTATTATCTTCTTGATGCACATTATCCTGGTTATTGACCGTCGGTGACTCAACAGTCTCATGTTCTTCATTGCTTATCTCAACATTTTCAGATGCTATTCTCAAACACTGTCACAAAACAAGGGTTAATTTACATGCCACATATTATCCCTATACCCTGATCGACCAATTAAATAACAAATAACTTAGGTAGGTCATACTAGCGAAGGATTAACCCATCTCTCCCATCCTAGTTCTAGTCTAACATCTCATCCATGGATCATATCCCTAAGCTTTGATACCAACTGTGACGCCCCCAAAATAGGTATACATCACCCATTTTGAGTCGCCAAATACATGGTACATAATACAATTATAACTTAATTATACAACAGTCGTGCAGAATATGACAAAACATAAGCTGTGAGTTTTAATACAAATATTGTCTCATAAACAATATCTAAACTCAAATTCAATCCTCATTACAATTATTATCACACTATTTTATAGAATAGTGAGGACTACTATGGCAACCATCTCGAACCGTCAATCCATTCCCCGACTAGTCCCAGCTATATTCTCATTTCCTGAAGAGAATAATGAAAGAAAATGGTGAGCTCAACTAGCCCAGTAAGAAATATTATGACTAAGATAATGCAGAATAAATTATCCTTAGCCTTCAACAATATAACAACTAATAGAATATAATAGACAACAAGTTTTAGATCAACAATTGCAGCGAAATAAGCAATCTATTAGAAGAGTCAAGTAGAGCATGATATCTACTATCTTCTATGATTTAAAGAGTTTATCATTAATTTTATCGCTGAGACTCAACTCAATAAATAATTTATATCACTGAATTATCCATGAACTACGGGCCAAGGATATTCATTAGTATCACATCCACAAATTATCCATGAACTACGGGACAATGATATTCATGTAATCACCAATGGGATCATGCCAACAATTGTCCATCAATGCACTACTGGCTAATGAGGACTTTTACCACATCATTTGTAACATAACGAGTCATGATTATACCAAATAATCCCTGGTCATAATCATACCAATCAACAGTCCATCTATGCACTACGGGCCAAAGATGACTTTCAACACAATATAAGCATGAGGATAATGACAATGATATAAGAATTTAATTAAAAGAAAGCAAAAGATAAAATTTTAAAGATTTATAATTTAATTTATCTAGAATTCAATAATGTCCAAATTGTCAACATGATACTGCTTTGTGGAGTAAAATTCATGAATAATATTTTATCAAAAATGATTTGGACAGAAAAGAAATTAATTTTTATCATGAATAGTACCCCGTGAATAGTACTTCATGAATAGTATCCCGTGAATAGTACTTTGTGAATAGTACCCCGTGAATAGTTGTAAGACCCCGAATTTTTTAAAATAAAATTATTCAATTTTCTTATAATTATTATTCTATTTAATAAATGGTTTAATTGATAAAAGGTTAAAGTTAAGGGTGATATGTGAAATTTTTTGCAAAGTAAGCAAGTTGATATAAAATATTCATTGTGTCGGGGAATATTCATTTGGTCGGGAAATATTCGTTTGGTCGAGGAATATTCTTTTTATCAGGGAATATTCATTCAATGACACAATCATTGGTGGACCCCACAACGAAAGTATTGTCGTAGTTAGAAAATGATAGAAATATCTTTTTATAAAAATAACGGTGAAAGTTTTATCGTTAAAATGTTTTTGATACCCGGTGGTAAAAATGCAGTTATACGCGTGGTTTCATAGTAGCACACAGTATTAATTATTGATGTTTACGTATGAAGCCACTTAGTTTACTCAATTATTGCTATAGTAATTGTTGCATAGTATCTCACGTTATTTGATTCAATTATTGTCACAGTATCATCTGCAAAATATTTTATATTATTAAATTAATAATTGAGACGACAAAGTTATTCATATTATTATTTGCAATATTGACCATGTCTAGAAAGTTCTGTAGAGGAGAGGTTTGGTCACCTAATTGCGCGCCAATAGGGAGAAGTCCTTATCGGAAAGCCCCCTCTTTTCTAGGAATGATCTGGTTGTTAAATATTGTGAGTTATAATATTAATGATGAATAATTGTTGAAGTATTAAGAATGTGTTTATTGAAGATAAGTGAATTACAAAAGTCAGAGGGGAATAATGCAAACTTGGAAACTTTAGGGGTACTAAAGTGTAATAAGTTAAATCAATCTGGACCAATTGTGGTGGTTTTAATAGTAAATTAATCTGGAATGTCAATGGTGGTTTTAATAGTAAATCAAGCTAGACCATCGATGGTGGTTTTAATAGTAAATCAATCTGGACCGTCAGTGGTGGTTTTAAAAGTAAATCAATCTAGACCGTCGATTGTGGTTTTATTAGTAATCAATAAGGACCGTCCGTTCTAATAGTAAATCAATCTGGACCGTTCGTGAATTAGTTACTATTTAGTCATTACTCATATAAATAGGAGTTTAATTCTTCTTTCATTCTCACCAATTCACTGAGATTCACAAGAGACACTATAGAGAGAGAAACTATAGAGAGCATGAATAAGAGTATTCTGCTACTTCACTATTGCAGTATCTAGTCTTCTACTAAGGTAAGGGATATTATTTGTTGTATTCGTAAGGGGTATTATTTCTTTTGTATTCATAAGGAATACTATTTTTCATATTCATCCTTTAATATGTTGAAATAACCTGTCTACGCGGAATACGTACCGTATGAAAGGTGAAAATCCATTTGCAGTCTCGTATGTTAATTCTTTTCATATTCTTAAATCTAAACTTACTATGGTAAGTATTGCTTCTATAATCCTTGAAATTATTGGAATATCCTTGAGTTTTGCGCTTCATCCAGTATCAATTTATTGGAATATTGATCTGAACTCTCTTATTAAATATCAATATTTTCATCGGGGTACTATTCACGGGTTACTATTCACCCGGTTACTATTTACTAAAATATTATTCACTTGAGTATTCGAGGAACTTTTCATGTCGGGATACTGTTCACGAGTTACTATTCATAGGTTACTATTCATCCAGTTACTATTCACTAAAATATTATTCACTCGGGTATTCGGGGCACTTTTCATGCCGTGGTACTATTCACGAGTTACTATTCATAGATTACTATTCACCCGATTACTATTCACTCAGGTATTCGGGGCACTTTTCATGCCAGGATACTATTCACAAGGAACTATTCCCAAAGTACTATTCATAGGGTACTATTTATGGGGTACTATTCACCGAAAAATTTATTTCTTTACTGTCCAAATTATTTTTGATACATGAATATTATTCTTGAATTTTACTCCACAAAGCAGTATCATGTTAACAATTTGGACATTATTAAATTCTGGATAAATTAAATTATAAATCTTTAAAATTTATCCTTTTCTTTCATTTAATTGAATTCTTATATCATTGTCATCATCTTCATGCTTATATTGTAACAAAAGTAATCTTTGGCTTACGTCCATAGATGGACTGTTGATTGGTATGATTATGACCAGGGATCATTCGGTATAATCATGACTCGTAATGTTACAAATGATGTGGTAAGAAAACCCTCATTGGCATGTAGTGCATTGATGGACAGTTGTTGGTATGATTATGACCAGAGATTTTTTGGTATAGTCATGACCATTGATGATTGCATGAATATCCTTGGCACGTAGTGCAGGGATGATTCGATGATGTGGTTTATTTATTAAGCTGAGTCTCAGCGATAAAGTTGATGAAAAACTTTTTAAACTATAGAAGATAGAAGATATCATGCTCTACTTGACTCTTCTAATGGATTGCTTGTTCTGCTGTAGTTAAACTTGTTGTCTATTATATTCTATCAGTTTAACATTCTTGAAGGCTAATGATAACTTATTCTGCATTATCTTAGTCATAATATTTCTTACAGGGCTAGTTGAGCTCACCCTTCTGCTTTCATTGTTCTCTTCAGGAAATGAAAACATAGCTGGGACTAGTCGGGAAACGGAGTGATGGTTCTAGATGGTGCATTAGTATTCCTCACTATTCTGTGAAATAGTGTGATAATAATTATAATGAGGACTCCATTGAGTGTGGATATTGTCTAGAAGATAATATTTGTTTTAAAATTCTCAGCTTAGGTTTTGTCGTATGTTACACGATAGTTGCATAATTAAGTTATATTTGAATTTTGTACCATGTATTTGGCGACCCAAGATGGGTGATGTATACCTATTTTGGGGGCATCACAATAGTACTTCATGAATAGTACCCCGTGAATAGTACTTTGTTAATAGTATCCCGTGAATAGTACTTTATGAATAGTACCACGACATGAAAAGATTAAAATTTAACAAGAATGTTTAGAAAATATCCTTGTGAAATGATACTAGATGAAGCGCAAATATTAAGGATATTCTACTAATTTTACGGAGTATAGAAGCAATACTTCAACAAAATGAGTGTAGAATTAGGGATACAAAACGGAATAATATTACTTACATACTACTGAGTATGGAAGAAAATATTATTTCATACGAATATTGAACAAAAATAATATCCCTTACAAATAAGAAATAAATAACATCTCTTACCTTAGTAGAAGACTAGATACTGCAATAGTGAAGTAGCAGAATACTCTTCTTCTTCCTATCTATAGTTTCTCTCTCTATAGTTGTTCTTGTGAGTCTTAGTGAATTGGTGAGAATGAAAGAAGAAATGAGCTTCTATTTATAGGAAAACATAGTTTTTATAATTCCACGTTTAGGGGCTCGAATTATTACAGTATAGTACCTTCATCTTTACCTCCATTTTTAATTTAGTCCTTCAAGTATTATCAAACTTGCACAACCTCCCCTAATAGTACATGCATGTGAATCAACAGTAATTTGCATGCGAACCAATAGCAATTAATTGCTCATTTATCTGATTAATTGCCCGATTAGTCAATAAAACCAGCCAATCACAGAAATACCTCCTTTGAGGGTAATTGGGTCACGAAAGAATTAAAGAAAACTAAATGAACAAACATCTTTAATCAACACGAACTTATTCATCATTAATATTATAACTATTTAACAACCAGATCATTCCTAGGAAAGAAGGGGCTTTCTGATAAAGATTTCTCCCTATTGACGCGCAATTAGGTGACCAAACCCCTTTCCTAGACAGAACTTTCTAGACATCATCAAAAATACAAATAATAATATAAATAACTTTGTCGTCTCAATTATTGATTTAATAATATAAAATATTGTTCAGATGATACTATGACAATAATTGAATCAATAATATACAACAATTATTATGCCAATAATTTAATAAAACTGAGTGAGTACTTCTCACGTAAGCATCAGTAATCCAAGATATTATACAATACCGTGTGCTACTATGCAACCACACGTATTATTGTACTTTTACCACCGGGTATTTCAACAGTTTAACGGTAAAACTTTTGTTGTTATTTTTATAAAAAGTTATTTCTATCGCTTTCTAAATTCGACAGTAATTCTGTTGTAGGGTTCACCAATGATTGCGTATTCGTACGAATATTCCCTGAAAAAAAGAATATTCCCCGACAAAAAGAATATTCCCCAACCAAACGAATATTTTATGACAACTTGCTTACTTTGAAAATTTTTCACATATCACCCTTAACTTTAACCTTTTTATCAATTTAACCATTTACTAAAAAAATAATAATTATAAGAAAATTGAATACTTTCATTTTATAAAATTCAGTGTCTTACAATCTCACCTCCTTATGAAATTTTGCCCTCGAAATTTACGTACGTACCTGGTATGTCGAAGAGGTGAGGATACCTCATCAAATTCTAGCTCTTGAGGTATAACCTTTTAGCGTAGAATATATTCTTTCTTATCCAATATTTTAATAGGAATCTCCTCATACGTTAAATCTTTTGCTATCTCGTTTAGTTCTAATTCAATAATACTGTTAATTATAACTTTATTTTTGTCTAGATAAGTTAGTATATGTAGATATGAATAGGAAATGCATGCTTTGTTGTGGAAGATTTATTTGTTGTGGGATCATGATGGATGCAAATGTATAAGGATGAGTATTGAAAGGAGAATATGTGATATATATGTCTTGTATGTGATTATAGAACCTATGAAACAAGAATAAAGCATTTGAGCATGAAATCTAGATTTAAATATTTGAAAGCTTGATATTTGGTACTAAATGTCATAAAATGTGTAAGCCATACTTACGATCCTAAAATGTGATGTTCAACATCAATGAAATAGGAGTGGAATAGTCAAATTTGGACTTAAAACAAACTCGTAGCGAGATGTGTAGAGATACATGTCCAAGTGTGGACAAATTGGGCTTCCACAACTTTCTATATGTATGATGTTGTTGTGATTTAAAGCTTTCAATATGTAGCCAGCATGTACGAAAACAGATTTAATACATATAACACATATAACCACAACACAATCATAAGATATATGCTGGTCAAACATTGTCAGAGATCACGTTCTTGAGATTTCTGGGTTACCTAGAAAACTCAGTCGGTGATCTTCTTGCCTGGTTTGACCAGCCACTGACTTCAATTCGTTTGATGTTTAGGCGATCTAATAACTTAAGCTTGTAGTCCAAACAACATACTACAACCTGAATACTGTGACGCCCCCAAATTCAGGTACTTGAAACCCGAACTCGGTGCTTCACGATACCATTTCTCTAAGCGGAATAATACTAATAATAATAACAATAATATAGATACAAAATTTAATTTACATATGCATCAAAATCTACTTCCAGTACGTGACCTTTAAACATTCATTATATCATAAATAATAAGTATCATTGTCTTAATAAACTTTAACTATTACACAGAATATTATAAAATTCATTCAAACAACTTTCCTTTCCCCTTGTTCTTGCCTGATCCTTCGGGTTGAACATACTTAGCTGAAAACATTTAAATTTAAAGCAAGAATGAGCATTTTATTGCCCAACAAGTAATAGCAACAATAGATATTAGCTGAAAAAATTAAATGTTTTCTTTGAATGACACTTCTACAACGAATCAACAGTTTTGAAGTAAGCT
The DNA here is from genome assembly GCA_020205615.1 of Panax quinquefolius. Taxonomy (NCBI): domain Eukaryota; kingdom Viridiplantae; phylum Streptophyta; class Magnoliopsida; order Apiales; family Araliaceae; genus Panax; species Panax quinquefolius. Next base: position 58,526,094 of record CM035173.1, read on the forward strand.
GAACCAATAATAACAACATATCAATTCTATATCAAATTTTTGAAACTACGTACTGACTATAACTTGAGTTTAGTCAACAGACTATGAACATTATTTTCTATTTTCAAAATGGTTGAACAGAACTAGATGTCAGAAGTGTTCATCATGTTTCTGGGCTGCCCAAAAAAGCTAATCATGGTCGGTCAACGCTTTTCATGACCTTATATTATGAAATTTGTTCATTATAAAGGGGTTCTAGACGTCGGGCTGTGTAGAGTAACTATCAGGGTATCTAGTTTGATCATGGTTCAAGCCTATACATCATTAATAAGAAAGATCTAAGCTTCAAAAAATCGTGTTAGAGGCTGTTCTTCATTTCTGGGTTTTCCAGAAATGAAGAACAGATCGAGTGTGCATGTTTGGGCTTCCACTACTTGTTGTTCGTGTGCTATTTTTGTGATCTAAGATTTCTAGATTGTAGCTAGCATTCAAGACAACAAATCTATTACACAAAATAGTATAACAACAATAGATCTAAGAGATATAGATCGGTCAAACTATTATCAGAAACGCGTTCTTGAAGATTCTGGGTTTTCCTAAATCTTCATCCGGGCAGATCGGTCAACCTAGTTTGACCAAGATTAATTTTCATTTTGTTCATGATCTGAGTAATATGAAAGCATAAATGTGTAGTTCTCATGTCAAGCTACAAGATAAAAACAATAACTTGACCAAACTCTAAAACAACAGTAAGATCAAAAGCTTCAAAAATGACTGTCAGAAATTCTGGGTTTCTAGGTTGCCCAGAAACTCGGAATTTTTGATCGGTCAACTAACTTTGACCACCCATAACTTGAGTTCTAGATATGATCTAACCATGATTCAAGTTCTAGAACAAAGACCACATGGCATAGAACAGATCCATAACATAAAACACACATAAAACTTAACACAGAAAGATCTAGAGGCTCTGACATTCGTTGTCAGACAACATTTTAAACGTTTTTCCAGATTTTCAAAAACTTTAATTTTGAGTACTTAGATGTTATGGATCCCCTATGTACCGACCCAGATCATCAATATACACTATATACTACATGATTTAACACTAAAACACAAAATCTAACATAAGATTAAATATCAAGTTCTAGGGTTAGGTTTTATACCTTTCTAAAAAAGTCTTGATTCTGACTTCTGATTTGGTTATATGTATTAGCAGGGCTTGGTTTGTGACTGATATTAGCAATGAAATTCGGAGGTTTTAGAGAGAGAAGTTCTAGGATGAGAGTTGTGAACAAATTAGCATAGATATAACTTTTTTCTCTCTCTTGATCTATACAAATAATGGTACAAGGCACATGGATGGTGAATTGAATCTGATTTGTTGGAATGCTATAGCTCATAGCTAGACTAGGGTGGCTTGTTAAGATTTTTCTACATTTGGTTAACAATAATTCCAAGAATAGGACAAAAAGGGTATTTAGGTCATTTTGCTTACAATTTTAATGGTATTTTTGTCCATGGTATTTTAATCTAGGGTTTAATCACTAGATTTTTAACATTAAAGTTTCCCAAATAATTTCTAGGGTTTGAAAAATTAAAAATTCAAGAGTAATAAAATTCTAATTAAAACACACTAATTAAAATTAGGGTTTTTAAATAGAAATTGAGGTTTTAAATAACTAGGGTTCCTTAATATCATTATGGTTCCCAAATTAACAATTTAATTTAATAAAATAATAATTAGAGTTTCTAATTTTAACAATTAGGGTTACTAATTAGCAAATTAGGGTTTCTAATTTTAATTACGGCTTTCAAATATTAATTAGGGTTTTCCTAATTAACAGAAATTCTATAATATGCAACATAATTCATATAACACAATTTCTGACCGATCTTAAACTCCAGTTTTGAGTTTCCAATTAGGTTGATGACAATAATACTAGGGTTTGTCATGATACACCATAATTGACTAACCATTATCAGTCTACACATATATTGTATATATTTATAATAATGAAAAATAATATCATATTTAATATAATATCATTATTCTCATTCATTGCTCAAAATTCAAAATTAGGGTTTGGATTCCATATATGATTTATCTTTCATATATAACATTATTAATTAAGTTAAAAATAATTAACTTAAATAATCTGAACTAAAATTTATATAATAAAATAATATAAATATTATAATAATTCTATAATCATTTTATATATTATTTAAATAATACAAAATCATATTTTCATGGAAAATAAATAATAAAAACATTTATACTATAAAATTAATTATTATAAGAATATACTTTATAATGATCAATAATTCTAAAATAAAATTATTTGAAATTATTCATGTAATAAATAAATTTTATTTATCACATATATACATACACATTACATGGCACATATTCCCATCATTAAAATAAAATAAAATAAAAATTATATGCAAAATTTCTCATTTATTTATATAGAAAATATCGGGTTATTACATTCACCCTCCCTTATAAGGATTCCGTCCCCGGAATCACCGTTTTAAAACTTATACATACAAGGGTATATAGCATACACAATCATTGCAAGTAGATCTCGATCATATTTAATCGAACTGATCTTTAACTATTTGGCATCAAGCTTGTATACCTGATTAAATGAAAATTTGATTTCTAAAAGAACTCAAATTCCCCTTCAAAATTTCTTTATAAATTAATTTGCTATATATAGGAAAATCATATATATATGAAAATAAAAGTTATTCGAATAATACCTGGAGTTCCATTCCGAAATGCCACAATGATCCTGAATCATCGTGTTGAAGACTCTCATGCTTGCTTTTCGTTGGTTTGTTGGTTGAAGTCGGTCATGTGATTGCCAGAGTCCCGCTGCATTTTCCCGTGGTTACACTCCCCGTCTCCATTTTCCTCTTTGGACAATCTTTAACCTTATGCTCCATACACCCACACAGAAAACAACCACTGTTCATCCTTGGGTTGTGGCAGTTGGGAGAAATATGGACCTCCTGCCCGCACTTGTAACATACAAACTTACCCTTCAGACACTCACCAGAATGATTCTTCCCGCAGTTCCCACACTTAACTACCTACTTCTTCACACCTTCTTGTTTCACCTGAACATTCCCAAAATAATTCCCCTTTCTTTTCTCACCCCTATTTCAACTATTAGTTTCCACCTTCAAAGCTCCTACTGCATTGCCTTTGTTCTCCTTCTCTTTGTTATAGAGGCTCACGACCTCACTCCCCTCCTCAGCTATGATAGCCTTTTCCATTAGTGCTGCAAAAGTATTAATCTGCAACACTGCCACCTTATTGTAGAGCCAGGGTTTTAAGCCCAGCTCAAACCTCCTTGCCTTCCTAGCCTCCGTATCAACTTGATGCGGAGTGAACCTAGCCAACTCATTAAACTTTGCGGCATACTCCGCAATAGTCATGTTATCCTGCTTCAACTCCAGAAATTTCACCTCCATCCTAGCCTGCATACTAGCTGATAGATAGTTTTCAAAAAATAAAGTTTTAAACCTAGCCCAAGTAACTACTCCTTCTCCTGCCCTAGTTTCATTTGCCTCCAACCAAAAGTTAGCCCCCCCTTTCATCATATAAGTGGAAAAAGTGGTCTTTTGCCCCTCATCTGCCCTAGCAATTACGAACGCCTTTTCTATCTCGTTAACCTATGTCTGGGCTTTTATAGGGTCAGTTGTTCCCCTGAATTCTGGTGGTCCTACTGTCTTGAAGTCTTTAAATTTTTCCAAGCGATTGTCCAAATTGGTTCCCAATGGTGGTATTCCTAACAGATAGCTTTGAGCTACCATGTTTGCAAAGATTTGCATCGGGTCTTGTTGTTGTCCCCTAGTGTTGTTGACAGATTCTTCTGTCCTTTGATTTCGTGTTCGACGTCTTGGCGGCATTATCTGATTACATAAAATCATAAATTTAACTTACATTCTAAACCTTATTGTATAAGTTTAACATGTAACACGATGTTTTATACAAAACTTATACCATTAATTAAACATAGATTCGTATTCATTAATTCAAAGTACTTTACATAACATAGCACATACTGCTATCCCTTTGTGACCACAAAAGTGGGGAATTACTGCAATAACTTGCACAAAAGTTGGGAATATTACATTACACACGTACATTATCAAACATACATAATCAACTACTAATCTTACTTATTTCTTAAGTCACCGTCTTTCATCTTTCTTTTCCCTTTCTTGCTCGGAGCTGCGGACGATTTGTTGCTTCTGGCTCCCATCTGGTCAATTTAGATTTTAAACTTATCATATTCTTCCATTGTTTCCATTAACGCCTTTCGCAATTGGTTATTTAGTAGCTTTTCTATTTCCCATAACTTTTCTAGAGAAGAAACCTTGTTCTTCAGATTCTACACCTCAGTTGATGCTTAATTAGCTCCAACTTTAGTGTCTAAATCACTATCTGTCAGTTCCACCATTTCTGGATCTGGTACTATGTTTTCCAATACCACCACCTCATCAAGGTTGCTTGCACTATGAGCCTCTATTTCAGCTATTGGCTTTGATATTGGCCCCTACAATAGTTTTATAAAATTTATCTTTTATTTTGTTTAACAATGAATTTATTCAATTCATCTCCTTTTAAACTGTATATGAGTTATTTGTATTTTCAACGTTTCCCTCTGTTCTAAGGTTATAGCCTAAGGTCTATCCCACCTAAGGTTTCTAACCCTAAAGCTTTGATACCAACCTGTGACGCCCCCAAATTCAGGTACTTGAAACCCGAACTCAGTGCTTCACGATACCATTTCTATGAGCGGAATAATACTAATAATAATAACAATAATATAGATACCAAATTTAATTTACATATGCATCAAAGTCTACTCCCAGGTACATGACCTTTAAACATTCATTACATCATAAATAATAAGTATCATTGTCTTAATAAACTTTAACTATTACACATAATATTATAAAATTCATTCAAACAACTTTCCTTTCCCCTTGTTCTTGCCTGATCCTTCGGATTGATCATACTTAGCTGAAAACATTTAAATTTAAAGCAAGAATGAGCATTTGATTGCCCAGCAAGTAATAGCAACAATAGATATTTGCTGAAAGAATTAAATGTTTTCTTTGAATAACACTTCTACAATGAATCAACAGTTGTGAAGTAAGCTGAACCAATAATAACAACATATCAATTTTTTATCAAATTTTTGAAGCTACGTACTGACTATAACTGGAGTTTAGTCGACAGACTATGAACATTATTTTCTATTTTCAAAAAGGTTGAACAAAACTTCATCATGGCAGAACCGTCACAACTTACGAGTACGGGGTGATCACCATATGCTCAGATTGATCAATACTACATGCAAGAACGATATTATCGTTCATCTTATCCACCTTAGGTGCACAAAAGTTTTCCCGTGTTCGAGATGTTCATACTTAGTCGGGAATCCGAACCAAAATAATCAGGTTGGATACAATAAAGTTCTGTTCAACAATATTTTTAAGTTTGTGTCTAGCCAAATCAAATAGCTTAGACGGCTTTTAAGTCCACGTATACATACTGGAAATCAATAAGTATGTATCAACATGTGATTAAATATAATGATTATCCAAGTGGGGACACTTATATAACCATATTTAGAAACTAACGAACAGAATAAATATCTGGATTATGTACTAATACTGTGTTGATAAACAATGATCGGATAATTAAAGAACTTGTATGAATATGAATAATTGGATACATAATTAATAACAATAGAGTTAATAATCTGGCACAATAATATGATTCTGAAACTTTCTTACTCATGTCCCTTGCATAAAATAAATGCAAAGGTAGGATACTTACCTGAGCTGCTACTTACAATAACGCAACTTAGTTTTATCTTTTATGCCGAAACCTATCATTAATAAGATCATTCGTTCGATTAGAATAATATATCATATCAGATAGTACTGCTATTTGCAGTCAACACATAACCTAATTACATTGGCACATAGTTTAACAGTCATTGATTCACTAACAAACACATATCTAGTCAAACTATCTAAGTCTAGATCAATTTCTGAAATATTTCGGTGTACCGATGGCTTTATCGGATAATTATCGAGTCTAAGACTCTATTATGTATTTTAATGATTGTAATTATCAGTCATATTATTTTTAAATGACTAATAATAATTTTTAAATAATTATTATAATTTATCATAATTTTTCAAACATCGGTATCATTATTAAATGATTTAAATATTAAATAATTCTATTAACATTAATATTTAATTAATATTAAATTATTAATGAAACCATTACCAAAATATTAAAGTTATTTATAATAAATTAAAATATTTTTAAAGTATTAATATTACCCTTAAATGATTTTTAAAACATTTAAAGTCAATTTTAAATAATTATCATTAATATTTAAATATTAATGTATTATTTATCAAAATATTAAAAGTCATTAATTATAACTTGAGATATTTTTAATTCTTTATATCATTTTAAATGATTTTAAATTAATAAAACCATTTTTAAACTATTTATTTAATATAATTATTAAATAAGTTTAATATCATTAATATTAAATTATTAATGAAATTATCCTTTAAATATTAAAAGTTATATTTTCTAACTTAAAATATTTTAAAACTTTATTTTTATTTAATATGATTTTTCTAATACAAAATAATTTTTAAATTAATTTATTTAATATATTTATTAAATAAATCTAATATCATTAATATTAAATAATTAATAAAATTTGCTTTAAAATATTAAAAGTTATATTTTATAACTTAAAATATTTTTAAATATCTTATTAGCATTTAAAATGATTTTAATATAATAAAATCATTTTTAATTAATTATTTAATGCATTTATTAAATAATTTAAATATCAATAATATTCAAATAAATACTAATATTTATCAAAAATATGTCAAATTATTAAAAGTTAATTTTTATAACTTCAAATTATTTTTGTAATTTTTAGAAATTATTTTCTATTTTTAAATAATTTTTAGAAATTAAATTAATTAATTTTAATAAGTCTGTCGCTAAAGCCCTTTGGCGACAGAAAGTGTCGCCTTAGGTGTTCTTGAGGCTCAAGAACATTGAAAGTCAGTTATCGAGTTAGCTTGTTTGACCATGATTAATTTTGAACCTATGATGTTTCTAGGTGTTCTAGAGCTTTGATCTTGTAGTACTGATGTATTACTACAAGAACAACAATAAACTGGGTCAAACAACATCATAATAGCAAGTTATAATCCTGTAAACTAGATGTCAGAAGTGTTCATCATGTTTCTTGGCTGCCCAGAAAAGCTAGTCATGGCCGGTCAACGCTTTTCATGGCATTATATTATGAAATCTGTTCATTGTAAAGGTGTTCTAGACGTCGGGCTGTGTAAAGTAACTATCAGGGTATCTAGTTTGATCATGGTTCAAGCCTAAACATCATTAATAAGAAAGATCTAAGCTTCAGAAAATCGTGTCAGAGGTTGTTCTTCATTTCTTGGTTTTCCAGAAATGAAGAACAGATTGAGTGTGCATGTTTGGGCTTCCACTACTTGTTGTTAGTGTCGACGTCAGGATTTTTGAGTGTCCCTTTTCGTTACTTGTTATTTGGTGTTCTCATGTTAATGTGAGATTTGTTTGAAAAAACAAGTGAAAAAGGTACGACATGTATAATGTCGACGATTTGACTTTAAAGAGTCGTCAGTTGGTGTTTTAATTTGGTTGCACTAACGAATCAAAAAGGTTTGCACATTGACCCGAAGATTTGACAATCGCTAAACGTCTCAATAACCGATATTCATTTTGGGTCCGGGGGCTTGATTATGCGGAGGGAAGGTGTTAGGCACCCACCGACATCCGTGTTACCACGGTGACCGCCACTTTTTAAAGAAACTGTTATATGAATGTGTGTGTGTGTGTGTGTGTGTGGATCAATGTGCAATTATTTAGAAGTAGTGATGTACCTCATTCGCACCTATATACATAGGGTTTGAATTTATGAAAAAATTTAGTTTTTAACAAGATATAGCAATGAAGTTTTATAAAAAGAGGTTTTTCAAACCCTGTGCTTAATAGCAATTGAGGCCTTTAATACTTCCATTTTATTATTAAATGTTCGGCTTGTTTGCTTTTATTTTCGAGATGCGAAGCATTCTCGAGAAAATAATATACAGCAGTGCCAAACTCCTCACGGGCATGACATCCATCCAAGGAAATTCAGACACTATAAAATAATGTACAAGCTGCTTACAGCTAAAAAACGTCCATCATGGGAACCGAATCTAGATTCAATGGGCTGAATCTGTGATCACATGATTCATAGGCTCACATGATACTGTAATTTGAATGAAAAGCAGTAAGCAGTTATATATATAAAACCTGTAAATATATATATATATACAGACATGATCAACCACCACGAAGCAACTCCATGGGGGATCGGAAATGTAAATATATAAAAGCGATAAGTATATATATATATGAACATGATCAACCATCACGAAGTAAACTCCAGGTGGGACGAAATGTAAATAAAACTGTAAAAGCAATCAACTGCCACGAAGTAAACTCCGAAAGCGTGACGAAATATAAATAAAAGTCAGTAAAAGGCCACGGAGGAAACTCCATGCCTAATGAAATGTAAATATATATATATATATATATATGTATATATATATATAAGCGATAAGAAACGACCGATGTGAATCAAGGCTCATCGGATATGTCCTAAGAACAATTATATATATATATATATATATATATATATATATATAGTAAAATGCAATGATGTAAAATCCAGGCTCATCGATATATAATACGACAACAATTATATATATAAGTATATATATATATATATATATATATATAAAAGCAGATAAACTCTCCGCATCAAGTTCAGGCTCAATCGAGGCATAACTCGATAATGTTAGTCCATATATGAAATATATACATATATAAGTATATATATACAGACAGAAATGAAAACCATGAACCGAAGTCCGTGCAAACGCACACAACACGACTCTCAATGTGTATAATAGTGTGTGCTAATATGAGAAGAAGGCTTTATAAAATGTGAGAAGGCTTACGTTGGGGTGCGCCAAAGTAGACTTCTATGACTTTATATGGATAAACACTCGGCTCATTTGGATAAAAAAGATAGCTATATGTGAGCTAACAGATGTTTATAGAAGAGGAAACACTCAATAGGGGTGTATACAGAATAAAATGGACAGAGCTTCCTCGCCTTTTTCTCTCCCTCTCTTCTTCAAATGGCTTACCCCAAGGCTCATATTTATAGACTGATGGCCACAGGTACACCTGCGGCAGCCGTGGTTGTACCTACGGCTGGTCGTGATGCATCCGAGCCTTACGGGTCCCGTAGTCTCGAAGTACGTGCACTCGTGCACTGTAATGTTTGCTCGAACTTACAGAACTTCAATCCGAGCATCCGAACAAGGTATATCTGACCTTCTTCGGACCGCTTGTGTCGAGAGTTACGCAATGACATGGATTAGAGGTTGTACGAAGTCAGGAAGAGGGGTCCATGCCCATGGTCTTCAAGCTTCAAATTCTATCCAAAGTACTGTCATGCGTAATAGTCACTCAGGATTGTTACTCATCGGTTCTTGTGGGACATTGTTGTATGTATGTATGAAGTGTTGAGACGACGCACAAGTGTTGAAGGGGCAAGATGACGTTTGACTCTTCGCCGGGGTTATCGCCGGTTTGAGTTAAAAGCAGACATTGCTCAGGGTTTCATCTGAGATTGGACTACTTGATGGTATGCTGCGATATTATCTTGTGAAAGAAAACGTTGAGGCTGTAAGATGACGTTTTAACTCTTCATCGGGGTTATCGCCAGTTTGAGCTGAAAGCAGACGTTGCTCAGGGTTATATCTGAGAGTGGTCTGCTTGTTTGTATACCTCACTGTCATCTGTGGGTGTGCCTGTCTGCCCATTGTTAGCTCCGAGTTTGAGGTATGAGTGCCTCGGCAGGAGGTTTGAGCTTGAAGCTGATCACATGTATTTGAAACAAGCATTTCCGGAGTTATCGCCGGAACTGCAATGGCATCCCTTGGGGCTATCAACAAGGATGGAGTCGCTACTCCCAGTGTTGTTTCTGGAACTAGAACTGAGCATCGCGGTGTTGTCGCCGAGACAGAAATGTCCTCTCCGGTGTTGTTGCCGGTCTTTTGACCTGCGCACCTCGGGGTTATCTCCGAGATTGGAAATGACATTCCTGGTGTGTGTTTCGGGTTTGAGATAAAGTTTCCGGTTTGTGTTCTAGGTTGGAACTGAACTTCCGGTAGTATCCGGAATGGATGTAAGCTATCTTCCAGGGTCATCTCCGAAAGACGAATCTGCCCTCCTGCAATGTTAGTAAAAAGCATGCAAAAAATTTTGAGTGTCTACAGATGCCCCTCTTTATCATATTCATGCAATGCAAGGCATGGATAGGATAAAGAATTTTAGACACTTGAATTGCAAGCAAGATAAACATGATGTTAAATGCAGTAACATGATACAAATGTATGTAGCATGATTGCCAGGTAATCCTGTTGGGATGACAATCAGTGATGGCTTGGACATGCGATCTAAGTCATCAAGGATGTTGACATTGGGGCTATCACCAAAGTCTTGAATCCTAGACATTGGCTTATATTCCATAGAGGTACCTCTTGTGTGTAAGAGATCTGTGGGGATAAAGCTTTGTCTGTTTGAGGATGTGTATAACATATTCCCTCATTCTGTCGGAGTTACTGCCAATAGTTTTGTGGATGTCAAGGTTGCCCGACCTTCGTTGATGTGTGTATCACCGGATAGATCCCTGCCGGTGCATTGTCAAGGTTACTTGACCTTTATTGATGTATGTGTCAATGGTCGCATTGTGTAGTAACCCTTGCTGGGGAAGGTTGCTTCGATGGGTTTACTTGTCATCGCCTGACATAACATCAAGGTTGCTTGACCTTCATTGATGTGTGTATCAATGGTTGCATTGCGTTGTAACCCCCGTCGAGGATACGTGGATGTATCGCGTTGACCCTTCGGGGATATATTTCATCGATTGATAACTTCTAAGATTGTAACCCCAGGGAGGTTTGATATTTCGTGGTTTGGTGTTGTAACCCCCGCCGGGGATATTTAGGGTTGTGACCCTACAAATGACCACATCAAACCTTTGTGGGGTATTACCGAGCATGATCTGTGAAAGTTGAACTTATTGGTATAGTATACCCTGCATTCAGGCGAATACCAATGAGATGACGGGAGTTTAACTCTTACCGACAAGAAACCAGGATTTCCGGCTATTCCGCTCAATCGCGTAGCACTTTTATTCCTAATTTGGCCTTTTTAGCGTGTGAGATCTCCTTTGCAACTCCAATTGGAGCGAGCCGGAGGTGTGGGACCCATGTAGAAGTGCAGCAGTATACCGCGAGAGTTATAGTACACTGCAGGGAGTCCGCAGTGAGCTTGTCCAACCGCGTGCTCGTGTATAGGCAAATGGTTGCTTTCATAAGTCATTTTCAAGTTGCGCAGCGAAGGAAATCTGAGAGCTCTTCTTCAAATCTGCTGAGTTCGGGCAACTTTTTGCATATTCTGCCACCGTACAAGCGTTCTTCACTGTAATGGTAATGTATGCATTTACTTTTTTCAAGTTTCTATCCGTTGGAAAATGACACACCCTTTCTGAGGTGATTTGGAGACTTTTTGTCCAGATATTATGGATCCGGATCAACCGAGCAGTTCCCGCAAGACCACTTCTTGTGTATGGAGGAGAGCTTCTGAAGAGCCTCAACGCCATTCTGTTAGACAGCCCCGTCGTTTAGTGGAGGCGGTGATACGTCCTATTTGGGTTGACGTGCCGAATGTCAAGGACGAGGAGGAGGATGTACCGATCGAGGTTCCTGCTCTTGATGTACGTGTTCCCCATAGGGAATTTCCAGGTATTTAAATGATGAACCCAGATTTTCTGGGTGACTTGAGTAGGCATCCTTCACAATACCTGCACGTAAACGAGGTATGAAGTTAGATCTTTAATCTTCCTTATTTCCTATTGATGAGGAGTCAAGGATTTTGATGGTGATCTGCATTTGATGTAGGTTCATGGCTTCACACAGCCTCGAGGGAACTGGTTTAGTATCCACTCTATGTATTACGCTTTGCATGATAACTACAAAGCGATCGTCCATGGCTAGGGATTTGGGATGTTCTTCTCCATTCTACCCTGTCGCTGTCCCTAAGGTTACCTCAGGGCATTGTCTAAGCGGTGGTTTCACCAGACTTAGTCACTCCATTTGCTGGACTGTGAGGTGATGATGACGCTAATGGATTGGTGGTTTATCACAGGTAAGGAGTTTGGAGGGGCACCATTGCCTTGCATGGCGGATATCACCCCTACTGCCTTCAGATCCTTGTTGGGAGTTTCGGCGGAGGTGCTCAAGGGCAAGACTGTTCGTACGGGTCCTTTGAGCGTAGATGCTATGAGCGAGCTGTTGAGTGATCCCATACCCAATGATGTGAGAGTCAGGGATTGCATTCTTCGGCGATTGTTCCTGATGATCATTAGGGGCTGCTTCATATCAGATATAATTCCTCTACGGTGTCCTTCGCTTTGATCAGCGCCACTCAACACATGGACCGTATAGGAGAGTATGATTGGGGTTCCTACACCTTTGCCTAATTCATCAGGTGAATGCGCATGCGATCGCAGGGCTTGACCGAGGCGTGGTTAGGATTCTACCCATTTCTGCTGGTGAGTGTTTCTCTTGTCTTTTCCCATGTATAGGTTAAGAGTGTTGACTGACAGCAGATGTTTGCCTTTGTGTTGGCAGTTTTGGGCCTATGAGAGGCTTCCATGTTTGCGTCCTGTGAGCGTGTTAGGTTTAGACACCTATCCATTAGGACAAAGATGGCATCATTCCATACTGGCGGAGGTCCTTATTCCTGAGGGTTTCATTCATTGTCGCCTACAGTTGGAGTTGTTGACAGCCGATGTCATCACATGGGTTCCCTACTCTGGAGAGCATTTAGGAGTTGGATTTGAGCATGGGTACCCGACTGGAGTAGAGTATGTCATTTCCACTCGCAGGATTCCTCTGTTTACAGATGGAGGATAGGAGCTCTATTTAGGAGAGCGTGCTATCAGGAGCACTACATGAGAGATTCGTATGCCGATCTTGCCTCCTGTCAGGCGTTATTGGCCTATTTTGCAGTCACCCGTCATTGACATCCCATTGATGGGGATTGACGATTTTACATTGTAAGAGGGCCCCTGGTCTCAGGAGAAGTTCCAGCATTGGTGGATCCCTCAAACTATTGGAGCTCAGACCCGCGCCACATAATTTATGGGGGATATGGTTCCAGGATCCGTGATGATGACGGAATGGCTAGCCTGTGTCAGAGATCCGACTCATGTGACACAGATTGATAGATTGACTTGGCAGCTGGACCGGACACATCTCTTCATTCGGCATTTGGGCAGAGATCCTTCAGGGGTAGATACTTTTGATCCTTCCAGCTCTGGCGCTGACCCCTCAGGTGACCCATATGGCTTTGCCGGTGCAGATCCTCCATTGTATCTGCCTGACATCCCTATAGATAGAGATCCAGTGACTCAGGAGGAGTTACATCAGGTGGACAGTATCGATGATGTGGACATCGACACCATTGACTTTTCTGAAGTATTTCTCGTTATCTCTTTTGATAGGCCTCTATTAGCTACTGGGTAGCTTCGCCCCATTCTTGCTATATCTTTTGATATGCCTCTGTTAGATGTTGGGTAGCTTCTCCCCATTTCCCTGTATTTTAGCTGTATAGAGATGTATTAGATTATGATATACTTAGGAATGTATGTATAGTTTTCATTCCCTATATCATATTGCCATCTATTGTATCATGCATGTTATTATGTTATGCATATGTATGTATGTCCAAAGATATTCAACATTGACCATGGATGGTCTTATGACACGGCCCGTACAGATGTCTTCTTCGACAGTTAGCTGTATTGATCATATCCCACCATTTTTTGTGGTATCTAGTATGCGTCATGGTATGATAGTATATCACCGTCGATATGGTGATCGTAGATGATTTCTCATGAAGATACTATGACCTGATGATGTTTGAGTTCCCACAGATTTGTAGAGGGTATGCTAGAAACCTTTGGGTATCGGACGAAGCGTGTTTTTCGGTTTGGGACCCAAGAGTTGACTCTACTTTGGAGGAGTATGCATGGTTGACGATCTTTGCCATTGGCGATGACCTTGCGTGCATATATAATTATCGGAGACATGAGTAGACGATTCATGACCCTCACCGGATTGAGGCGTGAGAGTGGTACAAGAGACGAGATTACATCCAAGCCACGTGATATCCAGTAACTTTTCTGTTTGTGATTTGGCTCTGAGGATAGTTATGCACGGCATTCTGGGGATTTCACCACACCGGAGGATCACTAGCGTTCAGCCAGGGTGGATGTACTGCTTTTGTGTGTATTATCATACGTCTTCATGTGACGGTACATGGATAAGCTGGATATCGGTGTCATTATGGCAGTGAGAGCTCTCAGGGAGGGTCATACCATTGTACCAATGATCATTGCAGAGACTCTGAGGTCAGCTACATACATTGCACTTATTCGGCGGGGAGTTTACTGGTAGCTTCGGTTATCTTTGTCAGACGTGTGGTTTATGTCACACTCAGAGGCCATTAGCACATTTAGACGGCAGGGGTTTTGTTTTACCCATGACATAGCCATGTCATACTCCTTTCAGCCTACGGAGTGCACAGATGTTGCATCGTGGTCAGCTTTCCTGGCCGGGATTAGGGATCCGTTTGCCATATTGTCGTGTTCAGGGCTTAGCTCACCCTAAGATTGAGGGGCATGATTACTTACCACCCACTGGCCATGATGTGTCAGTTTGGTCAGTTTCAGGATTTTCATCCTTTTGAGGTGGCAGTGAGTCAGCGCTTCACTTCACATCATTTATTAGCGGAGGATAGATCCAGGTTGTATGCCTGTTGGGATCTATGAGAGTTAGCTGGATTTTCTGTCCGTCATCTGGGTTGTTCTGCAGAGTATTCCGCATGGATGGAGACAGAGACTGCATCAGTTGCGGTAGTATCCACAGTTCAAGAGACTGATTTTGACGATGAGGAGCCTATAAAGGAGGCTGATATTCCCACCGATGACTTGACTGCTAGGCTATCAACATTTATGAAGGATTCTCCCACCCCGAGTGCCACTATTACCTAGTATTCGGCACAGTATTTGGAGCAAAGCTTACATCTGATGACCTATGATAAAGATCAGGCTCGGGTCGCGATGTTGACAGCTCTTGATGAGAGAGATATTGCTCTGTTAGAGAGGGATGAGGCTAGATCAGCCAGGGATGCATTGATTGCGGAGCGGGATGCCGCCTTATCTGGTAGGGATGTGGCCATTGCAGACAACACTTTAGTGAGATCCCAGATGACTGTTAGTCTTGCCGACATGAGTGCTTACATTGATGAGCATTATGCCACCATGCAGTTAGCCTCTGATCTGCTAGCTCGTGTAGATACCCTTGGGCAGGAGCTTGCAGTGCTACCTCCATCTTTAGAGAGGGATGCTATGTTAGATCTGATAGTCCGCATACATACAGATCTGTAGATAGATTTGTATTTTCCTGTACAGACTTGCTTAGCCATTTTGTCATGTACAACACATATGTATATATCAAACAGTATTATGTATGGCAGGGAAATATATTTTGATTCACTTCCCTTTTAGTTATGCCTTGATACTTGCTTGATATTTGCCTGTTTCTTAAGGGCC
This sequence comes from Panax quinquefolius, assembly GCA_020205615.1. NCBI lineage: Eukaryota > Viridiplantae > Streptophyta > Magnoliopsida > Apiales > Araliaceae > Panax > Panax quinquefolius. The sequence continues at coordinate 58,541,930 of CM035173.1, forward strand.
TTGTGATCTTGATGCATTCTAAACTTATCCTTGATAGATGGACATTGAGACATCGCAAGATCTCTTAGAATGGATCATTGATTTCTGTATATCCCTACCATCTTTGGTTTCTTGGGATTGGTATCTGTATGGAAAAGTGGATAGGAGGGTGGTTTCTTCCTCTTTGAGATTTACCTTACCACAGATGGTCGCCAGTACTTCTATTTGTGAGAAGCCTAGTTAATTCCATCTCTTATGGGTTGGTATTGCTCTTTGAGGCACGATCGCAGCTTAGATGGTCATCGAATCTTCTACTTGTGAGAAGAGGTTGGGTAATTCAATCCCTTTGATCTGAAACCGATGAAATGTGGTGAATTGAAGGTTGATCCCAAAGATCTGAGTGTGACAAGAAGTTTTGTTCGGTAGGGGTTAGATCGAACCATAAATGGTCGCCTCGTACTCTATTGAAGAGGAGATTAAGTCTGCGTAGTTCAAACCTGGTGTAAGAGGTTCAACGCTGAATGTGAAAGGCAGATAGAAGTAGAAGTTATTTTTGTTGTTTTTTGTGAAGAAAGGGTAGAAATGTTTTTGTTGTTTTTTGATGTTTCGACCGGGCCATATAACATATGGTTGCCTACGTACTCCTATTGAAGAGGAGATCAGGTCGACGTAGTTCTCTCCTCAGGACGAATCGCAGATGAAGAGAAATGTGAATCCTATGTGCAGGCTATACTACGGGGAAAAGAAAGTTTGATCCCATAATGGGGATAAACTGCAGGTGTGGAAAAAGTTTGATCCCGTCTTCAGGACAAACTGCAAGCACCGAAAAGTTTAATCCCGACTTCAGGATAAACTGCAAGTGTGAAAGGTTCAATCCCGTCTTCAGAAAAGTTTGATCATTATATGAAAGGTTTGAACTGAAGTGAAACCAGGCTGCTGGTTTGAAGTGTATGTTTCCCTGAGGGGCAGAAGAGTATATAAAAAGGCAAGGGTTCAAAACCGGAATGACTGGTGATTTGATGATCAAAACCAGGATGTTTGTTTGATGGTAACTTCAGACATAGTACCATTTCACGGTGTCCGAGTTGATAAGCTGTGAAAATTCATCACCATCCATTTCATGTAGTCTGAAAGCTGTCAATACCTCCTTGACAACAAATGGGCCTTCCTAGTTAGGAGCAAATTTTCCCTTAAATTGATCTTGGTTATCAATGATCTTCTTTAAAACCAAGTCATGTTGTTTGAACTTCCATAGTTGGAGTTTTCTGTTGTAGGATCGTGCGATCCTTTGTTGATATAACTGACCATGGAAGATAGTCACGGTTCGCCTTTCATCTATTAGAGACAATTGGTGATACCTGTCTTATACCCATTGATCTTCATCTAACTGAGCATCCATCAACACTCTGAGGGATTCCATTTCCACCTCTATGGGGAGCACTTCTTCCATCCCATAGGCTAATGAGTAGAGGGTTGCCCCAGTGGAAGTTCACATGGAAGTTCTATAGGCTAATAAAGTCAGAGGCAAGAGGTCAGACCATCCTTTGTGATTGGCAAACATTTTATGCATGATCTTTTTGATGTTTTTATTAGCCGCTTCAACAACACCATTCATCTGTGGACGGTAGATGACGGAGTTGAGGTGTTTGATGTGGAATTTTCTGCATAACTCCTCCATCATTTTGTTGTTGAGGTTCTTAGCATTGTCTGACACAATGACCTCTGGTTGTCCATATCGACAGATGACATTGTTTCTGATGAAAGCAATGATAACTTCTTTAGTAACCCTGGGGAAGGAGGTTGCTTCTACCCATTTGGTGAAGTAGTCGATCATGGTGAATATGAATCGATGTCCATTACTGGCTTTAGGCTCGATGGGCCCGATCACGTTCATTCCCCACATTGAGAAGGGCCATAGCGAACTCATATTGTGGAGTTCCCTTGGAGGGGCGTGGATAGCATTCCCATGAATCTGAATTGATAGCACCTCTTGACGTGATCATCACAGTCAGCTTTGAATGTAAGCCAATAATGCCTTGTCCTGAAGATCTTCTTGACAAGTAGGGGTTCGTTCATGTGAGGGCCACATACTCCACCATGGATCTCATCCATGAGTCTCTGAGCTTGGTCTTTATCTAGACATCTGAGGAGACCTAATCCAGCATCTCTTTTGTAGAGTGCATCTCCGCTCAGGTAGAATTTCATAGCAAGTCGATGAATCCACCTCTTCTCAATTAGGATCGCCTCAGCGGGTGTATATCCATCTCGTAGATACTCCTTGATGGATTGATACCAAAGGTTATGGATGGGAGGTAGTTCATCCAATACTTCTCCAACATAATTCCCATAGACTGGGGCTTTTTGCAGAGAAAACGTGATGCTTGACATGTTTTCCTTGTCAGGTATATAAACCTAGGAGGCCAACATTGCTAATGCATCTGCAAAATCATTCCTATTATGAGGAATGTGTAAAAAGGAGATTTCTTCGAACTCCAAAGCCATTTGTAGAACTTGCCGATGGTAAGGCATCAAATGTAATTCTTTGGTTTGATAGATTTCTGTGGATTATTTGATTACCAATTTAGAATCCCCAAAGACAGTTAATCTCCCGACGCCCACTGAACGAGCAAGTTTTAGCCCCATGATACAGCCTTCATACTCAGCTGTGTTGTTGGTGCTGACAAACTATAATTTGATGGCGACGGGATACTGCTCCCCCGTATCGGATATTAGAACTACTCCAGCTCTAGAGCCTTCTACGTTAACAGCTCCATCAAAATACATTTTCCACGTACGGCATGTATCGTACTGATGTTGTAGTTGAACTGTCATTACCCCCTCATCGGGGAAGTATATTTCCAAGGGTTTGTAGTCCCCTGCAGGTGCGGCGGCCAGATGATCCGCAATTCCTTGACCTTTGATAGACATTTGCGTCACGTAGACGATATCAAATTGTTGTAGGATCAACTACCAGCTGGACAGTCGGTAATTCAGTATGAGTTTACTGAACACATACTTGAGAGGATCCACGTAGGATATGAGATGGGTTGTGTGACCATGGAGGTAACGTTGTAACCTCATGGAAGCCCATGCTAAAGCACAAAAAGTCTTCTCAATCAGAGTGTACTTATGTTCACTGGCGATGAATCTTTTGCTGAGGTAATAGATAGCTCGTTCTTGGCCTCTATCGTCTTTTTGCCCCAGCATACAGCCCATGGCATTGTCATTAATGAACAGGTGCATGAACAGGGGAACATCATCCATGGGAGGTACCAAAACAGGAGCGTTAACCAGCTACTCTTTAATGGTAAGGAAGACTTTCTAACACTCATCGTTCCATTTCATGGAGGAGTTCTTCCTTAATAGCTTGAAGATAGGCTCACAGGTTGTTGTGAGTTGAGAAATAAATCTGCTAATGAAGTTGATTCTTCCCAAAAATCCCTGTGACGCCCCCAAAATTAGGTATACGTCACCCATCTTGGGTCGCCACTTACATGGTACAGAATTTAAATACAACTTACTAATATAAGCGTAGGTATACAATACGACATAAAGCGTGAGTTTGAATACAAATATTGTCTACTAGATATTAAACAAACTCAAAAGGAGTCCTCATTACAATTATTATCACACTATTTCACAGAATAGTGAGTACTACTAATGCTATCCTCACGAACCATTACTCCGTTCCCAGACTTCGTCCCAACTATATTCTTATTTCTGAAGAGAACGAAGGAAAGAAAGGGTGAGCTCAACTAGCCCAAAGAAGAAATATTATAACTAAGATAATGCGTAATAAATTATCAATAGTCTTCAACAATGTTAAACCGATAAAATACAATAGACAACCAGTTTTTAGCTGCGGCTTTAATATCTAATCCATTAAAAGAGTCAAGTAGAAAATAAAGTCTACTATCTTTTAGGTTTTAAAAGGTTTTCATAAATTTTTATCACTAAGACTCAGTTTAATGAATAAACCACAATATCTAATCATCCATGTACCACGGTCAAGGATTTTCATCAAATTATCAATGGTCATGACTATACCGAATCACCCCTGGTCATAATCATACCAAAAACTATCCATCACTGCATTACAGGCCACTGAGGACTTTTATCACATCATTTATAACAAGACATGATTATACCAAATGATCCCTGGTCATAATCATACTAAATTCATCTATCTACGTAAGCCAAAGATAACATAATATAACATGAGGATGATGACAATGACATAATAATTCAATAAAACAAGTTCACGAATTAATTTATTCAGGAACTAATAACGTCCAAATTGTCAACATGATCTTTGCTTTGTAGAGTAAAATTCAAGAATGATCGGAAGAATATTTCCATGAAAAGATCTTTGGATGAAACGCAAATATCAAGAATATTCTACTAATTTCATGGAGTATAGAAGTCAAAGTTTTAACCAACTAGGTATAATAAAGAATGGAATAACAAAGGAAATCACCATGCATGTGGTACTTAGCATGACGAGTTATTCCAACGTAATAATAATAACGAGAACGAGTCGGTGAAATTCACACCGCAAGCGGGATGTTCCAACGAGAATAATAAAGATGGAACCCGGATCCGGTGTAAAACACACGATAGGATATTCCAACGAGAATGATAAAGATTTTAACCAGTCCGTGTAAAACACACGCAGCGGGATGTTCCAAATGTAATAATAATAAAGATTTTAACCAGTCCTGTAAAACACACGCATGTGATGTTCCAATGAATAATAGAAGAATGTCACCAAGTATAGGGTAAACCACGTATCTGATTATGTATAGGATATGCATGCGTATCTGAGGTTATTCCAATGAAATAATAAAGAATGGAATAACGAGGGATTTCACCAAGTATAGGTATGCCATGCGTACACAAGTTATTCCAATGAATAATAAAGAATGGAATAACAAAAGTTCTCTTCATGAATAAGAAAGAATAACACCCTTTACGAATACAACAAATAATATCCCTTACCTTAGAAGAACCAATATTGGAAAAGTGAAATAGCGAGAATACTTTTCTTCTTTCTCTCTATATTTTCTCTCTCTGAGAGTTTCAATGAATTCATAAGAAATAATGAAGGAATGAGCTTTCTATTTATAGAAAAAAGCGAGGGTGGCTCTTGGTCTTAACGAAGGGTCAAAATGACTCTTGGTAATATTGAAGAGACAACTACTATTTACTTAAGGGTAATTAACCCTTGGAACAATCAAGAGACAGAGTTAACTCTTGGTAATATTCAAAGGGACAACTACTATTTGCGAAGGGATAATTACTATTGATTTAAGGTAATTACTATTGATGAAGGTAATTACTATTGACGAAGGTAATTACTATTCACAAAGGTAATTACTATTATTGAAGGTAAATACTATTGACGAAGGTAATTACTATTCACAAAGGTAATTACTATTCACAAAGGTAAATACTATTGACGAAGGTAATTACTATTCACAAAGGTAATTACTATTCACAAAGGTAAATACTATTGACGAAGGTAATTACTATTCACAAAGGTAATTACTATTCACAAAGGTAAATACTATTGACGAAGAGACTCTTAGATGAGTACATATGGGCCCCCCATAAAATAATCAAACTTACCACAAACGTCTCATAATAGACTCTTTATATACATCAAGGATTGAAAAAATATTACCACAAATCATTTTATTTTTAATCAACACATATTTAATCTTTCAACAATTATTAATCATTTATAACTTGTCGTCTCAATTAATAATATAACATATTATACATATGATACTGTGACAATAATTGAATCAATAATATAAGACATATGATGCAGTAATTACTGTAGCTCTCACGTATGCATCAATAATCAATACCGTGGTGTACTACTTATGCAACCATGCAGATTCTTTGTACTTTTACTCTTGGGGTAGTTCAACGGTTTTAACGGTAACACCTCTGCTGCCGTTATTTTTATAGAAAGATAATTTTGTTGTTTTTTAACTAACTACGATGATACTTCCTATTTGGGGTCCACCAATGATTGAGTAGTCGTCTGAATATTCCCCGAACAAAAATAATATTCCCAACCAAACGAATATTTTATAACAACTTGCTTACTTTGCAAAATTTATAAATATTACCCACAACTATAACATTATATCAAATTTATTCCATAATATTCAAAATAATATTTATAGAAAATTTATCTTTATTTATAAAAGCTTGGGTCTTACAACCTCCCTTCTTATGAAATTTTGCCCTCGAAATTAGAATGCGTACTGATATGATAAAGAGGTGAGGATACCTTGAATACCTTTATCGTTAAAAATATTAAATTCACCTTCGCAATCCGCCAAAGATATTCATTAACAATTCATCTTTTGCACTACGGGCCAAAATATACAATCATAAAACCAATAATCTTTGAGGCGCGACTTAATAGTATCACGACCACGAATTATCTATGCACTTTTTGGCCAAGGATATTCGTGTTTTCAATTACTGATCATGATTATACCGAATAATCCTTGGTCATAATCATACCAAGTCTATCAATGCACTACTGACGAAAGATGACTTTTACCACATCCATGAATTAATATTTAATTCTTTGAGACTCATTTCAATAATTAATCCATATCATCGAATCATCCCCGCACTACTGAGCCAAGGATATTCATTAGTATCAAGACCACGAATTATCCATGCACTACTACCAAAGATAATCGTGTATTCATTAGAATCACGACCAAAAATTATCCATGCACTACTGACCAAAGATAATCGTGTATTCATTAGTATCACGACCACAAATTATCCATGCACTACTGCCGAAGATAATCGTGTATTCATTAGTATCGCGATCACAAATTATCCATGCACTTTCTGACCCAAAGATAATCGTGTATTCATTAGTATCATTACCACAAATTATCCATGAACTACTACCAAAGATAATCGTGTATTCATTAGTATCACGACCACAAATTATCCATGCACTACTACGAAAATAATAATCGTGTATTCATTAGTATCACGACCACAAATTATCCATGCACTACTACCAAAGATAATCGTGTTTTCAATTACGGTTATGATTATACCGAACAATCCACGGTCATAATCATACCAAGTCCATCTATGCACTACACAGCCACGAGATGACTTTCAACATAATATAAACATGAGGATAATGATATAAAGAATCAATCAAATGAGATAAAGGATAAATATTAAACATTTATAATATAATTTATCCGAGATTCAAGAATATCCCCATGTTATCAATCACTTAATAATCTCATAATCTAATATCATTAATATTATAACAATATTTTAATCACTTCTTAAATTTATAAACAATTTATCTCAATTGTTTACGCTTTACCATATAATGCATTTAATCATTAAAAATGCCATACTCATAAGATATCATCACCAATTATCAAATCCTCAAAAAAAAAATATGCATTTACTCTATATAGGATTCTCTAGCCATAAAATCCTATTTTCAACTTTGTTACTTCACATAACATATTTAACTCATATGTTCGTAACTAAACTATTTTCATGAAAAATACCAAATCAGTCCCAAAAATATTTCTTTTCTGGGATTTAGCATAATATAGTCCCATAATGAAAATATATTTTTCTCGGAATTTTTAAAATTCATTTACTATTTTTCAAAAATCAATTTCTAATTAATTCCTTAAGAAATTTGCTACATCAAGTTTAACTCCAAAAATTCCCAAATTTTGGCAGGACCTTACACATGTTAATGTGAGCCTCCAGTTTAAATTTCATGGTCATCGGAGTTATAGAACTCCAGTTATAGCATTTTTCGTCAAAAAAACCTAAATATTGAAATGGTCATAACTTGCTCATTTTAAGTCGGAATGAGCTCATTTTTGGACACGATGTTCTTTATACCATATACATTTATGTCCCAAAAGGCCTGAATTTTTCTCACTAATTAAGTGGCCGAAACAGCCCTTACAAAAACGTGGCAGCAGCTTTTTGGACATTTTGAAGTTTTGACTCCTTTGCTATAATCAGTCCACACGAAAATCTACAACACCTTTTTCATTGATTCCACTAGGATTAGTTAGGTAACTCATAGATCTAACTTTAGGACTTAACCACACTCAAATTCAAAATATAATAAGAGATTTGGTCAATTGAATTTCATGTTACGTTTTTCACCAAAATCTGGTTTTTAACTCCTTGTGATTTTTAAGAAACTTTCATGTTTTCACATACTAACCAACATAACTCATCATAACACTTACTAATACCACGTATACCCATGATTTTCATTAGTCCAATGCTTTTATTATGACTTTCATCATAAACCACGTAAACTGTTCATTTTATTTGAAGAAATATTTGAGGGTTTAAGAAATGGGTTTTGTACTGGGGTCAATACAAAATTCGATTTCACGCTCTAGGGTAGGCTAGGAAATCTTCAAGAATACGTCAAGAAATTTATTAATGATAGAAATATCATTCAAAATCGCTACTCTTATCCAAGACTTGGATAATACGTTACATTGATACCAACCGTGACTTTCATCCCAACTTTGGATAAAGACGTCACAATGACACCTTACATAAATGTATAGTCAAAACCTGTTTTAGAAATTAGAATCTTTGGAAAGTACTCAAGAAACCTTCGTATACATGGGAGGCCATGCTTCTAAGTTATGATAGATATCATATGGCCACAGAATTATCCTTGGTTTACCCAATAGACCCCAAAGAAAAATGAGAAGATTACTATCATATTCTTCCCAATGGTGAGTCTTCTCTTGATTTATCATTATCTCCACTGTCTCAAATTGAAATTATACTTCAAACAAACACCAAGATCATATAGGTAGTGCTCGTAAATATACTCAGCAAGTGGATGAGCACAACCCTGTCTTATGATGACACGAGGTTGTATGTCATTAGACATCTTGTATGATAGTGGCAAAACACTCTTCCAACGTTGGGTTCACCTCACCCTAGTTGATTCACCAAATATAACTACTAAATGATGACCATAGTTCTATTCCATTTATTACCCAAATTTCGACCTAGCTACACTCTTATTACACGAAAAGGAATTGTGAAGCAAAAGGGTTAATTAATATATCAAATATTATCCTATACTCCGAGAGACCAATTAAATAACAAATAAACTTAGGTAGGTCATACTAGCGAAGGAATTCCCGCCTCTCCCCTCCTAGTTCTTATCTTGCATCTTAGCCAGGATCATATCCTAAGCTCGATACCAATCTCCCAAATGTCCCATCGGTGGACAAACACCTCACATTGGTACTATCGGTTTACCCATAAAGCGGCGTCCCCAACGAAAGAGTCGGCTTGGCATCCCCCATCAACGAAGTCACCAATGAGAGGCTCGGGGCTCTTTACTTATAGCTCGATACCAACTATGACAAATGTCCCATCAGTGGACAGCACCTCACATTGGTACCTATAAGTTTGCCACCGCAGAACGGCGTCCCCTACGGAGAGTCTGGCTTCGGTGCATCCCTCATCAACAGGAAGTCACCAGATAGAGGCTCGGGGCTCTTCACTTATGGCTCTGATACCAACTGTGACGCCCCCAAAATTAGGTATACGTCACCCATCTTGGGTCGCCACTTACATGGTACATAATTTAAATACAACTTACTAATATAAGCGTGCTGTATGTAATAATACATAAAAACGTGAGTTTGAATACAAATATTGTCTACTAGATATTATACAAACTCAAAAGGAGTCCTCATTACAATTATTATCACACTATTTCACGAATAGTGAGGACTACTAATGCTATCCTCGAACCATTACTCTGCTTCTGAGGCTCGTCCCAAATATATTCTTATTTCACGAAGAAACGGTGAAAAGAAAGGGTGATCTCAACTAGCCCAATGAAATATTATAACTAAGATAATACGTAATAAATTATCAATAGTTTCAACAATGTTAAACGATAAAATACAATAGACAACCAGCTTTAATCTGCGGTATGAATATCACGATCCATTAAAAGAGTCAAGTAGAAAATAAAGTCTACTATCTTTTAGGTTTTAAAAGGTTTTCATAAATTTTTATCACTAAGACTCGGTTTAATGAATAAACCACAATATCTAATCATCCTGTACCACGGTCCAGGATTTTCAACAAATTATCAATGGTCATGACTATACTAGAATCACCCCGGTCATAATCATACCAAAAACTATCCATCAACGTATTACAGGCCACTGAGGACTTTTATCACATCATTTATAACAAGCCATGATTATTCCGAATGATCCCTGGTCATAATCATACTAAATTCTTCTATGCACGTAAGCCAAAGATAACATAATATAACATGAGGATGATGACAATAACATAATAATTCAATAAAACAAGTTCACGAATTAATTTATTCAGGAACTAATAACGTCCAAATTGTCAACATGATACTGCTTTGTAGAGTAAAATTCAAGAATGATCAGAAGAATATTTCCATGAAAAGATACTGGATGAAACGCAAATATCAAGAATATTCTACTAATTTCATGGAGTATAGAAGTCAAAGTTTTAACCAACTAGGTATAATAAAGAATGGAATAACAAAGGAAATCACCATGCATGCGGTACCGATGTAGGCAAAGTTATTCCAATGAGAATAATAATAACGTAACCGTGTCGTGAAATTCACACCAAGCGGGATGTTCCAACGAGAATAATAAAGATGGAACCGGATCCGGTGTAAAACACACGATAGGATATTCCAACGAGAATGTTAAAGATTTTAACCCAGTCCGGTGTAAAACACACGAGCACGTGGATGTTCCAATGAATAATAATAAAAGACGGAACCGGTCCTGTGTAAAACACACAAACAGGATGTTCAGCAAGAATAATAGAAGAATGTCACCAAGTATAGGGTAAACCACGATATCTGATTATGTATAGGGTATGCTGGCGTATCTGAGTTATTCAATGAATAATAAAGAATGGAATAACGAGAGGATTTCACCAAGTATAGGGTATCATGGCGTATACAAAGTTATTCAACGTAATAATAAAGAATGGAATAACAAAAGTTCTCTTCATGAATAAGAAAGAATAACACCCCTTACGGGTACAACAAATAATATCCCTTACCTTAGAAGAACTGAATATTGGAAAAGTGAAATAGCAGAATACTTTTCTTCTTTCTCTCTATAGTTTCTCTCTTTAGTGTTTCAATGAATTCGTAAGAAATAATGAAGGAATAAACTTTCTATTTATAGAAAAACTGAGGGTGGCTCTTGGTCTTAATGAAGGGTCAAAATGACTCTTGGTAATATTGAAGAGACAACTACTATTTGCGAAGGGTAATTAACCCTTGGAACAATCAAGAAGGCGCTTAACTCTTGGTAATATTGAAGGGACAACTACTATTTACGAAGGGGGTAATTACTATTACTATTGATTGAAGGTAATTACTATTGGCGAAGGTAATTACTATTCACAAAGGTAATTACTATTGACGAAGGTAAATACTATTGACGAAGGTAATTACTATTCACAAAGATAAATACTATTGACAAAGGTAATTACTATTCACAAAGGTAATTACTATTCACAAAGGTAAATACTATTGACGAAGAGACTCTTAGATGAGTACATATGGGCCCCCCATAAAATAATCAAACTTACCACAAACGTCTCATAATAGACTCTTTATATACATCAAGGATTGAATAAATATTACCACAAATCATTTTATTTTTAATCAACACATATTTAATCTTTCAACAATTATTAATCATTAATAACTTGTCGTCTCTATTCATAATATAACATATTATATGACGATGATCTTTGTGACAATAATTGAATCAATAATATAAGAGATATGATGCATTAATTCTTGTAGCTCTCACGTATGCATCGATAATCAATACCGTGTACTACTTGTGCAACCACGCCAGACATCGTACTTTTACTACTACCGGGTAGTTCAACGGTTTTAACGGTAACACCTCTACTAGTTATTTTTATAGAAAGATAATTTTGTCGTTTTCTAACTACGATAATACTTCCGTTGTGGGGTCCACCAATGATTGAGCCGTCGTCTGCGAATATTCCCCGACAAAAAAAAATATTCCCCACCCAACGAATATTTTATAACAACTTGCTTACTTTGCAAAATTTATAAATATTACCCACAACTATAACATTATATCAAATTTATTCCATAATATTCAAAAATAATATTTATAGAAAATTTATCTTTATTTATAAAAGTTGGGGTCTTCTGATCCCTCAAATTTCCTTCTCTCAATAGAGGAATGGGCATTTCCTTAATGGATTTGGATTTTGGTAGGATCCAGTTCAATCCCTTTGTGGCTGACTAGGAAACCTAGCAACTTACCTGACTTAACACCAAAGGCGCACTTGGATGGATTCAACTTCAAGTTTTACTTACGCAACCTGTTGAAAAGTTTTCTGAGATGGTCTAAGTGGTCCTCCTCCTTTCGGGATTTGACAATGATGTCATCCACATAGATCTCTAGCTCCTTGTGAATTAAATCGCAGAAAAGAGCCATCATAGCTCGCTGATAGGTTTCCCCGGCATTGATGAGGCTGAATGACAACCATCTGTAGCAAAAGGTTCCCCAAGGCGTGATGAAAGCAGTTTTTTCACGATCTTCCTCAGCGACCATTATTTGATGGTACCCCGCAAAGCAATCAGCAAAGGAGTACAGGCCATATTGAGCAGTATTATCAATAAGAATGTGGATAAATGGCCCGGGAAAGCTATCTTTAAGGCAAGCTTTGTTCAAATCTCGGTAATCCACGCAGACTCGCACCTTTCCTCCTTGTTTAGGCACGGGAACAATGTTGGATATCCACTCTGAATATGTAGACACCATGATGATGCCAGCTTGAAATTGTATCACAATTTCTTCTTTAACCTTTAAACTCCACTCAGGTTTCAATCGCCTAAGCTTTTGCCTAACTGTCTTGGATCCTTCTTTAATGGGAAGGCGATGAAGAACAATGTCAGTGGATAAACCCACCATATCTTCATGAGACCATGCAAACACATCCTGGAATTGGGTTAATAGTGCAACCATATCATTCTGCTGATTTATGGTGAGGTCTGAACCAATCTGGATTAGCTTAAGGTTGTCTAAGGTTCCAAGATTGAAAGAAGTGGTTTGATCAAGATTGGGTTTGGGTTTGTCTGCGACCCATTCCTTAATCTCCTGAGGTGTCTCAATGTCCTCTTACATGTCCATCAAGTCTGAGTCCAACTTTACATCAAAGTTACAGCCCTTGTGGAGAGAAGGCACCTCATCAACAAGTACAGGCACATCTAAATTCAGAGTCCTGAAACAAAATATGCTTTCACTTAATATATGCAACTGTTCGATTATACAAAATTGTTAGCATGTACTTGATAAAATAACTGCTAGTACTGTAAAGGAAAATAAGCAATTAAAGTTATCTACAGGGCAGAGGGATTTTCTGCCCATTTTACCCTCGTCGACCAATGCATGGAGTGCTGCTCCAATTGTCGAGGGCAAAGTCCTGATAGACTGCAGTGACGAAAGGATCGTCATTTCCTTCCTTTTCCCGAATGATAACCATGACATCTGGGCAATCATCGTCTGGGGTGTATCTATTTGTATGTTCATCATGAACAATGACGCGTATACCTGCCATCATCAAGGCAATGTCATGTTTATGTTTCCATTCCTTTTCTTCCACTTCGGGATCAGGAATCAGCACCTCTTTTGCTTTGAGTGGTACTGGTTTAGGAAACAGCATGGCCACAACATGGGCTGGCACCTTTACTGGAGATTGTATCAACTAATGAGGTAAAGGTATAGAAAATCGTTGTGCGGCGGAAGATTGAGGAACCTGCTTGTGCTTATGAGGATTCTTGCGAGTAGAACTGGCAGAGTAGCCTAGTCCAGCTGTTCCAATTTGGCTAGTCACTTGGATAGGGTGCTTAATACCCTGCTTATCTTTAACAAGCCCTTGTCCAGGTTGATAACCCAATGACATCATTTCTTGAGTGGCCGAAATAACCTCAGCATAAATCTTGGGTATGGGAAGTGGCGCTCCAATAGAATGGTATTGCGTGGTACTCACTTCCAGAGTATGAAAACTGGCCGGTTCAACTTCTGAATTGAAGCTGATGATTGGTAGAGTTCCTTACTTAGGACATTCCAGCTTAGCGTTGACAGTGACTAGACTGTTATTGATAATGTATTTGAGTTGTTGATGTAGCGTGGAGGGAACAGCTCCAGCCATGTGTATCCATGGTCTCCCCAATAGCAGGTTGTATCCTGAATCTATTTTGAGGACATGGAAGGATACATTAAATGTATTTGGACCAATCTCAATTGGCAATTCAATTTTTCCGACGGCATTTCGTCAAGATCCATCAAAAGCTCTGATAACCGTATGGCTGCTTTGGATCCGCCTAAGATTGACATTCATCTCTACCAAGGTGGCATAAGGACATATATTTAGAGATGAGCCTCCATCTATCAAAACTCCAGTTAGCATGTACCCGGAAGATAAAACTGTAATGTGCAATGGCTTGCAATGACCGGTCCCTTTAGGCGGTATATCGTCATCAATGAAGGATATCACATTGTTGTTGAAAATGTGATCAACCAAATGTTGAAATTTTTCCACATCCACTGATTTTGGCAAGTAGGCTTCTTCCAAAACCTTCAGTAAGATCTTCCGATGTTCCTCGAAAGAGAAAACCAAGTCCAGTATAGATATCTGGTGTGGAGCTTCTCGCAAGCTTAAAACCACTTTGGCTTCATTATGACCCATAGTGTGGAGGAATTTTTCAATATTCTCCATGGGAATCTTCCCCTTTGCTTGGCAAGTAGATTTCATAACCCATTGAGGAAGATACAATGGATTATCCTTCGACACTGTAGCAGTAGTATGAGACGTGGATTCTTCAGCTTCTCCATAATTCCATGGAACTTTGTGTAAGCTGACAATAGGATGTTGTGGTCTGAAAGGTAAATAAATTGGCTCTGGTGCGGCCACTTTCAAAGGATTGTCAGCTCCTTTGAGTTGAATTGGTTGTATGGGAAATACTTTGACAGTCTCATCATCCACTTTGGATATAACTGTTACTGATCCCTTCCACTTGGTAGGATATGCATTCCCACCCATGAGTTGCACAATGTAATCATCTGCTATTTGCAGGACACCGCTATCAATAAGATTCTAAATGAGATGGCAGAGTGCCCAGCATTCTTCTATGCTGTGACCGTAAGAATGTGAATGATATTGACACACTTCATCAGAATTGAAACGTCCTAAGCGGGGATTGATTGGAGGGAGAAGGAAAGGAATTCTTCCTTCGTTGATCAATATCTGCAGTATCTCCTCCATAGATTGGCCCAAATAGGTAAATTCCCTCTGATTGGCAAAATCCCGACGGGCTTTAGCATTTGCTCTCTTCGCAACCATATCCTCCATAGCTTTGCTTTCTGAAGGTGGTGAGGAAGCATTCATAACAAAAGGAAAGAGATAGGCATGCTCCTGCCTGATTAATTGGTGTGTGACTTGATGATGGTGTGTCACCAGTTCCGCCAGTTGCTCAATTTGTTTGCAAAGAGCTTTCATCTTTTGTTCCATTGTATATTAGAACTTTTCATAATCCCATCTGTCAACACCGTCTTTGATGGTTTTGGATGACTCGCTATTAGAATTAGAACCTTGTCCAGTGCTCCAACTGTTCATGTTGACTTCTTCTTCTTTGTGTTGAGGAAGAGGGTTGTCTTGCACGTGAGGTTGATCTGGTTTTGTGACCACGATCTCACTGTTGTCTATTAAATCTTGGATCTTGTGTTTCAAGGCCCAACAATCTTGAGTATCATGTCCAGGTGCTCCGGCATAATAAGCACACTTCCGAGTAGCATTAAAACCCCTCCCATTAGGGTTGGCTGGTGGAAGAAAATGTGTAATTTTCTTCTGAGCAATCAGAAGAGAAAGAATATTCTAGAGCGAGTCCCCTAAGGGTGTGAACGTTCGAGGTCGCTTTACTTCTCCACTTTTAGGTAATGGAGGATTTGAAAATTGTGATTGAAAAGGGGAGTAGTTTCTCCTCTTCTTAGGCATGCTTTGATTGCCTTTTGGACCTTGTAGTATCAAGGAAACATCCTCCTCTTTCTTTTTATGGACCCTCTGGGGATTGTTTCCATAAGATCCGGACTGGATGTGCTCAGTAACAGCTTTAAGAGCGGCTAGGTCTTGAATTTTACCAGACTTCAATCCCATTTCAGCCATTTCTCCGTGCTTAATCATTTCAGAGAATGGTTTGCCAATACCAGCTAAGACTCTTTCATAGAAAGGAGCTTCCTGTACATCTATGAATGTAATGACCATTTCTGATTCCGTCATGGAAGGAATAACTTGAGCAGCAAGGCGCCTCCACCTTTGAGCATACTCTCTGAAAGACTCATTAGACTGTTTCTTGACCTTGGTAATTTGGTGCTAATCAGGAGCCATCTGAGATTGAAAACTGTATTGAGTGAGGAAGGCGTGAGCCAGCTCGTCCCAGCTATGGATCTTTGAGTTGTCTAATCTGGTATACCATGAAAGGGCTTCTCCAGTCAGACTTTTCTGAAACAGCTGTATTCTGAGCTTTTCATTTTCCACATAAGATCCAAGTTCTCCAATGAACACTTTTAAATGTGTATAAGGATCCCCTAATCCGTCATACTTTTCAAAATTAGGGGTTTTGAATTTCTTTGGATAATGAACACCAAGAAATACGCAAAGGTCTGCATATGAAACACTGCCATGTGTTCCAATCCATTTGAGAACACGGATAGTTTCCTCCATTTGAAGGACCTTCTTCCTGATATCACCGGTGTTTGGATCTCCTCTAAGATGGGTGTTTTCAGGGTCTTTGTTGGTCATATCCAACTGAGGTTCTAGAATTGTTTTTTCCAGACCTTGAACTCCTCTTTGTGTAGAGGATTATGTATGTGTAGGTATCTTTGTACCCAGAGTGGACTGGTGCAATTCTTTCATTAGAACAGCCAAGTCTGTAATTTTTTTACTCAATCCATCAAATTCTTTTTGGGAAACAACATTAGACTGGTCAGAAGAAGACATGATTGGCTGTAGGCTCGTGGCCTTTTTGGATTTTGAGCAGGTAACAGGCCCAATTGCTTCCCTACAAAAGACTTACGTAGTTTAGTCTTAGGGTAATGTAAATGTTATCATAACATGTTCGTTTAGGAATTTTGTCCTGCAAAACTAGTTGTTAATTGATAACATGTCATGCATGCACATATATTCTTCATATTTTCCATTACATATGGATGAACATGGAATAAAATTACAAGTAAATGCTTTTACAAGTAATTAAAAATGAAAAGTATGAAGAGACTTTCCTCCGCGTTTGGTTTATCAGAGGTTGACCTATCTTAGGGTTACTCTCGCGGCTTTTTGGCATGAAGGTTCTCAGATCATCGCAATTTACTTGACGGGAAGTTAATCCGGTCTTTCAACTGGAGCGAATCTGGGTGGTGCCTTTCCTGAGCCTCACTGGAATTATTCTTCCTACAAGTCTAGTAATCAAACACCGACAGGATAGCCTCCTGGTGGAGGAACCACACAACATACATTCACATACAACGTGTCTCACCGTTTATGCAAAATGATGACATGTGTAAAGCACTAATATCGCAGATAGATATAGTATAGTGTAGTAAGTAAAAATGCATTTGTACACATTCATCAAAAATGTAAATGCAACATTCACACACAAGCATATAACAATTTTAAAAAGCTTGTAATAGCGGCTTAAGCCCTCTTACTGGAGTCCCCAACAGAGTCGCCACCTGTCGATGTCGGGATTTTTAAGTGTCCCTTTTCGTTACTTGTTCTTTGGTGTTCTCATGTAATGTGAGATTTGCTTGAAAAAAGAAGTGAAAAAGGTCCGACATGTATAATGTTGACGATTTGACTTTAAGAGTCGCCAGTTGGTGTTTTTAACTGGTTGCACCAACGCAACCGAAAAAGGTTTGCACATTGACCCAGTGATTTGACACTGCTAAACGGGTCTGTGAAACCGAGATTCATTTTGGGTCCGGGGGCTTGATTATGCGGAGGGAAGGTGTTAGGCACCCCCCGACATCCATGTTACCACGGTGACCGCCACTTTTTAAAGAAACTGTTATATGAATATGTGTGTGTGTGTGTGTGTGGATCAATGTGCAATTATTTGGAAGTAGTGTTGTACCTCGTTCACACCTATATACATAGGGTTTGAATTTATGAAAAAATTACATTTTAAACAAGATATAGCAATGAAATTTTATAAAAAGAGGTTTTTCAAACCCTGTGCTCAATAGCAATTGAGGCCTTAGATACTTCCATTTTATTATTAAATGTTCGGCTTGTTTGCTTCTATTTTCGAGATGCGAAGCATTCTCGAGAAAATAATATAAAGCATTGCCAAACTCGTCACGGGCATGACAGCCATCCAAGTAAATTCAGACACTGTAAAATAATGTACAAGCTGCTTAAAGCTGAAAAACGTCCATCACGGGAACCGAATCTTGATTCAATGGGCTGAATCTGTGAACACATGATTCCTAGGCTCACATGATACTGTAATTTGTATGGAAAGTAGTAAGCAGTTATATATATAAAACCTGTAAATATATATATACAGACATTATCAACCACCACGAAGCAACTCCATGGGGGATCGAAAATGTAAATATATAAAAGCGATAAGTATATATATATATATATATATATATGGACATGATCAACCACCACGAAGTAAACTCCAGGTGGGACGAAATGTAAATAAAGTCGTAAAAAATCAATCGCCACGCAAGTAAACTCCAGCGGTGACGAAATGTAAATAAAGTTGTAAAAGGCCACGGAGGAAACTCCAGGCCTAACAGAAATGTAAATATATATATATAAGCAGTAAACGCACTGGATGTGAATCCAGGCTCATCGGATATGTTCGACAACAATTATATATATAAGTATATAAGTATATATATATATATAAGCAAGTAAATGCACCGGATGTAAAATCCAGGCTCATCAGATATGTCTGGCAATAATTATATAAATAAGTATATATATATATATATATATATATATACAAAAGCAGATAAATGCTCCAGACCGAAGTCTAAGCTCAATTGAGGCATAACTCGATAATGTTAGTCCATATATGAAATATATAAATATATAAGTATATATATACAAACAGAAATGAAAACCACAGACCAAAGTCCGGGCAAACGCACACAAAATGACTCTCAATGTGTATAACAGTGTGTGCTAATATGAGAAGAAGGCTTTATAAAATGTGAGAAGGCTTACAGTGGGCTGCCAAATTAGAATTCTATGACTTTATATGGATAAACACTCAGCTCCCACCGGATAAAAAGATAGCTATATGTGAGCTAACAGATGTTTATAGAAGAGGAAACACTCAATAGGGTTGTAAACAGAATAAAATGGACAGGGCTTCCTCGCATTTTTCTCTCCCTCTCTTCTTCAAATGGCTGACCCCAAGGCTCATATTTATAGACTGATGGCCGCAGGTACACCTGCGGCAGTCGTGGTTGTACCTGCGGCTGGTCATCAAGCATCCGAGCCTCGCGGGTCCCGTAGTCTCAAAGTACGTGCACTTGTGTACTGTAATGTCTGCTCGAACTTGCAGAACTTCAATCCGAGCATCCGAACGAGGTATATCTGACCTTCTTGATCAAGCAGTAGTTTAGAGTTACGCAATGACATGGATTAGAGGTTGTACGAAGTCAGGAAGAGGGGTCCATGCCCATGGTCTTCAAGCTTCAAATTCTATCTAAAGTATTGTCATGCGTAATAGTCACTCGGGATTGTTACTCCTCGGTTCTTATGGGACATTGTTGTATGTATGTATGTATGAATTGTTGAGACGACGCGCAAGTGTTGAAGGGGAAACATGACGTTTGACTCTTCGTCGGGTTTATCGCCGGTTTGAGTTGAAAGCATACGTTGCTCAGGGTTACATCTGAGATTGGACTACTTGTTGGTATGTTGCGATATCATCTTGTGAGAGAAAATGTTGAGGCGGTAAGATAACGTTTTGACTCTTCACCGGGGTTATCACCGGTTTGAACTGAAAGCAGACGTTGCTCAGGGTTATATCTAAGAGTGGACTGCTTGTTTGTATGCCTCACTGTCATCTGTGGGTGTGCCTGTCTGCCCGTTGTTAGCTCCGGGTCTGAGGTATGAGTGCCTCGGTAGGAGGTCTGAGCTTAAAGCTGATCGCATGTATTTGAAACAAGCATTTATGGAGTTATCACCAGAACTGCAATGGCATCCCTTGGGGCTATCACCAAGGATGGAGTCGCTACTCCCAGTGTTGTTTCTGGGACTGGAACTGAGCATCGCAGTGTTGTCGTTGAGACAGAACTATCCTCTCCGGTGTTGTTGCCGGTCTTTTAATCTGTGCACCTCGGGGTTATCTCCGAGATTGGAAATGACATTCCTGGTGTGTGTTCTGAGTTTGAGATAAAGTTCCCAGTTTGTGTTCCGGGTAGGAACTGAACTTCCGGTAGTATCTAGAATGGATGTAAGCTGTCTTCCAGGGTTATCTTCAAAAGACGAATCTGCCCTCCTGCAATGTTAGTAACAGGCATTCAGAAATTTTCGAGTATCTACAGTTAGTGTGCTATTTTTGTGATCTAAGAGTTCTAGATTGTAGCTAGCATTCAAGACAACAGATCTATTACATAAAAATAGTATAACAACAACAGATCTAAGAGATATAGCTCAGTCAAATTATTGTCAGAAATGCATTCTTGAAGATTTTGGGTTTTCTAGAATCTTCATCCGGGCAGATCGGTCAACCTAGTTTGACCAAGATTAATTTTCATTCTATTCATGATCTGAGTAATATGAAAGAATAAATGTGTAGTTCTCATGTCAGGCTATAAGATAAAAACAATAACTTGACCAAACTGTAAAACAACAGCAAGATCAAAAGCTTCAAAAATAACTGTCAGAAATTCTGGGTTTCTGGGTTTCCCAGAAACTTAGAATTTCTGATCGGTCAACTCACTTTGACCACCCATAACTTGAGTTCTAGATATGATCTGACCATGATTCAAGTTCTAGAACAAAGACAACATGGCATAGAACAGATCCATAATATAAAACACACATAACACTTAACATAGAAAGATCTAGAGGCTCTGACATTCGTTGTCAGACAACATTTTTAAAGTTTTTCTAGATTTTCAAAAACCTTAATTTTGAGTACTTAGATATTATGGATCCCCTATATACCGACCCAGATCATCAATATACACTATATACTACATGATTTAACACTAAAACACAAAATCTAACATAAGATTAAATATTAACTTTTAGGGTTAGGTTTTATACCTTTCTAAGAAAGTCTTGATTCTGACTTCTGATTTGGTTATATGTATTAGTGGGGCTTGGTTTGTAACTGATATTAGCAATGAAAGTCGGAGTTTTTAGAGAGAGAAGTTATAGGATGAGAGTTGTGAACAAATTAGCATAAATGTGACTTTTTTCTCTCTCTTGATCTATATAAATAATGGTACAAGGCACAAGGCTGGTGAATTGAATCTGATTTGCTGGAATGCTATAGCTCATAGCTAGACTAGGGTGGCTTATCAAGATTTTGCTAGATTTGGTTAACAATAATTCCAAGAATGGGACAAAAAGGGTATTTAGGTCATTTTGCTTATAATTTTAATGGTATTTTTGTCCATGGTATTTTAATCTAGGGTTTAATCACTAGATTTTAAACCTTAAAGTTTCCCAAATAATTTCTAGGGTTTGAAAAATTAAAAATTCAAGAGTAATAAAATTTTAATTAAAACACACTAATTAAAATTAGGGTTTTTAAATAGAAATTGAGATTTTAAATAATTAGGGTTCCTTAATATCATTAGGGTTCCCAAATTAACAATTTAATTTACTAAAATAATAATTAGAGTTTCTAATTTTAACAATTAGGGTTCTTAATTAGCAAATTAGGGTTTCTAATTTTAATTAGGGTTTTCAAATATTAATTAGGGTTTTCTAATTAATGTAAATTCTATAATATGCAACATAATTCATATAACACAATTTCTGACCGATCTTAAACTCTAGTTTTGAATTTTCAATTATGGTTTATGATAAAGAATACTAGGGTTTTGTCATGATACACCATAATTGACTAACCATTATCAGTCTACACATATCTTTGTATATATATTTATAACAATCGAAAAATAATATCATATTTAATATAATATCATTATTCTCAATCATTACTCAAAATCTAAAATTAGGGTTTGGATTCCATATATGATTTATCTTTCATATATAACATTTTTAATTAAGTTTAAAATAATTAACTTAAATAATCTGAACTAAAATTCATATAATAAAATAATATAATTATTATAATAATTCTATAATCATTTCATATATTATTTAAATAATACAAAATCATATTTTCATGAAAAATAAATAATAAAAACATTTCTACTATAAAATTAATTATTATAAGAATATACTTTATAATGATCAATAATTCTAAAATAAAATTATTTGAAATTATTCATGTAATAAATAAATTTTATTTATCACATATATACATACACATTACGTGGCACATATTCCCATCATTAAAATAAAATAAAAAAAAATTATATGAAAATTTTCTCATTTATTTATATAGAAAATATCGGGTTATTACAAATACAACAACCGTAACAAATCAACCAACAACTGTCAGATTTGAGCATTCAAACTTCATGTCAGACCGATCTGGGCAAGTTCTAGGCTGCCCAGATTTGTCCAGTCATGGTCGATCAACGACCTTTGACTAACAATAAAGTGGAATCTGTACATGCAACTACTCTAATTCCAGTTCCAGTTCATAGACCACTTGACATACTACAAGTTCATACCTTTAAACAACAAAAACACATAACAGGCTGAGATTTACAGGGTCTGACATTCGGTTGTCAGACTTATTTTAAAAATTTTCCAGATTTTGTAAAATACTAGATCTGAGCCTATAGATGTTATGGATCTAACATCTATCAACCCAGGTCACTTAGTTATACTCCATATAACATGTTTAACATACAAAAACTAACATTTAACATGAAATCAAAGATCAAATTTTTAGCTTAGGGTTTTATACCTTTCTTGGCTTAATCTTGATTCTGGCTTTCTGATTTGTTATAGGTGTTAGTGGGGCTTTGTTTTGGGACTGATATGCTAAGAGAATTCGTGGTTCTAGAAAAAAGAGAGGGGGTCTTGGATGAATATTTTGAACAAATGAGACAACTAATAAGACTTTTCTATCTCATAATCTATATATATGATGTTTATAATATGTATGGCTGATGAATATAACTGATTTGCTGGAGATTTAGTCACATGGTAGGTTAAAGTGGTTCACCAACTACAAGTATGGAAAGATTTACATGTTAGCTTAAATAATGCAAGAGGGGTATAATTGTCATTAGCCTTATGATTTTAATGGCAAACATGTAACATGGCAAACCCTTAGGGTTTAACCCTGAGGTTTAGCATAAAAATTATAGGATTTCTAGTTAGGGTTTTAAAATAGCAAAAATTAGTTTCTAAAAATGAAATTTAGGATTTGCTAATTAGATTAGGTTATGTAATTACAACATTATGGTTTAAAATCCACCAATTTAGCATTAAGCTTGATAATTTAGCGATTAGAGTTCCTACTTAGCAAATTAAGGTTTCTTAATTAGCTAATTAGGGTTTCTAACTTTTAGAAATTAGGGTTTCTAAATTTTAATTAGGGTTTACCTAATCAAATATATAATAATTAACATTAATCACTTAACACAGTTATATAACAGTCTTGAACTCATAATTGAGTTTCAAATTAGGGTTTCCATTTAGTAATTAGCTAATTACTATTTAAGGTTTCTAATTTTAGAAATTAGAGTTTTAAATTACAAATTAGGGTTTTTCATAATTAGCGTTAAAACTTGTAATACATATCATATACCATATAACATAGTGACTTAATAGATTTTAAAGTCTCATCTGACTTCGAAACTAGGGTTCATCAATAATACTAGGGTTTTGTCAGGTTATAAAAAAAAACTGCTCCCCAGATTAACCTTATCACATAACATACATATCTATAGCACTGAAATATACTTAATATAATATTATTATTCTCTTTCCTTATTCTAAATCCAGAATTAGGGTTTGGATTCCATATCTGATTTATCTTGCATATATAACATTATTAATTAAGTTAAAATAATTAACTTAATTAATCTAAAATAAATTCATATAATAAAATAAAATAATCATTTCTAATAATCAATTCATATATTATTTAAATAATATAAAATCATATTTTCATGAAAAATAAATAATAAAATCATTCCTACTATAAAATTAATTATTATAAGAATATAATTTATAATTATCAATAATTCTAAAAGAAAACTATTTGTAATCATTCATGTAATAAATATATTTTATATTCATCACATAAATACATAGACATTACCTTGCACGTGCATTCTCATCTTTAAAATAAAAAAAATTATACGCAAAATTTCTGATTTAATTATATAGAAAATATCGGGTTATTACATTCACCCTCCCTTATAAAAATTTTGTCCCCGGAATCACCGTTTTAAAACCTATACTTACAAGGGTACATAGCATACACAGTTATTGCAAGTAGATCTCAATCATAATTGATCGAATCGATCTTTAACTATTCAGTATAAAGCTTGTCTATCTGATTATACAGAAATTTGATTTCTAAAAGAACTCAAATTCCTCCTTCAAAATTTTTCTTTATAAAATAATTTACTATATATATAAGAAAATAAAAGTTATACCAATAATACCTGGAGTTGCATCCCCATCTGCCACGGTATCTTGAACGGTCATGTTGAAGACTCATGCGGTTAATTCTGTTGGTTTGTTTGTTGAAGTTGGTCCAGCTGTCGCCAATGTCCTACTGCCTTTTCCCGTATTCGCATTTCTTGACTCCATTCTCCTTCTTGGATAGTCTTTCACCTTATGCTCCATTGCTTCATAAATAAAACACTCACTATACATCCTAGGATTGGGGCAATTGGGAGAGATATGTCCCTTCTGCCCACACTTATAACACACAAACTTACCTTTGAGACATTCTCCCGAGTGATTCTTTTCACAATTTCCACACTGCATAACATGTTTCTTTCCACCTCCTGACCTATTTTTGGTATTCCCGAAATTATCTCCTTTCCGTTTTCCAGTCCTACTACCACTACTCCCTTCTCCGACTCTAGCTTGATTTTCCACCCACCAAAAATTCGCCTCCTCTTTTATCGTATAGGTGGCAAGATTTGTCTTTTGCCCCTCCATTATCCTAGCTATCACCAACGCTTCTACAGAGTCAGTTGATCCTCTAATTCCTGGCAGTACGACCGCCTTGAGGTCTTTGACGTTTGTCGATCAATTATTTGGCTACTTTCTCGCGGCTGATATTCTGTTCTGCATAGCTTGAGCGATCATTATTCACAAAATTCTGCATCGGGTCTGGTTGTCCTTCAGCTTTGTTGACAGGTTCTTCTGTCCGTTGGTTTCGTTTTCATCTTGGCAACATTATTATAATTTATTATCTTACATTCTAAGCCTTATCGTATACGCTTGGCATATAATGCGAAATTTTCTATTCAAATAATCATGTACTCAAAATATTAGATTTTGAAAATTTGTTTTACTGTATTAACTAGTGCTCAGATAAATAATTACTATCTTTATACCAACTTATTTCATTAATCCAACATAGATTCATAGTACTTGACATAACATAGCACATACTACTTTAAACATCTACTATCCTTTTGTGACTCAAAAGTTGGGAATTGCTGCTGTAAGACCCCAACTTTTATGAATAAAGATGAATTTTCTATAAATATCATTTTTGAATATTATGGAGTGAATTTAATATAATGTTATAGTTGTGGGTAATATTTATAAATTTTGCAAAGTACGCAAGTTGTTATATTCGATTGGTCAGGGAATATTTGTTTTAACAGGGAATATTTGTACGACGGCACAATCATTGGTGGACCCTAATAAACGGAATTATTATTTGATTGAAAACGACAAAAATATCTTTTTTATAAATAATGGCGTAGTTGTTACCGAAGTAACAACTTCTTGGAATACACGGTGGTTAAAATACGATGTCTGGCGCCGCGTTATCGCGATGAAGACAAACCAGATTGCACAATATTTTTTGAATTATTGATTCTTACGTAAGAAGACACTACTCAATAATTGTTATAGTAATTACTGTTCAATATTTTATTTTATTGATTCAATAATTGTTGCGTTGATATTTTATATTATTGTTGTTTCAATAATTGTCACTGCATAGTATTTTTCATTATCAAATCAATAATTCATATTATTTGAATAATATTATTAGATAGCATTATTGGCAATGTCTAGAAAGTTCTGTCAAGGAGCGGTTTGGTCACCTAATTGCGTGCTAGTAAGGAGAAATCCTTATCAGAAAGTCCCCTCTTTCCTGGGAATGACTTAGTTGTCATTATTGTGATTCTGTAATATTATTTGTGAATAATTAATTGTTAATTTATATGATAAGGAAATATTTATTTTATGTGGACATAAATGATGGATAGGAAAATATTTATTTTATGTGGTTATAAATGAAGGAATTAATGTTGAGGTGTTTTATAAGTATTTTGTCGGATTGGAGGTATTAAAAAATTAAATCGGTGTTCTTAAAGCTCTATTGCGTGAGTTATAATTTTAATCCGATCGTTGGATTGTTGTGATTTTTGGATATATTATACATATATAAGTTGAGTATATGTCCACAAATTTTGAACCGTTAAAAATTAACGTATGCTTTGTTATAAATTTTAAGAGGTGTTGAAAATTATCCGTTTGTGGAATTCAGATATTTTCTATTTGAAATTTGGAAAAACATAAAGCTACAAAATTGCAGAGAATTCGATTTCATGCGGAATGGACATAAAATTTATATTTTTCTAATAAAAGGGCTATTTTATATAAATTACTAAATTTTCTGAAAATAAAATAATTTTTATTAAAATTGGGTGGGACCCACTTTTGTTTTTAACATGTGGGCTGCCAAAAATTTTCAGAAATGGCTGCCGAACAATTCAACAAAGCATACGTAGAAATTTTGTATAAATAATAATATTATTTTATTATTTAGTCTCCTACGACGTTCTAGCATTTTCCTATAAATGGACGCTTTGGTTAGAATTAAAAATCACACCAGAAACATAAGTTTTCTCTCTCTATATTATCGAGCGTATTTTGTGAGTATTTAGATACTTTGAGAGTTGTTATTTAGTGCAAGTTCCTTCAGCGTTATATCCGATATTCCAGTCAGAAGTACTGTTCTTTTAAGGTAAGGGATGGTAAGGGATGTTATTTTTGTTCAATATTAGCTTGAAATAATATTTTCTTCCATACTCTGTAGTATGAAAGTAATATTATTTCATTTTAGATTTTGAATTCTATACTCATTTTGTTAAATTTTGGCTTCTATACTCCATGAAATTAGTAGAATATCCTTGATATTTGCGCTTCATCCAGTATCTTTTCATGGAAATATTATTCTGAGCATTCTTTATAAGTTTTAACTTTTTTCATGCCGGAGTACTATTCACGGGGTTACTATTCCTGAAGTACTATTCACGGGGTACTATTACCTCGAATACTTTTCACCCGGGGTACTATTCATGATAAAAATTGATGCGTTTTTGGTCCAAATTATTTTTGGTACAATATTATTCTTGAATTTTACTCCACAAAGCAGTATCATGTTGACAATTTTGACGTTATTGATTTCTGGATAAATTAAATTATAAATCTTTAAAAATCTATCCTTGAACTTATTTTATTGAATTCTTATATCATTGTCATCATCCTCATGTTTATATTATGTTGAAAGTCATATGTGGCCTGTAGTGCATAGATGGACTTGGTATGATTATGACCAGGGATTGTTCGGTATAATCATGACCGTAATGTTACAAATGATGTGGTAAAAAGTCATCATTGGCCTGTAGTGCATTGATGGACAGTTGTTGGCATGATCATGACCATTGATGAATACACGAATATCCTTGGCCCGTAGTGCAATGATAATTTGTGGTCGTTATACTAAAGAATATCCTTGGCTATAGTGCAGGGGTGATTCGATGATGTGGATTATTTATTAAGCTGGGTCTCAACGATAAAAGTGATGAAAAACCTTTTAAATCATAGAAGATAGTAGATTTTATGCTCTACTTGACTCTTCTAATGGATTGTTTGTTCTGCTGCAATTAAACTTGATGTTTGTTATATTTTATCAGTTTAACACTGTTGAAGGCTAACGATAAATTATTTTGCATTATCTTAGTCATAATATTTCTTACTGGGCTAGTTGAGCTCACCCTTTTGCTTTCATTGTCCTCTTCACGAAATGAGAACGTTGTCGGGACTAGTCGGGGAACGAAGTGACGGTCCAGATGATAGCATTAGTAGTCCTTACTATTCTATGAAATAGTGTGATAATAAATGTATTGAGGACTCCATTTGAGTTGAATACTATCTAGAAGATAATATTCGTATTAAAATTCTCAGTTTATGTTTTGTCGTATTTTACAGGACAGTTGTATTATTAAGTTGTATTTGAATTTTGTACCACATATTTGGCGACTCAAGATGGGTGATGTATACCTATTTTGGGGGCGTCACAACTGCCACAACTTATACAAAAGTTGAGAATATTACATTATACCCACATACCTATCATATACACATCATAGATTCATACATATTCAAGTAATACTAATACTACCTATTTCTTACACTTTTACTAAGGATCGTTTGCTTAGTATTCTATATATTCCCATCATCCTCAATAATCCATTCACACCTAATTATACCAAGTTCGTCAAACATACCACATATTGTGAGTTTAAGAACTCACCACAAACATATGAGTTTAAGAACTCGAGCTTGACCATCTATTCTCTAACTATACTCTACCTATATGTTATACTATCATTTCTGGGTCCGATACTACACTTTTCCACAATATTCACTTTAACAGGGTTGCTTTCAAAATGAGCCTCTATTTCAGCTATTGGCTTTGATATTGGCTCGGTCACGGATGTTGACTCCTTCTTTACGATCTGAAGGTATCCTAATTCTTTTCTATCTGACATCTACACACAAAATATCTTGATTAGCACATAATATATACATACAGCAAATAATAGTTTTATATAGGTTATCTTTTATTTGATTTGACGATGAATTTATTCAATTCATCTCCTTTTAAACTCTATATGAGTTATTTGTATTTTCA
This sequence comes from Panax quinquefolius, assembly GCA_020205615.1. Taxonomy (NCBI): domain Eukaryota; kingdom Viridiplantae; phylum Streptophyta; class Magnoliopsida; order Apiales; family Araliaceae; genus Panax; species Panax quinquefolius. Next base: position 58,571,358 of record CM035173.1, read on the forward strand.
ACGTTTCCCTCTGTCCCAAGGTTATAGCCTAAGGTTTATCCCACCTAAGGTTTCTAACCCTAAAGCTCTGATACCATGATGTAACGCCCCCAAATTCATGTACTTGAAACCCGAACTCGGTGCTTTACGATACCATTTCTTTGAGCGGAATAATACTAATAATAATAACAATAATATGAATTTCAAACTTAACTTACATTTATCAGAGTCTAATCCCAAGTATGCAAACTTTACTACACTCGTTACAATACATGATAATAATAAATATCATTTTTTAATAAAATCATACTATTACATAGAATACCATAACACTTATTCGGTTTGCTTTCCTTTTCCCTTGTCCTTGACCGAACCTCCTGGTTGTTCACACTTAGCTGAAAACATTTAAATTAAGCAAGGATGAGCATTTGAGTGCCCAGAAAGTAATAGCAATTATAAATATAAGCTGAAAGAAATAAATGTTTTCTTTGTACGACACTTCTACAATGAATCAACAGTTGTGAAGTAAGCTGAACCAATAATAATAACATAACAATTCTATATCAAAATTTTAGAAACTACGTACTGACTATAAATGAGTATTAGTCGACAAACTATGAACATTATTTTTAATTTTCGCTAAGGTTTAGCAGAACTTCATCCGCAAACCGTCATAACTTACGGGCGCGAGGGTGATCATCCTAATGTGCCCTGTATTGATCAATACTACATGCAAGAACGATATTATCGTTCATCTTTTTCGCCTTGGGTGCATAAAAGTTTTTCCATATTCGGGATGTTCATACTTAGTCGGGAATCCAAACCAAAACAATTTGATTGGACACAATAAAGTTTTATCATGTTCAACGATATTTCTAAATCTGTGTCTAGCTGGGTCAAATAGCTTAGACGGCTTTTAATTAATATATACATATCGGAGATCGATAGGTGTGTATCAACATGTGATTAAATACAATGATTATCCAAGTGAGGACACTTGTATAACTATATTTAGAAATTAACAAACATAATAAATATCTAAATTATACAATAATGCTGTACTGATAAATAATGATCAAATACATAATCGATAACAATAGAGTTAATATTCTAACACAATGATAATATAATTCTGAAACTTTCTTACTTATATCAATTGCATAAAGTAAATGCAAAGGTAGGATATTTACCTGGTCTGCTGCTTACAATTATGCAACTTAGTTTTATCTTTTATATATCAACCTATCAATAATAAGATTATTCTATCGATTAGAATAACATATAGTACTGCTATTTGCAGTCAGCACATAACCTAATCACATTGTCACATACGTTTAACAGTCATTGGATCACAAACAAACACATATCTAATTCAGTTATCTAAGTCTAGATCAATTTCTGAAATATTTTGGCGTGCCGACATCATTATCGATAATTAACAAGTCTAAGACTCTATACCGAAGTTCAATATAACTTAAATATCAGTCAAATTATTTTTAAATGACTTTTAATAATTTTTAAACAATTATTATAATTTATCATGATTTTTCAAACACCGGAATCATTATTAAATGATTTAAATATTAAATAATTCTATTGTCATTAATATTTAATTAATATTAAATTATTAATGAAACCATTGCCAAAATCTTAAAATACTTTTAAAGTATTAATATTACTCTTAAATAATTTTTAAAATATTAAAATCATTTTTAAATAATTACCTTTAATATTAAAATATTAATGTATTACTTATCAAAATATTAAAAGTCAATAATTATAACTTAAAATATTTTTAATTCATTTATATCCTTTTAAATGATTTTTAAATTAATAAAACTATTTTTAAACTATTTATTTAATATAATTATTAAATAAATTTAATATCATTAATATTAAATTATTAATGAAATTATCCTTTAAATATTAAAAGTTATATTTTATAACTTAAAATATTTTTAAACACTCTATTTTCATTTAAAATGATTTTTATAATTTTAGAAACATTTTTAAAGTAATTTATTTAATAAATAAATTTAATATCATTAATATTAAAATATTAATATTTTTTCATGACAAAATATCAAAAGTTATATTTTATAACTTAAAATATTTTTATAACCTTTAAATTATTTTTATATGATTTTTAAATCATTTACTCTATTTTTCCACAATTTATTTAATATATTTATTAAATAACTTAATTATCATTAATATTAATTTATTAATGAAATTCATCACTTCATATTAAAAGTTATTAAAATAACTTAAAATATTTTCTTATACCATAATATAATTTTAAATGATTTTTTCAAGTATTAAAATAATTTTTAAACAATTTATTTAATATAACAATTAAATAAATTAAATACCTTTAATATTCCAAAAATATTAAATATTTATGAAATATATTCAAAATTATTAAAAACTAATTTTTAGGCTTTAAAATAATTTCTACGAATTTATTTTGTATTTTTCATAATTAAAAACTATTTAATACTAATTATTTAATAAAAATAATTAATTTTATAATAAAGTGTCGCTAAAGACTGTCTATAGCGACAGAACCGTCGCTATAGGTGTTCTTCGTGTTCTTCATCAAACCCAAAAATGCATAAACAGTTTACAAGGTGCTCACTTTGACCAGTCACCAAATCATGATCTTGAGATGTTCTGGCCAGAGTAAAGTGTTTATATTGCTATACAAATGTAATACTATCATCATCAATCAAGTTCATGGCCAACACATAACAAATCAGTGAGATCTAAGCCCTGGAAAACCTGTCAGACATTGTTCTTCCATTTTTGGGTTTTCCAGAATTGAAGAACAGTTCATGCTACCACTTTTGGGCTTCCACAACTTTCTATCCGTATGATGTTTTTGTGGTTTAAAGCTTTCAATATGTAGCCAGCATGTACGAAAACAGATTTAATACATATAACCACAACACAATCATAAGATATATGCTGGTCAAACATTGTCAGAGATCACGTTCTTGAGATTTCTAGGTTACCCAAAAAACTCAGTCCGTGATCTTCTGACCTGGTTTGACCAGCCACTGACTTCAATTCGTTTGATGTTTAGGCGATCTAAAAGCTTAAGCTTGTAGTCCAAACAACATACTACAACCTGAATACAAAAACCGTAACAAATCAACCAACAACTGTCAGATTTGAGCATTCAAACTTCATGTCGAATCCGATCTCGGGCAAGTTCTCGGTCATTTGCTGATTTGTCTAGTCATGGTCGGTCAACGACCTTTGACCAACAATAAAATGGAATCTGTACATGCAATGACTCTAATTCAAGTTCCAGTTCATAGACCACATGACATACTACAAGTTCATACCTTTAAACAACAAAAACACATAACAGGCTGAGATTTACAGGGTTTAACATTTGGTTGTCAGACTCATTTTTAAAAAATTCTAGATTTTGTAAAACACTAGATCTGAGCCTATAGATGTTATGGATCTAACATCTATCAACCCAGATCACTTAGTTATACTCCATACAACATGTTTAACATACAAAAACAAACATTTAACATGAAATCAAAGATCAAATTTTTAGCTTAGGGTTTTATACCTTTCTTGGCTTAATCTTGATTCTGGCTTTCTGATTTGCTATAGGTGTTAGTGGGGCTTTGTTTTGGGACTGATATGCTAAGAGAATTCATGGTTCTAGAGAAAGAGAGAGAGGGTCTTGGATGAATATTGTGAACAAATGAGATAACTAATGAGGCTTTTCTTTCTCATAATCTATATATATGATGTTTATAATATGTATGGCTGATGAATATAACTGATTTGCTGGAGATTTAGTCACATGGTAGGTTAAAGTGGTTCACTAACTACAAGTATGGAAAGATTTACAAGTAAGCTTAAATAATGCAAGAGGGGTATAATTGTCATTAGCCTTATGATTTTAATGGCAAACATGTAACATGGCAAACCCTTAGGGTTTGACCCTTAGGGTTTAACCCTAAGGTTTAGCATAAAAATTGTAGGATTTCTAGTTAGGGTTTTAAAATAGCAAAAATTAGTTTCTAAAAGTGAAATTTAGGATTTGCTAATTAGAGTTTAAAATCCATCAATTTAGCATTAAGCTTGATAATTTAGCGATTAGAGTTCTTACTTAGCAAATTAAGGTTTCTTAATTAGCTAATTAGGGTTTCTAACTTTTAAAAATTAGGGTTTCTAAATTTTAATTAAGGTTTACCTAATCAAATCTATAATAATTAACATTAATCACTTAACACATTTATATAACAGGTTTGAACTCATAATTGAGTTTTAAATTAGGGTTTCCATTTAGCAATTAGCTAATTATTATTTAAGGTTTCTAATTTTAGAAATAAGGGTTTTAAATTACTAATTAGGGTTTTCCATAATTAGCGTTAAAACTTGTCATACATATCAGATACCACATAACACAGTGACTTAACAAATTTTAAAGTCTCATCTGACTTCGAAACTAGGGTTCATCAGTAATACTAGGGTTTTGTCAGGTTATAAAAAAAAATTGCTCCACAGATTAACCTTACCACATAACATACATATCTATAGCACTGAAATAAACTTAATATAATATTATTATTCTCTTTCCTTATTCTAAATCCAGAATTAGGGTTTGGATTCGATATCTGATTTATCTTGCATATATAACATTATTAATTAAGTTAAAATAATTAACTTAATTAATCTAAAATAAATTCATGTAATAAAATAAAATAATCATTTCTAATAATTATTTCATATATTATTTAAATAATATAAAATCATATTTTATGGAAAATAAATAATAAAACCATTCATACTATAAAATTAATTATTATAAGAATATACTTTATAATGATCAATAATTCTAAAAAAAAATATTTGTAATCATTCATGTAATAAATATATTTTATATTCATCACATAAATACATACACATTACCTTGCACGCATTCTCATCTTTAAAATAAAAAAAAATTTATATGCAAAATTTCTGATTTAATTATATAGAAAATATCGCGTTATTACACTTCTCCTAAGACATCTTGAGTGCGGCAGGCTAGGTACGTTTTACAGATTCTCACCAGTAATCTGCCTCTTCACGCAACATAAAAGTGGCGAAGGAAACCTTTTACTATTCTGAGCATTCCAAGATATCAAATATCTTGGTGATCTGTTTTATCCACGTCTCCGCCTTAAGTGGTTCGGGCTTTCCCAAAAACTCTGGTGGTCCCAGCTTATTGAATTGCTTAGCGGTGACCAACCGTGAGTTGCTAGTGTTTACACCTGCATTTTGAACAGGAGTCTCTCGTTTGGTTTTGCATAAATTCTAAAAAGCTCCTAAATGTACCATCGTTCGTCGTTTGGTCGTTGTTATTATTTACATGAGGATTATTGTCTTCCTGATGCACATTATCCTGGTTATTGATCGTCGGTGACTCAACGGTCTCATGTGCTTCATTTCTTATCTCAACATTTTCAGATGCTATTCTCAAACACTATCACAAAACAAGGGTTAATTTACATGCCATATATTATCCCTATACCCTGACCGACCAATTAAATAACAAATAACTTAGGTAGGTCATACTAGCGAAGGATTAACCCGTCTCTCCCATCCTAGTTCTAGTCTCACATCTCATCCATGGATCATATCCCTAAGCATTGATACCAACTGTGACGCCCCCAAAATAGGTATACATCACCCATTCTGAGTCGCCAAATACATGGTATAGAATACAATTGTAACTTAATTATACAACTGTCGTGCAGAATACGACAAAACATAAGATGTGAGTTTTAATACAAATATTATCTCCTAAACAATATCTAAACTCAAATTCAATCCCCGTTACAATTATTATCACACTATTTTATAGAATAGTGAGGACTACTATGGCAACCATCTCGAACTATCACTCCATTCCCCGACTAGTCCCAGCTATATTCTCATTTTCTGAAGAGAACAGTGAAAGAAAAGGGTGAACTCAACTAGCCCAGTAAGAAATATTATAACTAAGATAATGCAGAATAAAATATCCTTAGCCTTCAACAATATAACAACTAATAGATTACAATAGACAACAAGTTTTAGATCAACAATTATAGCGGAACAAGCAATCTATTAGAAGAGTCAATAAGAGCATGATATCTACTATCTTCTATGATTTTAAAAGTTTATCATTAATTTTATCGTTGAGACTTAGCTCAATAAATAATTCACATCACTGAATTATCCATGCACTACGGGCCAAGGATATTCATTAGTATCACATCCATGAATTATCCATGCACTACGGGCCAATGATATTCGTGTAATCACCAATGGGATTATGCCAACAATTGTCCATCACAGCACTACGGGCCAATGAGGACTTTTACCACATCATTTGTAACATTACAAGTCATGATTATACCGAATAATCCCTGGTCATAATCATACCAATCAACAGTCCATCTATACACTACGGGCCAAAGATGACTTTCAACACAATATAAGCATGAGAATGATGATAATGATATAAGAATTTAATTAAAAGAAAGTAAAAGATAAATTTTTAAAGATTTATAATTTAATTTATCTATAATTCAATAATGTCTAAATTGTCAACATGATACTACTTTGTGGAGTAAAATTCATGAATAATATTGTATCAAAAATGATTTGGACAGAAAAGAAATCAATTTTTGTCATGAATAGTAGTACTTTTTGAATAGTACTTCAGGAATAGTACTTTGTGATTAGTACCCTGTGAATAGTACTTCATGAATAGTATCCCATAAATAGTACTTTGTGAATAGTACCCCATAAATATAACTTCATGAATAGTAACTCGTGAATAGTAATTTGTGAATAGTACCTCGTGAATAGTACTTTATAAATAGTACCACAGCATGAAAAGCTTAAAATTTAACAAGTATATTTAGAAAATATCCTTGTGAAATGATATTAGATAAAGTACAAATTTTAAGGATATTCTACTAATTTCACGGAGTATAGAAGCAATACTTCAACAAAATGAGTGTAGAATTAGGGATACGAAACGAAATAATATTACTTACATACTACAGAGTATGGAAGAAAATATTATTTCATACGAATATTGAACAAAAATAATATCCCTTACGAATAAGAAATAAATAACATCCCTTACCTTAGTAGAAGACTGGATACTGCAATAGTGAAGTAACAGAATACTCTTCTTCTTCCTCTCTATAGTTTCTCTCTCTATAGTTGTTCTTGTGAGTCTTAGTGAATTGGTGAGAATGAAAGAAGAAATGAGCTTCTATTTATAGGAAAACATAGTTTCGATAATTGCACGTTTGGGGGCTCAAATTATTACAGTATAGTACCTTCATCTTTACCTCCATTTTTAATTTAGTCCTTCAAGTATAATCAAACTTGCACAACCTCCCCTAATAGTACATGCATGTGAACCAATAGTTCCATGCATCTGAATCAACAGTAATTTGCATGTGAACCAATAGCAATTAATTATTCATTTATCTGATTAATTGTCCGATTAGTCAATAAAACCAGCCAATCACAGAAATACCTCCTTTGAGGGTAATTGGGTTATGGAAGAATTAAAAAAAACTAAATGAACAAACATCTTTAATCAACACGAACTTATTCATCATTAATATTATAACTCACAATATTTAACAACCAGATCATTTCCAGGAAAGAGGGGGCTTTCTGATAAGGATTTATCCCTATTGACGAGCAATTAGGTGACCAAACCCCTTTCCTCGACAGAACTTTCTAGACATCATCAATAATACAAATAATAATATAAATAACTTTGTCACCTCAATTATTGATTTAATAATGTAAAATATTGTGCAGATGATACTATGACAATAATTGAATCAATAATATGCAGCAATTATTATGCCAATAATTGAATAAAGCTGAGTGAGTACTTCTCACGTAAGCATCAGTAATCCAAGATACTGTACAATACCGTGTACTACTATGCAACCACGCGTATTAATGAACTTTTACCACCGGGTATTTCAACAGTTTAATGGTAAAACTTTTGCCGTTATTTTTATAAAAAGTTATTTCTGTCGCTTTCTAAATTCAACAGTAATTCTGTTGTAGGGTCCACCAATGATTATGTCTTCGTACGGATATTCCCTGACAAAAAGAATATTCCCCGACCAAACGAATATTTTATGACAACTTGCTTACTTTGAAAAAATTTCACATATCACCCTTAACTTTAACATTTTTATCAATTTAACCATTTACTAAATAAACTAATAATTATAAGAAAATTGAATACTTTTATTTTATAAAATTCATTGTCTTACAATCTCACCTCCTTATGAAATTTCGCCCTCGAAATTTATGTACGTACCTGGTATGTTGAAGAGGTGAGGATACCTCGTCAGATTCTAACTCTTGAGGTATAACCTTTTAGCGTAGAATATATTCTTTCTTATCCAACATTTTAACAGGTATCTCCTCATACGTTAAATCTTTTGCTATTTCGTTTAGTTCTAATTCAATAATACTGTTAATTATAACTAACTTGTCTAGATAAGTTAGTATATGTAGATATGAATAGGAAATGCATGCTTTGTTGTGGAAGATTTATGTGTTGTGGGATCATGATGGGTGCGAAGGTATAAGGATGAGTATTGAAAGGAGAATATGTGATATATATGTCTTGTATATGATTATAGAACCTATGAAACAAGAATAAAGCATTTGAGCATGAAATCTAGATTTAAATATTTGAAAGCTTGATATTTGGTACTAAATGTCATAAAATGTGTAAGCCATACTTATGATCCTAAAATGTGATGTTGAACATCTATGAAATATGAGTGGAATCGTCAAATTTGGACTTAAAACGAACTCGTAGCGAGACGTGTAAAGATACATGTCCAAGTGTGGACCTTAGCTTGGAAAATTGATAAATTTGATTAACTAAATAATTTGGAAAGTAATTTAAGAAATCAAATATTGAAGATATGTAAGTTTGCAAGATATTGGAAGTGGTTTGAACTTATTTAAATGTATAAGGCAAAAGTTATGAAAGATTGAGTCAAGAAGTAGGAAATCAAAATGTTTAAAAACCTCAAGCTTAGAAAATCTACCAGGCCGGCGCACCCCGCGCCGCCCGAGAACAAAACCCAGTGTGCTTCCCGCCAAGGTCGAACAAGGAACTCTTCAGTGGTAGCGTGGCCGACGGGCCCCTTTCGTAGTTGACTCGATACGAGTCAAATCGAGACGGATCATGGTGAATCAGTTTATGGTGAACCGGGTCGGGTCAGGTCAAACCGGGTCAAAACCTAATTTTTGTAATAGATATATAATAATTAAAAGATTATCAAACAATTAAAACTAAAGATGATGTTAACATCATCTTTAGTTTTAATTGTTTGATAATCAATTAAAATAGTACTTATTTAATTATAAGCTTTGTGAATAATAATGCGATTTAATAAAAAATAAATTTCAATAGCAATAAAGACTATTTCTAATTGTGAAATGAATGAAGTACAAACAATTAAGATGACATTAAGTAACATTTTAATTGTGGTCAATTAAAGTGATATTAAAATTAATACTCACTTTAACTATGGAATGATAATGGTAAACAATTAAATGCTTGGAAGATTATTTAAATGTGGTCAAGTGAGACATAAATAATTTGAATGATATAAAGCGATATCCCTAAACCAAAGTAATAATGGATTAATTAAAGGATGGAGAGTAATTAAGGAAATTACTTAAAGGATAATAAACAAAGTAAGAATACTTTATGAATGCATTAAGGTATGAAACCTTAAGTGAACAATTAAGATAATAAAATATTTCCTTCTGTGACACCCCCAAATTCGGTACTTCCATTTCCACAGGATTTGGTGTTCACTGTACAAGCATCATCTATTTATCTACCCATAAATAAATTTCAAACCATGCAATAGATAGAATAAATAAGAAATCTCTCCCCTTATAGGGTTACATCAACTGAATAATAAATAAATCCCAGGTTACTCTAACCTTAAAACATCTGTGCGAAAAACATAAACAAATAAGTCTTAGTAACATCAACACTAGTTACATCGCATAACCACATTAATAAAACAGTCTTCATTACTTGCTAAGTTTGCCCTTGCCCTTACTAGTGGAAGGTTCGTCTGCTCTTTCGTTCTTAACTGCAATGTTATTATTACGCAAGAGTGAGCACGATTGCCCACAAGTATAACAATATAACAATGAATAATAACATGCGAGAGAAATAATAACTTTAGATATAAAGCTTAACTTTTGAATCAAGAATGAATAACAAGAATCAAAAGAAATTCTGAGGGTCATAAGACCTTGAACTATGTCCTAGGTTAACAAGTGTTTTTACTTGAAACCTTTAACAGTCATAAGACTATGGACTCTTCTTCTCGTACTTAGGGGGAGTGCACAATATCTTAACGCTAAAGCATAAATAATCCCCTATACAGGGTTGTTCATCTCAATTTGACATTCGAGTCCGTACCAAAGAAAGTTTGGTTTGGATAATTCATCAAAGGGTTCTGAAATTTAGAACGCTCATCAACTATGGACTAGTCGAATCAATAAGGGTTCGTTAGTCTAACAAGGTTTAACAGTGAACGAATATTTAACTTGAATAACATCTAAATGGTATACAATAGAATAATTATTGTATAACAACATCATGCTTGAAGATTAATAAACTTTAATATATAAGACAGGCTTGATCAACAATAATAAGAACTTGCTCAATATCGAAAGATGAATTAATCAACTTATATAACGATAACAAGTAGGGTTAAGAAACTTGCTCAACGAAAGTTTAGGGTAAGAAACTTGCTCAACGAAAAAATGTAGAGTTAGAGAACTTGCTCAATGTAACAAGATAAGGTTTAGAAACTTGCCTCGTGCGTAGATTACACTTAAACAAACTCGTTCTTTGAATTAAATCCTACATACCAATTACGTTCACAATACCAACCAATAATAACGCATTAACATCATAACTTTACTCTTTGTTTAACTTTCAATTCATGACTATACTTAGTCAATTATTACACTTAGTATAAAATTAAGACTTCACAAAAATAACCTAATTATGCATTCGATCATTCAATCCACACGTAATTGTGTTATGGACATGTTAAGAATTTATTTTAACATCTCATTATAGGTCTAACAAGTCTTTATAATCATTAGACTAAGTTGCTATCACATTTCCATACTTGTACACTTTTAAAAACTCATTTCGACCGTTATTTCAAGTGGTATTTGCTATTTCACTTTTGTATTGGTATTATTGCTTGCGCACTGTAGTGGTATTGCGTAAATGAGTGAGGCATCGATCTTTGGGGTTGGTATTGCTATGACATGGACATCGATTACGAGTTGGCAAAGAACACAGAGTTTAGCGAATTAAACACTACATGATCATTAATTCCCCAAATTAAACATACCCACATGTTAGAATTCATATATAATCAATACCTAACGTTTATAGAGTGATTTTAACCCATTAAAACACATAATCACAGAATTAAAGCATGCAAATTGTACTGTTCTTGATGTTCTTGAAGTTTTGAACATAAATCCTAAAATTCAACGCCATAGATTCGTTATAAGACCAAATCCACCCATTCAACTTTCATTTAGTTCGTTTTAGCATGCATAATCATACAAGTGTGTTAATTTTGCAAAACAATTTATGTTTGACATAATAAAAATACGTATAAGGCCATATAGCCATATTACATACTCTGAAATCTTTTACTATATAATTTCATGAAACTGAAGATATGGAAACCCATATAATATACAAAATATGCCATACAACTCGAATTATTACATATATTCTTATAACAACTAAATTTCCCAAATACAGAGACTCACAGAAACTTAAGCCATATTCATGAAAACTTAAAAAGACGTAAAATAAGAATTTGGGTTGGAGAGGATTACCCAAAGCGTAGATGAATAAAGATGACAAATTTCTCTCTACTTCAATCACAGTACTCACAATCTCTCTCAAAATTTCTCAAACTCTCTCTGAATTCTCTCTGAGCTCTCAACTTAGCATACGTGAAAATAACATAATACGCTTGAGGCGTATAAAAAAAACTAATGTGATGATGGTCAGTTACCCAGTCATGGGTAACTGCTATTAACCTCCCTTAGGGCCTTGTTTGGCTAGCATAATAGGATTTCAAAACCATTTAATTTAATAAAACATTATCATATAGTTTAAATAATGTCACACTCCTTTATAAAATAAATCAATATCTTATTTAATTTACTTTAAATAAAATATAATGATTTCTCAATAATGCACATAGTCACATAATTAAATTTTCTCATTTAATAATAATATCAATTATTAAATCTCTAATTAATAATTAAATTAATTAAAATACTATCGTGCTTATTAAATATTTCTTTTAAATATTTCTTTTAATACAATAAGCTCACATAATCACATACTTGAATAATAAAAATTCTCCACAATAATTTAATAAATATAACACATATAATTAAATTAATCTACCACAACTTCATCAATTAATCATTTAATCTAATAATTAATTCATCAAAAAATATTTATTCAATCCAATAAATATTTAAAATTAAATCACAAAGTCTCAGTTGTCACACCTTCTGAAATAAATACGAAGACAAAGGGATAAAACAAGAATTAATAAGATGAATTATTTTGCGGAGTCTTAGTTATCTGAGGCTGGTAAATTAAATCGATTAAGATGTATATTATGGGTTGATAGAGATTAACCATTATGATAATAATAGGTTATTCAAAGGATAAGACGTCGAGGTTGAGAATAGGCAACGACTCAGGCAAGTACCCGAACGTGTGCCCTTATTGATCGTACGAGTAAATAATTGCTAGAATGATTCTTGTATTATAAATTCATGAAAATTATTATTCATACTCTGAAGCTTGATTTAAATCACAATTATATTCTTGAAAAATGTTACAAATATTTTGACTTATAAATTGTTCTTAAATGCATTGAGAAAGGTGTTTAAGACATTTGTTCGGCTAGGCCAATATCTATGGTTTAGAAAGCTATCCAAACCATTTGCATTGGTGCGGATTCTTATAATCTATTGAGATGAAAAACCCTTAAAAAGGGGATATATATATATATATATATATATATATATATATATATATATATTGCGAAACTAATACACGCGTTCTGTAGTTCATTGATGGACAGTTGTTGGTATGATTATGACCAGGGATTATTCGGTATAATCATGACCATTGATGATTACATGAATATCCTTGGCCGTGGTGCAGGGATGATTCAATTTTATTTATTAAGCTGAGTCTCAGTGATAAAGTTTGTGAAAAACTTTTTAAATCGTAAAAGATAGTAGATTTTATGCTCTACTTGACTCTTCTAATGGATTGCTTATTCCGCTGCAGTTAAACTTGATGTTTATTGTATTTTATCAGTTTAACACTGTTGAAGGCTAAGGATGATTTATTCTGCATTATCTTAGTCATAATATTTCTTACTAGGCTAGTTGAGCTCACCCTTTTCTTTCATTGTTCTCTTCAGGTAATGAGAATATAGTTGGGACGAGTCGGGGAATGGAGTAACGGTCCAAAATAAGTGGCTTTAGTAGTCCTCACTATTTTGTGAAATAGTGTGATAATAATTGTAATGAGGACTTCATTGAGTGTCGATATTGTCTAGAAGACAATATTCATTTTAAAAACTCAACTATGTTTTGTCGTATTTTTACACGATAGTTGTATTAAAGAAGTTTGTATTTGATTTCTGTAGTGTGATATCTGACGACTCAAGATGGGTGATGTATACCTTTTTTGGGGGCATCACATGAAGTCCATAATCAATCCGTGTAGAATATAGTATTCTATATGTGCATGCTTATACTATATATATATATATATATATATATATATATATATTTTATATTATGCAACATGCTTCGAATGTTAATTAATATAACGTGTATTATATATATATGTGTGTGTGTGTGTGTATGTGTGTGTGTGCATGCGAGCTAAATAAGATGAGACAAATTAATAACAAACCCCTCAAAAAATTTATACCAAGTCCTAAGCGTTCAAAGATATTTCGAATATCGAACGTCGCCTTCTAGCCTGATAAAAATAATAGAATACCAATTAATTACTATAAGTTTGTTGTGTCACCACAAGACTTATCTTAACTTTTTGAGATGTTATTTTATCATATTTGATGCTTATAAATAGATTAAACGATGTTGTTTTGTTGTGTCACCACAAGGACAGTGTTTTTCTTTTGAATATATGGAGTGTTGGGTTGAATTTAACTTGGATTATTTTAGTTCGAATGTGCACACTGATAAGGTCATCAATGGCTTAGACTCAGATTGAGGACATGGATTGGATTCGGTGCAAGTTACTATTGGACCTATGATGAGGGGACAGGCTAAATGGTTCAAGGAAGGTCTTATGGGATTAGTACAAGCAATGTGGAAAGAGAATGACACGCGTACGTGGTCTAGGGAGGATGAGACTATGCCCAAATTCATTAACATGATCCAAGGTTGTGTCATCTTCGATTGGTCCAGCGTAAAGCAAGAACAAAATTCGGGTTTGGAGTTCCAATATGACCGCCCCGGCTGCTTTTCAGCCCAGTAAAACCCACCCTAGCGGCAACCTCTCAGCCAAAAGCCACCCCAGCGGACTGGAAGGCCGCCCTGACGCATACCTCTCTGACAACACCTGCCCCAGAAGGCTTTATAGGCCAAAAATACCTGCCCCGGCGGGGTACCCCAGATTTAGTTGGGGCGTTTTTTGAGGCAAATCCGTTTTGATGGATTTTGAGCGTGGATTTGTTTCCTAAACTCAATGTTTACTATATTTTATCAGTTTTCTACTATAACTAGGATGCTAGATTAAGATTTTTATTCCAAAAGCACTTATTGATTTCTTTTAGGATTCCTAGGGTTTCAATTATTATTTATAGACTCATAAATGTAATTCATTAATTATTATTCAATATTATTCAGATTTTATCGACTTGTGAGATCATTCTCTACTTTTGGTTCTTTGAAAAATTCCTAAGTATTTTCTTAGTTATTTTTTTGAGATTCAATATGACTTATCACAGAACAATTTGTAGGTTTGTGTGGCGTCTTCTACCGCACCAATCGTCGATTGCACCGAGATTATAGTTTCAGTATAAGCGAGGGGTCAAGATGTCATTAGTGTCCATTCAACGCATATTTCTGAACGCGAACAATTGTACAAGATTATCGTCTACATATAGATGAGGGGTTAAGCTGTTACAAGAAATTCACCCAATAACTGTGCTAGAAATGATCTGGGCGACGACACCTCACGCAAGCGTGCCGTGGAGTCTATCACACACACACACTTGACCATTATGATCTAAGAGGCAAAGTAAAAGGAGTTACATGTTGATGTAATTGACAAAAGTTGTCTACCTATTTATTTATATATAGTTTGTTGTGCACACACAAGGCTATATACATTTAAAATGTGATCCTTAATCTCACTAGTAAATCTTTAATTAGATTTTGCCGAACTATAAAAGTAAGGGTAATATAGTTTGAAGAAAATAGTGAGAGATACCAATTTAAAACAAGACCTACTTTATTTTGGTAATTAATTAAAAAATGTATGCTAAAATGTTGTTAAATTACAAACATCTACAGAATTTTACAATGTTTAAATTACTATCACTTTGGATCATATTAGATGCTAATTAACCGAACCGAATTAAAAGAATTGGTTAAGGAATTTGAGAATAGTTACTCAAGGCTGAAAAGCTATCTTATGTCCTTAATACGCCTATCCCTGCAATGATTGTAGACAATGCCTCTGAGGAAGAGATTGTTACTTTTAAAAAGTGGCAAGATGATTCACAGTTGGATCAATTCATCATTCTCGCATCCATGAGTAACGAGCTTCAGTGTCAGCGTGAAACTATGGATGGTCTTACTATATTCTTGCACATCAAGTGGTTGATGGTGAGGAAAGTAGGACTGATAGATATCAGATATCTAAGGAGTTCTTCCAATCTAGAATGACCGATGACACTACAGTACAAAAAAAAGTCCTTAACATGATCAAGTTTACTGAACAATTAGGACAACAGGTTTTGTCATGGATGGATAGTTGAGCCAAGATTTGATCTTGCAGTCACTTCTGGACTCCTCACAATTGTTGTGAATTTTTTATATAAGCAAGTTGGATATCATCTTCCCTGATTTTCTTAATATGTTGAAAAATGCTAAGAGTCACTTTCAACCAAGAAATACCAAGTCTTACTGGTAGGGGCCAAAAGATCTTCTAAAAAGAAGAACAATTCTAAGAAGATAAATGGAAAGGTAGAAATAAAACTAATATGGATAGTAAAGGAGTTTTCTTCCAACTGCAATAAGCTTGGACACTGAAAAGAAACTACGAGAAACATCATGCAAAAGCTAACCAGAAGAAGCTTAGTGAAGCTTCAGTTACAAATGTAACAACCCCAAAATTTAAATAATTTAATTCTCGACATCGATCGTTAACAATACATTCAACCTCTAATTTTACATCATTAAACGATAATACAACCATTGAAATTTGCGGAATAATTAAAATTTTCTATTACAAACTATCCTCATTCCCAAAACCTTCAACCTTTACATCTAAATATCTCATAATCATTTTAATACTACAATATTTTACATCGCAAACAGATATTAAAATTCAACATTTATATATTATTTGGAACCTTAAACATGGTTCAAATAATAATAACACAACCAAAGTGTATAAATCTTCAAGTATCACATCTGATTCATGTCTTTCAAGTAACACATAACTTTATCTTGAATCTTGAACCTGTAAAAGTGGTTATTTACAAGGTTGAGCTCAACAGCCTAGCAAAATCTAACAGTTTTCATGCATCACATAACACATAATAACATGCTCAACATATAACATACATGCTGCAGTTCATATAACAAGTATAAAGATTGAGTTCTTTACTCAATCAGCATGCTTTAATCAATCAACGTAGTCATAAATTGACTTTAACATTTCACACTTTCAACATATATATAACACATCATGCTCTTTGCAATAAAGATTTAAAACAGTTAATCATCAAGTTCACACAGCAAATAGGAACTGAAAGACTTGCCTGATCCGTAGTTTATGAACTACGACTTAACTGCTTAACTCTTATCTGCACTTCGTGTATTCCTACACAGTTATATAATCATGGATTCACATCCATTAGTCATATATTTCATCCATTCTTAATATAATAGTAACGTTACATTGTTTCCTAACTAGGTTTGTAAAACCTTCATTTCACTTTCTCATCGTACTATTAGAATAGCTAGGCATGTATAAGTACACCTTAACTATCCGTACTTGAAATCAAATAGGTTGTGATCTATTTTTCAAGTTCACATTAAAATTACGTTGCTCCATAATGATTTATTTAAATCAATAAGGCTTAACAGCTTTCTTTAACAAGATTTGATGTTATAAGCTTTTAAACCATATATTGGTACTAATAAGCCTCTAATAGCATGCTCACATGTATCTATCTCATTTACATAGACATAGCATAGTTCATACTTTTAAAACATGCTTAAATAACTTATGTCATGCTTGACTAGTTGAGTGCACATATCATTCATGTTTTAATACTTAGTTTACAAAAGATAATGGTATTTGTCTTTGAAATCATTTTATCATGAATGATGTAGTATAACACATATAAGACAACTTTTAAAACTCTTATCATAAGTAACTAAGTTATGCTAACATCTTCTCAAGTTCAAAACCTACCTCATGTAGCATTCATGCACCTTAGTTATATTATATTAAGTTTCTCTTGAAAACTTCTCTAACACAAGGTCTAACAAGTTTTATCATGAACAAGACACTATAAACACCATATCATGCTCATTTATATTTGAACTCAATTATGTATATAAACCACTAAGTTCAGAACTTATAGAACATAAGTTTCCACAAGGTTTGTTTTTTTTTTCAAAATCTTTAAGTTTCTTTTCAAAACACATACTAAGTTATGCTAATGCTTTCTATTATGAGCAAGGAAATTTTATATGTCATGTATAATATCATGCATTTTCATGTTACATCGCTTAGAATAACATATTCTATCGTCGGGAGCACTATACTTGCGTATGTGCTCGTTCGACGCCCTCCGATCGCCTCCGAATACGTAACAGTCACAAAGATGACTATTTTGACCCTTCCTAAAGACCTCAAATTAAACAACTTAAAGAAAAAAAGGTGTAGGTCCATTTGTCCTCGTTCCGGATAATCTTGAATCACCTCAATCGGAGTTTGTATGAAAAAGTAATGGCTATTTTAGTAAAATATATCCTCTTAGATTTTTCTCAACATCTGCACATTAGACCACCCCCCACCGGGGCGGGGGTTTTGCCTTAAAAATAGTCTGCCAGGGCGGGCCTAGCTGCTGTAACTCAAAATTTCATCCTCTGTTATGAACCATTATGCCAAAATTTCTTTCTAACCTTCATAATTTGAGTTATACATGTCCAAATTAGTCCGTTTTCGATTCTATGAATTCGTAATTCATAGAACTACAACATACTAGAACTATAACAATTTACAAAAACCCTAACTAACCTAATTCTTAATCCAAAACTCATGTTCATACTAATTTTCATGTTTTGACAATTTAGCGAATTCGTTCACTACAAATTCGTTTCTCAACCATTTCGATTCATTCAACTTTCGTTGTTTTTGTTTCTTCACATATTATCACAATCAATCATCAATTCACAGATTATAACACATATTGGATATAAAATTTTGTACTTTCTTAAGCCATTTTCATACATATAATACTATTTTCTCAAATTCTTCGTGCAATCCCAATTTCACGTATTTTAATCATCAAATAGCACTCACACACGATTATTAACAGATTATAAACAACATACACGTGCATATATATCAATCCAACACAACTACCAATAAAAATTTCAAAGATAGAAGTTAAGATTAGAGTAGATTATACCTTGAATCTTTGTTTGTTGGGAAGAGAATTGTTTTTCCCTTGATACTCCAATTCCCTAGCAAAATCTACAGAGAATTTCTCACAAACTCTCTCTCCCTTTCTCTTCTCTCTCTATATCTCTATTAACTAGTCTTAGGCAAAGAAATAAAATGCGTAGAAATAAACTGATAACCCCTCTTTCTCACGCACATCAGTTACAAAAACCTTATAAGCGTCAGTTAAAAATAAGTCAAAGGCCACAAGGCCTTGTTTGGTTACACACAATTCCCCCCATTCCAATTTATTTTGATAATATTATATTATATAGTTTTTATTTGTCACACCTGTAACCAATTTACATAACTTACAATAATAATTATAATAATTATAATTTTTATTATAATTCTTCTAATGATTAATAAATAATCATATATCTAATTTAATTAATAAATTAGACTTAAACATCACTTTATTTAATTTACTTATTTTCTTTAATATTAAAAACTCATTTAATTTAATTAATTCATTAAATTAAATCTTTCAACAAAAAAATACCATTATTCAATTTCATTACTAAATTAATGCACCACATTATTCATCAATTATTTATTTATCTCAATAAATAAATAAATTAAAATATTTATTTAATTCAATAAATATTTAAAATTAATTACAAAATTCATTTAATTTCTTCAATAGTTAACTTAACTATTAAACCTCACTTTTCCAATATATGAATATATATTTCTCTTCACACCGTATCATATATTTCAAAATATATAGCAAGTATATATATACATACTCAAACTCAACACATCTCATAATAAGAATCTTAATTATTAAATTTTTATTTTAATAATTTATAAAAATTCGGGTTATCACAACAAATACAGTTTTGTTCATGATTAAAATAATTCTTTCGGTAAGTTAAGTTTCTACTTGGGTATTGGATACCGACTCTAGTTCTCATAAATATAGATTTATGAAGGGACCAAGTAGAATTAGAAAGCTAAACAAAGGATAAGTAATCCTATGTATGGCAAATAAAGCAAAGTTTATTGCATTAGCCATAGGAACTTATAGTTTAGCATTGCCTACGGGTAAATCTGTTAAGTCAATAAGTTGTTATTGTATTTTAGTTCTCATTAAAAACATTATTTCCATTTTGTTGTTTGATAATAAAATTTTTGGTATTATATTTAAGAACAATTGTTGTTCTATTTATAATAATAATAATGCTTTGTATAGAATTGGAATATTACTTAATGGACTTTGTATACTTGACTTACATGAAAATAATTTTGCATATTGAACAAACTAGTATAAGAAATGGAGAAGATCATTCCAAGAGTTGAATATGTGTATTTGATGAAATACAAGTCTGAATCATTTGAAAGGTTCAAAGAATTCAGAAGTGAAATAAATTGGCAAAGTATTAGGATTCTTTAATCGGATCAAGGAATAAATACTTGAGCAATAAGTTTCTAGATCATTTCAAATGGTTTTCTCATAATTGACGCCTCTTAATACGTAATAATTGATTGATGTACCTGAAAGAAAAAAATCTTACCTTGTTGGACATAGTACGGTCCATAATTATTTTTACCGATATTCCAGTATCTTTCTGGGGTAATGCCTTAGAAATAGCTGCATATCTACGAAAAGGTAACCTCCAAATCTAGCCCCAAGACTCCATAAGAGTTATGGACAGGGATGATTCCTAATCTTAAGTATGTTAAGATAAGGGGTTGTCCAGCTTATGTGAAAAGGTTTCACAGTATGTTTAGGGTATATGTTCTATAATCCAACTTAGCAAAATGTATTTGTTGTAACGACCCCAAAATTCTTACAATTTAATTCTCGACTTCGGTCGTTAATAATACATTAAACCTCTAATTTTACATCATTAAACGATAATACAACCATTGAAATTTGAGGAATATTTAAATTTTTTTATTACAAACTATCCTCGTTCCCAGAACTTTCAACCTTTACATCTAAATATCTCAGTATCATTGTAATGCTACAAGAGTTTACATCGTAAAATGATATTACAATTCTACATTAATACATTATTCAAAACCTTAAACATGGTTTAAATAATAATAACACAACCAAAGTGTATAAATCTTCAAGTATCACATCTGATTCATGTCTTTCAAGTAATACATAACTTTACCTTGAATCTTGAACCTGCAAAAGTGGTTATTTGCAAGGTTGAGCTCCACAGCCCAGCAAAATCTAACAGTTTTCATGCATCACATAGCACATAATAACATGCTCAACATATAACATACATGCTACAGTTCATATAACAAATATAAAGATTGAGTCCCTCAATCAGCATGTTTTAATCAATTAACATAGTCATAAATTGACTTTAACATTTCATACTTTCAACATATATATAACACATCATGCTCTTTCCAATAAAGATTTAAAATAGTTAATCATCAAGTTCACATAGCAAATAGGAACTGAAAGACTTGCCTTGATCGTTGTTTACCAATAACAGGTTTAACGTACTACACGCTTATCTCATACTTCACGCCGCCTCTACACAATTATATAATCAATCACATCAACTATTAGTCACATAGCAACGCATAGTAGTTGTAATGTAAACTTTACTCTACGTCCTATAACTCTTTCTATTAATCAATACACAATGTTCAATTTGATTGTGTTAACTTTAGACAAAATATATTTTGATAGATTAAATGAATAAAGATTAATAGATAAAATTTCAAGGACGAAATTCTTAGAAGAATGGGTGAATGTAATATCCGAGTGTTTATGATAACGATCCTTAGCAAAGGAAATGAATGGGTTAAAGAGAGTATAATACTCAAAATATAATTGAGTTCAAGTGAAAGTTATGAAATAACATTGATCATACTAGTGATCTTGGTTGCAGTGTCTTCTTTCCTCCTCCAAGGATAAGACTGTTCGCCTATGGCAAGTGGGACACGAGGAATGTATTGGCGTATTCCATCACAACAACTATGGTAAATATGAAAAAGTTGTTTATTATCATTCCATCGCATTATTTTGGTACTTATCACTACTACAAAACAGTAAATAGATAACGCGGAAAAAATGTTGTGGTTTCAGTCAGAAAAACATCATGGTTAAGGGTGTCATCTATTTGACACCCTTACACAACGTTTTTAAAACGTTGTAGTTAAACACATTACATAGCATTTTTAAGAAAAAAAACGTTGTAAATTTGTTTTCCATAATTAACAGATGCTTAAAAACGTTGTAGAATATATGATTCCATAACGTTTTCTGGATAAAAATGTTATAGTTTAATATATGTGACAACGTTTTTAACCAATTTATACAACATTTTTAAAATGTTGTAGATAAAGAAAAAAAAAAGTTATGGTTCACCTATATTACCAATACACCTGCAATATGCTAATGCCATGATATATAGATAAGAGGTCTAAAATCTCATTTAAATTTAAAGCCAAAATGTATCAACCATTCAAAATACATCCTAATAATACCATTCGTTTACAATTTCAAATTACTACATCCACAAAATATATACCAATAAATGAATATAATTTTAACATCTCCAAAGCCAGTACAGATTTCACTCTTTTAGTAGTAATTAGGAGATAACTTATGTTTAATCATTTCCTATGTTATTGCTCATCTCTAGTCGGGTGATGTGCTACCTGTAACTTGATAGGTCAAGGTTCCCCTAGAAACTCCAGCAATAACATTCCATGCATCATATATTTGATAACTGTCTTCTCAAAAGTGCAATCTTCAAATCGTATGGAGTAACCAACCTGGGTTTGCCTACTCTTTCTATCCAAGATCACTAGTATGATCAATGAAATTGAGATCTCTTCTAACGGAGGAGAACACATGAGATAAGTCTGAAATAGAGAGCGAAAGCAATTTTTAATTTGCTGTGAGAAGTAGAAATGCAGCTCAGCATAAGGCATCAGACTACTCTAGCAACACAAAACAATCTACTATTAACAAAGTGACAGCAATCAGGTTTAGAGTTGCCTTTCTTTTAAGCTGCCACAATTTTGTGACGACAAAATTATCATAAAAAATTACCCAATAGACCAGAAACAAAACCCACTATTAATTTCTTCCAACTCTTAAAATAAAGAATATTCACACAAATATAGAAAAGTAGATGACTGCAAGAAATTAGATTTTATGAATAAGGAAATCAATGTCAGAGGAAAAAAACACAATACTCGTAAACAAAAAATCCCTCCCCCACCCCCAAGTCACTAAATTGAACACACCAGTTTTACCTCCAAGCATTCCTCTAGAAAAGCAGTTTCGTGTGAAAAAACGATAAGTTATTAAATCCAACACAAAACGAACAATGAAAGACAGTTCAAGTAAAATGTGATTGAATTATCTCCCACATGTCTATATAATTTTGATTGATAT
The DNA here is from genome assembly GCA_020205615.1 of Panax quinquefolius. Taxonomy (NCBI): domain Eukaryota; kingdom Viridiplantae; phylum Streptophyta; class Magnoliopsida; order Apiales; family Araliaceae; genus Panax; species Panax quinquefolius. The sequence continues at coordinate 58,594,826 of CM035173.1, forward strand.
CAATATATAAAATGGGGACATATCAAGTTCATATATTTGCCCGTATGGTTCAGATATTACCTTACAGCAGATACAAGCACTGAAACTAGGCCCTGTAAATTTATTTATTTAATCTCATAGAAAGACTAATTTACAACCAAGTCTTTTTTCTGTACAGGTCCACCAGAACATTACCACTAGGTGTAACTACCTGGAAGGCAATATAGATTGCATTAAAATATTGAAAAAACATATAAATGATCTGCAAACAAATTAGAAAGTACCTTGACACCATCAAACTCAATGTAATTCGCTTCAGTAATATAATTTTTACTCCCAATTCTTTGCAAAGAAGATACGTCATGGGCACTAAGATCTCTAGATATTACCATCAGTTCATGAATACGGTCCGCATAACCACTGCACAATTAAAGAGTTTAAATCATATATGAGAACGTGAACTAAGATATGTGATAGCATCTTGCACATATTCTTCTCTTCTCTTCATTTAAAGAGAAATGTAAATTGTACAACTCACATTTGAATAGAAAATAATTGGGCAAGTAATTAAAATATTAGAACAAGCCTTCCATAAAGGTCTCACATACTGCACAATAACACGTACTATTTGGGTACTACAAAGTTACATCCTGCTCATATAAAATAAGCCTGTAGCTATAAGAGATTATTGGAATGGAGGAATTGAGCATAAGGAAAATGGTTGGCTGACATGCCTCTTAACACTATCAACATATGACTCCAGTAGCAGAAGCAATCATTAATTAAATCCATGTTGAAGTGCTCTTTAATACCAAATAAAGAGATGCACCCGTGATATACATGCAGAATCTTTTACATAGTCCATGTGCAGCCACAAACCAGGCTTGCATCCAATATATGTAAGAAGTAGGAAATAAATAAAAGTTCTATACAATTCTGTAACTATAATACATATATAGTTGTAAATTAGTAGGTACATATATATTGTCATGTCCTAGTCGAGGCCATATACTGGTGTTTGTGTCATAGTGTCATGTGAGTTTTAATATGTTTTAGTTTCATAGATTGTGCACTAATAGGACCTCATAATTCAGATTTAGTAAACAAGATTCTCCTTGGAATTCACAAATCATTCCTCTAATTCTGATTAATAGTAAAGGAATCCTGAAACGGGGCGATAATAGTGGAGTTCCTCAAAGCATAATTCTTCAGGATTGTGTAAATACTTATCATCGCTTTCAACCAGTGGGGTAAGATTATGTAATTAACTACTTTTGGATCTTAGCAATTTTCTGGATGAATTTTAAAAAGAATGATGGGGACCTTGCAAGTCAGACTTGCTGTAGGTTTGGGATGACAATAGTCATATACTTCTGCGAAATTGTTTTCATTGTTAACAGAAATCTAAAATATATAATTTCCCAAAGTTATTTTTTTCCATGGATGCTTCAGATGTTAAAGAACCTGCAATTTAACAAAGAAATAGTTTAAAAGAAAAACCAATGCTAAATTGATTGGAACTAACATAGATTTACAGATACTAAAGTACCAAGTTGCAAGGAACAGTGAATAGTTCTGACCTTGATTAATTTTTTCCTTATCCTTCCCAACATCTCCACGGAATAAAAAGAGAACCAACGTTTGACAGGATTAGGAACTATGTAAGCATTGCTGAAACTGCAAGTGAATACTTTTCCAACTTCAAGTATGCACCCTGCAATTAAACCAGAGCACCTTAGATACCAACAAAGCTACTTCAATCAAATTTCTATATCATACTCAGACAAAAATCAACCAACATTATCACGGAAGCTGAGATATTAGATATATCAAACCTTTAGCTTGGGTTCATGAACAGTTAAAGCATTATCATCCACAGTCACGATGTCCCCCTTACGAGAAACTTCCTTCTTGTTCAGAGGTCTTTTCCGATCCTGTAAATTCTGCACATGCCAATCAAGTCAAAATCATTTGATCCTGTTTCACAATATCTTTCAGTATCTCAAGTCACAAAATTAAGTTGAAGATGTTGGATGCTGTTTGTCTATATAGGCAGTCATTTAAACCCCAGTAGCATTCTTATCTAGACTAAACCCTATGAAGCAGTCCTGCTGTATTTGTTAATAGGTGTTACCTACAATGTTCCTTTTGTTGACTGTTGTAGAAACAAATGTTTACTGAAGGGGACCCCTATGACCCTTGGGAAATATGTAAAAAGTAAATATCTAGGATATGCTGCTTTAGGCTTATTTTCCTTCCATGATTCTGTGCACTGACTACAAAAAAATGATATCAAAACAATGGAACATAGACCTCTGAAATAGACTCAGAGATTTGAAGGAATACTACTACTACTGCCGAACAAGAACGTCATTTGAAAGTAATAAAACAACATTCATCTAAGAAGTTTGAATCCAGAAAAAAATCATGAGATATCACCAAATATCAAGGAAATCATACAGGGAGACTGATATAAATGTGAACACAAGGGAGGATGTAAAGGAAAATTCAGTGTAATTGAAAATATAACTCCTCACATCGTAGAAAGAAGAGACGATTCTCCTTCGAAAGAATTGTATCTGCACTTTTGCAGCCATTACAAATAACATATTCATCTGATGGAAATCACATAACAATATCAATAGAAATTCTAGAATTATAAAGGAGATGAAGAAGAAATATGCAAAAAAGGACAAGCATAGATGCAGATGACAGACCACCAAACACATATGTGCTTACATGAGATATTACTACACTCTCAACTTTAGTTCTTATATTCAGCATTAATTTACTTTAGTTCTTGATAATAGTTTGACCACAAAGATCTATTCATTTGATGAACTCTCAACTTCATATCTGGGCATAAGGTTAACCTCTCGAAACCCAGAGAACCCAAACAGAAAAGATAGCAAGGGAACCACTCAAATAAATTCAAAAGAACACTTGAGATAAGTATCCTGGGGATTCCAAAGATACCGTAAAAATAAGGTGAAGGAACTTACTGACATATCTATATCTTTCTAGACAGATATACAAATGGCAATCAAACATTGAACAAAGAAATAAAAAATCTAAAATCTAAAAGAAAAAAGAATACATTTTGAAATTGATTCGGAACATCAACATTCAGAAATCGATTCAGTAACCCTAAATCAAAAGGTATGCATATATCTGACAATCGATAACAGAAATTGTCAAAGTTTGAAAGGATACGTAAGTAAATGAGCGAGTAAAAAGCTATACCAGATCAATCGGAGAATTTTACCTCGGATATTGAAACTCAAACTCTACGTCTGTGAACTGGTTGCTGCATTTTTTAGTTTCTCTCTCCCTGCAAGACTCAACTTGTGGTAAAGCAAAAATCAAACACTAATTTGAAACCCTAACACCATAACTACTTAAGTAAAGCAAGAGAGAGAGCTAAAGGATGAGGAAGAGGAGGAGGACGCTGGCGAGGGAGCCACGAAGGGATGAGGTTGCCGAAAAGAGGAGCGAGAGGAGGAAGGTTGTCGCCGCTGCTACTAGAGATAGAAAATGAGAGAGAAAGAATGAGAGGAAGAAACGAAAGAGAAGAAATTCAGTTTCGCGTTTTTTATTTTTTGCTCTGTGTTTTTTAAGTAGATAACTATTTTTTTTAAAACGTTATCTATTTAAAATCAAAAATTGTTCTTATAAATACATAACATTTTTTTATATGTATCTATAATATTTTATTAAAAAATGTTGTAAAAAAAATACCATAACATTTTTAATAAAAACGTCATCTTTTAAGTGTTGTCTTTTTATGATTTTGTAGTAGTGTATATTTATTGTTTGCCCTGAAGATTTTCATTTCTTTAAAATTCAAGGATATATTGTCATTTTTTTCCCTCGTGGATTAAACAGTGACATGCACTCAGTTCAATCATGTTGATGAAAACTACTTCATTAGTGGCTCCATTGATGGAAAATTTAGAATCTGGGGAGTAACTGAGAGTCGAGTAGTGTATTGGGCTGATGCACGAGATGTGACAATTGCCATATGTTACCACCTAAATGGCAAAGTATGATTGTTGATACTTGAGCATAGCATTTATATGTTAAACTACTTGTATCAATCTGTTAGTTTGCACTTTGGGATGATTAATTGATGATAAAATTATTTTCTTTTTATGAAACAACGGTTTGCAGTTGGTTCCATTTCTGGCACCTGCAACTTCTATGAAGCATCATGTATATTGTTATACTACATGTTGCTCTTATTGCTTATCATTGGTTTACATTTTATTGGGGAGTGTGCCTAATTGGAAGTTGTGGTTCTATAGACAGTAATCTTCTAGTTAATGCTGAAATACATATTCATGGTAAAAAGAAATACTTGGGCAACAGAATTACTGGCATTCAGGTTGTTAATCTTTGAAGTGTTCTTGCCACTATATCATGCACTTTAATCTCTTGAATGTTGTTAACATTGAGTGGCATTATTTCTTGCAGTTTTCATCGGACTCTCAAAAAGTTATGATAACATCAGAGGACTCCAAAATACGTATATTTGATGGGATCAATATTGTTCATAAATACAGAGGTACTGCAAAGATAGATTAACAACAGCTTTTTCCTTTTAGTATAACAGTGGATGACTTCTTATGGGCTTTCGGGATACTAAGATCAAGGGCTTTTTCTGGCCTTGGTCAAAATCTTGTCCAAGTCCCCTGGGCAGACTTGGTAGGTCTTTTTAGTTTCTAAAATTAAATATACATTTTTAGTTTTTAGACTATAAAGTGAAGTTCCTAGGATGCCATTACTTATACACTAGGTTGGTTGAGTACCATCATATCTTCATTCTTACATTTATAGCAAATGACCACTAGTACATTATAGAAAATGTTAGGGATATAATATAGAAATATAAAGTTTTCCTCAAAGTTGTCATTTTAGAAATATATCTATAATTTTGGAATGGAGGGAGTATTTTGAATTGTGAAATTACTAAATCTTCTGTCTGGGTTACGGGGGTGTCTCACATTGCTTATGAATATATTGGATCCGATCAATGAGGAATTTGAAAGTATGTGATTCAAAAACCAAACCAGTTGTTAGAGTTGGGTCCGACTAAAGCATAGGGCATAGGAAATGGTGCCATACCTCCCTTTCTCTCTGAACCAACTAAAGGAGATTAGGGGGACATACTTGTATAAGGGTGGGTAGATTGGTATTATTAAGAGTATTCTTACCACTCTTCCTACTTATATTTATCACAGAGCTGAGAGCACGCCCAATCTTAAACTGAATATGTCCCAAAGCAAAAAGGTTAATGAGCTTATGAGTTATGAAGATATCTTAAGTTGACTTTAAAAATATCTTAGGTCGACTTTAAAAAGTCAATAATGACCCTATATTTTGGAACGGAGGAAATATAAATTTTGCAGGACAAATACTGACCTCCATGCGGAATAGTCTGGTTGGTACAATTATCCCAAGTCCTACTGAACTTCGGAAAGAATCACAGAATTTCTGGAAAGGCAAATCCCGGAATGCATTCTCTGTCAACTTGTTAAGGCTCCCAGCACAAGCAAAAGTGTGCCCATGTATACCCGCTTCTCTGAGAACCCTCAATGGTAGATCAAAAGAAAGGTCTGCAAAGGCAGTAACAGCAAGGTCACCTCCTAGAAAATCCCTTTCAGAAGTGTTATAGCTAATGTCATCAGCACAAACTTCCCTTCTTGTAACAGCTTTTTTGAATCTGCATCCAGCTAAGTCTTAGGATATTACCCCCCTAGGATGACATTAGGAGTTGTTTTATACTAGTTTGGATGCCTAGCATTTCTATGTGAAGCCTGCATTCGGCATTCCATTATGCACGATATATTGGGGCTTGATACAGGTAGAGAAACATTGATTTTTTTTAAGTAGAGAAAAGGCTATAATACTTCAGCCATAACTCACCACCTATTTCCTTTAGTATGTCTACCTGATTTTTAGTTTAGTCAACCAATATTTACTGTTTCAATTGCTAATTGATGTGCATTTTTATGACTTGCAAATTTATTTAATGTACGTATTTAACTCTTGTACATGTTTTGTATTCTAGTCAGGATATAGTAATGAGGTTGGCGGTCCTACAGAGGACGGTACACCAGAGGTAGATGACTTGGCTATTTGGATTGAGAAAACTGGTGGGATTTAAAAAAAATAGGATACTTGGTTTTTCAGGATATCGCGCACGAGACGTGCTCGGTACTCCTCCTATAGTGCCGCCGAGTATAGGTTATTCTTCACCGCAACAACCTATTGATCCTAAGGAATTGGAGAATATGATTGACAAGATTTTCCTCCATCGATTCGGTATAAAGTCTATGGATGATGCTTCTACCAATGATAGTACACCACAACTATCCATTGGTATAGATATTACTGAACATATAACTAAATTGGTAGAGAAGAAGTTTACCAACTTCCTTCAAACATTTATAAACTATGATTCACTTGAGGTATTTACTAATAACTATATTTTTGTCTTTGTCCTTCATTAATCTCTCTCCATCTATTAATTTAAATTCACTAGGTTTATTTTTTTTTATTCCTCATCTTGTTGAAATTGAATTTTGGTGTTTCTTTTGCAGGAGGAACTTTATAGGCCCAACCTTGATTTCCTTGAAGAAAATGATGATGAAGTGGACCTAACATGATGTACACTTCATTCCTTCTAGCTCGTTATTTTTCAGTTTTCTTATGTTAGTTATTAAATATTGTAAGTACTATGATCCTTGAGAGATCAAGATATAATAACAAATTCTGTACTTATTGTGACTTGAGCATTATCTATTTATATATGGAGTATTAGTTTTAATTTTTGGCTTTTTATGCAGTTTATCAATTAGTTTGAAATAAGTATATATGACATTATCTATATTAACTTAAAATATTAAATTTAATATTTATTATAGCATTTAATAATAATAATAATAATAATAATAATAATAATAAATATGAAATCGATGATTTGAAAATTAATTATAATTTGCAATGAATTTTGATTATTTATCAATTAATTTTTTTTTTACAAATTTATTATTTGTGAAGGATTTTACTTGAGAAATGGATTTTAATGAAGGATTATTTTCTCTCACTAAATCTTTTCTAGTTAATTAGTTAGTTTTCAATGAAGGATTATTTCCTCACTCATTTGAAGATACGTTCTCAATTTATAATTAGTGAAGAAAATTTTTCTCTCATTAAATAAATTTTTTCTTCACAATATATTATTTGTGAGGGAATAAAGTTATTCACTAATTTCAAATAATCATTCTTAAAATATTATTTGTGAAGGAAACCAATCTTTCACTAAATAACAATATTCCATTACTAAATATAATTTGTGAATAAAAAAGTTATTCACAATATATCCTTCACAAAAAATATTTAGTTACTACTTAGCGAAGGATACCCAATTGCAAGGAGATCTAATGCGAGTACTCGTGTGAAGGAAATATTTGTTCGCAATAAATCATTTGTGAGTGATATAGAGCCTCTAGTGAAGGATTTGTCCTTCACTAGAGGCCATTTTTGGTGTAGTGGAATGACATACCAATGCTACAATCAGTAAAGATAAAATTGTCTAAACATTCCTACATGAATGATTTGGGAAGAATATCTTAATTAGGGCTACAAATCTACATAGATTAATTTAAAAGGATACTCGGCTTAACCCAAGGAACGTATATTCATTTGATGTTAAAGCCGTTTAGCATGGCAAACTCCAAGAAATGTCTTATATTGATGAGCCATGGAGTTTATCTCTCTCAATAGTCCCCGTAGACTCCTAAAAAGAGAGATAACATGAGTAACAATCATGTATGCAATGAAATGTATAAGACTTGATGTTGATCAGTCATATTCTGAAGAACATCACTGTAAGACAGTGAAAACATCTTAAAGTACTTAACCGGCACTAAGGATGTGATCATGATTCACGCTGGGTCTGAATTAAAACTAGAGGGCTTAATAGACTTAAGTTTTTCAGACTGACCAAGACGACAAGAAATCTGACAAAGACAAAGTACATAGCTGTAAATGAAGCCGCAAGTTGACTATTTGGATGAAACATTCATTACAGAACTAGGAATAGTTCCTAAGTCTCATCTTGGATCTAAACATGTGTTATGGCACTTTCATTTTATTAAAGAATCATTGAAAGAGGAGAGGTTACTATAGAGATAGTGGACTCTCAAGAAAAGCATTACATATCCATTAACTAAAGCTTATCCAACAGCAGGATGATCGCCACTTAGAAAAGAATGGTATGAGATACCATGGGGATTGAAAGTAGTATACACACAAGTCAATTATGTTTGATGATAAAGCATATACTTTGTAACAATCTTATTCATTTATTAATAAATTTTGCTTATTAAAGGATTTTAATTTATCTACATAATGTTGTTTTATAATATGTGATAAATCCATAGTTTTGAGTAATACTTTTAGAATCATGATGATGATCATGCTAATGAGATCTAAATTCTTAGAGAGCTCATAAACTAAAATTGTTACCAAACACTGGATTACTAAAAAAGAGATTAGTGAATCCGGATAGATTGGTACATACGTTTCTTGCTCATTGGATGAGGATGATTAATCTCATGATCATTTGTGTGGATACACTAAAGCAAGTATGTAGGTGCTTGTTAGAGAATAAGTTCACTGAACGTGGCTCGCTAAGGAATACCTAATGGAGTTTTACTTGTATGTCAATAGGAATTACTGTAGTGATAATAGTACAATTGATCCTTAGACTTAAGAACATCATAGTATCTTGTGTATAATGAGTTATACTTTGATATATTCCTTAAGACCCTTAGGATATATCAAAGGGTATGCTTAGGTATAATAAGTTGTACATGGAGATAATAAATGATCAACAAAGAATCTACCGCTTCTAGTAAAAGGAGAGAGTGTCCTATGTGATTTCGATAATTGACAACCCAGTAGTCCTTGACCAAGGCAGAATAAAATTAGAAAGGAGTTTCTAATTTACATTATTTGGAGTTGTGCATTTGTGAATCGAAATACATATAATTAAATAAAATAAGACTTGATAGTAATTCCATGTCTTATATTTAATGGGACATTGTATGGTAGAAGGATTGAATTGTACGGTAACTATTTACTCAAGGTTCTTTTATGATTAATGTTGAAATCTATATTATTTGAAAAGTCGTTGATCGCTAAGGAGGCTTATCCTTATTATAGAATAAATATTATTTATTTAAATAAATTATTAGATTAATTATTTTATTTAAATAAGATTAGAATTATTCTAATTGATTTATTCACAACCGGTTTAATATGGAGAACCTAAAGTATCACACTACAAAAGGAAGAATATTTATTTAAGAAGCAAATGACATAATTATAATAATAAGTTAAGTGTATTTAATTTAATCTATGGTGATGGAATAAATTAAATAGCTTAATATTTATTATTCTATAGGTATAAGACCCCAACTTTTTTGAATAATAAGGTGTGAATTTGATATAATGTTATAGTTGTGGGTAATATTTATAAATTTGCAAAGTAAGCAAGTTGTCATAAAATATTTGTTTAGTTGAGGAATATTTGTTTTAACAGGGAATATTCATACGACGACACAATCATTAGTGGACCCCACAATGGAATTACTGTCGGAGAAAAAAAATGACAGAAATATCTTTTTATAAAAATAACGGCAAAAGTTTTACCATTAACTGTTGAAATACATGTGGTTGTATAGTAATACACGATATTGTATAATATTTTTTATTATTGATGCTTACGTGAGAAGTCACTCAGTTTTATTCAATTATTGTCACAGTAATTGCTACATAGTATCTCATGTTATTGATTCAATTATTGTCACAATATTTTATATTATTAAATCAATAATTGAGACGACAAAGTTATTCATATTATTATTTGCATTATTGACGATGTCTAGAAAGTTCTGTCGAGGAAAGGAGTTTGGTCACCTAATTGCGTGCCAATAGGGAGAAATTCTTATCGAAAAGCGCCCTCTTTCCTGGGAATGATCTGGTTGTTAATATTGCAAGTTATAATAATGATGAATAAGTGTTATTAAAAATATGTTTTGTGAAGCCATGTGAATTGAGATAAATAGAGGTGATTTTTATGAAGTATTTGTTGTAAATTTTGCTTATTATTTGGACCCCCACTTACCCATTTTTGAAAACTGTCGATAGAAGTTATCTCAATTTTTGTTATATATATATATATATATATATATATATATATACATGCACACACACATCACCATCACATATTATAAGTTTTGTTTTATTAGATTATAAATAGAATATATTATATTTTATTTAAAATTTTTGTTATATTAGAATATTTTGTTGCACAGTAATGAATAGTAAAATCAAAAAATTCTGCCGAACGAATTCACCCGTGAATTCGTTTTGTGCGTCCGTGATTAAAATTTTAAATAGTATCATGTCATTCTCCTATTAATAGGATGCTTAGTTTAGAATTAAAAATCACACCAGAATCAGATAATTCTTTTTCTAGAATATTGAGCATATTTATTTGAGTTTAAAGAAACTTTGAGTGTTGCAAATAAGGTAAGTTTTTCTTCAAGAATATATGCGCTATACCAGTCAGAAATACTCTTCTTTTGAGGTAAGGGGTATTATTTATTTCATATTCGCTTACGATATTATTTTTCATATTTGTAAGAAATTTTATTTCGTTCAGTATTCGCAAGAAATATTATCTTTGTTTAATATTCGTAAGGAATATTATCTTCATTCAATATTCGTAAGGAATATTATTTTCGTTCAATATATAGTTGTAAGGGATGTTATTTTTGTTTAATATTCGTAAGAAATAATATTTTATTCCATAATCTGAAGTATGTAAGTAATATTATTTCATTTTAGAATCTGAATTCTGCACTCATTTTGTTAAGTATTGCTTCTATACTCTTTAAAATTAGTAGAATATCCTTGAAATTTGTGATTCATCTATTATCGTTTCACAAGGCTATTTTTTTTGAACATTCTTGTTCATTTTTAAGCTTTTTATGTCGGAGTACTATTCATGGATACTATTCATTTATATGGCACTATTCATACGTATGATACTATTCATACGTACAGGTACTATTCATGAAGTACTATTCACGGGTTACTATGTACTCGGGTACTATTCACCTAGGGTACTATTCATGACAAAAATTGATTTCTTTTCTGTCCAAATCATTTTTGATACAATATTATTATTGAATTTTACTCCATAAAGCAGTATCATGTTGACAATTTGGTCATTATTGAATGTTGGATAAATTGAATTATAAATCTTTAAAATTTATCCTTGTTCTCATTTAATTGAATTCTTATATTATTGTCATCATCCTCATGCTTATATTATGATGAAAGTCATCTTCGGCTAAGGGTGCAAAGATGAATTGTTGTTTGGTATGATAATGACCAAGAATTATATATCGGTATAATCATGACCCGTAATATTACAAATGATGTGGTAAAAGTCCTCATTGGCCCGTAGTGCATTGATGGACAGTTGTTGGTATGATAATGACCATGCATTCTCTTCGGCCAAGGGTGCAAATATGAATTGTTGTTTAGAATGATCATGACCATTGGTGATAATAACGAATATCCTCGGCATGTAGTGCATGAATGATTCGTGGATGTGATAATAATGAATATCCTTGGCCCGTAGTGCATAGATAATTCAGTGATGTGGATTATTTATTAAGCTGAGTCTCAGCGATAAAATTGATGATAAACTTTTAAATCATAAAAGATAGTAGATATCATGCTCTACTTGACTCTTCTAATGGATTGCTTGTTCCGCTGTAGTTGTTGATCTAAAACTTGTTGTCTATTGTATTCTATCAGTTGTTATACTGTTGAAGGTTAACACTAATTTATTATGCATTATCTTAGTTATAATATTTCTTACTAGGCTAGTTGAGCTCACCCATTTCTTTCACTATTCTCTTCAGGAAATGAGAATATAGGTGGGACTAATCGGGGAATGGAGTGACGCTCCAGATTGTTGCTTTAGTAGTCCTCACTATTTTGTGAAATAGTGTGATAATAATTTCAATGAGGAATTATTTTGAGTTTGGATATTGTCTAGGATAAAATATTTGTATTAAAACTCACAGCTTATGTTTTATCGTGTTCATCACGACACTTAGCAATTGTATAAATTATGTTTGTATTTGTATTATGTACCATGTATTTGGCGACTCAGAATGGGTGATGTATACATATTTTGGGGGCGTCACAGTTGGTATCAGAGCTTAGGGATATGATCCTTGGCTGAGATGTGAGACTAGAACTAGTAAGGGAGAGACGGGTAAATCCTTCGCTAGTATGACCTACCTAAGCTTATTTTTTATTTAATTGGTCAGTCAGAATATAGGGATAATATATGGCATGTCAATTAACCCTTGTTTTGTGGCAATATTTGAAAATGACATCTGAAAATATTGAGATAAGTAATGGAGCACATGAGACCGTTGAGTCACCGATGATCAATAACAAAGATAATATGCATCAGGAAGGCAATAATCCTCGTGTAAACAACAACACCGACCAAATGACGAATGATGGTACGTTTAGGAACTTTTTAGAATTCATGAAAAACCAAACGAGAGAGACTCATGTTCAAAATGCAGGTGGAAACAGTGGCAACTCACGGCTGATCACCGCTAATCAGTTTAAGGAGCTGGGACCACCAGAGTTTTTGGGAAAGCCAGAACCACTTAAGGCATAGACGTGGATTAAGCAGATCACCAAGATATTTGATGTCTTGAAATGCTCAGAGGAGAAAAAGGTTCCCTTCGCCACCTTTATGTTGCGTGAAGAAGCAGATTATTGGTGGGAATCTGTAAAACGTACTCAACCTACCGCACTAAAGATTTCTTGGGAGACGTTTCAAGAATTATTCAACGACAAGTACTTTCCCGAAAGTATTCGTCATATGAAGGAGGTGAAATTCATCAAGCTGGAGCAAAACAATATGACTATGTCGTAATACAAGGCTAATGAAATTCATCAAGTTTGTCGAGTTGTCCCGGTTTGAATCCCATTTGGTTGATAATGAGGAGCGAATGACGCGAATGTTTCTGTGAGGTTTGAAACCCGAAATATGTCAATATCTCATTTCTCACAAACTTTTTTTGTATTCAGATGTTGTGAATAGGGCTTATTTATTAGAACGCGATTATGAGTCAGCTCAACCAAAAGGCAACGACTAACAACACGATAATAATCGTACCAGTTGCAACGACCATCAGAACAACGATAACCATCGTGGAGGAAATTATCTTGGAAAAAATGGTAACCACTTCGGTGGTAATCATGGCCAAGATAATTGGAAAGGTGAACTAAGTGAGAACCACTTCAAGAAGAGAGGGTTCAATAATGATGGAAGGACAGCAACACCGGCACCCATTTTCAAGGAAGAAGAACGACCACCGGTCGTATGTTTTAAATGCGAATAGGAGGGACACATCCGTCCAAACTGTACGCAACAACCTAAAGCGTGTTTTAATTACGAAAGAAAAGGTCACCTAGCCCGATTATGTCGTGTAGTGAAGTTAAGTCTAGCTGGGATAGCGACACCAAAAGCTGTCCCAGACAAGTCAAAGCCGGTAGTTTAAGTGAGAGCGTTTGTCGAGGAACCCGAATGAAGTTATCACGGGTAAGTTAATCATAAACTCTTGTGAAGTCTATACCTTATTCGATACCAGTTCTACCCACTCTTTTATTTCTCCTACTTGCGCTCAACGTTTAAATTTGACTCCGAAGAAATTAGACTTTGACTTATCTATTTAAACTCCGTTAGGAGAAACCATCATTACATCCACTGTTTATAAATCTTGTGTGATTCAAATCAACACTTTCACGTTTCTTGTCGATCTTATCTCTTTGAAAATACTTGCCTTTGATGTGATTTTAGGAATCAACTGGTTAACTATTCATCATGCTAAAATTGATTATTCTCGTAAGGTTGTTAGTTTTCATATTCCTAACCAACCTGTTATGCGAATTCAAGTAACCAAACCACTAAAGTCAATCACGGTTATATTAAACCATAAGTAAAGAGCCCCAAGCTTTTCGCTGGTGACTTCCTTGTGTGGGATGAACCGAAGCCAGACTTTCCATAGAGGATGTCGTGAATAACGGTGACAAGTTGATAGGCATCAATGTGAGATGCTATCTAAGTCTTGGATGAGAGTCACAGTTTTGAATGTTATTTCTATCGATAATAAATTTCCTGACGTATTCCCCGAAGAACTTTTTGGCCTACCCCTAGAGCGTGAAATCGAATTTTGTATCGACCTTGAACCCGATACAAAACCCTTAAATTTTTTTTTTCACCTAGAATGAACATAACATGCGTCAAAGACGTTGGGTCGAACTGTTGAGAGATTAAAACCATACCATTCAATACCATCTTGGAAAAGCGAACGTAGTAGCTGACGCGTTGAGTAGAAGATCGTATGTGGTTACGAGTGCGACGTCGTTAACATAAAGACCCATTTCGTATAACTTACAAATAATGGAGATAGAGTTAAAGACTATAGGAACCCACGTGATGATGTTAAATATACGAGTAGAATCGAATTTAATTGATAAAGTTAAATTCGCTCAAGCTACAGACTCAGAGCTAATGAATGTGAAGAAGAAGGTGCAAGAAGGCGTTATTCTAGAAGCAAGAATCGACGAAGAGAGGAAATCTCAACCCTTAATTTTATTGGTCTATTTGAAATACTCGATCGAGTAGGAATTATGGCTTATAGACTCGTCTTACCGCTAAGTATGTCGCGTGTTCATAACATTTTTCACGTATTGATGTTACGTAAATATGTGGATGACCCGAACCACATTATTGAATTAGAACTAGACGAGATAGTGGAAGATTTAATGTATGAAAAGGTACCTGTTAAAATATTGGATAAGAAGAAACATATTCTACGCTCAAAGGTTATACCTCAAGAGTTAGAATCTGAAATGAAAATAAGGTATCCTAACCTTTTCGACATAATAGGTACATACACCAATTTCAAGGATAAAATTTCATAAGAAGAGGAGGTTGTAAGACCTCAACTTTTATGAATAAAGATTAATTTTCTAAATATCTTTTTGAATAATAAGGTGTGGATTTGATATAATATTATAGTTGTGAGTAATATTTATAAATTTTTCAAAGTAAGCAAGTTGTCATAAAATATTCATTTTAACAGGGAATATTCGTGCGACGGCACAATCATTGGTGGACCCCACAACAGAATTGCTGTCGGAGATAGAAAACGACAGAAATATCTTTTTATAAAAATAACGGTAAATTTTTTACCATTAACTGTTGAAATACCCGATAATAAAAGTATAGTAATACGCGTGGTTGCATAGTAGCACACGATATTGTTAGTTCTCGAAGGCACAATAGTTATCTAGAAGGGGGGTTGAATAGATATTTAAAAAAACTTTTCATTTTACTAAGATAGTTTTGATAATGATTTAAACACAGTGGAATTAAGGTTTCTTTGAACTCCCTTTTAGATAGAGTTAATGAGAGTGAAGCAGTTATAACAGTTATAGTAGTTATAGAAGTTATAGCAAGAATGAAATAGACAGTTATTTTTAAGTGGTTCAGAGCACTTAAAGCTCCTAGTCCACTCTTCTACTCCTCGAGTAGGAAATCCATTAAGGATGTCTTTTACACTTTCTGAATCTCGCAGATTCCTTCTAGACCAGCAGTCTAGGCACTTCTTAGTTCACTCTTGAACTCTTCAAGTCCAGCAGACTTGGTTCTTCACAGTTCACTTAGAACTCTTCAAGTCCTTCTGACTTGGAACTCTTACGTCAGTTGATTGGTAGTTGTTGAGTTCGTGATTGATGCTACTCAGTTGCAGTTAAACACTTGTTCGAAAGAACTGAGTAGCTGAGCAAGCTTCCTCTTTTTCTCATATCGTAGAGTTGAGCGTTGAGTGTTCTTGTGCGTTTGTGATCAATGCTTGCTTTTTTTTATCATCTGCATATGTTCTGTATATATGTGATCCTTGAAATCTATCCATTGAAGCCATTTGTTGAAGCATTAAATGCGTTTGACATTTCTGAACTTTGATGGAGACTTTTCTGCACACCTTCTAAATTGCATTCTGACCCACTGACATAGCAGACTGCTTTCTCACCTAACGCCTGAAAAGGTGTTTTTCCTCTTTCTTATGGTCCTTTTCTTAGCTTCTTGAATACGTTCCTTTTGTTGAATACTAAGGATATCTTTTGTACCGTTAGGATTGGTGAGGACTAAAACGTTTCAAAACCTGTAGGATTAGTTGATCCCCCTAAGCTGGAGCATTTTCTAGGATGAGAGCTTCAGGCATCTCCCCCTCAGCTTGAGCTTTGTCCTTTTGGCTTTCTTTGGATAGTTCTTTTTCAGCAGCCAACTCTTTGTCTTCCTTTTTGAGTACTCCTTCATTGACAAGGATATACTTCTTAACCAGTTTTCGTCTTGGTTTTTTAGGCTGAGCCACAGCCTCAGGACTTTCTTGAGCTTCAGCTTTGTCCTGTTGATCAGCCAGAACATCTGATGTAGCAACTTCCTTGCTCGAGGTGTTCAGTCTGGTCTCTACGATCGGTAGAGACTCTACGATCGAAGAGACAAATGGCCTCTTGGGTTTGTGACTGATTTTGTTCTTCTTCAGCAACTATGATATGGTAGCTTTGTCTTCTTCTGCCTCAACCTGGTGTTGTTTTCTTCTTAGGATCCTTAGAGTCTCAATGTCAGAGGACTCTACTACGTGTTTATCGATGAGTTGATCCACAGGGGTTCTTCGCCTTTTGAGACTTTAGCTTTCTCTTGCCCTTGCTTTTTCTGACCTGGGCAGTGGGTTCTTCCTTTTTAGTTTCTTCTTCTTCTTCAGTCTCCCTGACAACTAACATATTCCCTGGAATTCCTGACTCCTTTGCATCAGCAGTCCTACCACTAGACACAGATATCATACGCACATTTTCTGCTGGATTCCTTTTCCAGTTCTCGAATAGTTGCTGGGTCATTCGTCTGTTTGGATTGATGGATTCTCCTTCATCGTCCCCAATTTTGTCACCCAGAGCAGACTGTAGGATGATGCTTATAAATCGCCCATAGAGCATCTTTTGAGAGCTCTTTGTCTTCTTTGAGCCGATGATCCACTTTCTAATCCATTCAAGCAATAGAGCTCCATAGTTAAGTTATATTCCATAACATATGGTAGTCATGAGCTTGAGTTGTACCTCATTTACAGAATCATGACCAGAACTCTTGCAACATATACATTTCCCAACAATGTCAGCCAGAAATTCGTACCTCTGAAGAAACTCCTTCTTCTTGTATCCTTTGATAGAGGGGGATTTCTTGTGATGCATCCTTTTAAGTCCCTCATGGAATTCTATGCCATCTATGAACGAATACCCTTCAGATTTGAAACCTAGGGCTAGGTTGATGTCCTCAGCCTTCAGCCTGATTTCCACGTCCTTGACTTTCATAGTGATGGCGTCATTTTCAAACACACCATTTCTGTAGAATTCTTTCACTAGCTTAGGGTAGATCAATGTGTCTGTACCCAGAGCCTCTTCGAGACCAGCCTTCTTTAATAATGACAGAGTTTTGTGAAATTTGGGTTCAGCGATTTTGAACTTATCAAAATAGAGTCTATAGGTAGAGATGACGTTGGAAGCCGCCATTGATTTCTTTGCAAGAAGTATGACTGTCTGAGCTTTCTTTAGGGTTTTTGCTTGAGAGAAAATGAGAGAGATGAGATTTTTAAACTTCTAATTTCAAAAGGACGATTTCAATTTGTACTTGTAACTTCCCTATCTCCATTTTGCTTAGTTGGACAGGTGTCAAATTCTGCTTGGCTCTATGAATTTGACTGAGGAGGATTGTACTAAATTGCCCTTAACTTCTTCTGAGCTAATATATTTTTTAGAAGCACTACGATCGTTGAGATGGTCCTTTGTATTGTCGAGTCTGTTCTACGTTTGTTGAGTCTGCTTAGCCATCGTTGAGTCTGTTCAGCAGTCGTCGTGTCTGAGCTACAATCGACTAGTCTGAACTGTGATCGTCGAGTCTGAACTGCAATTGTCGAGTCTGACTGAGTCCTTGTGATGAACTTTTGATTTAGCATTCTTCTTGGTTTAAGGTAACTCAGGAAGAGCCAACCTCATTGAATGAATCAAGGGTTAGGTTTGTTCTTGAGGCGCTTATCAAAGAGATTACTTTGTTTTGTTGAACTTTCGTCATCACATGATGCTCCTTTGTTTTGTTGATAAAATTCTGCTATCGTTGAGTCTGCACTGCGATCGTTGTCTTTTATGACACGTCAGCTCTATGATTGTGGACTTCATTTGATAATGTCTATGATTTCGAACATAGCCTTTAAATCTGTATAGTTAGCACAAACTAGAACATATTTTTCACGGTTATAAGTTAAGCATGCCTAGCTCACTTATTAACTTGTTAAATCTGGATTCATCTAGAGGTTTTGTAAAGACATCAACAAGTTGGTTTTCAGTAGGGATATATTGTAAAGATATAGTTCCATTTTGTACATGATCCCTAATGAAGTGATACCTTATTTCTATATGCTTAGTCCTAGAATGCATGACAGGATTATGAGTTATTGCAATTGCACTTGTGTTATCACAATGAATAGGTATGGATTTGAATTCAAACCCATAATCTGCTAGTTTTTTTTCATCCATAGGATCTCGAGCACAAAGAACTTCAAAGCAAGAATGTATTCAAACCTGCGCAGGTTGAAGTAGATACTGAATTAGCTTCTTACTAAACCAGGACACAAGTCTGTTTCCTAGCAATTGACAAAAGCCACTGGTACTTTTCTATCTATTTTGCGACTGCGCAAAATCAAAGATCTCTGTAGTATCCTGTTAGTTCAAATGAGGACTCCTTAGGATACCAAAGCCCCAAGTGAGGTGTACCCTTGAGATACCTGAAAATCCTCTTTACAACGGTTAAATGAGATTCTTTAGGATTAGCCTGAAATTTAGCACAAATGCATGTTGCAAACATTATATCTGGTCTACTGGCAGTTAGATATAAAAGAGAGCCTATCATACATCTGTATTGAGTTATATCAATACTTTTACCTTTTTCATCTTTGTCAAGTTTGGTTGCAGGAGCAATTGGGGTTTTCATGGGAGAGGCTGATTCCATGCCATACTTCTTAAGTAAGTCTTTAATGTACTTGGCTTGTTTTATGAAGATTCCTTCATCAGTCTGCTTTACTTGCAGTCTAAGGAAGAAATTCAGCTGACCCATCATGCTCATTTCAAACTTGCTCTGCATAAGCTTGGAGAATCTCTTGCATAACTTCTCATCAGTAGATCTAAAAATAATGTCATCAACGTATATTTGAACTAATAAGACTTTATCTTTATGATTTCTAAGAAATAGTGTGGTATCTACTCTACCTCTAGTGAACCCATTTTCAATAAGAAAGTTAGTTAGTGTTTCATACCATGCTCTAGGTGCTTGTTTAAGACCATATAAGGCTTTGTCTAATCTAAAGACATAATTAGAAAGAGATGGATTGATGAAACCTGGAGGTTGTTCTACATAGACTTCTTCTTGAAGTTCACCATTCAAGAATGCACTTTTGACATCCATCTAAAAGACCTTGAATTTTATGTGAGCAGCAAAGACAAGGAATATTCTGATGGCTTCTAGTCTGGCAACAGGTGCAAATGTCTCATCGTAGTCAATGCCTTCTTCCTGAGAGTAGCCTTTGGCCACTAGTCTTGCTTTATTCCTGGTTATTACTCCATCTTCATCCATCTTGTTTCTGAAGACCCACTTGGTTCCAATAACAGGATGATTCTTTTGTCTTGGTACTAATCTCCATACTTTTCTTCTTTCGAATTGATTAAGTTCTTCCTGCATGGCCTCTATCCAGCTGGAGTCTTCTATAGCATCATCTATCTTCTTAGGTTCCATTTGTGACAGGAAGCTTAGATAAAAGCATTTATTTTGGGTGGCAGCTCTTGTTTTGACTCTTGCACTCGGATCTCCAATGATTAGATCTTGAGTGTGATCTCTTGCCCATCTGCTTCCTGTTGGGACATCTGTTCTTATGCTTTCTTGTCTTAGATCTTCAAGATCTATTTCTTCTTCTTGGTGTGGAGGTTCGTTGTCTAGCATAGGCCTCTCTAGGATCTCATTTCCTTGCTCAACGATTTCACTATCTAGCACTACGATCGTAGTGTTGAGCTCGACGACCTCATTCGTAGTGTCTGAACTGTTGGTCATAGTGTCTTGAAGCACTGTTTTGTCTAAGTCTGTCTCATCAAAGATGATCTGAATCGAGACTTCAACACTTAGTGTCTTCTTGTTAAACACTCTGTAGGCCTTATTGTCTGTGGCATACCCAAGAAAGATTCCTTCATCTGACTTTGGTTAAAACTTTGTCAAGTACTATTTTCCATTGTTGAGAATGTAGCATGCACAGCCGAAAACATGAAAGTAGCTGACACTTGGCTTTCTTCCTTTCCACAGTTCATAAGGAGTCTTCTTAATTGTAGAGTGTATGAGTGATCTGCTTACGAGTGTAGCATGCAGTGTTGTTGGCGACTTACCGCCCGTAAGTATTCGAGCGGATGAAATCAGCTTTGCTAGTAGAGTTCTTCCAGCTTCTATCAATGTACTGTTCTTTCTCTCAGCTACTCTATTTTGTTGGGGAGTTCGTGGAGCTGAGAAGTTGTGACTAATGCCATTGTCTGTGCAGAACTGGTCCATTTCTGAGAAGTCAAATTCTCTGCCATGATCACTCCTTATAGCCTTGATTTTCTCTCCTTTCTCGTTCATCACAAGCTTGAACATCTTGATTAGTTGAGAGCTTGTTTCATCCTTTGAGGTTAGAAAGAACACCCATGTAAATCTGGTGTAGTCGTCGACTACGACCAGAGAGTATTTCTTTCCTCCAAGGCTCGACGTTGGAATTGGCCCAAAAAGATCCATGTGTAGCAACTGCAGAGGCTTGTCAATTGAGTTGGCAGTTTTGCTCTGGAATGAGCTTCTGGTCTGCTTTCCAAGTTAATAGGCATTGCATGGCCTTTCTTTGATGAAGTTGAACTTGGGTAAGCCTGCAACTAGATCTTTTGAAGCTAATTTGGACATGCTTTTGAAGTTGAGATGAGATAATCTTCGATGCCATAGCCAGCTCATTTCTTCAGATGCTTTAGCCAGAAAGCATATAGTCTCATCTGAGCTTAGTTGTCCAAGGTTTACTGTGTAGACATTTCCTTCTCTTGTTCTGGTTAACTTTACAGCAGATGTCTTCAGGTCTCGAACTTGACATTGATTATTAAGGAATGTTAATTGATGACCCTTGTCGCAGAGTTGGCTAATGCTTAGAAGATTGTGTTGTAGTCCTTCCACATAGGCCATTTTGCTGAAGGATACTGCACCATTTCCAGCTGAGCCATATACTCTTGTCTTGCCAGAGCCGTTGTCTCCAAAGATGACCGAGGGACCCTCCTTCTCTATGAAGTTAGACATAAGGGCTTTGTTCCCAGTCATGTGCCTTGCGCATCCACTGTCCAGATACCAGGTTGTGATCGTGGAGCACTTTTCCAGTAGTAACATTAAACCTTCATTTTGGTACCCATACTTGCATGGGTCCTACTTTGTTAGTGCCCTTGGGGACCCAAACCTACTTGATTTTGGGTCTCATATGCATGGAATTATAATGACATTTTCTAGCCTTGTGGCCAACTTTGTAGCACACAAAACATCTAATATGATGAATGTTTGTGTGTGTGCGAAAATTCTTCCTCCATTTGGACTTTTGTGGGTTATTGGTCATCCTACTGTTAAGCTGGTATTCCTTCTTCCATGTGACCTTGTGTTTCATGATTTATGAGGAGTATACCTTACCTCTACTATACCTTCCCAGTTGGTTCGTAGAGCTGATCTTACTGGACTCTACAATCCTTCGAGGTTGGTGAGTAGTGGCTGGGTTACTCTTCTCTTTTCTGAAACCCAGACCCACATGAGATCCCTTTTTCCTAGGAATATGGATTGAATCAGTAGGGCAGGGTTTGACAGGCTCATCCTTCTGTGAGGATTTCACAAATATAATGCCTCTACTAAAACTTGCGGCATTACTAGTGCTAATTTCCTTTACTTTTTCCACACATGGGTTTGAGGTAGATTCCCCAAAGCCTAACCATCTTCTGTGAGAGACACTTCTCTGGGTAGAGATTAGGGAGTCCATGGATGAAGAGGATATATTCCATGTAGAGATTGTCTTTTCTAGATCCTCGATTTTAGTGGTTAGACTTGACTCTCTTTTTGCATTGAGCTCATTTGTTTTTTAAGAGCTTCTTCTCAGCTTCAAACTTGGAGAGAGAATCAGTACTTAGAAGGGTTGTTTCCAGTTCTTCTTGAACTTTTTCTTTCTCCTTTTGAAGAAGTGAATAGTCCTTAGTCAGAACTCTAAACCACTTCATATATTGATGCAGATCAGATGTTATACCATGCAGTGCAGTTCTTAAGTCATCAATATCTACATCAGGAGAGTTAAAGTCAAATACCTCATCGATACTTACTTCATGTATGTTGGAGTTCTATTTGTCCCTTGCATTTTTGGCCATCAGGCAAAGATTTGCCATTTGAGGATCTTCATCATCTCCAGATTCTTGAGTTGAGTCATTGTCTAAGTCACTCCACGATCCTCCAGCTACAAGGCCTTTGTCTTTCTTCTGAGGCCTTTTGTTGCCTTTGTATTCCTTCTTAAATGTGATTTCTTCTTGAGTTCTTCTCTGAGAGGTTTGTTGCAGTTAGCAATGAAGTGGCCAGGTTTCTTGTAATTGTAGCATAAGTCATTCATTTGCTTCTGGTTGCTGTAGTTGCAGACTTTCTTTGGCTTGCTGGTTTTTCCATGTCGCATGAACCTTCTGAGTGTCTTCACCAGCATTGCAAAGTCGTCATCATCATCTTCATCGTAGTCAGAATCAACTTCAGTGTTGACTTTGGAGGTGTTTTCAGTTGCTTTGAGAGCAACACTTTTATCCTTCTTTCTTCCTTCTGACAAGATTTCTGCTCGTTGAGTTAGCTCCAGTTCGTATGTGAGAAGGTTGCCATATAACTGTTGAACAATCATTTCATGTAGATTCTTCGACTCTCTAATGGAAGTGGTTTTGGCATCCAACTTGCTTGGTAAGGCTCTCGTGAAATTTATGATTAGATCTTTGTTTGGATAGATCTTTCCATAGGCTCGTAGAGAGTTGAGCAGAACATTAAATCTCTTGTAGGTGGCAGTGACATTCTCTTTTTGAACGTGAGCAAACATCTAATATTGCTGAGTCAAGAGAGATTATTTGTTTTCTCTGACTTCTTCTGTTCCTTCATGCATGATGAGTAATGCTTCCCAAACCGCCTTTGCTGTTTTGCTGTTGACCACATTTTCAAACAGATCATCTTCTAAGGATTGGAATAAGATGTTCTTGGCCTTTTTGTCGAGCTGGACAGCTCTCTTCTCATTTTCTGGCCATTCTCCTTTGACCTTGATCTGTATTCTGTTTGGGTCGTCTGTAGTTGGTGCAAGCTTTGTAGGAACATAGGGCCCATTCTGAACAGTTTCAAATAGATTTTCATCTATTGAATCCATGTAAGCTTGCATCCTAACCTTGCAGTTAGCGAATTTATCTTTATTGAACATAGGTGGGCTTGCTACCTCCTTCAGTCTTTGATTCGCTTGGTAAGTGTGCCATTGGATCTACTCAAGCTTTGTAGGATATATTATAGAACCTGCTCTGATAACAATTGTTAGTTCCCGAAGGCACAATAGTTTTCTAGAAGGGGGGGTTGAATAGATATTTAAAAAAACTTTTTGTTTTACTAAGACAATTTTGATAATGATTTAAACAAAGTAGAATTAAGGTTTCTTTGAACTCCCTTTTAGATAGAGTTAATTAGAGTGAGGCAGTTATAACAGTTTTAGAAGTTATAGCAAGAATGAAATAGACACAATTGTTTTTAAGTGGTTCAGAGCACTTAAAGCTCCTAATCCACTCTACTCCTTGAGTAGGAAATCCACTAAGGATGTCTTTTACATTTTTTGAATCTTGCAGATTCCTTCTAGACCAGAAGTCTAGGCACTTCTTAGTTCACTCTTGAACTCTTCAAGTAGACTTGGTTCTTCACAGTTCACTTAGAACTCTTCAAGTCCTTCTGACTTGGAACTCTTACTTCAGTTGATTGGTAGTTGTTGAGTTCGTGATTGATGGTACTCAGTTGTAGTTAAGCAGTTGTTCGAAAGAACTGAGTAGCTGAGCAAGCTTCCTCTTTTTCTCAGATCGTAGAGTTGAGCGTTGAGTGTTCTTGTGCATTTTTGTTCAATGCTTGCTTCTTTTTTTTATCATATGTATATGTTCTGCATATATGTGATCCTTGAAATCTATCCATTGAAGCCATTTGTTGAAGCATTAAATGCATTTGATATTTTTGAACTTTGATGGAGACTTTTCTGCACACCTTCTAAATTACATTCTGACCCACTGACACAACAGATTTCTTTCTCACCTAACACCTGAAAAGGTGTTTTTCCTCTGTCCTATGGTCCTTTCCTTATCTTCTTGAATATGTTCCTTTTGTTGAATACTAAGGATACCTTTTGTACCGTTGGGACTGGTGAGGACTTCAACGTTTCAAAACCATTCCACATTTGTTAGAATTTATCTCCAAACAAAAGTAGGGCTCGATGCTTCAGACACAAGGCAGATGATACTCTACTATCCATATCGTGGTGTCTTGCCACATTGGTGCTTGGTCTGAAGAGACCACTACGATCTTTCTCAAGGATTTGCACACTACTATTTTCACTTGCTCATCTTGCAGACTGTACATTTCCAGAGCACACTACGATCTCTGAGTTAGCTTCGGCAAACGTCTGGACCACTCTATGATTTCTGGAGAGGCCCTTCAAGGCAGATACACTATGATCTTCTAAGCTCTACGATCCTGCCTTAGCTCCTGCAATCTGTTGATCAGCTTGATAGACTGCGATTCTTTTCAAGGCCTATCTATTCCTTTCAAGTCATAGATCAACCTAACATCTTTGATCTCTTTATCTATACATTCGTTTATAGAATGATGAACATTAAAAGCTAAGATCAACCAAACAATTTTGATCTATCACTAAGTCCTTGTACATATATTCCTTGAAGGACTTTACATATAATCATGAGCATTTTCTTTAAACATCAAATCAAAATATGCATTCTTTCAACAAGTATTATACAGTATTTTTGATTATTGATGCTTACATGAGAAGTTACTCAGTTTTATTCAATTATTGTCATAGTAATTGTTGCATAGTATCTCACGTTATTGATTCAATTATTGTTACAATATTTTATATTATTAAATCAATAATTGAGACGACAAAGTTATTCATATTATTATTTGCATAATTGATGATGTCTAGAAAGTTTTGTCGAGGAAAGGAGTTTGGTCACCTAATGGCGCGCTAATAGGGAGAAATCCTTATCGAAAAGCCCCTTCTTTCCTGGGAATGATCTGGTTGTTAATATTGCAAGTTATAATAATGATGAATAAGTGTTATTAAAAATATGTTTTGTGAAGCCAAGTGAATTGAGATAAATAGAGAGAATTTTTATGAAGTATCTGCTGTAAATTTTTCTTATTATTTGGACCCCCACTTACCCATTTTTCAAAATTGTCGGTAGAAGTTATCTTAGTTTTTATTATATATATATATATATATATATATATATATATATATATATAAGATATATTGGGTGGGGGGGTTCACGGGTGGTGGTGGAAATTATGTGATGGTGATGTGTGTGTGTGTGTGTGTGTTTGTATATATATATATATATATATATATATATAAGTTTTGTTTTATTAGATTATAAATAGAATATATTATATTTATTTAAAGTTTCTGTTTTATTAGAATATTTTATTGCACAGTAATGAATAGTAAAATTAAAAATTTCAGCCGAACGAATTCATCCGTGAATTCTTTTTGTGCACCCGTGATTAAATTTTTAAATAGTATCCTGTCATTGTCCTATAAATAGGATGCTTAGTTTAGAATTGAAAATCACATCAGAATCAGAAAATTCTTCTTCTGTAAAATTGAGCGTATTTCTTTGAGTTTAAGAAACTTTGAGTGTTGCAAATAGTGCAAGTTTTTCTTCAAGAATATATCCGCTATAGTAGTTAAAAATACTCTTCTTTTGAGGTAAGTGGTATTATTTATTTCATATTCGCTTACAATAATATTTTTCATATTTGTAAGAAATTTTAGTTCGTTCAATATTCGTAAGAAATATTATTTTCGTTTAATATTCGTAAGGAATATTATCTTCGTTCAATATTCGTAAGGAATATTATTTTCGTTCAACAGTTGTAAGGGATGTTATTTTTGTCCAATATTTGTAAGAAATAATATTTTCTTCCATACTCTGTACTTTGTAAGTAATATTATTTCATTTCAGATTCTGAATTCTACACTCATTTTGTTAAGTATTACTTCTATACTCCTTGAAATTATTAGAATATCCTTGAAATTTGTGCTTCATCTAGTATCGTTTCACAAGGATATTTTTCTAAACATTCTTATTCATTTTTAAGCTTTTCATGCCGGAATACTATTTATGGGTACTATTAATTTATATGGCGCTTTTCATACGTACGGGTACTATTCACAAAGTACTATTCATGAGGTACTATTCACCTGTGATACTATTCATGACAAAAATTTCTTTCTTTTCTGTCCAAATCATTTTTGATACAATATTATTCTTGAATTTTACTCCACAAAGCAGTATCATGTTGACAATTTGATCATTATTGAATTCTGGATAAATTAAATTATAAATCTTTAAAATTTATACTTGCTCTTATTTAATTGAATTCTTATATCATTGTCATCATCCTCATGCTTATATTGTGATGAAAGTCATCTTCGGCCAAGGGTGCAAAGATGAAGTATTGTTTGGTATGATTATGACAAGGAATTATGTATTGGTATAAACATGACCCGTAATGTTACAAATGATGTGGTAAAAGTCCTCATTGGCCCGTAGTGCATTGATAGACAGTTGTTGGTATGATCATGACCATGCGTTCTCCTCGGCCAAGGGTACAAAGATGAATTGTTGTTTGGCATGATCATGACCATTGGTGATAATAACGAATATTCTCGGCCCGTAGTGCATGGATGATTCGTGGATGTGATAATAATGAATATCCTTGGCCCGTAGTGCATGGATAATTCAGTGATGTGGATTATTTATTATGCTGAGTCTCAGAGATAAAATTTATAATAAACTTTTAAATCATAGAAGATAGTATATATCATACTCTACTTGACTCTTCTAATGGATTGCTTGTTCCGCTGCAGTTTTTGATCTAAAACTTGTTGTCTATTGTATTCTATCAGTTGTTATACTGTTGAAGGCTAACGATAATTTATTCTGCATTATTTTAGTCATTATTTTTCTTATTGGACTAGTTGACCTCACCCTTTTCTTTCAATGTTCTCTTCAGGAAATGAGAATATAGCTGGGACTAGTCGGGGAATGGAGTGACGGTCCAGATGGTTGCTTTAGTAGTCCTCACTATTTTGTGAAATAGTGTGATAGTAATTGTAATGAGGACTTATTTTGAGTTTGGATATTGTCTAGGAGACAATATTTGTATTAAAACTCACAACTTATGTTTTGTCGTATTCATCACGACACTTAGCAGTTGTATAAATTAAGTTTGTATTTGTATTCTGTACCATGTATTTGGCGACTCAAAATGGGTGTTGTATATCTATTTTGGGGGCGTCACAAAAGGAGTTTGGGAATTAATTAATAAAAGGTACTCCCATATATTACTAATAAGATTAGGAGGTTAATTAGTTAAAAGAGTTTAATTAATTATTCCTAATAAGATTAGGAAGCCTAATTAATTAAAGGAGTTTAATTAATTAAAATAAAACCATATTTCTAAATAGTTTAGGAGGGTTCCCTACATATATAAATAAGAGGAATCTTATTATGGGTAATTGTTACATAAGTTAATGATACTTTCAAGAGTTGGGAGAGTATAGAGTATTCTATAGAGATAGAATTAGAGTTTTGCCAAACACCCATCTTCTTGAATACTTGTTCTTCCATGGTGGATCACCTCTAGAGACCAAAAACTTATGTGGCTAACATTGATCAAATGAAGGAATCAAACCCGGTGGATTCAAGAACGTGAAAAGGAATTGGAGGTGAACTCGTACCTGAGGAAGCTTGTTTCTACAAGGGTATAAATCTGAAATCCATTTTTTCATCTAATTAATAATTGCACATAAAGGATTATCCGGGTATATTGTTTATAAAATTTTAAACTCTAATTTTTCACGCTTCCGCTCTATGTATGTAATTTGTTACATGTTCATATTGTTACATGTTCATAGATATTACAAACCTAACAGTGACCCATCCACCCAATACCTTTTTTTGGTTTGATAACGGGTCCAGGTCTGAAAACCTTAATCATATGTATTTATCTTAAATATAAATTATATCATATAATTTGTATCAATTTTAAAATTTTATAAAGTAAGGACTAAGTAGGCAAAACATTTTGAAAAAAAGAAAAGATAATAATTTTTTTGTAATATAATATCAATGCAGTACAAAAATAAAATCAATCTGGAAAAATGGTTACCGAAAGTGTACCGAATCGGTATCAATTTTGGTATCGATTGTTGATTTTAATTGAATACGAAATCAATACAGGTTTGGTTTTTTTGATACCAGTTCAATATTTTACAGATGAGAACATCTATACATAGATAGACCCAATGGTCATAACTAGACCGGGTAAGATGGGTTCAAACCCAATTTGTGACGCCCCCAAAATAGGTATACATCATCCATCTTGAGTCGCCAAATACATGGTACATAATTCAAATACAACTTAATTTATAGAATACGATAAACGTAAACTGAGAGTTTTAATACAAATATTGTCTCCTAGACAATATCTAAACTCAAATAGAGTCCTCATTACAATTTTTATCACACTATTTTACAGAATAGTGAGGACTACTAAAGCAACAATCTGGACTGTCACTCCATTCTTCGACTAGTCCTGGCTATATTCTCATTTCCTGAAGAGAATAATTAATAATACCGCGGGTGAATAATACCTGAGTGAATAGTACCCCGTGAATAGTACTTCATGAATAGTACTCCATGAATAGTACTCCAACATGAAAAGATTAAAAATTATCAAGAATGTTCATAATAATATTTTCGTGAAAAGATACTAGATGAAGCGCAAATTTCAAGGACATTCTACTAATTTCAAGGAGTATAAAAGCAATACTTAACAAAATGAGTGTATAATTCGAAATCTAAAACGAAATAATATTACTTACATACTACAGAGTATGGAAGAAAATATTATTACTTACGAATATTGAACAAAAATAATATCCCTTACGAATATTAATCGAAAATAATACTCCTTTTGAATATTGAACGAAGACAATATCCCTTACGAATATTGAATGAAAAAAATATTCGTTAGGAATATTGAACGAAAATAAAATTCCTTACGAATACGAAAAATAATATCGTAAACGAATATGAAATAAATAATATCCCTTACCTTAAAAGGAGAGTATTTCTTACTCGTAGGGCGGTGATATTCTTGAATAAAACTTGCACTATTTTCTACACTTAAAGCTTCCTTAAACTCAAAAGAAATACGCTCAATATTATAGAAGAAGAATTCTCTGATTCTGGTGTGATTTTTAATTCTAAACTAAGCATCCTATTTATAGGAGAATAAAAGGATACTATTAAGAAAATAAAATCACGTACGCATAGGAAAAATTTTCAAGGGCGAAACTTTTTGATTTTTTTTTTACTATGTTGCACTATGCACACACTATGACGTACTATGCAACACTATGTTGTACTATGCAACATTATGCAGTACTATACAGTACTATGCAATAAAATAAATTCTATTTTACATAAAAAACAAAACTTATTATAATATATATATATATATATATATAATAAAATTGAGATAACTTTCTTCCAACTATTTTGAAAAATGGGTAAGTGGGGGTCCATATAATAAGCCAAATTTATAACAAATACTTCATAAAAATCTCCTCTATTTATCTCAATTCACTTGGCTTCACAAAACATATTTTTAATAAAATTTATTCATCATTTATAACTCACAATATTAACAACCAGATCATTCCCAGGAAAGAAGGGCCTTTCCGATAGGGATTTCTCCTTATTGGCGCGCAATTAGGTGACCAAACATCTTTCCCTGACAAAACTTTCTAGACATTGTCAATAATGAAAATAATAATATGAATAATTTTGTCATCTCAATTATTGATTTAATAATATAAAATATTATAACAATAATTGAATTAATAACATGAGATATTATGTATCAATTACTGTAGCAATAATTAAGTATAACTGACTGACTTCTCACGTAAGCATCAATAATCAATACTGCGTGCTACTATGCAACCACGTGTATTACTGTACTTTTATCATCGAGTGTTTCAACAGTTAACGGTAAAACTTTCGCTATTATTTTTATAAAAAGATATTTCTATCATTTTCTAACTCCGACAGTAATTCTGTTGTGGGGTCCACCAATGATTGTGTCGTCGTATGAATATTCCTTGATAAAACGAATATTCCCCGACCAATCAAATATTTTATGACAACTTGTTTACTTTGCAAAATTTGTAAATATTACCCACAATTATAACGTTATATTAAATCCACACCTTAATATTCAAGAATAATATTTAGAGAAAATGAAATCTTAATTCATAAAAGTTGGGATCTTACAACCTCCCATTCTTATAAAATTCTGTCCTCAAAATTTGTGTACGCACCTGATATGTCGAAGAGGTGAGGATACCTTGATTTCATTTCAGATTCTAACTCCCATGTCATTTCCTCAACATCGTGGTTTCTCCATAAAACATTGACTTGAGGTATAACCTTTAAGCATAGAATATGTTCCTTCTTATCCAAGATTTTAACAGGTACCTCTTCATACGTTAAATCTTCTGCTATCTTATCTAGTTCTAAATCAATAATGTGGTTTGGGTCTTCCACATATTTACGTAACATAGATATGTGAAAAATATTATGAACACGAGACATACTTGGTGGTAAGGCGAGTCTATAGGCCAAAGTTTCTACTCGATCAAGGATTTCAAATGGGCCAATGAATCGAAGATTGAGCTTTCCTCTCTTTCCAAATCTTGTAACTCCCTTCCATGGAGCAACACGTAACACCAAATGATCTCCAACATTGAATTCCATGTCCATTCGATGAAGATCAACACAACTCTTTTGTTGATCTTGTGAGGTTTTTATATGTTGTCGGATCATTTGAATCTTTTCCGTTGTCATGCGTACCAATTCTGATCCCAACAACGTTGTTTCACCCACCTTGTCCCAGCATACTAAAGAACGATACTTGCGTCCATACAATTCCTCGAATGGAGCCTTGCTGATACTTGCTTGATAACTGTTGTTGTAGGAGAATTTCACTAATGGCAAGAACTTTTCCCAACTTCCTTTGAAGTCAAGGACACAGAGTCTTAATAGATCTTCAAGAGTTTGAATAGTTCTCTCCGACTGCCCATCCGTCTGAAGATGATATGCCGATCGTAAATTCGTGCCCATAGCTTTTTGCAAACTAACCCAATATCATGAAGTGAATCTTGGGTCTCGATCAGAAACTATGGATACTGGAATACCATGCAGTCTTACAATCTCATTTATGTATATACGAGCAAGACGTTCAAGTGAATAAGTTTTTTGTATAGGTAAGAAATGAGCAGACTTGGTCAATCTATCAATAATGACCTAAATTGCACCTAAGCCTTGAGAAAACATGGGAAGACCAGTAACGAAATCCATGGTAATGTGCTCCAACTTCCATTCTAGAATTTTAATTGGTTGCAATGGACCTTTTGGCACTTGATGATCTACCTTGACACTTTCACAAGTCAGACACCTTAAGATAAACTTTTCTATCTCTTTCTTCATATTGCTCCACCAAAATGTATGTTGAAGATCACGATACATTTTGGTACTCCTAGGATGGATTGCAAAAGGTGTGTTGTGCGCCTTCATCATGATTTTATACTTCAAATCAGAGTCGTTAGGAACACAAAGTCTGGAGTTAACTCAAAGTATTCCTTCTTCATCGATTCTTGCTTCCGGAATAGCACCTTCTTGCACTTTCTTCCTCATACGCATCAGCTCCAGGTTTTTAGCTTGAGCAGCTTTAACTTTATCGATTAAAGTCGGTTCTACTCATATATTTGACATCATCACATGGGTCCCTAGAGTCTTTAACTCTATCTCCATCCTTTGTAAGTCATACTAAATGGGCCTTTGCGTTGACAATATCGCTTTTCGTACCAAGATATATTCTTCTACTCGGGTAGCGTCGATTACTATATTAAACTTTTCCAGGATGGTATTGAATGGTATGATCGTAATCTTTCAACAGCTCGAGCCATCGTCGTTGTCGCATGTTGAGTTCCTGTTGGGTGAAGAAATATTTGAGGCCTTTATGATCTGTATAGATCTCCACCTTCTCTCCATACAGGTAATGCCTCCAGATTTTAAGCGCAAAAACAACTGTTGCCAACTCTAGATCATGAGTAGGACAATTCCTCTCATATTCTTTAAGTTGTCGTGAGGCATAGGTTATGATTTTCCCATGTTGCATGAGAACACATCCTAACCCTCTGACTGAAGCATCGCTGTAGATGACAAATCCCTCCGAACCAGATGGTATTGTCAGAACAGGTGCTGAAATGAGTCTCCTCTTGAGTTCTTGAAAACTCTTCTCACATTTCTCGCTCCAGGTGAATTTTGTATCTTTTCGAGTCAGCTGAGTTAATGGAGTAGTGGTTCGAGAAAATCCTTCCACGAATCTCCAATAATAACCAGCTAAGCCTAGAAAGCTACGTACTTTGGTCACTGACTTAAGTTGCTCCCAGCTTTGTATTGCTTCAATCTTCGCTGGTTCAATAGATATTCCATGATTTGATATCACGTACCCAAGGAATGCTACTTCCTCAAGCCAGAACTCGCATTTCTTCAACTTGGTGTGTAGCTTGTTTGCACGAAGCTTTTGGAGTATCAGCCTCAAGTGTTGCTCATGATCTTCATGACTTTTGGAGTAAATGAGGATGTCATCAATAAAGACAACCACAAAATGATCCAAATATTCCTTGAATACTCGGTTCATCATATCCATGAAGGCAGCAGTAGTATTAGTCAATCCAAAAGATATAACTAGGAATTTGTAATGCCCGTACCGAGTTCTGAAAGCAGTCTTTGGAATTTTATCAGTTTTAATCTTTAGCTGATGATATCCGGAATGAGAATCGATCTTTGAAAAGAATTTGGCACCTTACAACTAGTCAAAGAGGTCATCAATGCGAGGCAACGGGGACCTATTTTTTATGGTGATATGATTCAACACCCGATAATCAATACAAAGTCGCATACTTCAATCTTTATTCTTTACGAATAGAACAGGAGCACCCCAAGGAGACGTACTAGGACGAATGAAACCGATGTTTAACAATTCCTGCAGTTAGGTTTTTAACTCCTGAAGTTCAATAGGAGCCATTCGATATGGGGCTTTGGAAATGGGTTTTGTACCGGGTTCAAGGTTAATATAAAATTCGATTTCACACTCTGGGGGTAGGCCATGAAGTTCTTCAAGGAATACGTCAGTAAATTTATTAAAAATAGAAATATAATTCAAATCTGACGTATTTTTGTTTAAATTCGTGACATGGGCTAAGAAAGCTGGACATCCATTTTTTAATAAACGGATGACTTTATGGCTTGATATAACAGTGATTGACTTTAGTGGTTTGGTTGCTTGAATTCGCATAATAGGTTGGTTAGGAATATGAAAGCTAACAACCTTACAAAAATAATCAATTTTAGCATGATGAGTAGTTAACCAATCAATCCCTAAAATCACATCAAATGCAAGTATTTTCAAAGAGATGAGATCGACAGGTAACGTGAGGGTACTAATTTGAATCAAAGAAGACTCATAAACAATGGATGTAATGAAGGTTTCTCCCAACGGAGTTTTAACAGATAAGTTAAAGTCTAATTTCTCCCGAGTTAAATTTAAACGTTGAGCGCACAAAGGTGAAATAAAAGAATGGGTGGAACCGGTATCAAATAAGGTATAGACTTTGCAGAAGTTTATGATTGGCTTACCCGTGATAACTTTGTTCGGGTTCCTCACTTTTTGGGAGGTCATGACAAATGCTGTTCCTTGAACTATCAGCTTTGACTTGTCTAGGACAGCCTTTGGTGTCACCGTCCCAGCTGGACTTGACTTCGCTGCATGATAAAATCGAGCTAAATGACCTTCCTTTCTACAATTGTAACACACTTTGGGTTGCTGCGTGCAGTTTGGACTGATGTATCCTTCCTATCCGCATTTATAGCGTACGACCAGTGGTCGTTCTTCTTCCTTGAAAACGGGTACTGGTGGTGACGTCTTTCCATCATTATTGAATCTCCTCTTCTTGAAATTTCCACTTCTATTGTCTTGGCCAGGATTACCACCGAAGTGGTTACCATTTCAGGTATGTTGATTTCCTCCAAGTTTGTTGTCACCACTTCGATGACTGCTACCACTAGTATTATCGTTTTGCTGGCTGCTATCTCTTGGTTGGGTTGACTCATTATAGCGCTCCAATAACTGAGCCCTATTCATAACATCTGAATACAAGAAAAGTTTGTGAGAAATGAGGTATTGACGTATTTCAGGTTTCAAACCTCTTAGAAATATCCGCGTTATACGCTCCTCATTATCAACCAAATGGGATGCAAAATGGGTTAACTCGGCAAACTTAGCCTCGTACTACGACACGGTCATATTGTTTTACTCCAACTTGATGAACTCCACATTCTTCATGTGACGCATACTTTCGAGAAAGTACTTGTCGTTGAACAATTCTTGGAACTTCTCCTAAGACATCTTTAGTGCGGTAGGTTGAGTACGTTTTACAGATTCCCACCAGTAATATGTCTCTCCTCGCAACATGAAGGTGGAAAAGGGAACCTTTTGCTCCTTGAAGCATCCCAAGACATCAAATATCTTGGTGATATGCTTTATCCACATCTTTACCTTAAGTGGTTCCGGCTTTCCCAAAAACTCTGGTGGTCCCAGCTCCTTAAATTGCTTAGCGGTGACCATCCGAGAGTTGCCAGTGTTTCCACCTATATTTTGAATGGGAGTCTCTCTCGCCTGATGTTGCATAAATTGTATAAAGCTTCTGAACATCCCATCGTTCATCATTTGATCGGTGTTGTTGTTTACCTAAGGATTATTGCCTTCCTGATGCACATTATCCTGGTTATTGATCAGCGGTGACTCAACTATCTCATGTGCTCCATTGCTTAACTCGACATTTTCATATGCCATTTTTAAACATTGCCACAAAATAAGGGTTAATTAATATGCCACATATTATTCCTATATTCTGACCGACCAATTAAATAACAAAAAAGCTTAAGTAGGTCATACTAGCGAAGGATTTACCCGTCTCTCCCCTCCTAGTTCTAGTCTCACATCTCAACCAGGGATCATATCCCTAAGCTTTGATACCAACTGTGACGCTCCCAAAATAGGTATACATCACCCATATTGAGTCGCCAAATACATGGTACGAAATTCAAATACAACTTAATTTTCACAATACGACAAACGTAAACTGAGAGTTTTAACACGAATATTGTCTCCTAGACAATATCCAAACTCAAATAGAGTCCTCATTACAATTATTATCACACTATTTTATAGAATAGCGAGGACTACTAAAGCAACCATCTGGACCGTCACTCCATTCCCCGACTAGTCCCAGCTATATTCTCATTTCCTGAAGAGAACAATGAAAGCAAAAGGTGAGCTCAACTAGCCCATTAAAGAATATTATGACTAAGATAATGCAGAATAAATTATCGTTAGCCTTCAACAGTGTAAAATTGATAGAATATAATAGACAACATGTCTAGCTGCAGCGGAACAAGCAATCCATTAGAAGATTCAAGTAAAGCAAAATATCTACTATCTTCTATGATTTAAAATTTCATCATCAATATTTTATCGCTATAACACAGCTCAATAAATAATCCACATCACTGAATTGTCCATGCACTATGGGCCAAGGATATTCATTAGTGTCATATCCACGAATTATCCATGCACTATGGGCCAAGGATATTCGTTATTATCACCAATGGTCATGATCATGCCAACAACTATCCATCAATGCACGGACCAATGAGGACTTCTACCACATCATTTGTAACATTACGATTCATGATTATACCGATACATAATTCATGGTCATAATCATACCAATCAACAATCCATCTATGCACTACGGGCCAAAGATGACTTTCATCATAATATAAGTACGAGGATGATGGCAATAATATAAAAGTTCAATTAAGTAAGAGCAAGGATAAATTTAAATATTTATAATTCAATTTATCCATAATTTAATAATGTCCAAATTGTAACCATGATACTGCTTTGTGGAGTAAAATTCAAGAATAATATTGTATCAAGAATAATTTGGATAGAAAAGAAATCAATTTTTGTCATGAATAGTATCTCGGGTGAATAGTACTCGAGTGAATAGTACTCCGTGAATAGTACTTCATGAATAGTACCTTATGAATAGTACTCTGGCATAAAAAGATTAAAAATTATCAAGAATATTCATAATAATATTTTCGTGAAAAGATACTAGATGAAGCACAAATTTCAAGGATATTCTACTAATTTCAAGGAGTGTAGAAGTAATACTTAACAAAATAAGTGTAGAATTCAGAATCTGAAATGAAATAATATTACTTACATACTACAGAGTATGGAAGAAAATATTATTTCTTACGAATATTGAACAAAAATAATATCCCGTACGAATATGAAAAAAAATAATATTCCTTTAAAATATTGAACGAAGACAATATCCCTTACGAATATTGAACGAAAATAACATTCCTTACGAATATTGAACGAAAATAAAATTCCTTGCGAATACAAAAAATAATATCGTAAGCGAATATGAAATAAATAATACCCCTTACCTTAATAGGAGAGTATTTCTGACTGGTAGGACGGGGATATTATTTAATAATACTTGTACTATTTTCTACACTCAAAGTTTCCTTAAACTCAAAAGAAATACGTTCAGTATTATAGAAAAAGAATTCTCTGATTATGGTGTGATTTTCAATTCTAAACTAAGCATCCTATTTATAGGAGAATGAAAGGATACTATTTAGAAAATAAAATCACGGACGTACAGGAAAAATTTTCACTGGCGAAACTTTCTATTTTTTTTTTGATTTTACTATGCTGCACTATGCACACATTATACAGTACTATGCAACATTATGCAATACTTATATATATATATATATATAAACAAAACTGAGATAACTTTCTTTCGACTATTTTGAAAATTGGGTAAGTGCGGGTCCATATAATAAGCCAAATTTATAATAAATAATTCATAAAAATTCCTTCTATTTATCAAAATTCACTTGTCTTCACAAAATATATTTTTAATAACATTTATTCATCATTTATAACTCACAATATTAACAACTAGATAGAACTTTCTAGTCATTATCAATAATGCAAATATTAATATGAATAACTTTGTCATCTCAATTATTGATTTATTAATATAAAATATTGTGACAATAATTGAATCAATAACATGAGATACTATGAAGCAATTACTGTAGCAATAATTGAGTATAACTGAGTGACTTCTCACGTAAGCATCAATAATCAATACCGTGTGCTACTATGCAACCACACATATTATTATACTTTTATCACCGGATATTTCAACAGTTAACGATAAAACTGTCGCTGTTATTTTTATAAAAAGATATTTATGTCGTTTTCTAACTTTGATAGTAATTCTGTTGTGGGGTCCACCAATGATTGTGTCGTCGTACGAATATTCCCTGATAAAATGAATATTCCCCGATCAATCGAATATTTTATGACAACTTGCTTACTTTGCAAAATTTGTAAATATTACCCACAACTATAACATTATATTAAATCCACACCTTAATATTCAAGAATAATACTTACATAACATTAAATCTCTATTCATAAAAGTTGGGGTTTTACACAATTGGCAACCCATATCTACTCTACTAAATGGGTTTGGGTTAATAATTTCTTAATAAAACTTATAAAATGGTTCAGCACATATCTGCACATTTATTATGTGGGTGGACATAGGTTGCCATTGGAACCCATATATATACAAAATCTAAACTCAAATAGAGATTCTTGTGAAAACTCTTTACTAGGGCGCAAGTTAGTACTGAACTACTGTTAGTTCCTTAGTGGGTTGACATGGACTTGGCGTGCGGGATGGCCAGACAGCATGCTAAGGTTGGCCTTGACACTCAGTTAAAGTGGGGCAAGAGAAGATTGACACTTTGATTATGTAGTAGTTGGGCACAGGGCGCGCCAACTAGGTGCAGCGTGCGGCAGCTGGGCTGTAATATCCCCACTTTTCTGAAATAAAAGTCTAATTTAATTTATCATTATTATTCTAAAACTATAAAATGTTAAATTGATAAATGGTTAAATGAACATTTAATCGGATGAATGAGCTAATTAAAGAGGAGAAAATTTAACTATAATTGGGGTGGGCCCCATGGGCAGTTGAATGAATGATCATTATGGGGGGGGGGACAAGGATGAGTGGGTGGAAGAAAAGAAAAGAAAGGAAGAAAAAGAGGGAAGAAAGAAAGAAAGAAAATGAGAAGAAAGAAAGAAAGAGAAGAGAAAAAATGAGACTTAATTCAATTTTCCTCTCGATTGGAGAAAGTAGGGAAAATAGAGAGAAGAGAGAAGAGAGAGAGAGAGAGAGAAAGAGAGAGAGAGAATGAAGAAGAAGATGAAGAAGAAGAAGAATGAGAAATAAAGAGGAAATTAAAAGAAAATGTATTTTTAAAATATTTGATTTATTCTTATATTTAAGTTTTTATAGATTTTATGTAAAGAGTACATATTTGTGTATATATTGGATAATTTAAACTTGCATAAACATGAATCAAACGAAAGAAATCAAGAATAACAAAATCTGGATCTTTTCAAAAAAATTAGTTTACTACTTGATTTTGTAAAATCCATAACTCTTTGTGTATAATGAGTTAGGAGATGAGACATATATCAAAAGAAATCCCCAGAAGTAAGTTAAACGCAGAAATTAGAATCACCCAAAAATTCATTGTGGATTTTTCGTGGTGACGGTTTGAAGGAAACTGGTCTGAAGGACTTATAGTCCGAAAAATCAGTGTTCTTAAGCCTTATTGCGTGAGTATTAATTTTTAATCTGACCGTTGGATCGTTGTAATTTTTGGATATGTTATACATATATAAGTTGAGTATATGTCCACAAATTTTGAACCGTTAAAAATTAACGTATGATATGTTATGAATTTTAAGAGGTGACTGATTTAGAAAGTTTTGTATCAAAATTTTTGGTAAGCTTTTCTCTCTATGTTATAGGCGAAATTTAGAAAAACTTTCTTCTATAAAGTTGTAGAGAATTAAATTTTACATGAAAAGGACATAAGAGTCCTAATTATTATGAATTATTGAAGTTTCAGAATATTGGAATTTATAAGAAAAATTATCTGGGCTGAAATATTTTTTTTACAGAATGCTTATAATATCATCTTAGAATTTTGTAAATTTTTGATGAATTATTGAAAAAAGAAGTAATTATTGTATTTTTAAAATACCTATAGTTAGTTTGAAAATAGAAGAAATTCATAGAAAATTCTATGAACGATGAAAATTATGAAACTTGGTGAAAAATCTTATAATATTAATTTATAATTTTTGGAAAGTTTTGAAAAATTATTGAATAACATAAATATTTATTGTATTTTTAAGCTATTTATGGTTAGTTTCAAAATAGAGAAAATTCATTGGAAATTCTATGAATGGTGGAAAATTATGAAATTTCTTGAAAAATATTATAACAATATAAGATTAATATTGATGATTTTTTTAATGATATATAAGCATGTGGAGTTGGTATTTTTATTTTAAAGCTATTAAATGATAGTTTTTATAAGTAGAAATTATTATAAAAAATTGTCGAATAATCCGAAAAATGTGAAAAATATATAAAGTAAGCAATTTGTCAAAAAATATTCGTTTGGTCGGAGAATATTCTTTTTGTTGAGGAATATTTGTACGATGGTGCCAAATTAACCAATCATTGGTGGGCCCTATAACAGAATAACTGTCGGATATAGAAAGAGACAAAAATAACCTTTTATAAAAAAAAATAGCGACAAAGCTTTTACCGTTAAAATGTTGAAATGCCCGATGATAAAAATATAGTAATACGCGTGATTCTATAGTAGTACACGGTATTCACATTAGCACACGGTATTTCACAATGATTCATATTATTGATTCTTACATAAGAAGTCACTTAGTCTTTCATTCAATAATTGTCACAATAGTTATTGCACAGTTACTCATATTATTTGATATAATATAATTATACCAATTGGAAGTATTGTGAGTCTATATTAATAATTATGAATAATTATTGAAAGATTAAAAATGTGTAATTAATTGATGAATAAAAGGGTGTTGATTAAAGATAAATATGATATGCAGATGTTTGTTCAATTATTTTCTTTTTACAAAAGTATGTTTGGCAGGACTTGCCGACACTTTAGTTTTTCTAAAGTAGTCTGGACCACAACTCAATTATTTTTAAAACGTGTACAAGTTGGTTTAATTTTCTCCGTGGGATCATAAATTCCACTACCATTATTATATACCTTATTTGGTTATTTTGTCAAAGCAGGTGTGCTAGTTGTTACTAAATTTTTAGTATAAATAGGTTGTCCGGTTGAACAACTAAACACACACCATCACTACACTAAAAATATAAAATTCTTTTGCTACAATATTGTGAGTTTTTCTGGTGAGTGTAAGGTTACTCCAAGTGTAAATAAGGAATACAAGCAATGTTTAAGTTGATCAATTTCACAGAAAGCATAATCAAGTCACATGCTAAGGTAAGAGATATTATTTTTGTTCAATACACGTAAGAAATAATATTTTCTTCCATACTCTGTAGTATGTATGTAAGACCCCAACTTTTTTAAATAAAGAATAATTTTTCTCGAAATATATTTTTGAATATTATGGTGTGGATATGATATAATATTACAGTTGTGGGTAATATTTGGAAAATTTTGCAAAGTAAGCAAGTTAATATAAAATATTCGTTGTGTCAGTGAATATTTGATTGGTCGGGGAATATTCATTTTAACGAGGAATATTAGTTACATGCGACACACAATCATTGGTGGACCCTAATGAAAGTATTGTCATAGTTAGAAAATGATGAAATATCTTTTATAAAAATAACGGCGGAAGATTTACTTAGTTAAACTGTTGAACTACCCGGTGGTAAAAAAATACGATGTCTGGCGTGGTTGCGTAGTAGCACTACGGTATTGATTATTGATGCTTACGTGAGAAGTCACTCAGTTATACTCAATTATTGCTACAGTGATTGTTGCATAGTATCTCACGTTATTTGATTCAATTATTGTCACATTATCATCTGCATAATATTTTATATTATTAAATCAATAATTGAGACAACAAAGTTATTCATATTATTATTTGAAATATTGACAATGTCTAGAAAGTTCTGTTGAGGAGAGGTTTGGTAACCTAATTGCGCGCCAATAGGGAGAAATCCTTATTGGAAAGCCCCCTCTTTCCTAGGAACGATCTGGTTATTAAATATTGTGAGTTATAATATTAATGATGAATAATTATTGAAGTATTAAGAATGCGTTTATTGAAGATAAGTGAATTACAAAAGTTAGAAGGGAATAATGCAAACTTGGAAAACTTTAGGGGTACTGAAGTGTAATAAATTAAATCAATCTAGACCATTGGTGTTGGTTTTAATAGTTAATCAATCTGGACCATTGATGATGGTTTTAATAGTAAATCAATTTGGACCATGGATGGTGATTTTAATAGTAAATCAATCTGGACCATTGATGGTGGTTTTAAAAGTAAATCAATCTGGACCGTCGGTGGTGGTTTTAAAAGTAAATCAATCTAGACCATCGGTGGTGGTTTTAAAAGTAAATCAATCTGGACCATCGGTGGTGATTTTAAAAGTAATCAATATGGACCGTCCATCTAATAGTGAATCAATCTCGACCGTTTGTGAATTAGTTACTATTTAAGTCCATTCTCCTATAAATGGAAGCTTAATTCTTCTTTCATTCTCACCAATTCACTAAGATTCACAAGAAACAGTATAGAGAGAAACTATAGAGAACAAGAAGAAAAATATTCTACTACTTCACTTTTGCAGTATCCAGCTTTCTACTAAGATAAGGGGTATTATTTCTTTCGTATTCATATGGAATACTATTTTTCGTATTCATCCTTTAGTATGTCAGAATAACCCGTCTACGCGGATTACGTACCATATGACAGGTGAAAATCTATTTGCAGTTTTTGTATGTTAATTCTTTTCATATTCTTAAATCTAAACTTACTATAGTAAGCATTGCTTCTATAATCCTTGAAATTGGTGGAATATCCGTGAGTTTTGCGCTTCATCTAGTATCATTTTATTGGAATATTGATATGAACTTTCTTATTAACTATCAATATTTTCACCGAAGTACTATTTATGAGTTACTATTCATAGGTTACTATTAACCAGGTTACTATTCACTATAATATTATTCACTCGGGTATTCGGGGTACTTTTTATGCCAGGGTACTATTCACGAGTTACTATTCATAGGTTACTATTCACCCGATTACTATTCACTCAAATATTGTTCACTCGGGTATTTGGGGCACTTTTCATGTCGGGGTACTATTCACGAGGTATTATTCCTGAAGTACTATTCACAGGGTACTATTCACCAAAAAATTTATTTCTTTTCTGTCAAAATTATTTTTGATACATGGATATTATTCTTGTATTTTACTGCATAAAGCAGTATCATGTTGAAAATTTGGACATTATTGAATTCTGGATGAATTAAATTATAAATCTTTAAAAATTTATCCTTTACTTTCTTTTAATTGAATTCTTATATCTTTGTCATCATCCTCATGCTTATATTGTGATGAAAGTCTTCTTTGGCTTACGTGCATAGATGGACTATTGATTGGTATGATTATGACCAGGGATAATTAGGTATAGTCATGACCATTGATGATTACACGAATAATTTTTGGCTCGTAGTGCAAGAATAATTTGTGGACGTGATACTAATGAATTTTCTTGGCCCGTAGTGCTGGGATGATTCGATGATTTGATCTATTTATTAAGTTGAGTCCTAGTAATAAAGTTAATGATAAACTTTTTAAATCATAGAAGATAGTAGATATCATGTTCTACTTGACTCTTCTAATGGATTGCTTGTTCCGCTGCAGTTAAACTTGTTGTCTATTATATTCTATCAGTTTAACATTGTTGAAGGCTAATGATAACTTATTTTGCATTATCTTAGTCATAATATTTCTTACTGGGCTAGTTGAGCTCACCCTTTTACTTCCATTGCTCTCTTGAAATGATGAGAGCGTAATAGGAACTAGTCGGGGAGCCGGAGTGATGACTAGAGATGGAGTTATAGTAGTCCTCACTATTCTATAAAATAGTGTGTCAATAAATGTAATGAGGACTCTATTTGAGTTTGGATGTTGTCTAGATGACAATATTAGTGTAAAACTCTCGACTCATGTTGTATAATTAAGTTTGTATTTGTATTCGACTTACCATGTATTTGGCGACCCAAGTGGGTGATGTATACCTATTTTGGGGGTGTCACGGTTGGTATCAAAGCTTAGGATATGATCCTGGTGAGATGTGAGACAAGAACTAGGAGGGAGAGCGGGGAAATTCCTTCGCTAGTATGACCTACCTAAGTTTATTTGTTATTTAATTGGTCGGTCAGAGTATAGGGATAATATGTGGCATGTCAATTAACCCTTGTTTTGTGGCAGTATTTAAAAATGGCATCTGAAAATGTCGAGATAAGCAATGAAGCACATGAGACCGTTGAGTCACCAACAATCAATACCTAGGATAATGTGCAACAGGAAGATAATAATCCTCAGGTAAACAACAACATCGATCAAATGATGAACGATGGGATGTTTAAAGGCTTCATGCAATTCATGCAACATCAGGCGAGAGCGGCTCCTGTTCAAAATATAGGTGGACACACCGGCAACTCACAGATGGTCACCGCTAAACAATTCAAGGAGCTGGGACCATCAGAGTTTTGGGTAGAGCCAAAACCACTTAAGGCGGAGATGTGGATAAAGTAGATCACCAAGATATTTGATGTCTTGGGATGCTCCGAGGGGCAAAAGATTCCCTTTTCCACCTTCATGTTGAGAGGAGAAGCAGATTACTGGTGGGAATTTGTAAAATGTACCCAGCCTGCCGCACTCAAGA
Source organism: Panax quinquefolius (assembly GCA_020205615.1). Lineage (NCBI taxonomy): Eukaryota > Viridiplantae > Streptophyta > Magnoliopsida > Apiales > Araliaceae > Panax > Panax quinquefolius. The sequence goes on from CM035173.1 coordinate 58,639,489, forward strand.
TGTCTTGGGAGAAGTTCCAAGAGCTGTTCAATGACAAGTACTTTCTCGAAAGTATTCGTCACATGAATGTGGTGTAGTTTATCAAGTTGGAGCAAAATAATATGACTGTGTCGCAGTACGAGGCTAAGTTTGTCGAGTTGTCCCGGTTCGCATCCCATTAAGTTGATAATGAAGAGAGAATGACGCGAATGTTTCTACGAGATTTGAGACCCGAAATACGTCAATACCTCATTTCTCAAAAACTGTGTTTGTATTCAGATGTTGTAAATATGGCTCAGTTATTGGAGCGCGATAATGAGTCAACCCAACCAAGAGAGAGCAGCAAGCAAGTCGATAATACCAGTGGTAGCAGTCATTGAAGCGGTGATAACAAACATGGAGGGAATCAACATGCAAGAAATGGTAACCACTCCGGTGGTAATCATAGCCAAGATAATAGAAGTGGAAATTTTAAGAAGAGGAGATTCAATAATAATGGAAAGACGTCAGCACCAGCACCTGCTGTTATGGAAAGAGAACGACCACCGGTCGTATGTTATAAATGCGGAGGAGAGGGACATATCAGTCCAAACTGTACGCACCAGTCCAAAGAATGTTACAATTGTGGAAGAGAAAGTCACCTAGCCCGATTTTGTCATGCACCAAAGTCAAGTCCAGCTGGGATGGAGGCATCAAAGACCATCCCAAACAAGACAAAACCGGTAGTTCAAGGAGAGTGTTTGTCGTAACCTCCCAAAAAGCGAGGAATCCGAATGAGGTGATCACGGGTAAGCTAATCATAAACTCTTGCGAAGCTTATACCTTATTTGATACCGGTTCTACCTATTCTTTTATTTCTCCTACTTGCACTCAACGTTTAAATTTGACTCGAGAGTAATTAGACTTTGATTTATCTGTTGAAACTCTGTTGGGAGAAACCTTCATAACATCCACTGTTTATAAGTATTGTTTGGTTGAAATCGGTAATCGCACATTACCTGTCGATCTTATTTCTTTAAAAATACTGGCATTAGATGTGATTTTAGGAATTGATTGGTTGACTACTCATCATGCTAAAATTGATTGTTTTCATAAGGTTGTTAGCTTTCATATTTCTAACCAACCTATTATGCGAATTCAAGCAACTAAACCACTAAATTCAATCACTGTCATATCAAGCCATAAAGTCGTTCGTTTATTGAAAAATGGATGTCAAGCTTTCTTAGCCCATGTCACAGATTTAAGCAAAAATATGTTAGATTTGAATGATATTTCCGTTGTTAATAAATTTCCTGACGTATTCCCTGAAGAACTTCCTGGCCTACCCCAGAGCGTGAAATTAAATTTTGTATCGACCTTGAACCCGCTACAAAACCCATTTCCAAAGCCCCATATCGAATGGCTCCTGTTGAACTTCAGGAGTTAAAGACTTAACTGCAAGAATGGTTAGACATCGGTTTCATTCATCCTTGTACATCTCCTTGGGGTGCTCCTGTTCTCTTCGTAAAGAAGAAAGATGGAAGTATGCGACTTTGTATTGATTATCGGGAGTTGAATCATGTCACCATCAAAAATAGGTACCCGTTGCCACGCATTGATGACCTGTTTGACCAGTTGCAAGGCACCAAATTCTTTTCAAAGATTGATCTTCGTTCCGGATATCATCAGTTAAAGATTAAAACTGATGACATCCCAAAGACTGCTTTCAGAACTTGGTACGGGCATTATGAATTCCTAGTCATGTCTTTTGGATTGATTAATGCTCTTGTTACCTTCATGGATATGATGAACCGAGTATTCAAGGAATATTTGGATCATTTTGTAGTCATCTTTATTGATGACATCCTCATATATTCCAAAAGCCGTGAAGATCATGAGCAACACTTGAGTCTGATACTCCAAAAGCTTCGTGAAAACAAGCTTTATGCCAAGTTGAAGAAGTGCGAGTTTTGACTAAAAGAAGTATCATTCCTTGGGCACGTGATATCAAATCATGGAATATCTGTTGACCCAGCAAAGATTGAAGCAATTCAAAGTTGGGAGCAACCCAAGTCAGTGACCGAAGTATGTAGCTTTCTCGACTTAGCTGGTTATTATTGGAGATTCGTAGAAGGGTTTTCTCGAATCGCTACTCCATTAACTCAGCTGACTCGAAAAGATACGAAATTCGGTTGGAGCGAAGAATGTGAGAAGAGTTTTCAAGAACTCAAGAGGAGACTCATTTCAGCACCTGTTCTGACAATACCATCTGGTTCGGAGAGATTTGTCATCTACAGTGATTCTTCAGGTAAAGGTTTAGGATGTGTTCTCATGCAAGATGGGAAAGTCATAGCCTATGCCTCATGACAACTCAAAGAATATGAGAGAAATTATCCTACTCATGATCTAGAGTTGGAAGTTGTCGTTTTTGCGTTTAAGATTTAGAGGCATTACTTGTATGGAGAGAAGGTGGAGATTTATACGGATCATAAAAGCCTCAAATATTTCTTCACTCAAAAGGAACTCAACATGTGACAAAGATGATGGCTTGAGCTGTTGAAAGATTATGATCATACCATTCAATACCATCCTGGAAAAGCGAACATAGTAGCTAATGCATTGAGTAGAAGATCATATCTTGAATGCGAGTGCGATATTGTCAACGCAAAAGGCCCATTTTGTATGACTTACAAAGGATGGAGATAGAGTTAAAGACTCAGGGGACCCATGTGATGATGGTGAATATCTGAGTAGAGCCGACTTTAATCGATAAAGTTAAAGTTTGCTCAAGCTACGGACACTGGAGCTAATGCATTATGAAGAAAAAAGTGCAAGAAGGTGCTATTCCTGAGCAAGAATCGATGAAGAAGGAATACTTGAGTCGACTCCAGACTTTGTGTTCCTAACGATTACGACTTGAAGTATAAAATTATGATGGAGGCCTGACACACACCATTTTGCAATCCATCACAGGAGTACCAAAATGTATCGTGATCTTGACATACATTTTGGTGGAGCAATATGAAGAGAGAGATAGCGGGGTTTATCTCAAGGTGTCAAACTTGTAAACGAGTCAAGGTGGAGCATCAAGTGCCAAAAGGTCTATTGTAACCACTTGAAATTCCAGAATGGAAGTGGGAGTACATTACCATGGATTTCGTTATTGGTCTTCCCAAGGTTTCTCAAGGCATAGATGCAATTTGGGTCATTATTGATAGATTGACCAAGTCTACTCATTTCTTACCAATACGAGAAACTTATACACTTGAACGTCTTGCTCGTATGTACATAAACGAGATTGTAAGATTTCATGGTATGCCAGTATCCATAGTTTCTAATCGAGACCTAAAATTCACTTCAAGATTTTGGGTTAGTTTGTAAAAAGCTATGGGCATGAATTTATAATTTAATTCGGCGTATCATCCTCAAACGGACGGACAATCAGAGAGGACTATTCAAACTCTTGAGGATTTATTAAGACTCTGTGTCCTTGACTTCAAAGTAAGTTGGGACAAGTTCTTACCATTGGTAGAGTTTTCCTACAACAACAATTATCAAACAAGTATTGATATGGCTCCATTTGAGGCGTTGTATGGAAGAAAGTATCGTTCTCCAGTATGCTGGGATGAGGTAGGTGAAGCAATGTTGTTGGGATCGGAGTTGGTACGTATGACTACGAAAAAGATTCAAATGATCCGATAACGTATAAAAACCTCACAAGATCGACAAAAGAGTTATGTTGATCTTCATCGAAAGGACGTGGAATTCAATATTGGAGATCATATGTTGTTACGTGTTGCTCCATGGAAATGAGTTATGAGATTTGGAAATAGAGGAAAGCTCAATCCTCGATTCATTGGCCCATTTGTAATCCTTGATAGAGTAGGAAATGTGGCCTATAGACTCGCCTTACCACCAAGTATGTCTCATGTTCATAACGTTTTTCCCATATCTATGTTATGTAAATATGTGAAAGACTCAAACCACATTATTGAATTAGAACCAGACGAGATAGAGGAAGATTTAACGTATGAAGAGGTAGCTATTAAAATCTTGGATAAGAAGGATCATATTCTACGCTCCAAGGTTATACCTCAATCAAAGTTTTGTGGAGAAACCACGATGTGGAGGAAATGACACAGGAGTTAGAATCTAAAATAAAATCAAGGTATCCTCACCTCTTGACATATCAGTGCATACCCTAATTTAGAGGATGAAATTTCATAAGAAGGGAGGTTGTAAGACCCCAACTTTTTTGAATAAAGAATAATTTTTCTCAAAATATATTTTGAATATTATGGTATGGATATGATATAATGTTATAGTTGTGGGTAATATTTGGGAAAATTCTGCAAAGTAAGAAAGTTGATATAAAATATTCGTTGTGTCGGTGAATATTCGATTGGTCGGGAATATTCGTTTTAACGAGGAATATTAAATGCACAACCTGATCATTGGTGGACCCCACAATGAAAGTATTGTCGTAGTTAGAAAACAACAGAAATATCTTTTTATAAAAATAACAGCGGAAGTTTTACGGTTAAACTGTTGAACTACCCGGTGGTAAAAGTACACTAATACGCGTGGTTGCATAGTAGCACACGGTATTGATTATTGATGCTTACGTGAGAAGTCACTCAGTTATACTCAATTATTGCTACAGTAATTGTTGCATAGTATCTCACGTTATTTGATTCAATTATTGTCACATTATCATCTGCATAATATTTTATATTATTAAATCAATAATTGAGACAACAAAGTTATTCATATTATTATTTGAAATATTGACAATGTCTAGAAAGTTCTGTCGAGGAGAGGTTTGGTAACCTAATTGCGCGCCCGATAGGAGAAAATCCTTATTGGAAAGCCCCTCTTTCTGGAGCGATCTGGTTATTAAATATTGTGAGTTATAATATTAATGATGAATAATTATTGAAGTATTAAGAATGCGTTTATTGAAGATAAGTGAATTACAAAAGTTAGAAGGGAATAATGCAAACTTGGAAAACTTTAGGGGTACTAAAGTGTAATAAATTAAATCAATCTGGACCAGTGGTGTTGGTTTTAATAGTAAATCAATCTGGACCATTGATGATGGTTTTAATAGTAAATCAATTTGGACCATTGATGGTGATTTTAATAGTAAATCAATCTGGACCATTGATGGTGGTTTTAAAAGTAAATCAATCTAGACCGTCGGTGGTGGTTTTAAAAGTAAATCAATCTGGACCATCGGTGGTGGTTTTAAAAGTAATCAATATGGACCGTCCATTGTGGTTTTAATAGTGAATCAATCTGGATAATCCGGTTAATAGAATTAGTTACTATTTAAGTCCATTCTCCTATAAATAGAAGCTTAATTCTTCTTTCAATCTCACCAATTCACTAAGATTCACAAGAGACATTATAGAGAGAAAAACTATAGAGAAAGCGAGAAGAAGAGTATTACTTTACTTCACTTTTGCGATATCCGACTTTCTACTAAGGTAAGGGGTATTATTTCTTCTTCGTATTCATAAGGAATACTATTTTTAATATTCATCCTTTAGTATGTCGAATAACTTTGTCTCTACTGTGATTACGTCTTAGTATGACGGTGAAAATCCATTCTACAATTTTTCGTATGTTAATTCTTTTTATATTCTTAAATCTAAACTTACTATGGTAAGTATTGCTTCTATAATCCTTGAAATTAGTGGAATATCCATGAGTTTTAAGCTTCATCCAAAGATCATTTTATTGGAATATTGATATGAACTTTCTTATTAAATATCAATATTTTCACCAAGAAATACTTATTCACGAGTTACTATTCACGGGTTATTATTCACCCGATTCTTATTCACTAAAGTATTATTCACTTTCGGTATTTAGGGCACTTTTCATGTAGTCGAGTCTTACTATTCACGATGTTACTATTCACCCAGACTTTCTATTCTATTCACTCAAATATTGTTCACTTTCGGTATTTTGGGGCACTTTTCATGTCGGGGTACTATTCACGGGGTACTATTCTCGAAGTACTATTCACAGTACTATTCACAGGTACTATTCACCGAAAAATTTATTTCTTTTATGTCCAAATTATTTTTGATACATGGATATTATTCTTGAATTTTACTCCACAAAGCAGTATCATGTTGAAAATTTGGACATTATTGAATTCTGGATAAATTAAATTATATATCTTTAAAAATTTATCCTTTATTTTCTTTTAATTGAATTCTTATATCATTGTCATCATCCTCATGCTTATATTGTGATGAAAGTCATCTTTGGCTTACGTCCATAGATGGACTATTGATTGGTATGATTATGACTAGGGATAATTCAGTATAATCATGACCATTGATGATTACACGAATAATTCTTGGCCCGTAGTGCAAGAATAATTTGTGGACGTAATAGTAATGAATATCCTTGGCCCGTAGTGCAGGGATGATTCGATGATGTGATCTATTTATTAAGCTGAGTCCCAACAATAAAGTTAATGATAAACTTTTTAAATCATAGAAGATAGTAGATATCATGCTCTACTTTACTTTTCTAATGGATTACTTGTTACTAACTGCAGATTAAACTTGTTGTCATTATATTCTATCGGTTTAACATTGTTGAAGGCTAATGATAACTTATTACGCATTATCTTAGTCATAATATTTCTTCTGAGGGCTAGTTGAGCTCACCCTTTTACTTCCATTGTTTTCTTGAGGAAATGAGAACGTGGCAAGGAACTAGTTGGGGAGCGGTGATGGCCCGAGATGGTGTTATAGTAGTCCTCAATATTCTATAAAATAGTGTGCCAATAAATGTAATGAGGACTCTATTTGAGTTTAGATATTGTCTAGATGACAATATTCGTGTAAAAACTCTCAGCTCATGTTGTATAATTAAGTTTGTATTTGTATTCAGTACCATATATTTGGCAACCCACGATGGGTGATGTATACCTATTTTGGGGGCGACACAATGTAAGTAATATTATTTCATTTCATATTCCTAATTCTACACTTATTTTGATATGTATTGTTTCTATACTCCTTGAAATTAGTAAAATATCCTTGAAATTTTCGCTTCATTGAGTATCTTTTCACGGAAATATTTTTCTGAATATTCTTGTTAAATTTTAATCTTTTCATGTCGGGGTACTATTCACGAAGTACTATTCACGGGATACTATTCACTTGGATACTATTCACCCAGGTACTATTCATGACAAAAACTGGTTTCTGCTCTGTCCAAATTATTTTTGATACATGAATATTATTCTTAAATTTTACTCCACAAAGCAGTTATCATGTTGACAATTTGGTCATTCTTGAACTCTGTAAAAATTAAATTATAAATCTTTAAAATTTATCATTTCTCTCGTTTAATTGAATTCTTATATCATTGTCATCATCCTCATACTTATATTGCGATGAAAGTCATCTTTGGCCTGTAGTGCATAGATGGACTATTGATTGGTATGATTATGACTAGGAATTATGTATCAGTATAATCATGACCTGTAATGTTACAAATGATGTGGTAAAAGTCCTCATTGGCCCGTAGTGTAGTGATGGACAGTTGTTGGCATGATCATGACCATTGGTGATAATAACGAATATCCTTGGCCCGTAGTGCATGAAAAATTCGTGGATGTGATACTAACGAATATCCTTGGCCCGTAGTGCATGGATAATTCGATGATGTGGAGTACTTATTGAGTTGTGTTATAGCGATAAAATATTGATGATGAACTTTTCAATCATAGAAGATAGTAGATATCATGCTCTAGTTGACTCTTTTAATGGATTGCTTGTTCTGTTGCAGTTAAACTTATTTTCTATTGTATTCTATCAGTTCTACATTGTTGAAGGCTAATGATAATTTATTCTACATTATCTTAGTCATAATATTCTTTAGTGGCTTAGTTGAGCGCACGCTTTGCTTTCATTGTTCTCTTCAAGAAATCAGAACATAGTCGGGACTAGTTGGGGAATGGAGTGACGGTCCGAGATGGTGGCTGTAATAGTTTTCACTATTTTATAAAATAGTGTGATAATAATTGTAACGAGGACTCCATTTGAGTTTGGATATTGTCTACGAGACAATATTTATGTTAAAACTCACAGCTACTATTTGTCGTATTGTATAAATGAAGTTTGTATTTAAATTATGTACCATATATTTGGTGACTCAGAATGGGTTGTGTATACCTATTTTGGAGGCATCACATGGGCGCAGCGCACGCGTATGCAGGATTTGGGGTGGGCAAGAAACTTATAAATCCAAGGGGGTTGTTGGTGTAGAATCTAATTACGCACAACACGCAAGTATAAGTGGTCAACAAGTAATAAAGTGTAAGTAGAGTATAGCTCCCACGGAGAATAACAAGAAATTAATCTTAACAATTATCAATTTTGTATTAACCCAATTTTATTAAACTAATCAAAATCAAGGATGATAACTATTAACAACTAGAAACTAAAAATATTAATTAATCAAAACAACTTAAAAATCCTAATTTCAAACAATTAATGGAGAATTAGCAGGATTCTTTGAGATGTTGCCCATTCGTTGGCATCTGTCATGACTTTTCACGAACTGGTGAACATCCTTAAATATAGTAGGCCCATAGAATCCTGGTTGAAGTATCTTGGCCGCTGTCCTTTCACTCCCATAATGTCCCCCATATGCTGATGAATGACACTCGTGCAGGATATTTTTTACTTTGCTGTATGGACGCATCATCGAATCATTTTGTTTGCGCACTATTTGAATAAATAAGGCTCATCCCACATGTACCACTTGACGTCATGTAAGAACTTCCTCTTTTGTTTTTGTTTAAGATCAGTAGGAAGGATGTTTCTCACCAAATAGTTGGCAAAATCTGCATACCATGGAAATCCTGTATTGACCACAAATAGCTGCTCATCCAGAAATCACTCGTTGATTAAACACTTATCTGCCTCGTCTTTGTCTGGATTTTCTAACCTTGAAAGATGGTCTGCAACTTGATTCTCCTTCCCCTTTCTATCTTTTATTTCTAAATCAAATTCTTGTAGGAGGAGTATCCATCTTATAAGTCATGGCTTAGCATCCTTCTTCAAGATTAAATACCGAATGACCAAGTGATCTGTATAAACCACCACCTTTGTCCTGATCAAATTTTCCCAGAATTTGTCAAAGGCATATACTACTGCAAGTAACTCATTTTCTGTAGTTGTGTAATTCATTTGAGTCTCCGTAAGTGTCTTACTTGCATAGTATATGGTGTGGAATATCTTCTCTCGGTGTTGACCCAAAACAGCCCCTACCGCATAGTCGCTCACATCACACATTAACTCAAAAGGCATGTTCCAATCTGGTGCGACAATAACTGGTGTTTTTGTCAACTTTTTCTTCAATAACTTAAATGCTGACTTACAATCCTCATCAAACTTGAAAACTATGTCCTTCTCTAATAGATTGCACAATGGTTTTGCAATCTTAGAGAAATCTTTAATGAATCTTTGGTAGAATCCTACATGTCCCAAAAAGCTGCGGATTCCCTTAACTGTAGTCGGCGGTGGAAGATTTTCAATTGTTTCCAACTTCGCTCTATTAACCTCTAATCCCTTCGCAGAGACCTTGTGCCCCAAAATTATTCCTTCTTCAACCATAAAGTGACACTTTTCCCAGTTTAGTACCAAATTTGTCTCCATGCAATGCTTTAAAACCAAACCAAATTCTCTAGAAAAATATCAAAATTATCTCCATAGATAGAGAAGTCGTCCATGAAGACTTCCAAATTCTTTTCCACCATGTCCGAGAAGATGGCCAACATACACCGTTGGAAAGTTGTGGGTGCATTACATAAGCTAAAAGATATTCTCCTGGATGCAAAAGTGTCGTATGGGCACGTGAAAGTGGTCTTCTCTTGATCTTCAGGAGCAATGACTATTTGATTATACCCCGAATACCCATCAATTAAGCAGTAAAATTCGTGTCCCGCCAACCTGTCCAACATCTGATCAATAAAAGGCAGAGGAAAGTGGTCTTTGCGGGTTGCCTTATTCAACTTCCTGTAGTCCATGCAAACCCTCCAACTGGTCACTGTCCTCATAGGAATTAATTCGTTGTCATCATTCTGTACTACGGTCATTCCTCCCTTTTTCGGCACACATTGAACCGGACTGACCCACTTACTGTCTGAAATTTGGTAGATGATTCCTGCATCCAACAACTTTAAAATTTCTTTCTTTACTACTTCCATCATGATTGGGTTGAGTCGTCTTTGTTGTTGCACTATTGGCTTTGCTTCCTCTTCCATAAGAATTTTGTGCATGCAAAAGGATGGATTGATTCCCTTGATATCTGTAATTGTCCATCCTATAGCCGATTTGTGTTCTCTAAGAACACTTAGCAACTTATTTTCCTGCAATTCGTTAAGCGTGGCAGAAATAATAATAGGTAAAGTATTAGAATTGCCTAAATATGCATACTTGAAGTGTTTAGGAAGAGGCTTAAGCTCAAGTGTAGGTGGCTCCTCCAATAAAGGTTTCATCCTTGTTGTGGCTTCTTCCTCTGTGTGTAATGGTTCAAAGGGTGCTTTGAATCTGCTAACTCGTGGCAAAGAATCCAGCATTTGCAAATAATCCACAAACTCTGGATCATCCAAATCTTCATCTCCCAATAATGTATTTTCCAATGGATCATTAACCAAACTTTTTTCCATGTCTTCATTAACTATCCGATCAATGACATCCACCCGATAACACACTTCTTCATCCGTAGGAAACTTCATGGCCTTGAACACATTGAACTTGATTTCTTGATCTTGAACCCTCATAGTTAGTTCACCTTTTTGCACATCGATGAGAGTTCTACCTATAGCCAAGAACGGTCTCCCTAGGATGATTGGGATATTTTTATCTTCCTCATAATCCAGAATTATGAAATCTGCTGGAAATATAAATTTATCCACCTTAACCAGAATATCGTACATAATTCCTCTCGGGTACGTGACTGACCTATCTGCCAACTGTAAAGAAATATTAGTCGGTTTCGGAGTTGGAAAACCCAATTCGGTGTATACTGATAACGACATGAGATTCACACTTGCCCCCAAGTCACATAAACACTTTTGAAATGCTATATTCCCAATTGTACACAGAATAATGAAACACCTCAAATCTTTCAACTTTGGCGGTAACTTCCTTTGTAGAACTGCACTGCACTCCTCCGTTAAAGCTACTATTTCAAAATCTTCCCACTTTTTTCCTTGATAAAATTCCCTTCATGAATTTAGCATGACTTTGCATTTGGTCTAGGGCTTCTGAGAATGGAATATTTATTTGAAGTTTCTTAAAAACTTCTAAAAACTTGTTAAATTGCTTGTCTAACTTCTATTTCTGAATTCTTTGCTGAAATGGTGGAGGAGGAAACACAATCGAATCATTATCTGTCTTACCCTTATTCTCTTGCTTTTTTACCTCATGTTTGTCCTCAACCACCTTGTTTTCTCCTTCTTTGTCTTCATTATTCGCAGTCAAATTTTCTATTTTTTGCCCTTCAAGATGTTTTCCACTCTTTAACATAATCGCTTGACACTGCTCATGATTCCCCTTTGGATTTTTCTCTATATCACTGGGTAAAGTTCCTTGAGTCCTATTATTTAATGTAAAAGCTATCTGTCCTATCTGATTTTCAAAATTCTTGATGGCTACTACTTGTGATTTCATGGTTGTCTCGTTGCTCGTTATATACTGTTTTTCTCTAAATCTGTTTTTCTCTCTTGTTGCTGAGTTGTTTATTGATGTTGATTATGAAATCCCGGGGGATAAGATGGTCGTGGAGGTTGCTGATGCTGATTATTATTCCACAAAAAGTTAAGGTGATTCCTATTCCCCGAATTGTATGCATTCTGATACATGTTCTGTGGAATTCTGTTGTAGCTACCCACAAATTGTACTGACGCTGGGTTGATTACACATTGTTCCGTATGATGTTCATCTGCGCATAATTCACAAATAACTGCAACCTACTGAGTTTGTACACCCGACAAAGCATCCACCTTCTTAGATAGCGCTGAAATCTGTGTTGTTAATGTCGTCACTCCATCTACCTCTAACACTCCAGCTGTCTTAGGTTGTGTCATTCTTGTCGTGGACCACTAGTAATTATTAGCCGCCATTGTTTCTAACAATTCGTATGCCTCCTCATAACTTTTTGCCATAGAAGCTCCACCCGATGCTGCAACAATACTAGTCCTAAGATTCCCATGTAACCCATTGTAGAATGTGTTCATTTGTAGCCATTTATGTAATCCATGATGTGGGCACTTTCTAAGAAATTCCTTGTATCTTTCCCATGCCTCACACTGTGATTCCCCATGCTGCTATGCAAACATAATTATCTCATTCCTCATTTTTGCAGTCTTGGCTGGTGGGAAAAATTTGGCTATAAAATTTTGAGCGAGGTCTTCCCATGTAGTTATTGATCCCGACAGTAGAGGGTGTAACCAACTCTTCACCTTGTCCCGCAGAGTAAATGGGAACAAGCAAAGCCTGACTGCGTCATCTGACACCCCATTGTATGTGAAAGTGTCACATATCTCCAAAAAGCTGACCAAGTGTTCATTTGGGTCATCATTTGCAAGTCCCCCAAACTATACCGAGTTTTGGATCATCTGAATAGTCCCAGGCATAATCTCAAATGTGTTTACAACAATCACCAGCCTGGTGATACTCGACTGAAGCACAGTCACCTTAGGAGTATCAAACTCCCTTAACGCTTTCTGGTCTTCGGCAGCCATTACTTCTTCTTTTTCAGAATTCTCAAAGTTTTTCTTTGTATCCTTGATCCACTTACTTAGCCTTTGAAACTTTTTCTTAATGTCATCCTCAAAAGGAAGCAAGTCTGGGTTTTTGGACTGAGTTTGCATAAACCAACTTCAAGAACCTGAAATAGAAAGTACAAACAAAAGCAAAAAAAATGTTTAAGTCAAACTGAACTAATTGAACTGATATTGCAAAATTATTAAAATCTATACTAGTTCCCCTGCAACGGCGCCAAAAACTTGTTGGTGTAGAATCTAATTACGCACAACACGTAAGTATACGTGGTCAACAAGTAATAAAGTGTAAGTAAAGTATCGTTCCCACAGAGAATAGCAAGAAATTAATCTTAAAAATTATCAATTTTTTATTAACCCAATTCTATTAAACTAATCAAAATCAAGGATGATAACTAATAACAACTAGAAACTAAAAATATCAATTAATCAACACAACTTAAAAATCCCAATTTCAAACAATTAATGGAGAATTAGGCTTTACAACTTCACTTTAAGTATCATTCCAATTATCACACCTTATTCAAATTTAATTCATCATCTCAGTTTATTAATCAAGAACACTCATTCAGAATTAGCCATTTCTCAATGCACTAAAACCATATCAACTTAAATCCACAAATTAGATAGATTTAAGTCAAACATCCTAAATAACTAATTCACTATATCTCTATATGAATTATAATTAAGAAAGAATTAATTCCAAGTTCTTACCAGATTACATGCGATGCTAGGCATATCCCTACCCTAACATAAATCAAGATTCTATTTAATCACAGAATTCAAGTACTCATGTTATTGTGACTAGGTCTAGAGTCATACATCATCTCTCGAATCCATATAACTCCACATAAAATTGGTGATCAAGCAATTCATAAATTAATCACAAATCACAATAGATAAACTGAATTGATAATTTATTAAACTCTAATCAAGGCATGATAATTGTCATTCAACATTTAAGATCCATTGCAAGCCTAAAAAGTAATTTAGTTCATAACTAATGAATTAAATACTGAATAAATAAAAGAAACCATCATCCTGATTACACAAATTGAAATTAAAGAAGAATAGTAATACACCACCCTTCTTGCCCTTCAAATCTGCAATCTTCGTGAAATCACATCTTTTCTTCGTTCCTCCAAAATCTTGCTCTTCGTTTTTTCGCTCTCTAAGTGTATGATCTCTCCCTTTTAATTCCCCAACACTTAACATAAATTAATTCACTTCAGGTCCATCACCACCAATTCTAATCCATCTCAAACTCATCACATAAGAATTCTAATAAAAATCAAACTTCTAATTACACCCAACAAGTTTTTCAAACATAGAATCCCAATTAACATGAAGTAACCTTCTTGACACACTCCTAATATAAACTTATTACATAAAGAAGTTAGATCTCCCAACACAACTCAACTTCCAGCTGATAAAAATAACACGACTCGACCGATCCAATCAAGGCCCAAGACCGGTTTTATATCTCTGACGACTTGTTGCATGCTATATATGTAATAACTTGATATTTTCTATATAAATAAATAAAAAATTTTGCGTATAAATTTTTTTTATTTTATTTTAAAGGTGGGAATACGTACAAGGTAAAGTATACGTTTATATGTGATAATAAAATTTATTTATTACATGAATAATTTCAAATAATTTTTATAGAATTATTGACCATTATAAATTATATTTTTATAATTAATTTTATAGTAAAAATGTTTTTATTATTTATTTTCCATGAAAATATGATTATTATATTATTTAAATAATATATGAAAGGATTATAGAATTATTATAATAACTATTTTATTATATGAATTTATTCTAGATTAATTAAGTTAATTATTTTAACTTAATTAATAATGTTATATATAAAACATAAATCAGATAAGGAATCCAAACCCTAATTTTGGATTTTGATCAAGGAATGAGAATACTAATATTATATTAATTATATTTCAGTGCTATAAATATGTACTGTATGTACGTATTGATAATGGTTGGCCAATTACGGTACAGTATTACAAAACCTTAGTATCAAACTAATAAACCCTAATACAGAAATCAATTACGACTGTAAGATTTGTTAAGTTATTGTGTTATGTGATTTATGTCGTGTAATATAGAATTTAAAGTTAATTAGGAAAACCCTAATTATACTTGGGAAACCTAATTAATTAGAAACCCTAATTAATATTTAGAAATCCTAATTTTTAGAAACCCAAAATTTTTAAATTATAAGCCCTAATTTTCTAATTATAAACCCTAATCGCTAATTGGAAAGCTTAATGCTAATTAAAAAGTCTTAAACCTAATTAGCAAGTTCTAGGTAATTAAAAACCTAAACTATTTTAGAAAACCCTAAATTATAATTTAGAAACTAAAATTTTTATTTTTAACCCTATTTGGAAATCCTACAAATTAATTGTGCTAAACCCTAAGGGTTTATCAAGATTACAAGTTTGCCATTAAAATTTCAAGGCTAATGACCTAAATGCCCTTTTGTCACATTCTTGATTTGGTTGCTTGCAAATCTTGCCATATATTAGCAAGTCACCAACTCTAGATAATATCACATTCTCAAATCTCCAGCACATCAGTCCTTATATCAGCCAATTCATTGCACCAAATTATATATATATATATATATATATATATATATCAAGAGAGAGAAATGTCATTTGTTAGCCTCATTTGTACACAAACTCTTTATCAAGTCTCTCTCTCAAAACCCACGAATTATAGTAGCATTTCAGTCCCAAAACCAAGCCCCGCGAATTCCATTAACAGATCAGTAACCAAGAATCAAAGCTTGTTCATAGATGGTATAAACCCTAACCTAGAATCTGATTATGTTAGATGTGTTAGATGTTTGTTTTTTTGTGTTAAACATGTTGAATATAGTGTTATTAAGTGATCTGGGTTGATAGATGTTAGATCCATAACATCTATAGGCTCAGATCTAGTGTTTTTTAAAATCTGGAATTTTTTTTTAAAGTGGTCTGACAACCGAATGTCAGACCTTCTAGATCTCAGCATGTTTATGTTTTTGGTGTGCTAGATGTTTAAAGTTGTAGTATGCTATGAGATCTTTGATTTTGAACTTGAATCAAGTCTAGATCATGCACAGATTTCATGTTATTGATGGTCAAAGACCGTTGACCGAGCATGACTGGGCAATTCTGGGTAACCCAGAAACTGCCCAGATCGTGTCTGACAAGATTTTATGGCTCCTGACTTGTCATGTTTTTGTTGTGTTGTTCTTGTTGTTGTAATAGGATTGAAGTATGTTACATGAACTTCAAAATTACGCCTTTAGATCACTAAATAATCAAGTGGGTTGAACACAGTGGATGGTTAAACGAGTTGGAATGATCATGTTAACGTTTTCTGGAAATTCCAGAAAATCAAGAACACTGTCTCTGACAGGGTTTAACCGGACAATAGCTGCTTGATTTGTTGTTTTTATATGTGTTTTACGTAATAGATCTGTACCCTTACATGTTGGCTACACACTGGACCCATTAGATCACTAAAATATTACACAGATTTCAAGTTATGGAAGCCCAAATATGGCTACACGAACTATTCTTCATTTCTGGGTAACCCAAAAAATGAAGAACAGCTCTGACAGCCTTTTCAATGGCTTAGATCTTTCTGATTAATGATGTTTAGACTTGGCTATTGTTCAACACATGTTCTATGTTAGTTTCTCTACACAGCGCGACGTCTAGAACACCTTTAACATAAACAAATTACATGTTATAAGGTCATCTATAGCGTTGACCGACCATGACTTTATTTTCTGGACAGCCCAGAAACTTGATGAACAGCTCTGACAGCATGTTCTGATCCTTAGATCTTGCTCATATGCTATGTTTTGATCCAGAAATTGTTATGAACTTGTACTATTACATATATACTACAATATTTGATTAATAGCTAGCCTAGAAACTTTTTATGCAGTGAATTACACATGGTCAAACATAGCCCCTCGATAACTGCTTAAGCATGTTCTTGGTGCTCAAGAACACCTAAGGCGACGCTTTCTGTTGCCAAAGGCTTTATCGACAGACTTAGTTAATTTTAATTAATTAATTTCCAAAAATCATTTAAAAATAAAAATTTATTTCTGAAAATTACAAAAATAATTTTAAAAATTATTTAAAGTTATAAAAATGAAATTTTAATAATTTGACATATTTTTCATAAATATTTGTATTTATTTGAATATTATTGATATCTAATTTATTTAATAAATACATTAAATAAATTAATTAAAAATGATTTTATTATATTAAAAATAATTTTAAATATTAATAAGGTATTTAAAAATATTTGAAGTTATAAAATATAACTTTTAATATTTTAAAGCAAATTTAATTAATTACTTAATATTAATGATATTAAATTTATTTAATAATTATATTAAATAAATTAATTTAAAAATGATTTTAATATTAGAAAAATTATTTTAAATGAAAATAAAGAGTTTAAAAATATTTTAAGTTATAAAATATAACTTTCAATATTTAAAGATAAATTTCATTAATTATTTACTATTAATGATATTAGAGTTATTTAATAATTATATTAAAATGATTTTAATATTATAAAATCATTTTAAATGAAACTAAGTGTGTTTAAAAATATTTTAAGTTATAAAATATAACTTTCAATATTTAAAGGTAAATTTCATTAATCATTTAATGTTAAATGATATTTGATTTATTTAATAATTATATTAAATAAATAATTTAAAAATGATTTTATTGATTTAAAATCATTTAAAAATGATATAAACGGTTTAAAAATATTTTAAGTTATAATTAATGACTTTTAATATTTTGATAAATAATACATTAATATTTAATTGTTAATGGTGATTATTTAAAATAATTTTAAATATTTTAAAAATCATTTAAGAGTAATATTAATACTTTAAAAGTATTTTAAGTTATTATAAATAACTTTACGATTTTGGCAATGGTTTTATTAATAATTTAATATTAATTAAATATTAATGACAATAGAATTATTTAATATTTAAATCATTTAATAATGATTCCGGTGTTTGAAAATTCATGATAAATTATAATAATTATTTAAAAATTATTATAAGGCTATGAAAAATTATATGACTGATATTTAAATTATTCAGAATAATATTAAAGATACAGAATAAAGTTTTAAACTCGATAATTATCAGATAAAGTCATTGGTACACCAAATTGACTTTGAAATTGATCCGGACTTAGATAGTTTGACTGTATTAATGTTTGTTTGTGATCTAATTACTGTTAAATATGTGTGTCAATGTGATTAGGTTATGTGCTGACTGCAAATAACAGTACTATGTGTTATAGTATATTATTCTAATCAAACAAATGATCTTATCAATGATAGGTCTTGATATAAAAGATAAAACTAAGTTTCATAACTGTAAGCAGCAAATCAGGCAAGTATCCTACCTTTGCATTTACTTTATGCAATGGACATGAGTAAGAAAGTTTCAGAATCATATTATCATTGTGCCAGATTATTACTCTATTGTTATCGATTATGTATCCAATCATATGTATTCATACAAGTTCTTAAATTATCTGATCATTGTTTATCAACACAGTATTATATTATAATTCAGATATTTATTCTGTTCGTTAATTTCTAAATATGGTTATACAAGTGTCCTCACTTGGATAATCATTGTATTTAATCATATGTTGATACATACCTATTGATTTTTGGTATGTATACATTAATTAAAAGACATCTAAGCTATTTGACTCAGCTAGACACAAATTTAGAAATATCGTTGAACATGATAGAACTCTATTGTATCCAAATGAATTATTTTGGTTCGGATTCCCGACTAAGTATGAAAATCCCGAATCTGGAAAACTTTTATGCGCTTAAGGCGGATGTGTTGAATGAAAATATCGTTCTTGTATGTAGTATTAATCAATACAGGGCACATTGGGCAGATCACCCTCGTGCCCATAAGTTATGACGGTTTGCGGATGAAGTTCTGCTAAGCCTTAGCGAAAATTAAAAACAATGTTCATAGTATGTCGACTGATCTTCATTTATAGTCAGTACGTAGTTTCGAAAATTTGATATAGAATTGAAATGTTGTTATTATTGGTTCAACTTAGCTCACAACTGTTTATTCGTTGTAGAAGTGTCTTTCGAAGAAAATATTTAATCATTTCAGCTAATATTTATTGTTGCTATTACTTGTTGGGCACCCAAATGCTCATCCTTGCTTAATTTAAATGTTTTCAGCTAAGTGTGAACAACCAGAAGGTTCGGCCAAGAACAAAGGAAAAGGGAAATTAGCTGAATGAATATTATGCTATATATTATGTAATAATTTGGTTTTATTAAGATAATGAAGATATTTATTATGGGATAAGGTCCAAAAATGCCCCTGACATTTTCCCCAATGTCTACTGAGCACCCTATACTTTTTTTTGTCCAAAAATACCCTTAATATTACAATTTTGGGTCGTTAAATGCCCCTATGAATTACTTGACAATTATACCAACTAGACAAGCCAGCGATGATGTGGCGAGGCATGGAGGGTTAAATATAAAATATATTCTAAATAGAATTATATATATCATTTAATCAAAACAAAAAAACTAAAATTCAAAATAAAAAAGCATAACATATTTACATCATTTAATCAAAATACTAAAATTCAAAACATAACATATTTACATCAAATACTAATTAAAAAAAATACAAAAATTCTAATGAAAAAAAAACTTAAATATTATAAAAAAAATCAAATTCAAAAAAATACTAAAATACTAAAATTCAAATTATGTTGTTAATTAATCAAAACAACAAAAATTCAAATTACATCATTAAAATACTAAAATCATAACATTAATATTTTGTAATATTTTGAATATTACTAAATAACGTTATCAATTTTTAATATTCAAAATATTCAATTTTAGTAATATTTTGAATATTTTGTATATTCAAAATAACGTTAATATTTTGAATATTTTGTATATTACTAAAATATTTTGAATATTAACGTTAATATATTGTGAATATTAAAAAATATTTTAGTAATAACGTTGAATATTTTGAATATTACTAAAAAACAATGTAATATTAATATTTTGTAATACTAATGTAATATTTTGTAATATTAGCGTTATTACTAAAATAACGTTATTTTAGATTATATAAAATTTTCAAAATTTTACTAAAATAATGTTATTACTAAAATAACGTTATTTTTTTAGTAGTAATATTTTTAAATATTCAAAATATTTCAATGTTAACGTTTTATATATTTTTAGTTACATTAATTAAAATAGTATTTTATGATATTAGTTACGTTAATTAAAATAGTATTTTATGATATTAATCATAACATAATAGTATTTTTGTAATATTTACATTAATATTAAAATAGTATTTTATGATATTAATGTTATTACTAAAATACTATTTTGAAATACTATTTTAATTAACGTTAATGTAAAATGTTGTAAAAATATTAATGTTATGATTTTAATATTCAAAATATTACAAAATAATTAATGTTATGATTTTAGTATTTTAATGATGTAATTTGAATTTTTGTTGTTTTGATTAATTAACAACATAATTTGAATTTTAGTATTTTAGTATTTTTTAATTTGATTTTTTTTTCTAATATTTTAGTATTTTTTTTAATTAGAATTTTAGTATTTTTTTAATTAGTATTTGATGTCAATATGTTATGTTTTTGAATTTTAGTATTTTGATTAAATGATGTAAATATGTTATGCTTTTTTTATTTTGAATTTTAGTATTTTTTATTTTGATTAAATGATATATATAATTCTATTTAGAATATGTTTTATATTTAACCCTCCATGCCCTTGTCACGTCATCGCCGTTTGTCTAGTTGGCATAGCTGTTAACGGCAGGGGCACGAATGACCCAAAAATTGTAACGTTAAGGGTTTTTTTGGACAAAAAAAGTATAGGGTGCTCGGTAGACATTAGGAAAAATGTCAGGGACATTTTTGGACCTTATCCCTATTTATTATTATCATGTATTGTAATGAATGTTGTAAAGGTTGCGTACTTGGGATTAGACTCTGATATATAAAAATTAAGTTTGGTATTTATATTATTGTTGTTATTATTATTATTATTATTATTATTTCCACTCATAGAAATGGTATCGTAAAGCACTGAGTTCAGGTTTCAAGTAGCTGAATTTGGGGGCGCTACATGTTGGTATAAGAGCTTTAGGGTTAGAAACCATAGGTGGGATAGACCTTAGGCTTTAACCTTAGAACAGAGGGAAACGTTGAAAATATAAATAACTCATATAGAGTTTAAAAGGAGATGAATTGAATGAATTCATCGTCAAACAAAATAAAAGATAACTTATATAAAACTATTATTTGTTGTGTGTATATTTTATATGCTTATCAGGATAATTTGTGTGTAGATGTCAGGCGGAAAAGAATTAGGATACCCTCAGATCGTAAAAAATGAGTCAACCTCCATAACCGAGCCAATGTCAAAGCCAATAGCTGAAATAGAGGCTAACTTGGAAAGCAACCCTAATGAGGTGATTATACTGGAAAAATGTAGTACCAGATCTAGAAACTGTAAAACCCCAACTTTTATGAATAAAGATGAATTTTCTATAATTATCATTTTTTGAATATTATGGAATGAATTTGATATAATGTTATAGTTGTGGGTAATAGTTATAAATTTTGCAAATTACGCAAGTTGTTTATATAATATTCGATTGGTGGGGAATATTCATTTTAACAGGGAATATTCGTACGACGGCACAATCATTGGTGGACCCCACAACGAAATTATTATCGGATTGAGAAAACGATAAAAATATTTTTATGAAAATAACAGCGGAAGTTTTACAGTTAAAACTGTTAAACTACTCGGTAGTAAAAATACAGTAATATGCGTGGTTGCATAGTAGCACACGATATTGATTATTGATGCTTACGTGAGAAGTCACTTAGTTTTGTTCAATTATTGCTACAGTAATTGTTGCATAGTATCTCACGTTATTTGATTCAATTATTGTTGATATTTTATATATTATTATATCAATAATTGAGACGACAAAGTTATTAATATTATTATTTGCAATATTAACGATGTCTAGAAGTTCTGTTAAGGGGAGGTTTGGTCACCTAATTGCGCGCCAATAGGGAGAAATCCTTATTGGAAAGCCCCCTCTTTCCTAGGAACGACCTGGTCGATTAATATTGTGAATTATAATAATGGTGATAAATGTTGTTAAAATATTGAAAGAATTTTTATGAAGTATTTGTTGTAAAATTTGGCGTATTGTTTGGACCCCTATTTTCTCATTTTTCATAATCGTCGGGGAAAGTAATCTCAATTTTTCTTATATATATGTACTCTACGAGGCATGTGATTATATATATATATATATATATATATATATATATATATATATATATATATATATATATATATATTATTATTAGTGGCATGTGGTGGAGGGATTTTATGTGTATGTTGGTGGATGTGAGTGGTGGGGTGTGTGAATATATATATATATATATATATATATATATATATATATATATATCTAGTGTGTGTGTGTGTGTCGTAGGAATAAGGGAAGTGGAGAAAATGGTGGGTGGGTATATATATAAATGGTGGAAAAAGGGAGTATTATATATAAATATATATATATATATATATATATATATATATATATACATGTTTATAACATGTGCGGTTATTCTTGCTTTGTTCCTATTGGTTGGATGGTTGAAGAATTTGCATATGTGAGTTACAAAAATTCTCATCCGTGATTGCATGACTGTTGCATCCATGAGAAAAATCCTTACACAGTGCCTTTCCATTCTCCTATAAATAGAAGCTCATTCCTTCATTATTTCTTACGAATTCATTGAAACTCTAGAGAGAGAAAATTATAGAGAGAAAGAAGAAGATAAGTCTGCTACCCCTCTTTTCCTATATCCAGTTCTTTTAAGGTAAGGGATATTATTTCTTTCATATTCATGAAGAGAACTTCTGTTATTCCATTCTTTATTATTACGTTGGATAACCTGTCTATGCGAAGTACCGCATACATGGTGAAATTCTTCTGTTATTCTATTCTTTATTATTTCATTGGAACATCCTGTCTGCGCGTTTACGCATGACCTGATTTTGTTATTTATTATTCTGTTGGAACATCCTGCTTGCGCGCAATTTACTTTGACACGTTCCATTATTTATTATTCTCATTGGAATATCCTCGTGCGTATGCTTACGCATGACCGTTCCTTTATTTATTATTCTCGTTGGAATAACTCATGCTGCGTGCGGTCTATCGCATGCCTGGTGATTTCTTTTGTTATTCCATTCTTTATTATACTTAGTTGGTTAAAGTTTTGGCGTTTATACTCTAAGAAATTAGTGGAATATCCTTGATATTTGCGCTTCATCCAGTATCTTTTCATGAAAATATTCTTCTGAGCATTCTTGAGTTTTACCCCACAAAACAATATCATGTTGACAATTTGGACGTTATTGGTTCCTAGGTAAATTAATTCTTGAACTTGTTTTATTAAATTCTTATATCATTTTCATCATCCTCATGTTTATATTATGTTTAAAGTCATATGTGGCCTGTAGTGCATAGATGGACTTGGTATGATTATGACCAGGGATTATTCGGTATAATCATGACTGTAATGTTAAAAATGATGTGGTAAAAGTCCTCATTGGCCCGTAGTGCATTGATGGACAGTTGTTGGCATGATCATGACCATTGATGAATACACGAATATCCTTGGCCCGTAGTGCATGGATAATTTGTGGTTGTGATACTAATAAATATCCTTGGCCGTAGTGCAGGGATGATGTGGATTATTTATTAAGCTGAGTCCCAGCGATAAAAGTGATGAAAAACCTTTTAAATCATAAAAGATAGTAGATTTTATTCACTACTTGACTCTTTTAATGGATTGTTTGTTCCGCTGCAGTTAAACTTGATATTTGTTATATTGTATCAGTTTAACATTGTTGAAGGCTAACGATAATTTATTACAGACATCTTAGTCATAATATTTCTTACCAGGCTAGTTGAGCTCACCCTTTTACTTTCATTGTTCTCTTCAGGAAATGAGAACGTAGCAGGGACTAGTCGGGGAACAGAGTGTCGGTTCAGATAATAGCATTAGTAGTCCTGACTATTCTGTTAAATAGTGTGATAATAAATGTAATAAGAACTCAATTGAGTGTGGATATTGTCTAGATGACAATATTTGTATTAAAACTCATAGCATATGTTTTGTCGTATTTTACACGATTGTTGTATAATTTGTTAGGTTTGTAATATTCATGAAAGCAATCAAATTGCAAAATTAATGCTAAGCGTGTAAAATCGTAGTTTAAAAATTTTACAAACCATATACCCGGATCACCCTTTATGCACAATTATTAATTAAACGAAAAGATAAAGAATAAAATCATACCCTTAAGATCGAGCTTCCTCGTGCACAAGTTCACCTCCAAATTCTTTCGCTCAACTCCTTGAATCCACCGGGTTTGGTTCCTTCCTTTGATCAACGTTAGCCACCCAAATGTTTGGCCTCTGAGAGGTGATCCACCAAGGAAGAATAAAATTCAAGAAGATGGGTGTTTATGGCTCAAACCCTAGTTTTCTATCTCTATAGTAAAAGGCGTACTCTCCAACAAATTGGAATTATTACGTCAGTTGTAAAAAGTCAACAACCCATACCACCCATAATAAGACTCTCTTATTTATAGATGTGGGCAACCCACCTTAACAATTAAGGAATTGGGTTTATTTAATTAATTAATTTTTTAATTAATTAAGCTCCCTAATCTTATTAGGGATAATTAATTAAACTCCTTTAACTAATTTTCCTTCCTAATCCAATTAGGAATAAATGAGAGTACTTATATTAAATTAATTCCTAAACTCTTTTAGAAATTAAAATAATAATAATTGTAATAATATTAATAAGACTCCTCTTATTAATTTATATTTAATATTTCTAAAATATTAAATAATAATATTAAGCTATTTAATTTATTCTATCACCATAGATTAAATTAAATATACATAACATATTATTACGATTATGCCATTAACTTCTTAAATAATTATTCTTCCTTTTATGGTGTGACCCTTTAGGTTCTCCATATTAAACCTATTGTGAATAAATCAATTAGAATAATTCTAATCTTATTTAAATAAATAAATTAAATAATTAATTTATTTAAATAAATAATATTTATTCTACAATAGGGATAAGCCTCCCTAATGATCAACGACTTTCCGTATAATATAGATTTCAACATTAATCATAAAAGAACCTTTGAGTAAATAGTTACCGTGACAATTCAATCCTTCCACCATACAATGTCCCAATTAAATATAAGACATGGAATTACTCACAAGTCTTATTTTATTTAATTATATGTATTTCGATCCTTAAATGCACAACTCCAAATAATGCAAATTAGAAACTCCTTTCTAATTTCATTCATTCTCGCCAAGGACTACTGGGTTGTCATTTATCGAATCACATAGACATTTCTCTTCTTTATTAGAAGTGGTAGATTCTTTATCGATCATACATTATCTCCATGTATAACTTATTATACCCAAGCATACCCTTTGATATACCCTAAGGGTCTTAAGGAATAAGTCAAAGTATAACTCATCATACACAAGATACTATGATGATCTCAAGTCCAAGGATTACTTGTACTACTATCACTACAGAAATTCCTATCGACAGCAAATAAAACTCCATTAGGTATTCCTTAGCGAGCCACGCTCAAAGGAACTTATTCTCTAATAAGCACCTACATACTTGCTTTAGTGTCTCCACACAAATGATCATGAGATCAATCATCCTCATCCAATGAGCAAGTTAAACGATGTACCAATCTATCCGGATTCACTAATCCCCAATTTAGTAATCCAATGATTGGGAACTATTTTAGTTTTAAGCTTTCTAAGAATTTAGATCTCATTAGAATGATCATCATCATTATTCTAAAAGCATTGCTTAAAACTACGGGTTTATCACATATTATAAAACAAAGATCATGTAGATAATTAAAAGCCTTTAATAAATTAATACTTTTTATTAATAAATGAATAAGATTGTTACAAAGTATATGCTTTATCATCAAACATGATCGGCTTGTGTGCATACTACTTTCAATCTCCCACTTGCACTAAAGCCAATCGTCATGGTATCTTATACTCTTCTTCTCTAAGTGACGATTATCCTCCCGTTGTTGGATAAGCTTTAGTTAATGGATATGTAATGTTGTTCATGAGAGTCCACTATCTCTATAGTGATTTCCATCTTTCAATGATTCTAATAATCAAATGAAAGTGCCACAACACATGTTTAGATCCAAGATGAGACTTAGGAACTATTCCTAGTTCTCAGAATGAACTTTTCAATCCAAACAATCAACTTGTAGCTTCATTTATAGCTATATACTTTGTCTTTATCACTAAACCAAAGAACTTTTTGTTGCTTTGGAACCTTTCCAATTCATCGCACCACCGCTCAAGGTAACCCTTTACCTTAAAGTGGATTTTCTCATCTTCTGGTCTCGTCTCGAAAAACTTGAGTCTCATTAAGCCCTCTAGTTTTAATTCGCATCCACCATGAATATGATCACATCCTTAGTGCCAAGTAAGAACTTTAAGATGTTTTTCACCGACTCATAGTGAACTTCTCCATATTATGACCGATCAACATCGTCTCTCGTATATTTCATTGCATACATGATTGTCACTCATGCGACCTCTCTTTTTGAGTCTCTGTGGGGACTATTAAGAGAGATACACTCCATAGCTCATCGACATGAGACATCTCTTGAGTTTGCCATGCTAAACGACTTTAGCATCAAATGAATATACGCTCCTCGGGTTAAGTCGAGCATCCTCTTAAATCTATCTATATAGATTTATATCCCCAATTAAGATACTCTTCCAAATCATTCATGGAGGAATGTTTAGACAACTTTATCTTTACCGATCAGTAGCATTGGTATGTCATTCCTTATCCGTAGTATATCAACATATACTACTAGGAATGTCACGATGCTCCCATCACCCTTTTGTACACACTAGGTTCATTCTTATTTTTTGATAAAATCAAACTCTTTTGATTTGTTTCATCAAAACGAATGTTCCATATTTGAGAATATTGCTTCAATCCATTTCTCCGAGTGTTCATACAAACTTTACCTCATCAGATGTAATCGGATCATCATCTTCTATGATGCGTACCTCATCATCATCATCATCTATGATGAATCCATACCTCCTAGGTATCTTCTGTACTATTCCGCATTTACGATCTCTGTGGTACAATAGTTCATCTACGTGTTCCTCTTATTCGACTTATAGTGTTTTGTGGTTCTTGAACTCTTCAAGATCTATTATCCTCCCACTAGCCCCTTTAATGATAAACACCTTTATCTTAGAAGGCAAGGTGTTTCAGAATAAACACCTTTTGCTAAGTAGAATTATAGAACATATACCCTAAACTTACTTTAGGATGTCCCACAAATCAGTACTTGTCAAATCTTGTCCCAAAGCTTATCCTTTGAAACCTTTTCACATAAGTTGACAACCCTTATCTTAACATACTTAAGATTAGAATCCTCCCCGTCCCATAACTTTTATGGAGTCTTGGGGCCGATTTTGAGGTTACCATTTTCGTAGATATGCAGCCATTTCTAGGACATTATCCCGTAAGATACCGGAATGTCAGTAAAATCATTATGGACCGCACCATGTCCAACAAGGTACGATTTTTCCTTCGTATACATCAATCAATTATTACAGATCGAGATGTGTCCATTATGAGAAAAAAACCATTTGAGATGATCTAGAAACTTATCAGACAAGTATTTATTCCTCGATCTAATCAAAGAATCTTAATACTTTGCCAATTTGTTTCACTTCCGAATTCTTTTGAACCTTTCAAATAATTCACACTTGTATTTCAAAGAAATACACACATTCAACTCTTTGAATGATCATCTCCTTTTCTTATACTAATTTGTTCAATATGCAAAATTATTTTCATGTAAGTCAAGTATACAAAATTTATTAAGTAATATTCCATTTATATAAAAACATTATTATTATAAATAGAACAACAATTGTTCTTAATTATAATACCAAAGATTTCATTGTCCAACAATAAAATGGAAATAATATTTTTAACAAGAACTCGAATACAATAACAACTTATCGACTTAATAGATTTGCCCAGTAGGCATTGCTAAACTATAAGTTTCTATAGCTAATGCAAACCTTTTTTGCTTCATTTTCCACACATAGATTACTTATCTTTGTTTAACTTTCTACTTCGCTTGGTCCCTTCATAAATCTATATTTATGATAACCAAAGTCGGTATCCAATACCCAAGTAGAACCTCGACTTAAAGAAAAATTTATTTCAATCATGAACAAAATTCAGATTTGTAACCAAAACTTCACTAAGCTTCTTTGGTTAGCCTCTCGCAAGATGCTTCTCGCAGCTTTCTTTCCAAAGGTCCAAAGCTTATTGCAAAGGAAGCAAACTCCTTTGCTATCCATATCGGGCTTTTGTTCTTATTATCCTTTGTTTACGCCTTTCTATTTACCTTCTTTGAATCGCTTCTTCTTTTCGTAAGATCCTTTGGCCCCTACCAAGAAGACATGGTCTTTCTTGGTTGAAAGTGACTCTCAACATTTTTCAACATGTTAAGCAAATCAACGAAGTCGATATCTAGCTTGTTCATATGAAAAATTCACAACAATTGTGAAAGGAGTCCGGAGTGAGTGCAAGATCAAATCTTGCTCAACTCTCCATCCATGACAAAACCATTGTCCTAATTGATCAATCAAATTGATTATGTTAAGAACTTTTTTGTCTGCATTTAGAGTGCCATCGGCCATTCTAGATCTAAGAGCTCCTTAGATATCCGATATCTATCACCCCATTTTCCTCACCATCAACTACTTGATGTGCAGAATATAGTAGAGCATCCATAGTTTCATGTCGACGTCAAGCTCATACTCATGGATGCGAGCATGATGCATCGAGCCAATCAGGCATCATCTTGCCACTTTCTAAAAGTAGCAATGTCTTCCTCGTAGGCATTATTGTCGCAACCATTGCAGGGATAGGCGATTATGACATAAGATAGCTTTTCAAATTATGAGAACTATTCTCAAATTCCTTAACCAATCCATTTAATTTGGCCCGTTAATTTAGCATCTAATATGCTTCGCAGTTGATAGTAATTTTAGACATTGTAAAATTTCAGAAATGAATTTGTAATTAACAACATTTTAACATACATTCTTTTATTAATTACCAAAATAAATTAGGTCTTGTTTTAAATTGGTATCTCCCACTATTTTTTCAAAACTATATTACCTCACTTATATATAGTTCTAAAAAATCTAATTAAAGATTTGCTAGTGAGAATAAGGATCCCATTTCAAATGTATATAGCCTTGTGGTGACACAACAAAACTATATATAAATAAATAGGTAGACAACTTTTGTCAATTACATCAACTATGCAACTCCTCAGATTTTGCCTCTTAGATTATTTTGATCAAGTGGTGGCACATCCGAATCAAAATTATCCAAGTTAAGTCCAACCTAGCACTCCATATATTCAAAAAGAAAATATCATCCTTGTGGTGACACAACAAAAAACAATATTGTTCAATTTTCTTTATAAGCATCAAATGTGATAAATTAACATCTTAAATACTTAATACTTGCCTTGTGGTGACACAACAAACTCATATTAAATATTTAATACTCTATTAATTTTATCATGCTAGAAGGCTTACGCTCGATATTCCAAATATCTTTGAACGCTTAGGACTTAATATAAAAAAAATTGAGGGGTTGTTATTAATTTGTCTCATCTTGTTTAGCGCCATTTATATATATATATAAAATACGCTATTATATTAATTAACATGCTAAGCATGTTTGCATAATATATAATATATATAGTATAAGCATGCACATATAGAATACTATATTCTACCCGGATTGATTATGGACTTTTATTCTAGTTTGGTTCACTAGAGCCACCAAGTGAACCAAAAGGTCAAACCCTAGGGGTGCAAGAAATAATATTTAAATATAACTATTACATTTAAACCCTGCTCCATTACAAACTGGTCTTCAAGCCTCCTTGCTCCTTGATCTCCAATTTTCAAAATTAATTCTAACTATTCCTATTACAAAACTATTTAAAATAAATAGAAACCTTGATCGCTAGCCAAGGGAAAGTACATAGAGGGAGATAGAATTTACATTAAGAAAAATTAGAGAGAAGACGAGGTACGCAGATTCCCATTTAATAAAAACCCATACATTCATGCATCCAACTAAAATAAAATCCAATCACATCGGTCAATAGTCCATAATCAATCCCATTTATTATCATACACATCACCATATGCATCAATAAATAACATTCATCTCATGAATAATAAACATTTAATATATATATCGATATCATTTAATGGGCAAATTTAGTTAGTATAAAATCTATTTTTGAATCAAAATAAACTCCTTTATTTTAATCCAAATTTAAATCAAAATAAAACTATTTTATTTTAATTTATCTAATTTTGAATAAAATAAACTATTTTATTTTAATCAAAATTTTAATCAAAATAAACTCCTTTATTTTAATTAATTATGGAATCCAATTCCATGTAATAAAAAAATCTTTTTAATTAAAATAAACTCTTTATTTTAATTAATTATGGAATCCAATTCATATGTAAAAAAAAATTATTAAAGGAAACACTTTTATTTCTTTTCTATTCATTCACAAATAAACTCCTTTATTTTGAATAATATGAAATCTTATTTCATATTTAAATAAACTCCTTTATTTAAGGAAATTAGGATTCTCTTTCCTATTCACAAATAAACTATTTTATTTTGAATAATATGAAATCTTATTTCATATCTAAATAAACTCCTTTATTTAAGGAAATACTGATTCTCTTTCCTATTCACAAATAAACTCTTTTATTTTTGAATAATATGAAATCTATTTCATATCTAAATAAACTCCTTTATTTAAGGAAAAATAAATCCAATTTCAACTCCAATTAGTTATCATGGAATCCAATTCCAACTCTAATTAGTTAGCATGAAATTTAATTTTAAAATTAAAATAAATCTTTTATTTTAATATTAAAATAAACCTTTTATTTTAAGATTAAAATAAACCTTTTATTTTAATTATAAAATTATTAAAATTAAAATAAAACTTTATATTTTAATATTAAAATAAACCTTTATTTTAAAATTAAAATAAACCTTTTATTTTAATTATATAATAATTAAGAATATATATATATATATATATATATATATATATATATATATATATATATATATATAACCTAAATTCCTATATTTATATATATTAATTTGCAACTTTATATATTCGATTGTATATATATCAAAAAAAAAAAATCAAATTTTTTTTTTTTTTTTTTTTTATTTAAAAATGCGCTTTTTTTTTTTTTTTTTAAACTATAGCCATGTTGCTTCAATGAATAAAAAGGTGCCTCGACTTTTTTTTTTTTTTTTATTAAACCAGTGCATATTATTAAAATTATATTCTTAACTTTAATAATTAAAATTATAAAAAATTGCTTCCTTTTTTAAAAATAAATCAATTTCAAAAAAATTGATTTCTTTTTTTTTTTTTTTTTTTTTTTTTTTTTTTATACAATAAAATTATGCCCAATTAAATTGTTCTAAACACATATCAATATACATATCAAATTAAAACAATTAATAATTCGATAAAGTTTTGGCTCGATGCCATCGTTAGGTTTGTAATATTCATGAAAGCAATCAAATTGCAAAATTAATGCTAAGCGTGTAAAATCGTAGTTTAAAAATTTTACAAACCATATATACGGATCACCCTTTATGCACAATTATTAATTAAACGAAGAATAATAAAGAATAAAATCATACCCTCAAGATCGAGCTTCCTCGTGTACAAGTTCACCTCCAAATCTTTTCGCTCAACTTGAATCCACCGGTTTGGTTCCTTCCTTCGATCAACGTTAGCCACCCAAATGTTTGGCCTCTAGAGGTGATCCACCAAGGAAGAATAAAAATTCAAGAAGATGGGGTGTTTATGGCTCAAACCCTAGTTTTCTATCTCTATAGAAAAAGGCGTACTCTCCAACAAATTGAATTATTACGTTGTTGAAAAGTCAACAACCCATACCACCCATAATAAGACTCCTCTTATTTATAGATGTGGGCAACCCACCTTAACAATTAAGGAATTGGGTTTTAATTAATTAATTAAATTTTTTAATTAATTAAGCTCCCTAATCTTATTAGGGATAATTAATTAAACTCTTTTAACTAATTTTCCTTCCTAATCCAATTAGGAATAAATGAGAGTACTTATATTAAATTAATTCCTAAACTCTTTTAGAAATTAAAATAATAATAATTGTAATAATATTAATAAGACTCTCTTATTAATTTATATTTAATATTTCTAAAATATTAAATAATAATATTAAGCTATTTAATTTATTCTATCACCATAGATTAAATTAAATATACATAACATATTATTACGATTATGCCATTAACTTCTTAAATAATTATTCTTCCTTTTATGGTGTGACCCTTTAGGTTCTCCATATTAAACCTATTGAATAAATCAATTAGAATAATTCTAATCTTATTTAAATAAATAAATTAAATAATTAATTTATTTAAATAAATAATATTTATTCTACAATAGGGATAAGCCTCCCCTAATGATCAACGACTTTCCCTATAATATAGATTTCAACATTAATCATAAAAGAACCTTTGAGTAAATAGTTACCGATAATTCAATCCTTCCACCATACAATGTCCCAATTAAATATAAGACATGGAATTACCACAAGTCTTATTTTATTTAATTATATGTATTTCGATCCTTAAATGCACAACTCCAAATAATGCAAATTAGAAACTCCTTTCTAATTTCATTCTCGCCGCCAAGGACTACTGGGTTGTCATTTATCGAATCACATAGACATTTCTCTTCTTTTATTAGAAGTGGTAGATTCTTTATCGATCATACATTATCTCCATGTATAACTTATTATACCCAAGCATACCTTTGATATACCCTAAGGGTCTTAAGGAATAAGTCAAAGTATAACTCATCATACACAAGATACTATGATGATCTCAAGTCCAAGGATTACTTGTACTACTATCACTACAGAATTCCTATCGACAGCAAATAAAACTCCATTAGGTATTCCTTAGCGAGCCACGCTCAAAGGAACTTATTCTCTAATAAGCACCTATACTACTTTTAGTTAGTGTTCCACACAAATGATCATGAGATCAATCATCCTCATCCAATGAGCAAGCAAACGATGTACCAATCTATCCGGATTCACTAATCCCCAATTTAGTAATCCAACGATTGGGAACTATTTTAGTTTTAAGCTTTCAAAGAATTTAGATCTCATTAGAATGATCATCATCATTATTCTAAAAGCATTGCTTAAAACTATGGGTTTATCACATATTATAAAACAAAGATCATGTAGATAATTAAAAGCCTTTAATAAATTAATACTTTTTATTAATAAATGAATAAGATTGTTACAAAGTATATGCTTTATCATCAAACATGATTGGCTTGTGTGCATACTACTTGGATAAAGCGGTCCGAAGATATTTGATGTCTTGCGATGCTCTGAGGAGCAAAAGGTTCCCTTTTCCACCTTCATGTTGCGTGCAGAGGCAGATTACTGGTGGGAATCTGTAAAGCGTACTCAACATGCCGCACTGAAGATGACTTTGGAGAAGTTCCAAGAATTTTTCAATGACAAGTACTTTCCCGAAAGTATTCGTCACATGAAAGAGGTAGAATTCATCAAGCTGGAGCAAAACAACATGACCGTATTGCAGTACGAAACAGAGTTTGCCGAGTTGTCTCGGTTTGCATCCCATTTGGTTGATAATGAGGAGAGAATGACGCGAATGTTTCTAAGAGGTTTAAAACCCGAGATACATCTGTAACGCCCTGAAATCCAGTCTATTTTCACATCCGAATTCCGTACGTCATGATCCCATCTTCTTACGAACATACATCATTATATGGTTAAATATAACAACATACATCCTCAAATCCCAGGTTCTAAAACCTTAAAACCTCTTTCATTCTAAATAATGATAATTACATTATTCTTTACATCTTGTACAAGTGACTTTTATCCACCTCCAAGGATACATAATCGTTCATTAAACTATTCTATAGTTTAATTCTATCATTCTATATTACAAGTCTTCGCTTCATCTTCATGTTCATTCATCTAATGAATGGCACTTCTTCTGGATACCGATCAACTTGATCTTTCCGTGATCCTTAAGTTCTTTCTAACATCGTTCGCTGAAAATGTTTTTATTTAAAGTAAGTGTGAGCATTCAATTGCTCAACAAGTCATAGTAGTTGAACAACCAACTTCAAGAATTTAAACATTCCTTTAAGACTTGAATAACTGAACAAAGGTTATGAAGCAGCTTGAATAATAGGAATAATCTCGATTCCAATCACTTTAAAACATTAGTTACATTCCCTTTGATATTCATTCATTCTCTACTCTCTTTTGTACACATTCTGTCTGGCTAGAATCAATAGCACAGACTTAACAATAACGGTTCATGTATAAATAGAACATGCTCACATTGAACAGTTTAATCACAGAACAGTTCATATCATAAAAACACCAAAGTATTCACATTGTGGCACAAGGCCTCATATATACTAACACCTTGTACAAATATCACACATTCAAGCACATGACAAAACTTCTCAAGTTCAACATCTAAGAAGTTTAGAAACTAGCATTCATTTAAAATATGAATGAAGTTAGGAAACTTGCCTTTACGCATACCTACAACTTATAGTTTACGCCGAATCGCTTCATTCCAATTCCTATGTAGCATATAAGGAAATAACACATACACCAATTAGTCATATACTTGACTTTACGCATTGGTTTACTTAACTTTACTTCTTAGGGTTCGCATTCTTACAAACTAAGTTTATGCGACCAACTTCCTTTACCGGTTAACGGCTTCATGACATACGGAGATGTCTTACTCAATACATTCGTCATCTTTGATGATTTACATTTTTATCTTCTTCTTATACTTTCCTAGGACTCAGTACACATCATGTCTCTACTAGTAGTCCATATGGTACTCTGAGTGGTTTCCCACAAATAACCAACAAACAAGTTCCCGTCTCATCTCAACTGCCCATAACAGTGAGTTAGATCGGTTACCAGTTTTGTATATACCTTTGCTCTCTGAAGGAATTGTTTAGCCCAGCTCCCATATGTCAACCATCAAAGGTTACGATTGTACTATAACCTAAATTCATCTTAACTTATCCGAACTATTAACTATAATGTTCGTTAAGTTAATTTCTTATTCCTTATGGCTTTCTGACAAATAAATGTCATACCTCAGGATTCATTCATCAATGTCTAAGTCATACAGTCTTTTGTATGCTCAGAACTATCATTCAATATTCATTCTACGCATTTAAAGTGTTAAACATTTTACGTTATGTTATTCTTATCTTACAACATCCGGTTCATTTGACTCGGAACATCATCCAATTTATACACATTAACTCGGCTTCTTTACGTTATACATATTTATCTTTAATTAAGCTTCTTCCCCCTTCACAGGTTTAATCATTGGACTTCGTTATTCTACGGTCAAACCATACACGGAGTGTAGGTTCTACCCTTTTAGTATTTCCGTACACTCATCCTTCACGTCGGTTAAAGTGTTCAATGCTTATAATTCATTCTAACATTCTCATCTGACTTACATTCAGCATTCATTAATCTTATTACCGTTCACTACGGCTTTCTTAATAATTCATATCTTACTTACTACCTTCGTCAACGTCCAAGTTATACAACAAATGTATACTTAGAACATTCGTTCAACATGAATACGATTCACGAGGATCGTTTACGCATTCCACATTTACGATGTTCATCCCTTAATCTCTTATTCAACCTTTACCCAAGGTTTTGGTTTCTTTCTTAATGTTGAAGCCATACGATTTGTTGTATGCTAAGACCGAATGCTCATCGCAACAGCGTTGCATTCACAGCGTCTATATGCTTTACATTCATCTCTCATTATCATGTCATAACATCGAAATGTTATACATTACTATCGTCCATCAACGTCTAAGGAATTACCATCATAACAATTCCTCACGTTCGATTCATTGCGACTACGACCCCGAATATCAGTTTTGTAACCCGCATCTACAGTCTTTTAATCTCGATTAATCTCTTCATTCAACCTTCATCAAAGGTTTAATACACTTAATTAAGTGTTACATTAGTTGAACTATAAGTTCATATTTCTTTCTTGCACATCCCCTAGTAATTGAGCA
Source organism: Panax quinquefolius (assembly GCA_020205615.1). Lineage (NCBI taxonomy): Eukaryota > Viridiplantae > Streptophyta > Magnoliopsida > Apiales > Araliaceae > Panax > Panax quinquefolius. The sequence goes on from CM035173.1 coordinate 58,675,835, forward strand.
GTAAAAATCTAATTTCTGGGCATTGTCTTGCACCAGCGTCGTGGCGTCGTGCCCTTCACTTTCTTTCGCACTACGGTGCCACTTAGCAGTAGCTAATGGCCCGAGCTCGCTTCTGTCAAGACCATTTCTTAAGGCACGACTTCATGGCAATGGGCACCAAGCATGAAACTTAGAAAAATTTTCTAAGTCTTTTACAAGCTTGAGACGCTGACTTTGAAATCTCATATCTTATTCTTTATAACTCGGAACGAGGTCGTTCCAAAGCCATTTTCTTCCTTATCTTACATACTTCGATTACCCTCAGACAAAACTTTGTTTTGAATTCGTTAACATTCCATTCAATTGGCTTAATCTACGCTCTTCGTTTATTTTACGCTTTGAACGTTCTTCGTTCGTTCGTCCGTAATTCGATCATTCAAACTCGGAATTCGTTCGTTCTTGAGTCCACGACTCACGTTTTCTACGTTCTCTTACATTATTATGAAACCCTACACGCTCGGGTTCATTTACTAACATTCAAATTTTCATTCGTCTTTTACGAATTTTTGCCATAACTTCGTTATAGCTCAATTTTAATCCATTCTTCATGAACGTTTCTAACATTCCTAACCAAGCAATAATAAACTAACTTATACGCGATGGTTTTAAACTTGTCCATCAACAACAATTATCCTACGATGGTTTTAAATTTGTCCATCAACAACGTTCTTCGCGTGTTCTTCGTTTTTAATCGATATTTTGGATTACGATTTTACTTTTCTTGGAATTTGATGTTATAGAACATCCTTCCTTACTTATTTGACCTACTCATTCATAAGATTCATTCGGATCGCTCAAAATCCTTACGAATCTTATACTTCCTTAAGAAATTTATAAACTAAATTTCTAATTCTTATTTCTTCGTTTTCTCATGAATTCAACCATATGAATTCATTCTTAACTTCACTTACTACTGATCTTCATTAAGTTATGTTTTTGAACATATTAAACTTAAAGAAAATTAGAAGAAACTAGGGTTCGGATTACTGCTCTTCTTTAATCTCCTTCCGTTTGACAAAGCGTGCATGCATTAGAGCTAGCTTTTCCTCATTATCTTCCTCTCTCTCCTCCCATCCGAACCCTCTCTCTCTATCTCTCATAGTGTAGGATTTTTCAAAATCCCAAAATAATTTAATGAGCTTCCTATTTAAAGAAAACCAAGGTTAGGGGCATTTTGGTCTTTTTACCCCTAACCTCCTTACAATTCCAAACTTAGCCATCAAGTTTACTTGGTAGCCAAGTGGCCGCCCCACCTCCTAAAGTAGCTTCCCTTGGAAGCCTCGTGCCTCCGTCTTGCGTTATTCGTCCGATAGTTTTAAAAACTGCGATTCTCAGAATCCAAATATTTTTGGATATTTCGTCTTTCCTTTACCGAATAAATATTACGTATTCTTCGGATTTCTGTAAAATTGAAAAACACTTTTCAACATTAAGCGTTTTCCTTCACGTTTTACCCTAACGTAGCTAAACGAGTGAAAAGTACATAACAGTACTTTTCGTCGTTTTTATTTTATTTGATTTCTGCACGTTTTTCGAGAAAAACTTTTATCAGCTTACTTAACATTTCACGATATATTATCATCAAATCCTTCGACAGATTGTCATTTTGACATACCGAACTCTCAGAAAAACTTAGGTTATTCAAACCCTAACCCTTAGGATGTCGTCGGGTGAATAGTGCCTATTTCGTCTTTTTCCCCAGAAATATTTTTTTGTTCCCAGAAAATTTTCATTTTCTTCTTGAAAATTTCTACTCGTTCAGTCTAGCTCGTAGTCAGAATCATCTCGATTAATAATCATTCTAGGTTATAGAACGATTAATAAACACATAGCACAGAATAGTATTAATAAAAATTCATTTTATTAATAACTAATTCTTTAACTCTTAAATTCTGGAAAATCCAAATTTCCGGGTTGTCACATTCTTCCTCCCTTACAAAAATTCCGTCATCAGAATTTCTTAAAACCAAACCCTTACCCGGGTCCTCACATTCTCCCCTTCTTCACAGAATTTTGTCCTCAAAATTTTAGCTTACTCATCTTCTCAACTTCTCTTCAAAGAAGTTCTTATCTTTAATTTATTCCCTACCCTTCATAACTTATCAAGAATCATGAAGTGAAAGGAATAACTAGGAATATAAGGATTCCTTTAAAACATTTCATACTTTTACTGAGGGGTCAAATCGACCATGAACTCATACTAGGTTAAACAGCCTCTCGCCATAAACCTTTATTACACGATAAGTTTACAATCACAAAGAAGGTAAACTACCTCTTCCATACGTAGGTGATCAACCTATCGTATCACTCCATTTCAGGGTATGTTCACCTCAGACTTAATCATTAGAATCCCCACCAAAACAATTTGGTTTGTCATAGCTCTTCAAAGAAAGCTCGATTTTCTTTTAATCATGACATACCATTCGTCTTAGCCAAATCAAGTAGCTTAGACCATACTAATAAATTGGACATCAACTTGAAACATTCGTCTAGTCAACTCACTTGACATCGACCAATTCTTTAAATTCTTTTGCAATACATCAAAACGTTTCATGACGTCATGATACCGCACTTTTCACAGTACGTTGAGGACTTCGTCATTATACATCATACCATAGTGGGTTGTTGATCCTAAGATCAAATCCAACACCAGGTTCAATTGCATTAATATCTCCATCGTTTTACCATCTTTGCATCAAATGCACTGATGATATAAAATTCATTTTGATATTTCAAATCAATTTCTGTCTAGCCAAATCAATTAGCATAGACATACCAAGAATAGTTCTTTTAAAATCCGTTGGTTCCAAAAATTGAACCAATTCTTTCATTTTCAAAACGCGCACATTTGCACAATTTTAAGAAACTTCGAAATCTAGCATAGCTAGCTGACTTGGAATATCCTATTCTCCATCTTCCTTTATTTTCTTACTTGTGACAATACTTAATCTTCTCTAGCACCTTCAATACTAAGTCTACTGAAAATAACTCATTTTCAGTCTAAACATTCATATACCTTAGTACAGTCCATCAACTTACCACACATTATGAGTTCAGGAACTTTCCACAATAATATGAGTTTAAGAACTATCCCAGACAGACCATAGGCGTCCATTCGCTGAGAAGTTCAAAAACCTACCATATCATTATGAGTCACGAACGTACCATAAGTATGAGTTTCAAGAACTCGCACCTACCTTATCGTTCTCTACCTATTAAACATATACATGAGAAAAGATTCACCTTCTCGTCATATACATGTTGATAACGCGACCAATTCCAATGATTATCACTGTAATAAACTGAGTGGTTGTTACACCAAGCACAAACCTCTGCCCATACAAAGATTCATACAACTCAGCTATCACATGAGTCCTCAATTGAAATCTTACAACTTCTAAATCTCTTTTTATTTAATATAAATTTTCTTTAATTTGTATACTATCCTTTACAACTCAATCTGAGTTCTTCTTCCCGTACTACTTCGTAGTACCATTCATTCATAGCATTAGCTATAAATCATTCATCATTAAATGTACATCATTACATTACGATTTACTATGATCACGCAGGTGATCTTCTTATCCTCTCTCTACGATTATAGTCTTAGGTACTCATACCTAAGATTTATAACCTATCGCCTTTGATACCAACTCAGAACGCCCAAAATCCGGTCTATTTTCACATCCAGATTCTCAGACGTCACGATCCCATCATCTTACGAACATACATCATTATATGGTTAAATATAACAACATACATCCTCAAATCCCAGGTTGTAAAACCTTAAAACCTCTTTCATTCCAAATAATGATAATTACATTATTCTTTATATCTTGTACAAGTGACTTTTGTCCGCCTCCAAGGATATATAATCGTTCATTAAACTATTCTATAGTTTATTCTATCATTCTATATTACAAGTCTTCGCTTGATCTTCACGCTCATTCATCTAATGAATGGCACTTCTTCTGGATACCGATCAGCTTGATCTTTCCGGGATCCTTAAGTTCTTTCTAACATCATTCGCTGAAAATGTTTTTATTTAAAGCAAGTGTGAGCATTCAATTGCTCAGCAAGTCATAGCAGTTGAACAAACAACTTCAAGAATTTAAACATTCCTTTAAGACTTTAATAACGGAACAAAGGTTATGAAACAGCTTGAATAATAGGAATAATCTCGATTCCTATCATTTTAAAACATTAATTACATTCCCTTTGAAATAATTTCATTCTCTACTCTCTTTCATACACATTTTGTCTGGCTAGAATATATAGCACATACTTAACAATAACGGTTCATGTATAAACAGAACATGCTCATATTGAACAATTCAATCACAAAACAGTTCATATCATAGAAACACCAAAGTATTCACATTGTGGCACAAGGCCTCATATATACTAACACCTTGTACAAATATCACACATTTGCACATATACAGAACTTCTCAAGTTCAACATCTGAGAAGTTTAGAAACTAGCATTCATTTAAAATATGAATGAAGTTAGGAAACTTGCCTTACGCACAGCTACAACTTATAGTTTACGCTGAACTACTCATTCCAATTCCTATGTAGCACATAAGGAAATAACACATACACCAATTAGTCATATACTTGACTTTACGCATTGGTTTACTTAACTTTACTTCTTAGGGTTCGCATTCTTACAAACTAAGTTTACGCGACCAACTTCCTTTACCGGTTAACGGCTTCATGACATATGGAGATGTCTTACTCAATACGTTCATCATCTTTGATGATTTACATTCTTATCTTCTTCTTATACTTTCCTAGGACTCAGCACACATCGTGTCTCTACTAGTAGTCCATATGGTACTCTGAGTGGTTTCCCACAAACAACCAACAAACAAGTTCCCGTCTCATCTCAACTGCCCATAACAGTGAGTCAGATCGGTTACCAGTTTTATATATACCTTCTCTCTCTGAAGGAATTGTTTAGCCTAGCTCCCATATGTCAACCATCAAAGCTTACGATTGTACTATAACCTAAATTTATCTTAACTTATCCGAACTATTAACTATAATGTTCGTTAAGTCAATTTCTTATTCCTTATGGATTTTTGACAAATAAATGTCATACCGCAGGATTCATTCATCAATGTCTAAGTCATACAGTCTTTTGTATGCTCAGAACGATCATTCAATATTCATTCTACGCATTTAAAGCGTTAAACATTTTACTTTACGTTATTCTTATCTTACAACTTCCGGTTCATTCAACGCGGAACATCATCCAATTTATACACATTAACTCGACTTCTTTACGTTATACATATTTGTCTTTAATTAAGCTTCTTCCCCTTTCACAGGTTTAATCATTGGACTTCGTTATCCTATGGTCAAACCATACACAGAGTGTAGGTTCTACCCGTTTAGTATTTGCGTACAATCATCCTTCACGTCGGTTAAAGTGTTCAACGCTTACAATTCATTCTAACATTCTCATCCGACTTACATTCGGCTTTCATTAATCTTATTACCATTCACTACGGCTTTCTTGATAATTCATATCTTACTTACTACCTTCGTCAACGTCTAAGTTATACAACCAATGTATACTTAGAACGTTCGCTCGACATGAATACGATTCACGAGGATCGTTTACGCATTCCACGTTTACGTTGTTCATCCCTTAATCTCTTATTCAACCTTTACCCAAGGTTTTGGTTTCTTTCTTAATGTCAGTACCATACGATTTGTTTGTATGCTAAGACCGAGAATGCTCATCGCAATAATGCGTTCTCACAAAGATCCTATACGCTTTATATTCATCTCTCATTATCATGTCATAACATCGAAATGTTATACATTACTATCGTCCATCAACGTCTAAGGAATTACCATCTTAGGTGTCAAAAGACTGATGGTGGGGCTGTTGTTAGACTCATATTGTAAATCTTATAAGTGATGAGTCATAGATTTAATCTTATCATCATATTTTGTAAGATAAAGGGCATTTTAGTCATTTTCCCTATACTAAGGTTACTTTAGTAATTTCCCAATCAACTTTGAGGATAATTTAGTCAATTCACATATGTAAATACTTTAAATTTTTATTACTTATGTACTTGGTCATTAGGGTTTGACAAATTAGGGATTAGGGTTTATCATCATAGAAAAAAATACACATGATAAAACCATAATTAATGTTAATCATGAAAAAAAAACAATAACCCTAATTTAATTTCTATTTATAATCCTAATTAGGGTTAGGGTTTCTATTCTAAGATCAAGGTCTTAATTAAGGTTTTCTTATTTACTTTTTAGGGTCACTTTCCCATACAAAACCTTACCAAGTCCTAATTTATTTGTTGTAACATATACAGAAATTTATAATTTATAACTATAATTAACATTCTCAATTTAGTGATAAATCCTAATTTTGGTTCGGATTATTATAGTTACCAGCTTTGAAAATTTCTCTTCCCGTAGAGTAGACCTTACTCTAAGTTCTCTCTTGTTCAACTTCATGTCCATCTCTAATGGTGATTCTCCTTTTGTATTGACGTTCGGTCCTCATTGATTAGTTAGTTTTATACCTACAAATAGGCTCTTATTAGACTTGGATTATTGTATTATCTATTTTTTTTGTGTATTTCATACATTTTATGTTATTTTGTAGGCTATAACACGATATTGACATGAAGAAGTAAGGAAAAGTAATTTGGACATCTTTTGGAAAATAATATGCAAGCAAATGTAAGAAGGAGAGATTGCATGGGATTTTAATTCTAAGTTTGATGCATGTTCTTAGCTTAAAACTTGGATTTCATTATAGATCTTGTCGAGAGATTCGATTTGATAGGTGACACGTCCTGTAAGTCTTTCTGGATCAAAAGTTATGACCTTTTTATAATGGACGCTAAACCTCAAAGTTTGAAGTTGTCATTTACATAGTAGTCACTTGAAGCCTAATTTCGACCTTGATCCATCCATAATCTCTCAATTCTCAAAGAAAAAAAGTTGTTGAGCTACTTTTTTAGCTTTTTAGAACATCTTAAATCGTCCCAATCGAAGTTTAGTTGCGAGAGTGATGTCCATTTTACCAAAGGATATCGTAGTAAAAAATTGACGGGCATGCCTGCGCCAGTTTCTAGTACATTTTGAGCGTGGTCACGCTACTCTCCAGACTCAAAAAATGCTCTTTTCCATTTGAGTGCGACCGCACTCAATTTCAAGCAATTTCCAGCGCGGCCGCGCCACTTTGGGGGTTTACAAGAGTTGACTCATTGACTTTGTAACCAATTAGATTGCAAATTTGATTCCTTCATTTGATTCCTTAATTTCTAGTAGGACTTAGATTTGTGTTAGAGATTATTTAGTTGTTATTATTCAATATATAGGGGAATTCAATTGTATTAGATTCCATTAGATTTAGGATTAAAACCCTAGTTTGGGAGAAAGATTAGAAAGCTAGTTTAAAGATGTCTCTCTCTCTAGTTTCTTCGCTCTGCCTTCCCTCTACCTCTTCCATCATCCTTCTCTTATCAGTTCCTTAATTTTCTATTGATCTCGACTATGGTTTTTCGTCTTTATCTCATCTCTAATTTCTCTTCTTTTTCTTCCTGCTCCTTTTGTGTTCTTATCTTTTTTGGTGTTTCTATGCATGGTGAGCCACCCTCATCTCTCTGCTGGGAATTCGGTTAGCAGTGACTCTAGGGATCTCTTTGCTAAGTTCGGGGTATCTAAGCCTAACTCTCCTTTGCTCACTTCTCCTTTGGTGCTCAGCTGTGGGGATATGAGTGAATCGGATGCAAATCCCGTTACTCAGACTATCAGCCTTAGTTCTGAAGAATCTACAGCTCCTGACAAAGCTTTAGAAATTGATGTCGGTCCTGCTCTAGGAAAAAATGCAAAAGAAATCTTTCTTTCTACTCAAAATTTTTCGCATAAGGATAAAAATTGATAAATAGTTGATTTGAATGGCAAAAGAATCAACAGTTGATGGATTTTCTTTCTGCTCATGGGATCTCTATTAATGATGTTCAAGCTTTTGTAGCTGATGGTAAGTTATCAAAAATTGGGGATGCACATAAGGTGTTTGATATTTGTCCTCTTTCTTCTGGTTGTCTTTTTTTTTGCTAAATTCTCATGGTTGTCTCCTATCTTCTCTGGTTGGCTCCCCTGTTCCTACCTTTCTTGGTGACAAGCTTGTCCCAGTTTCATATGTGGGGGAACCCTCTGGGGAGGTGCCTGGTTCTCTGTCCCCCTCTCCAACCTTAGGGGGCCCCACTTGATGGTACGATTCCTGACAAATTTGTCTCACCTTCAAATTCAAATTCAAAATTTGGTACTGTTTCCCTTGCTGAGGAAGATGAAGTCCCACGTCAGCAAGATGGGACCAAAATGTCATGGAGTGACAATGTGGGTACAAACTCTGGAAAAAAATCAAGGACTCTATCCTTTTACCTGCCTATTCTGGAAGATGGAATCTTTCTAGTTAACCCTCTAGATGAAGTACTCAAACGAGGTAATCAGCTTTGGTATACGAGTTTGGTTGGTTATTTTCTTCACTCGAATCTTCCCTTCAAAGTGGTTGAACCTATTGCTCGAAGGTTATGGGGAAACTAAGGACTTTCAAAGGTATTCTTGCATAGTAAGGGATACTATATCTTCAAGTTCAAATCTTCTGCTAATTGTGACAATGTGATTTCTTCTGGGATGTGGCACTTCGCCTCGAAAATTATTGTTCTTTAACAATGGCAAAAGGGGGTTGAATTTGTAAAAACTAAAGGTGATACATTTTTCGATATGGGTAAAGCTTAGCCAAATTCCCATATCTTATTGGTCTAACGAAGGGATTCATTATATTGCCATTGCCATTGGAAAGCCACTTTTAACTAATGAAATGACAAACAATAATGATCTCATAAATTTTGCCAGAGTATGCATAGAGATAAATGCTTCTTTTTCCTTTCTTTCCTCTATTAAGGTGGTAATACTGGATGATGAAACATCTGAGAATATATTGTCCCGGTTGATGTTGAGTACTAAAGTAGACCTCTTTCTTGTCCATCCTACAGAGTTTTTGGTCACTCCCCTTTGAAGTGCTCGAAGGCTAATTATCAATGGATCCAAAAATTTCAACCTACTGCTATCTCTTCAATCATTCATGTTGGTAACTCTGCCCCCTTAGTGGTAAACAACCCTGCTCCTCACTCTGCTGTTCCATCTGATTCTAACTAGGTCACTATTTTTAGAGTAGCAAAGAATGGAAAGGACCCTCTCGTTTCTAGCTCTCCTATGGCTACTCTAACTTCTTTCCTCCTATTTCAAATCGTAGCAACCCCCTACTTATGTCAGATTCTGAATCCCCAACTGCAAATAACCCACTAGTTTCAAGGCTTAAGGTCATAGATGAAAAGGAAGGGAAAGATCTTAGACAAAAGCAAAGGAATGGAACTGAAATCCCTCAAGCTTCCAAGAAAAGGATCAAAGCCAAAGGAAAATTTGGTAACACCTCCCTTTAACTTTGATAATGTTAGCTTCTTATAAATAAAAAGCTTAAGCAGGCTTATGTAAAGCAACTTCTTGTAGATAATAATATATCCTTAATTGACTTGCCGGAAACTAGGGTCAAAGAGCACAAAGCTTCTAGAATTTCTGGTAATATTTTATGACTGTTGATTGGTATGGTTATTACCAGGAATCATTCGGTATAATCATGACCTGTTATGTTACAAATGATGTGGTAAAAGACCGCATTGGTCCGTAGTGCATTGATGGACAGTTGTTGAGATGAACATGACCAATTGTGATAATAATGAATATCTTTGGCCCGTAGTGCATGGATAATTCAGTGATATGGATTATTTATTAAGCTGAGCCTCAGCGATAAAATTTATGATAAACCTTTTAAATCATAGAAGATAGTAGATATTATGCTCTACTTGACTCTTCTAATGGATTGCTTGTTTCGCTGCAGTTAAACTTGATGTTTATTATATTTTATTAGTTTTACACTGCTGAAGGCTAATGATAATTTATTCTGCATTATCTTAGTCATAATATTTCTTACTAGGCTAGTTGAGCTCACCCTTTTGCTTTCATTGTTCTCTTCAGGAAATGAGAATATAGCTTGGACTAGTCGGAGAATGGAGTGACGATCCAGATGTTTGCATTAGTAGTCCTCACTATTCTGCGAAATAGTGTGTAGTAACAGAATACTCTTCTTCTTTCTCTCTTATTCTCACTATATTTTCTCTCTCTATAGCTTGAATGAATTGGTGAAAAATAATGAAGAACTAGGCTTCTATTTATAGAAGATTTCTAGCTTAGCCCTTGCAATGTGAAAAGGTAAGCGGCTTGACGACCGGTGTTGTGAAAAGAAAAGTGGTTTGACGCCTGTAATGTTAAACAACAATTGGTTCGACGCCTGTAATGTGAAACGACAATTGTTTCGACGCCTGTAATGTGAAATGACAATTGGTTCGACGCCTGTAATATGAAACGGCAAGTGGTTTGACGTCTGGTAAAAGCAATTACTATTGGCGAAAGTGACTCTTAGATGATGACATATGAGCCCCCATAGAATAAACCAAACTTACAACAAATGTCTCATAACAGACTTCTTATTTATATCAAAGATTGAATAAATATTATCACAAATCATTTTATCTTCAATCAACACATATTTAATCTTTCAACAATTATTCATCATTAATATTATAACTCACAATATTGACAACCAGATCATTCCCAGGAAAGAGGGGGCTTTCCAATAAGGATTTCTCCCTATTGGTGCGCAATTAGGTGACCAAACCTCTCCTCGACAGAACTTTCTAGACATCTTCAATATTGCAATTAATAATATGAATAAATGTATCATCTCAATTATTGATTTAATAATATATAAAATATCAACAATAATTGAATCAAATAACGTGAGATACTATGCAGCAATTACTGTAGCAATAATTGAACAAAACTGAGTGACTTCTTACGTAAGCATCAATAACTAATACCGTGTGCTACTATGCAACCACACGTATTACTGTACTTTTATCACCAGGTATTTCAACAGTTAACGGTAAAACTTTCGCCGTTATTTAGTTTCTATCACCCAAGGAAATAAAAGTAGCTCTAGATTTCGGCTATAAAAGAGATTCCTCATGGTCTAAAGTAGTCCACAAGCGTTGCAGGCAAGTTTTCTCTTGGTCTAAAAGATAAGGATCCAGGGGAGAGGAAGATAGCAGAGACTACACTACATGAAGGTCATCCTTTGCTAACTTTACTGAAGTGGCAATATTCCCAGTAGAAATGTTAAGAGCTATCAAAACCTTTTTTGTTCTTTTTAATTTCTTAGAGAAAACATAGAAAGGGTTACCTTAGACATGATGACCCCAAGTAGTGAGTACACAGTCATCGAAACCAGAAATATGCATCAGATGATTAAAAATATAGGAAATGTTTCCTAGACAACACAACATGAATACCAGAACTGAGAACCAGGGCATGGTCAGATAACCCTTTATGAGCACAAGTGACTTGGGAGTGAGAATTTTCAAAGGAGATTGAAAAAGTTTAAATTATTTCGCATATTTTTATAAAATCGAATATGATGTAAGACAGGAAAGGTAAATGACCCAGATTTGAAAATTATAAAAGTTTAGGGTAATTGTACAGATCCTGGAAATGGAAAGAATTTATATTCTAAAATTGTAATAAGCAAAGTTATATTCATTAAGTTATGAATAAAAGATATAAATAGTTTGACGATAGTAGTATCGTGGCAGACCGGATCCGAGGTTCGAAGGGCCCCGGATTTGGGGGCGTCACAGGTTGGTATCAAAGTTGTAGGTTATAAACTTTAGGTAAGAGTACCTTAGGCTATAACCTAAGAGAGAGAAAGATAAAGATTAAAATTTATATAAGCTAAGATTCAAAGAAGAATCTTGAAGTATCTAGAGAATAAGAGTTCCAGGAGTTTCCTAACTCTGGTAAAAAAAATGTTAAGATGATGTCTATAAGATGAAGATGATAGAGATAATAAGAATGAACTCGAATGGAGTTTAGTAGATAATGGGAAAGAACCCTAAGGTAAACCGATGATCACAACGTGATCGGATTGAGCTATAAAATAATAAATAGTCTGTAACGACTAAGTGGCTATAGCTTGATGCTATAAGAGAATGTACTATGAAATGGTACGAGATGAACTCATGAGGAGTTGTATATGATGAAATATATGGAATTCGTATCAAGCAAAGAGCAACTTAAGAGTGAGATAGAGTTAAGTGGAATTTCAATTGAGGACTCATGTTAGTGGTTCAGTTGTACTATTCCTTGTATGGGCAGGGAATTTTACTTGGTTTGAGAACCAGTTAGCTTCCTATATTGATATAGTGATTGAGTTGAACAATTCCTGATATGGGTAGGGATTTGTCTTTGGTGTAACAACCACTTAGCTTATGTGACGCCCCCAAAATAGGTATACATCACCTATTCCGAGTCACCTAATATATGATATAAAATTTAAATACAAATTTCATTTATACAATACGACAAAAGCGTAGCTGAGAGATTTTACATGATTATTATCTCATAGACAATATCCTATAATAGCGAGGACTATTATATTTATTATCACACTATTTCATATAATAGCGAGGACTACTATAGCCACCATCCTGGACTATCACTCCATTTTCCGACTCATCCCAACTATATTCTCATTTCCTGAAGAGAATAATGAAAGCAAAAGGATGAGCTCAACTAGCCCAATAAAAAATATTATGACTAAGATAATGCAAAATAAATTATCGTTAGCCTTCAACAGTGCTAAACTTATAAAATACAATAAACAACAAGTTTAACTGTAGCGGAATAAACAATCCATTAAAGAGTCAAGTAGAGCATGATATCTACTATCTTCTATGATTTAAAAAGTTTATCATCAATTTTATCGATGAGACTCAGCTCAATAAATAATTCACATCACTGAATTATCCATACACTACGGGCCAAAGATATTCATTAGTATCACATCCATAAATTATCCATGCACTACGGGCCAAGGATATTTGTGTTATCACCAATGGTCATGATCATGCCAAAACCTGTACATCAATGCACTACGGGCCAATGAGGACTTTTACAACATTGTTTGTAACATTACAGGTCATGATTATATTGAATAATCACTGGTCATAATCATATCAATCAATAGTCCATTTATGCACTACGGGCCAAAGATGACTTTCATCACAATATAAGCATGAGGATGTTGATAATGATATAAGAATTCAATTAAATGAAAGAAAAGGATAAATTTTAAAGATTTATAATTTAATTTATCCAGAATTCAATAATGTCCAAATTATCAACATAATACTGCTTTATTGAGTTACATTCAAGAATAATATTGTATCAAAAATGATTTGGACAGAAAATAAATTATTTTTTTGTCATGAATAGTACCCCGGGTGAATAGTACCCGAGTAAATAATATCCCATGAATAGTATTTTAGGAATAGTACCCCGGCATGAAAGGATTAAAAATTATTAAGAATGTTCAGAATAATATTTCTGTGAAAAGATACTGGATGAAGCACAAATTTCAAAGATATTCTACTAATTTCTCGGAGTATAGAAGCAATACTTAACAAAATGAGTGTACAATTCAAAATCTGAAACGAAATAATATTACTTACATACAAAAAAGTATGGAAGAAAATATTATTTCATACGAATATTGAACAAAAATAATATCCCTTACCTTAAAAGGAGAGTATTTCTGACTGGTAGGGCGGGGATATTCTTGAAGAAAACTTGCACTATTTTCTACACTCAAAGCTTCCTTAAACTCTAAAGAAATACACTCAATATTATAGAAGAAGAATTCTCTGATTTTGGTGTGATTTTCAATTCTAAACTAATCATCTTATTTATAGGAGAATGGAAGGATATTATTTGAATTTAGAAAATCACGGACTGCACAGGGAAAAGTCATGAACGTAATTTAATTGGCTGAAAAAATTGATTTTATTATGAAGACACTATGCATAATAAAATATAATATATTATATTTTTCATAAAAAAACAAAACTTGTAACGACCTCAAAATTCATACAATTTAATTCTCGACTTCGGTCGTTAATAATACATTCAACCTCTAATTTTACATCATTAAACGATATATATACAACCATTGAAATTTGCGGAATAATTAAAATTTTCTATTACAAACTAACCTCGTTCCCAAAACTTTCAACATTTACATCTAAATATCTCAGAATCATTTTAATACTACAATAGTTTACATCGCAAAACGATATTACACTTCATCATTAATACATTATTTAGAACCTTAAACATGGTTCAAATAACAATAACACAACCAAAGTGTATAAATCTTCAAGTATCACATTTGATTCATGTCTTTCAAGTATCACATAACTTTACCTTGAATCTTGAACCTGCAAAAGTGGTTATTTGCAAGGTTGAGCTCAACAGCCCAGCAAAATCTAACAGTTTTCATGGATCACGTAACACATAATAACATACTCAACATATATCTCATAAACATTGAACTAACATAACATACATGTTACAGTTAATACAATAAGTATAAAGATTGAGTTCTTTACTCAATCAGCATGCTTTACTCAATCAACGGAGTCATAAGTTGACTTTAAAATTTCATACATTCAACATATATATAACACATCATGCTCTTTGCAATAAAGATTTAAAATAATCAAATTCACATAGCAAATAGGAACTGAAAGACTTGCCTGATTCGTAGTTTATGAACTACGACTTAACTACTTAACGCTTATCTGCACTTCGTGTATTCCTATGCAGTTATATAATCATAGTTTCACATCCATTATTCATATATTTCATGCGCTCTTAATATAAAAACAAAAATTGTTTCCTAACTTGGTTTCATTTTACTTGAACTTAGGATAACCATGAGACTAGTTTATTCTATTATCATATTTATCTAAACAATCTTGATTCATATCTTGTAGTCCTTAAAGACAATACATAACCATAACTTAAGACCATACAGTTAACAAACTACTCTTGGTCACTCTGCAGAACGGCGCGACCGCGCTACATTTAAGCTTAGGAGTGGCGCGACCGCGCTACTCCCAGCCAAAACCAAACTTGAGCTTTTTATTGCTCAGTTTAGTCCTAACCTACTATGCATTCTGATACATACTATAATCATACATTAAGTAGGTTCTGATATTTCATCAAATTCACCTTTCAAATCATTTAGTTTTGAATTTCATAGTTCTATGTTGAATTATTTACATCACCAAGGCTTAACAACTTCTTTTAACAAAGGTTCAAGGTTTATAAGCTTTTAAACCTTATATTGGTACTAACAACCTTTAATACGCATGTTCACATGTATCTATCTCATTTACATAGAAATAGCATAGTTCATATTTTAAAACATGCTTAAATAACTTATGTTATGCTTGACTAGTTGAGTGCACATATCATTCATGTTCAAAGGCATAAATAACTCTATCATACTTGCTTATAAGGTCATAATGCAAGTAACAATGCTCATCAAAGTAAGTTTCTAAAACTTTTAAATTTCTATTTGAAAACACATATTATCCAAGCTATACAAGTTATCTTATATGAGGTAACTTAAGATCACATTTTATGCTCGCATGACTCCATCATATGCTAACTACAAAGTCAGATCTCAAGTGACTTAAAGTTCGTCAAGGTTTGTTTTCGAAATCTTCAAGTTTCTTTTTAAAACACATACTAAGTCATGCTTAAGCATCCCATTATGAGTAAAGTAACCTTAGCCATATGACATGTCTATTATCATGCATATTCAAGTTTTATTACTTAAAATAATATAATCTATCATCCAGAGCACTATACTTGCGTATGTGCTCGTTCGACGCCCTCTGATCGCCTCCTATTACGTAACAGTCACAAAGATGACTATTTTGACCCTTCCTAAATACCTCAAATTGAAACACTTAAAGAATAAAATTTGTAGGTCTATTCATCCTCGTTTCAGATAATCTTGAATAACCTCAATCAGAGTTCCTATGAAAATGTTATGACCGTTTTACCAAAATAGGTCAAAAGCAGTCCAATCGAACACACATAGGCACGCAGCGGTATCCTTTTGCTCACTAACACCACAGCGCTCCCAAGCCAATGCCCCACTCCCATGCATACTACCACTACCGCTTCAGATGTAAAATGCTTTGGACATATCTTTTTCATTTTAAGTCCGAATTAATCAATTTTCGATTCGTTGGACTCGTTAAACTCTTAGCTACTCATCTAGAGAATAATTATAACACTCCAAACCATATTAAAAAATTATTTTAAGGATTCCAATTCAGTTTTCATGCTATATTTTCATGTTTTAAACACATTTAGCGAATTCATTCGCTACGAACTCGTTTCTTAACCAAATTGGTCCGTTTAACTTTTGTTGTTTTCGTTTTCCAACATACTAATAACTTTCATTATCAATTTACAGATTATAACATATATTAGACATAAAATTTCATACCTTTTTAAGCCATAACATATAAATACACATTAATATTCACTTCTCTTCTTCAAACCCATTTTCCATGAACTCTATTACTACAATCATGTATAGATAACAACCAATTGATTACATAAACTAATTTTAACAATTATAATATCGAATTCACACAATCCAATATTAGAAATTTAGAACATGAACTTAGGTTTTTATACCTTCAATGCTTGATTTCTTTACAAGATGGTCACAAAGCTTTAGCAATCCTTCTTCCTCTTTTTGATAATCTCAGAAAATCCTCTCTCAAATCACTGTATTTTCTCTTTTCCTCATCAAGCTCTCTCTCTCTCTCTCTCTCTCTCTCTCTCTCCTATTTAGCCTTAGAAAATAAGACGCGAAGAATAACTGATATGGCTTTCAATCATGTATCCTTCCGTTAGCAAAATAATATGTCTACTTCAGTTACAATAAGCCAAAGGCCACAAGGCCTTGTTTGGCCACACCCCAATTCCCCTAAACTGGATTATTTTAATAATATTATATTATATAGTTTCATGTGTCACACCTTTAGTTAATTTAAATAACTTATAATAATAATAATTATAATCTTATTATAATTATACTTATAATTAATAAATAATAACATATATCTAATTTAATTAATAAAATAGATTTAAACATTACTTTATTTAATATACTTATTTTCTTTCATACTAAGCAACTCATTTAATTTAATTAATTCATTAAATTAAATCATCAAAGAATAAAATTTACCTTTGCTTTAATTTAATTATCATACACACGTAACTAAATTATTATACCACAATTTCATAAATTATTTATTTTTCTCAATAAATTAATTATTTAAAATATTTATTTAATTCAATAAATATTTAAAATAATTACCAAATTCAATTAATTTCTTCAATAGTTAACTTAACTATTAAACCTCACTTTCCCAATATATGAATATATATATATATATATATCTTCACACCAGATCACATATTTCAAAATATATAACACGTATATATACATACTCAAACTCAAAACATCTCATAATAAGAATTTTTGTGACGCCCCTAAAATTAGGTATACGTCACCCATCTTGGGTCGCCACTTACATGGTACATAATTTTAAATACAAACTTAATTATACATCTGTCGTGTAACATACGACAATACATAAACTGAGAGTTCTAATAGAATATTGTCATTTAGACAATATCCATACTCAAGAGTCCTCATTACATTTATTGTCACACTATTTAATGAGAATAGTGAGGGACTACTAATGCTATCTTCTTGGGACCATCACTCTTTCCCCAGACTCATCCCAAATATATTCTCATTTCACAAAGAGAACGGTGAAAGAAAGGGTGAGCTCAACTAGCCCAAGAAGAAATATTATGACTAAGATAATGCGAAATAAATTATCATTAGCCTTCAACAAAGATTAAACCGATAAAATACAATAGACAACCAGGTTTAATCTGCAATGAATGTGCAATCCATTAAAAGAGTCAAGTAGAAAATAAAGTCTACTATCTTTTAGGTTTTAAAAGGTTTTCATCAATTTTATCACTAAGACTCGGTTTAATGATTAAACCACAATATCTAATCATCCACCTGCACTACACGGTCAAGGATTTTCATCAAATTATCAATGGTCATGACTATCTACCAATCACCCCGGTCATAATCATACCAAAAACTATCCATCAACGCATTACAAAGCCACTTTGAGGACTTTTGTCACATCATTTATATCAAGCCATGATTATACCGAATGAACCCTGGTCATAATCATACTAAGTTCATCTATGCACGTAAGCCAAAGATAACTTTTAACATAATATAAACATGAGGATGATGACAATGATATAAGAATTCAATAAAACAAGTTCAAGAATTAATTTCTCTAGGATTTATTAACGTCCAAATTGTCAACAAGATCTTGTTTTGTAGAGTAAAATTCAAGAATGATCGGAAGAATATTTCCATGAAAAGATATTTGGATGAAACGCAAATATCAAGGATATTCTACTAATTTCATGGAGTATAGAAGTCAAAGTTTTAACCAACCGGGGTATAATAAAGAATGGAATAACAAAAGAAATCACCATGCATGCGGTGCTTCAGCGATGACGAGTTATTCCAATGAGAATAATAATAACGGAACCAGTCGTGAAATTCACCGCAGGATGATCCAATGTAATAATAAATGTTTGAATAATAATAAACAATGGAACCGTGTCCTGTGTAAAACACACGCATGTGATATTCCAAATGTAATAATAAAGAATGGAATAATGAAGAAGAAGATCACCAAGTATAGGGGATTCCACAGCGTATCTGAGTTATTCCAATGTAATAAATAAGAATGGAATAATATAAGGATTTCACCAAGTATAGGGTATGCCAGCGTACACAGTTATGTATAGGGTATGCCACTTTTACAAAAGTTATTCCAATGTAATAATAATGAATGGAATAATGAAGTTCTCTTCATGAATAAGAAAGAATAACACCCCTTACGAATTACAACAAAAATAATATCCCTTACCGTAAAAGACACTGGATATCAAAGTAGTGAAGTACCAGAATACTCTTCTTCTTTCTCTCTATAGATTTTCTCTCTATAGCTTCTCTCTATAATTTCTCTCTCTAGAGTTTCAGTGAATTCGTAAGAAAATAATGAAGGAATGAGCTTCTATTTATAGGAAAATAGAATGCATAGTAATTAATCCATGAACGGTCCAGATTGATTTACTTTAATCTGACGGTCCATATTTTAAAGCAAAATCTTTTAAATAAAATATCATATATTCTATTTATATAAAAACATTTTACTATGCAAACACTATGCAACACTATGCAAAACACTATGCAAAACACTATGCATAATAAAATATAATATATTCTATTTATAGAATAACTTTAATAAAGTATTACATTTTATATAAAAGATGTTTCATTTTTATTACGTTAATAATACAAATAAAACAAAACGTCATTATCGCTATAATAATTCATATTATTAATCGACAATAATGGAATCAAACCGAGTGACTTCTCACATAAGCATCAATAATCAATACCAGTCTGTACTACTATGCAACCACACGTATTCGCATTTTTACTACCGAGTAGTTCAACAAGATCAACGATAAAACTTCCGCCGTTATTTCAATAAAATATTTTTTTGTCGCTTTCTCAATCCGACAATAATTACATTGTGGGGTCCACCAATGATTGAGCCGTTGTACGAATATTCTCTGCTAAACCGAATATTCCCCGACCAATCGAATATAATATAACCACTTGCATACTTTGCAAAATTTATAAATACTACCCACAACTATAATATTATCTCAAATTCACACCATAATATTAAAAATTATTTCGATAAAATTTAAATCTTTATTGATAAAATCTGGGGTCTCACAATTTTAATTATTAAATTCCTATTTTAATAACTTATAAAAATTCGGGTTCTCACATCCTTCCCTCCTTATAAGGATTCCGTCCTCAGAATCACCAAAACCCTTCCTTACTAAGGTTTTCAACAAATCTTTTTCACAATTATCGTTGAATAACTTCTTCAATACATTAACTTAGCAAAAAGTTTTACATATATATACTTCATTCATTTCTTCTACAACTTTTAGGTTTTATTACATGACCTTCAATTAAACACAGTCATATATCAAATATTATACATTCTTTAACCCATTCATTTCCTTTTTGAAGGATCGTTATTATAAACACTCAGGATATTACATTCACCCTTTCTTCAAAGAATTTGGTCCTCGAAATTTTATTTATTAACCTTTATTCATTCAATCTATCAAAATAGATTTTTGCGTTAATACTTTATTCATTCATTGGGTTCTACAACCAAATTCTTTCTCTAAGGATCTTTCTAAGATCATCATATTCCTCACCTCTTCCTCTTCTAAGAGTTTCACATTTCTCTTCTTTCTAGAATTCAATTCTTTCTTGAAATTATTATGTTTTGCTTAATTTTCTCATTCTTTCCACTTTCACCTTTCAGAATAATAAGAATCTTCCCCAATTGCTCAATAATTGGGCAGCGATATGAATAACAGGAATTTAAAAGATTCCAAATCATGCTGAGGGTCATAAGACCTTGAACTACGTCCATGGTTATAAGTACTCTTTCAACTTAAACCTTAACAATCATTAGACTATAGGGACTCCCGTACTTAGGGTGTTAAGCCCTTCGTAAGATGTATTGTGCACAAACATTTAAACGCTATATATGTCCATAGTTATAAGTAATCTTTCAACTTAAACTTTAACAGTCATAAGACTATAGGGACTCCTCGTACTTAGGGTGATCAGCCCTTCATACAATGTATTGTGCACAAACATCTAAACGCCTCCGCGTAATCCCGTATAAAAGGGTTGTTCATCTCAGCTTTTCAACATCCGAATCAGCACCAAAACAATTTGGTTTGGCATAATTTGACAAAGAACGCTTGAATTCCATGAACATCTTTTAATATTCGTCTAGCTGAATCAAATAGCATAGACTTCTACAACAATTCGGACATCAACCGAAATATACATATATATTCTCATATCTTAAAGAAATCTCAAAAATCTTTTTATGACGTCATGATACCACACTATATTTACAGTTCGTTGAGGATTCCGTTATTTAGTGATTTTATCATACTACATTATACCATAGTGGGCTGACAATCCTTAGATCACATCCAACACTAAGTAATACTGCATTGATGACTCCATCGTTTATATCATCTCTGCAACAGGTTCTATAATGCATTGATGATATAAAAAAAATACATTTTGATATATTTCAAATCATTTTTGTCTAGCCGAAACAATTAGCATAGACATACGGATAACGGTATTATTTTTAAAACTCATTGGTTTCATCATTTGATCCAATGTTTTTCAAGAAAATAGAAATGCAAACATCAGCACGAAGTCAATAAATTTTGAAAGTCTAGCATAGCTAGTAGATTTAGAATATCTAGGTATCCATCAACTTTAATCTTTACTTCATTACTTTGTTACTTAACCATTCTATCAATCTTCAACTTCTTCAATTCTCTCTATACTATAACCATTTTCTACCCAAAATAGTTCATCAAACTTACCGCACATTGGAAGTTCAGGAACTTGCCACAATAATATGAGTTTAAGAACTTATCCTAGTCAGACCATAGGAGTCCATTCGCTGAGGGGTTCAAAACATACCATATTATTATGAGTCACGAACTTACCATATGGATTAGTTTTAAGAACTGCACCTAATCTTAATAATATCTGACTAATCTTAATAGTTTCTAACTATCAAATATACACATGAGAAAAGAATCACCTTTTTGCCACATATACATTGATAGCGCGACACCAACACTCCAATGATTATAAATGTGATAAACTGAGTGCAAGCACAAAACCCTCGCCCATACAAAGGTTTGTACAACTTAGCCATCACATGAGT
This sequence comes from Panax quinquefolius, assembly GCA_020205615.1. Classification (NCBI taxonomy): domain Eukaryota; kingdom Viridiplantae; phylum Streptophyta; class Magnoliopsida; order Apiales; family Araliaceae; genus Panax; species Panax quinquefolius. The sequence continues at coordinate 58,697,886 of CM035173.1, forward strand.
CCTCAATTGAAATCCCACCTAACTCTATCTTACTTATAACTTGCTCTTTGCTCGATACGAATTCCTCGTATCACATCATCTATAACTCCTCGTGAGTTTATCTCGTACTATATCATAGTACATTAACTTCATAGCATCAAGTTATAATTATTTAAACATTATAGACCATCTTTCTTTTATAACTTAAACAGATCACGTCGTGATCTTATTCTATAATCATTTCCCTTAAAATTCTTTTCTTAACTCGTGATCGTTTTGTTTTACGATCCCCTTTCTTTCCTTTTTCATCATACGACATTATTCGTTATCTATATTTGGAACACATTGAGTCTCTAACAGTTTCAATATGGTACGCTGAGTGGTTTCCCATAAACAACCAACAAACTAGGTTCCGAGTTGCTAGTTCGTATATACCCCCGCTCTATGAAGGAATCGTTTAGCCCAGATACCATACCTCAACTACTAAAGAGTACAATTGTACCATACTTAAACATAACTTTTTATTCTTAACTTCTTTATCATCTTCTCCTTTATTCTCTAAGGTTATAGCCTAGGGTACTCTTACCTAAGGTTTATAACCTACAACTTTGATACCAACTGTAACGACCCCAAAATTCAAGCAATTTAATTCTCGACTTTGGTCGTTAATAATACATTCAACCTCTAATTTTACATCATTAAACGATAATACAACCATTAAAATTTGTGGAATAATTAAAATTTTCTATTACAAACTAATCTCGTTCCCAAAACATTCAACCTTTACATCTAAATATCTCAGAATCATTTTAATACTACAATAGTTTACATCACAAAACGATATTATTCTTCAACATTAATACATTATTCAGAACCTTAAACATTGTTCAAATAACAGTAACACAACCAAAGTGTATAAATCTTCAAGTATCACATCTGATTCATGTCTTTCAAGTATCACATAACTTTACCTTGAATCTTGAACCTGCAAAAGTGGTTATTTGCAAGGTTAAGCTCGACAGCCCAGCAAAATCTAATAGTTTTCATGCATCACGTAACACATAATAACATGCTCAACATATATCTCATAAACATTGAACTAACATAACATACATGTTATAGTTAATACAACAATTATAAAGATTGAGTTCTTTACTCAATCAGCATGCTTTACTCAATCAACGGAGTCATAAGTTGACTTTAAAATTTCATACATTCAACATATATATAACATATCATGCTCTTTGCAATAAAGATTAAAAATAATCAAATTCGCATAGCAAATAGGAACTGAAAGACTTGCCTGATTCGTAGTTTATGAACTACGACTTAACTACTTAACGCTTATCTGCACTTCGTGTATTCCTACACAGTTATATAATCATAGATTCACATCCATTATTCATATATTTCATGCGCTCTTAATATAAAAAAAAATATTGTTTCCTAACTTGGTTTCATTTTACTTGAACTTAGGATAACCATGAGACTAGTTCATTCTATTATCATATTTATCTAAACAATCTTGATTTATATCTTGTAGTCCTTAAAGACAATACATAACCATAACTGAAGACCATGAAGTTAACAAACTGCTCTTGGTCACTCTCTGCGAGCAATACGGTCATGTTTGTATTTAAGCTTAGAGTGGCGCAGCGGCAGCGCTTCCCCCAAAAAACCGAACTTGAGCTTTTCATTGCTCAGTTTAGTCCTAACCTACTATGCATTCTGATACATACTATAATCATACATTAAATAGGTTCTGATATTTCTTCAAGTTCACCTTTTAAATCATTTAGTTTTGAATTACATAGTTCTATGTTGAATTATTTACATCACCAAGGCTTAACAACTTCTTTTAACAAAGGTTCAAGGTTTATAAGCTTTTAAACCTTATATTGGTACTAACAACCTTTAGTACGCATGTTCACATGTATCTATCTCATTTACATAGAAATAGCATAGTTCATATTTTTAAAACATGCTTAAATAACTTATGTCATGCTTGACTAGTTGAGTGCACATATCATTCATGTTCAAAGGCATAAATAACTCTATCATGCTTGCTTATAAGGTCATAATGCAAGTAACAATGCTCATCAAAGTTAGTTTCTAAAACTTTTAAATTTCTTTTTGAAAACACATATTATCCAAGCTATACAAGTTATCTTATACGAGGTAACTTAAGATCACATTTTATGCTCGCATGACTCCATCATATGCTAACTACAAAGTTAGAACTCAAGTGACTTAAAGTTCGTCAAGGTTTGTTTTCGAAATCTTCAAGTTTCTTTTTAAAACACATACTAAGTCATTCTTAAGCATCCCATTATGAGTAAAGTAACCATAGCCATATGACATGTCTATTATCATGGATATTCATGTTTTATTAGTTATAATAACATAATCCATCGTCCGGAGCACTATACTAGCGTATGTGCTCGTTCGACGCCCTCCGATCGCCTCCTATTACGTAATAGTTACAAAGATGACTGTTTTGACCCTTCTTAAATACCTCAAAGTAAAAATCTTAAAGAATAAAAGTTGTAGGTCTATTCGTCCTCGTTTCGGATAATCTTGAATAACCTCAATCAGAGTTCCTATGAAAACGTTATGACCATTTTACCAAAACAGGTCAAAACAGTCATAATCAGAACACATGGCGCGCCGCCCTTTTTGCTCCACTAACACAACATCAAGTGCGCGCGCGAATGCCCAGCTCCATCTCATGCGCCCGTGCGCGCAGCAAGACGTCTGGCTTCGCATAGAAGCAGTTTTGGACATATCTTTTTCATTTTAAGTCTGAATTAGTCGATTTTCAATTCGTTGGACTCGTTAAACTCTTAGCTACTTATCTAGAGAATAATTATAACACTTCAAACATATTAACAAATCATTTTAAGGGTTCCAATTCAGTATTCATGCTATATTTTCATGTTTTAATCACATTTAGCGAATTCATTCGCTACGAACTCGTTTCTCAACCAAATTGGTCCATTTAACTTTCGTTGTTTTTGTTTTTCAACATACTAACAATTCCATTATCAATTTACAGATTATAACACATATTAGACATAACATATAAATACACACTAATATTCACTTCTCTTCTTCAAACCCATTTTTCATGAACTCTCTTACTACAATCATGTATAGTTAACAACAAATTGGTTACATAAACTAATTTTAACAATTATAATATCGAATTCACACAATCCAATATTAGAATTTTAGAACATAAAATTAAATTTTTATACCTTCAATGCTTGATTTCTTTACAAGATGGTCACAAGCTTTAGCAATCCTTCTTCCACTTTTTGATAATCTCAAAAAACCCTCTCTCAAATCACTGTATTTTCTCTCTTCCTCATCAATCTCTCTCTCTCTCTCTGCTATTTAGCCTTAGAAAATAAGACGCGAAGAATAACTGATATGGCTTTCACTCACGTATCCTTCCGTTAGCAAAATAATACGTCTACTTCAGTTACAATAAGCCAAAGGCCACAAGGCCTTGTTAGGCCACACCCTAATTCCCCCAAACTGGATTATTTTAATAATATTATATTATATAGTTTCATGTGTCACACCTTTAGTTAATTTAAATAACTTATAATAGTAATAATTAATAATAATTATAATCTTATTATAATTATACTTATAATTAATAAATAATTACATATATCTAATTTAATTAATAAATTAGATTTAAACATTACTTTATTTAATATATTTATTTTCTTTCATACTAAGCAACTCATTTAATTTAATTAATTCATTAAATTAAATCATCAAAGAATTAAATTTACCTTTGCTTTAATTTAATTATCATACACACGTAACTAAATTATTATACCACAATTTCATAAATTATTTATTTTTCTCAATAAATAAATTATTTAAAATATTTATTTAATTCAATAAATATTTAAAATAATTACCAAATTCAATTAATTTCTTCAATAGTTAACTTAACTATTAAACCTCACTTTTCCAATATATGAATATATATATATATATATATATATATATATATATATATCTTCACACACCAGATCACATATTTCAAAATATATAAAGCGTATATATATACATACTCAAACTCAAAATATCTCATAATAAGAATTTTAATTATTAAATTCCTATTTTAATAACTTATAAAAATTCTAGTTGTCACAAAATTTATTATATATATATATATATATATATATATATATATATATATATATATATATAGATAGATAGCTTTCACCAGATTTTGAAAAATGGGTAAGTGGGGGGTCCATATAATAAACAAAATTTATAACAAATACATCATAAAAATCCCCTCTATTTATCTCAATTCACTTGGCTCCACAAAATACATTTTTAATAACATTTATCATTAATATTATAACTTGCAATATTAACAACCAAATCATTCCCAGGAAAGAAGGGGCTTTCCGATAAAGATTTCTCCCTATTGGCGCACAATTAGGTGACCAAACATCTTTCCTCGACAGAACTTTCTAAACATCGTCAATAATGCAAATAATAATATGAATAACTTTGTCATCTCAATTATTGATTTAATAATATAAAATATTGTGGAAATAATTGAATCAATAACGTGTGATACTATGCAACAATTACTGTGGCAATAATTGAATAAAACTGAGTGACTTCTCACGTAAGCATCAATAATCAAAAATACTGTACAATATTTTGTGCTACTATGCAATCACGCGTATTACTATACTTTTACCACCGGGTATTTCAACAGTTAATGGTAAAACTTTCGCCGTTATTTTTATAAAAAGATATTTATGTCGCTTTCTAACTCTGATAATAATTCCATTGTGGGTCCACCAATGATTGTGTCGTCGTACGAATATTCAGTGTTAAAAAGAATATTCCTTGACCAATCGAATATTTTATAACAACTTGCTTACTTTGAAAAATTTATAAATATTACCCACAATTATAATATTATATAAAATCCACACAATAATATTCAAAAAGATATTTAGAGAAAATTAATCTTTATTCATAAAAGTTGGGGTCTTACAACCTCCCCTTCTTATGAAATTTCGTTCTCAAAATTGGTTTACATGCTTGGTATGTCGAAGATGTGAGGATACCTTGATTTCATTTCCGATTCTAACTCCCAAGTCATTTCCTCAACATCGTGGTTTCTCCACAAAACTTTGACTTGAGGTATAACCTTGGAGCGTAGAATATGTTCCTTCTTATCCAAGATTTTAACAGGTACCTCTTCATACGTTAAATCTTCTGCTATTTCTTCTGGTTCTAACTCAATAATGTGGTTCGGGTCTTCCACATATTTATGTAACATGGATATGTGAAAAATTTTATGAACACGAGACATACTTGGCGGTAAGGCAAGTTTATATATAAGCCACAGTTCCTACTCGATCGAGGTTTTCAAATGGGCCAATGAATCAAGGATTGAGCTTTCCTCTCTTTCGAAATCTTGTAACTCTTTTCCATGGAGCAACATGTAACAACACATGATCTTCAACAATGAATTCCACGTCCTTTCGATGAAGATCAACATAACTCTTTTTTGTAGTCATGTGTACCAATTCTGGTCCCAACAATGTTGCTTCACCCACCATATCCCAACATACTAGAGAACGACACTTGGGTCCATATAACGCCTCTAATGGAGCCATGTCGATACTTGCTTGATGACTGTTGTTGTAAGAGAATTTCACTAATGGAAAGAACTTGTCCCAACTTTCTTTGAATTCTATGACACAGCGTCTTAATAGATCTTCAAGAGTTTGAATAGTCCTCTCTGACTGCCTGTCAGTCTGAGGATGATATGCTGAACTGAATTATAAATCTGTGCCCATAACTTTCTGCAAACTGACCTAAAATCATGAAGTGAATCTTAGGTCTCTATCAGAAACTATGGATACTATAATATCATGCAGTCTTACAATCTCATTTATATATATATATGAGCAAGACGTTCAAGTAAATAAGTTTCTCGTATAGGTAAGAAATGAGCAGATGGTTAATCTATCAATAATGCCCCAAATTGCATCTATGCCTTGAGAAACCTTGGGAAGACCAGTAACGAAATCCATGATAATGTGCTCCCACTTCCATTCTGGAATTTCAAGTGGTTGCAATAGACCTTTTGGCACTTGATGCTCCGCCTTGACACGTTGACAAGTTAGACACCTTGAGATAAACTCTGCGATCTCTCTCTTCATATTGCTCCAGCAAAATGTATGTCGAAGATCACGATACATTTTGTTACTTCCAGGATGGATTGCAAACGGTATGTTGTGCGGCTCTATCATGATTTTATACTTTAAATCGGGTCGTTAGGACCACAAAGTCTGGAGGTGACTCGAAGTATTCCTTCTTCATCGATTCTTGCTTCCAGAATAGTACCTTCTTGTACTTTCTTCCTCACACGCATCAGCTTCAGGTCTGTAGCTTGAGCAGCTTTAACTTTATCGATTAAAGTCAGTTCTACTTATATATTTGCCATCATCACGTGGGTCCCTGGAGTCTTTAACTCTATCTCCATCATTTGTAAGTCATACCAAATGGGCCTTTGCGTTGACAATATCGTACTCGTACTTGTATATGATCTTCCACTCAATGCGTCAACTACCACGTTCGCTTTTCCAGGATGGTATTGAATGATATGATCGTAGTCTTTCAACAGCTTGAGCCAATGTCGTTGTCGCATGTTGAGTTCCTTTTGGGTGAAGAAATATTTGAGACTTTTATGATCCATATAGATCTCCATTTTCTCCCCATATAGGTAATGTGTTGGGTAAAATCTAATTACGCACAACACGCAAGTATACATGGTCAACAAGTAATAAAGTGATAAGTTAGGTATCGTTCCCACAGAGAATTAGTTAATAAAAATCACCAAGTACTAACCCGTAACCAACTCAATCTTATTTAAACGAATGAATTTTAAATTATATAAATTAAACTACTATTAAATTCCACTAATTAAATTAAGACTATGGAGATTTAAGATCACAACTTCACTTATTGCTTCATTTAAGTTAACACACTTCTCATCAATTATTCTCTATCCCGAATTGTTAATCAAGAACACTAAAGTAGTATTAATCACCTCTCGATGCACTAATACCGTATTAACGTCAATCCACAATTAAGATAGAAATCCGTTAAACACCTTAATCAACTAACCCACTATATCTCTATGTGAATTACAATTGAAGAAGGTTTAAGAACAAGTTCTCTATCCGATTACATGCTGTGTCAAGCATATCTCTACCTTAACACTCATCAAGTTTAAGCTACTAACAAAATCCTGAACACATGCTATCATGATCAGATCTAAATCTATACTTCATCTCTCGAGTTCATATAGATTATCACGGTAATTGATGGCCAGTCAATTAAACAATTAAGTCCAAACAACAATAGACAATTCTCACGATAGAACATAATAATTGATAGCGAAACATATTAAAATAAACTACATAATAAGATCCATTGTAATCTCAAACAAAGAATTAGTTCATTGAATTAAAACTAAGAATCTACACTTGAAATAACATTAAAAGATAAAAATAAGAGTAGAGTAAAGAATTGAATTTGTTGTCAGCAAATCTCCATCTTCCTCAAGCTCCTGCTCTTGATCTTCAATGGTCTTCAAGTTGCTTCAATCTCCAAAACTATTTAGAACTAGTGTTTTGATCTAATTTACTCTAATCTAATCTAATGGAATGCTCTATCCCAATCTCTCCAATCTCCCCTAATCCTTATTATTCTCCTCCTTTTATAAGCCTTTTTACATGTCTTTAAGTCCTCGTGGAAGTCCTTGAGTCAATTGGATCAAAAACAATCCTTCCCGAACTCAAATTTGGCCAAAACCACTTTTTTTACGCATACCCCGTCCCTGAGGTCTAGGCTTTAATCAAGGGCCCTCAGGCGGCTATAGTACTGTTTTTTTTGCAGCTGGTATGCCCTTCCGTGGGGGTTTTACTAAGGAAAAGCCACCTTGCAAGGGGCATCATTTTTCTCACACAAATATCCTCTGGTAAAACGGCCATAACTTTTGATCTGGGAGAAGTTACGAGGCCTGCCACCTATCAAATCGAAGATATCAACGAGCTATACAACTTTGATTCTTTGAGGATTGAGAAATTCAGGCTGGATAAAGGTTGAAATTGGGCTGGAAGTGACTGCTATGAAAATGGCTAACCAAAACAGCGAAGTTCGACGTCCGTTGTTACAAAGATCATATTTCTTGCATCCGAACTCCGATTAGAATGATTCAAGATGTTCCAGAAAGCTACGAAGACGCTCTAAAAGGTAAGATAAGTTCCAAACCAACAACATGAAGTAAACATGAAAGCCCAAATGATGCCCGGATTGCTTTTCTTTACATTTTCTTTGCTTTTCCTTACCAATAATCGCTCACACCACTCCCAAACGTATAACCTACAAAATGAACACAAAATGCATGAAAAGTAATTAAGACACATGAATATAAGCAACTAATTCAAGTAAAAGATACCGGATAAGTGTATATAAAATCCACTTATCAAATACCCCCAAACTTAAATCGTTCCTTGTCCCCAAGCAACACAACATTATGCAATGAAATGCAACTAATCTATATGCCTACGAATCCAGCACCAAAGACAGAAACAAGTCTATTCAACCGGCCTTAGAGAAATCAAGTAAACATGATAATACATCATATCAAAACCAATCAACAATTTCCTAGTAAATCATCAAGTCTTAAACTGTTATTACTGGTATAGTGCGTGTGTGCTCCACAACAATGTTAACTGATATAAAATCAAATTTATCACATAACAAGTCTCTTCGAAGGCATCATACAATGCAAACTCAAGAAATCCAAAAATAAGCTAAATTCAACTAAAATCAAACAATTACCAATATTGAGGGTCAACATGGGATACTTATGCTTTATTTTCATCTACGGGGGCTTTTTGCTCTTTTTCCATTTTATTCATTTTTTCTTTCTTTTTTTTTTGGTTTATATACACATAGCTATGCGATGTCTTATTCTCGTAGGCTTTTTAATGCTACCTTAACGAGCTTTCGACCAACGACTCACAGACCATTAAGACCTTAGGGCGCTAGGTGTAAAGACAATCCCCTCGGGCTTGCTTACTCAAGTAAAAAAGGCCACAAAACTAGACAAGCACGCCATAGTGATTATTCATATTTTTTTTTTGTTTTTTATATAGCTTATATACCCCAAATATTCCCCCAAACTTAGGTTCTTGTCTAACTTTAGCCATCACTACTTATTTTTGTCATTCTTTCATTCAAACTAGCATTATCCTTTAGAGTCCCATTATGTATCAATTTAAACTCAATCAATCAACAAGTTGTTTTTACTATGCGCTCCTTGATTATACCAGTTTCAAACAGGAAAAGATTCAATTCCTAACAAGAAATCACATCAAACCTCTAATAGTTAGTATTATACTTGTCTACTCAATTCCAATCTCATCATTGGCCAAAAGAAACTGAACTATCTAACAGGTGGAATCATGCAAGATGAACATAGTAACTAACTATTATTTTTGCTTTTTTTCTATTTAACAAGAAAATGAATATAATGCTATTCAAACTATACTACTATGCAACTACTTATGCAGTTGTACTACATGAATGCAAACATAATGAACCTAAACTAAATTAACAACATATGCAAAATAACATAACATAAACATGAAACTAAACATGCAATAAAGAACTAAACTAAACTCCCCAAACTTAGCAATTATAATGTCCTCATTGAAGAATATAGCGGCAAGTAGAAGAGAACTTCCACAGAATCGCCTAAAGCGTGAGGTGATGGTGGCGATGGCGGCGACGATCATTTTCCTATCCATTGAACCTCCAATACCTGCAATGAAGAGAGACAACATGGATTAGATTATAAGAGAACTTAATAAGCAAATTAATTCTTATCTACTAAATAAACTAGTAAAGCATATAAATATAAAAATTCTTGGTCATTGCCTCCCGCCGGTAATTGATTTACGATCTTTTCAAATGACTTTTTCTCCGATCAACGCTATCCAATTCCTCGTCGATAATTGAGGAACCCTCCATCCATCGAAAATAATGTAGCTTTTGGTAGGTTCCCATTTATGATAGTCATTGCATCAAAGTCACCTAACATGCTTTGTTTACATATGTGCCCAATTGAGAATGTTGAATAACTAGGTGCTTTTCCGTCCGTTGAGCCTATGATTCGATTGGGGCTTTTAGGCTTGGCAAGAACAACGGGCTCTTCTTCTATCTTTTCCTTTTCATCCCACCATGGTTTCACATTTGTACTAGCTCTCATGTCATAAAGATCCTTGCCGACGACATAATTACCAAGCGGGCACGATTTTGCAAATCTAACTGGACCCTTAATCTTTGGCGGTGAAGGAACTTGGGGCACTAATAACATCGGCTCCTCCTCGTTGGTACTCATAGTTAGTTCTTCACCGACCTTATTTTCATTATCCCCACTTGTCTCCTCTTTTTCAACATCTCGTGTCTCATCCAGTTGTAAATTTGGCTCGGGCACTTCATCAATCTTGGAATCCTCGTCATAACACCAATTGTTTTGAGGATAGTTGCTCAAGGCTTTAAGCATTTGATCTATCTTATTTTGAAGATTTTTAATTGCTATCTCTTGATTCTGAATTGACCGCTCTTGATTAATCATCCTCTCCTCAGTTTATGCTACAAACTTGAACCACAAATCCTCCAAACTTGAATTATCTGTCTCAGTTTTGGAATCCATGTATTGAGTTGAAATGGTGATGAGTTGTTCCATCTGGTGCTGAAAATTGTTGATCGATATTTCTTGACTCATCATCCTCTCCTCTTAGTTTGCTATAATCCTTAACATGAATTCCTTCAACTCTAAATTGTCTTCTTGTCGCATTGGAGGTGGATATGAGAATTCCGGCGTGTATGTTGGATTTGGAGTAGAGTATTGGTCTTCATAAGTATAGCTCCATGAAGAATCCGGGTGATACCCCCAAACTTGATCATAATTATCATATGCATACTGATTGAGGTAGTTACCACCATACTATACCAGCCCAAGATTGATGGTGCATTGATTACTCGGGTGATTGCCAGCACAATAGTCACACATAACTACAATCCTTCGACTCCTTTGGGCTGCAAAAACGTCCAACTTCCTCGAAAGTTCTTTAATCTGTGTTGACATTGCGGAAAATGCATTAAGTCCATCAATCCCCGTTTCCCTTGGTTGAGTCATGTTCGTGTATGGCCATTGATACGCAAAGTCATCCATGGTACCTGAAAAGAGAGAAATATAGGAAGAGAATTAAAAATAAAAATATAAATGTTTAAATTAAGACTAATTTGATTGAAATTAATATTGGAAAAGAGATATTAAACTAATTCCCCGGCAATGACGCCAAAAACTTGTTGGGTAAAATCTAATTACGCACAACATGCAAGTATACGTGGTCAACAAGTAATAAAGTGATAAATTGAGTATCGTTCCCACAGAGAATTAGTTAATAAAAATCACCAAGTACTAACCCGTAACCAACTTAATCTTATTTAAACGAATGAATTTCAAATTATATAAATTAAACTACTATAAAATTCCACTAATTAAATTAAGACTATGGAGATTTAAGATCACAACTTCACTTATTGCTTCATTTAAGTTAACACATTTCTCATCAATTATTCTCTATCCCGAATTGTTAATCAAGAACACTAAAGTAGTATTAACCACCTCTCGATGCACTAATACCGTATTAACGTCAATCCACAATTAAGATAGAAATTCGTTAAACACCTTAATCAACTAACCCACTATATCTCTATGTGAATTACAATTAAAGAAGGTTTAAGAACAAGTTCTCTATCCGATTACATGCGGTGTCAAGCATATCTCTACCTTAACACTCATCAAGTTTAAGCTACTAACAAAATCCTGAACACATGTTATCATGATCAGATCTAAATCTATACTTCATCTCTCGAGTTCATATAGATTATCACGGTAATTGATGGCCAGTCAATTAAAGAATTAAGTCCAAACCACAATAGACAATTCTCACGAGAGAACATAATAATTGATAGCAAAGCATATTAAAATAAACTACACAATAAGATCCATTGTAATCTCAAACAAAGAATTAGTTCATTGAATTAAAACTAAGAATCCACACTTGAAATAACATTAAAAGATAAAAATAAGAGTAGAGTAAAGAATTGAATCTGTTGTCAGCAAATCTACATCTTCCTCAAGCTCCGGCTCTTGATCTTCAATGGTCTTCAAGTTGCTTCAATCTCCAAAACTATTTAGAACTAGTGTTTTGATCTAATTTACTCTAATCTAATCTAATGGAATTCTCTCTCCCAATCTCTCCAATCTCCCCTAATCCTTATTATTCTCCTCCTATTATAAGCCTTTTTACATGTCTTTAAGTCCTCCTGGAAGTCCTTGAGTAAATTGGATCAAAAACAATCCTTCCCGAACTCAAATTTGGCCAAAAACCACTTCTTTTACGTGTATCCCCGCCCCGGCGGGGGTATAGGCTTGTCAAGGGCCCACCCTGGCGGGCTATAGTACTATTTTGCAGCTGGTATGCCCTCCTCGATAGGGGTTTTACAATGGAAAAGCCCGCCCCAGCGGGCATCATTTTTTTGCCACACCGTCCTCTGGTAAAACGGCCATAACGTTTGATCCGGGAGGAGTTACGAGGCCTGCCAACTATCAAATCGAAGATATTGACGAGATCTACAACTTTCAATCTTTGAGGATTGAGAAATTCGGGACGGATGAATGTTAAAATTGGGCTGGAAGTGACTGCTATGAAAATGGCTAACCAAAACAGCGAAGTTCGACGTCCGTTGTTACAAAGATCATATTTCTTCCATCCGAACTCCGATTAGAATGATTCAAGATGTTTCAGAAAGCTACGAAGATGCTCTACAAGGTAAGCTAAGTTCTAAACCAATAACATGAAGTAAACATGAAAGCCCAATTGATGTCCGGATTGCTTTTCTTTGCATTTTCTTTGCTTTTCCTTACCAATAATCGCTCACACCGCTCCCAAACGTATAACCTACAAAATGAACACAAAATGCATGAAAAGTAACTAAGACACATGAATATAAGCAACTAATTCAAGTAAAAGATACCGGATAAGTGTATATAAAATCCACTTATCATAATGCCTCCAGATTTGAAGTGCAAAAATTACTGCTGCCAACTCTAGATCATGAGTAGGATAATTCCTCTCATATTCTTTAAGTTATCGTGAGTTATAGGCTATAACTTTCCCATGTTACATGAGAACACATCCTAACCCTCTGCCTGAAGCATCATTGTAGATGACAAATCCCTCTGAACTAGATGGTATTGTCAAAACAGGTGCTGAAATGAGTCTCCTCTTGAGTTCATGAAAACTCTTCTCACATTCCTCCCTCCAACCAAATTTTTTATCTTTTCGAGTCAGCTGTGTTAATGGAGTGGCAATTCGAGAAAACACTTCCACGAATCTCCGATAATAACCAGCTAAGCTTAGAAACCTACGTACTTCGGTTACTAACTTAGGTTGCTCCCAACTTTGTATTACTTTAATCTTCATTTGGTCAACAGATATCCCATGATTTGATATCACGTGCCCAAGGAATGCTACTTCCTCAAGCCAGAACACGCATTTCTTTAACTTGGTATATAGCTTGTTTCCACGAAGCTTTTGGAGTATCAGCCTTAAGTGTTACACATGATCTTTACGGCTTTTGGAGTATATGAGGATGTCATCAATAAATACCACCACAAAATGATCCAAATATTCCTTGAATACTCGGTTCATCATATCCATGAAGGTAGCATGAGCATTAGTCAATCCAAAAGATATGACTAGGATTTTGTAATGTTCGTACTGAGTTCTGAAAGCAATCTTTGGAATGTCATCAGTTTTAATCTTTAACTGATGATATTCGGAACAAAGATCGATCTTTGAAAAGAATTTATCACCTTGCAACTGGTCAAACAGGTCATCAATGCGAGGCAACGGGTACCTACTTTTGATGGTGACATGATTCAACTCCCAATAATCAATATAAAGTCGCATACTTCCATCTTTCTTCTTTACGAATAGAATAGGAGCACCCCAAAGAAACATACTTGGACGAATGAAACCGATGTCTAATAATTCCTGCAGTTGGGTTTTTAACTCCTGAAGTTCAATATGAGTCATTCGATATGGGGCTTTGGAAATGGGTTTTGTACTGTGTTTAAGGTTGATACAAAATTCGATTTCACGCTCTGGGGATAGGCTAGGAAGTTCTTCAGAGAATATGTCAGGAAATTTATTAACAATAGAAATATCATTTAAATCTGACGTATTTTTATTTAAATTCGTGACATGGGCTAAGAAAGCTTGACATCCATTTTTCAATAAACGAATAGCTTTATGGCTTGATATGACAGTGATTGACTTTAGTGGTTTGGTTGCTTGAATTCGCATAATAGGTTGGTTAGAAATATAAAAGCTAACAATCTTACGAAAATAATCAATTTTAACATGATGAGTAGTTAACCAATCAATCCCTAAAATCACATCAAATGCAAGTATTTTCAAAGAGATAAGATCGACAGGTAACGTGAGGGTGTCTATTTGAATCAAACAAGATTTATAAAACAGTGGATGTAATAAAGGTTTCCCCCAATGGAGTTTCAACACATAAGTTAAAGTCTAATTTCTCTAGATTTAATTTAAATGTTGAGCGCAAGTATGAGAAATAAAAGAATGGGTAGAATCAATATCAAATAAGGTATAGACTTCACAAGATTTTATGATTAGCTTAACCGTGATAACTTTGTTCAGGTTCCTCACCTTTTGGGAGGTCACAAAAAACGCTCTCCCTTGAATTACTGGTTTTGACTTGTCTGGGACGGCCTTTGGTGCCTCTATCCCAGCTGGACTTGACTTCACTACACGACAAAATCGAGCTAGGTGACCTTCTCTTCTGCAATTATAACATGCTTTTGGACTGCATTGTGTAGTTTGAACTGATGTATC
This sequence comes from Panax quinquefolius, assembly GCA_020205615.1. Lineage (NCBI taxonomy): Eukaryota > Viridiplantae > Streptophyta > Magnoliopsida > Apiales > Araliaceae > Panax > Panax quinquefolius. The sequence continues at coordinate 58,712,936 of CM035173.1, forward strand.
CCACCCCTCTACATTTGAAGAATACGATCGGTGGTCGTTCTCCTTCCTTGAAAATGGGTACTGGTGCTACTGTCTTTCCATCATTGTTCAACCTTGCCTTCTTGAAATTTCCACTTCTACTGTCTTGGCCATGATTACCATCGAAGTGGTTACCATTTCTGGCATGTTGATTCCCTCCATGTTTGTTGTCACCGCTTCGATGACTGCTACCACTGATATTATTATCGTTTTGCCGGCTACTCTCTCTTGGTTGGGTTGACTCATTATCGCGCTCTAATAACTGAGCCCTATTCACAACATCTGAATACAAGCAAAGTTTGTGAGCAATGAGGTATTGACGTATTTCGGGTTTCAAACTGCGTAGAAACATTCGCGTCATTCTCTCCACATTATCAACAAAATGGGATGCAAACCATGATAACTCGGCAAACTTAGCCTCGTACTGTGACAAAGTCATATTGTTTTGCTCCAGCTTGATGAATTCCACTTCCTTCATGTGACGAATACTTTCAAAAAACTACTTGTCGTTGAACAATTCTTCGAACTTCTCCCAAGACATCTTCAGTGCGGCAGGTTGAGTACGTTTTATAGATTCCCACCAGTAATCTGCCTCTCCTCGCAACATGATGGTAGCCAAGGGAACCTTTTGCTCCTCAGAGCATCCCAAGACATCAAATATCTTGGTGATCTATTTTATCCACGTCTCTGCTTTAAGTGGTTCTGGCTTTCCCAAAAACTCTGATGGTCCCAGCTCCTTGAACTGCTTAGTGCTGACCATTCGTGAGTTGCCAGTGTTTCCACCTGTATTTTTCACAGGAGTCTCTCTCGCCTGATGTTGCATGAATTGTAGAAAGCCTCTGAACATCCCATCGTTCATCATTTGGTCGGTGTTGTTATTTACATGAGGATTGTTGCCTTCCTAATGCACATTATCCTGGTTATTGACTGTGGTGACTCAACGGTCTCTTGTGCTCCATTGCTTATCTTAACATTCTTGAATGTAATTTTTAAACACTACCACAAAACAAAAATTAATTGACATACCACATATTATTCCTATATTCTGAACGACCAATTACATAACAAATACACTTAGGTAGGTCATACTAGCGAAGGATTTACCTGTCTCTCCCCTCCTAGTTTTAGTCTCAAATCTTAGCCAGGGATCATATTCCTAAGCTTTGATACCAACCGCGACACCCCCAAAATAGGTATACATCACCCATTTTGAGTCGCCAAATATATGATACAGAATTTAAATACAAACTTCATTTATACAATACGAGAAAAATGTAGCTAAGAGTTCTTACATGAATATTGTCTCATAGACAATATCCAAACTCAAATGGAGTCTTCACTACATTTATTATCACACTATTTCATAGAATATTGAGGACTAATATAGCCACCATCCTGGACCATCACTCCATTCCCCGACTCTTTCCAACTATATTCTCATTTCCTGAAGAGAACAATGAAAGCAAAAGGGTGAGCTCAACTAGCTCAGTAAGAAATATTATGACTAAGATAATGCAGAATAAATTATCGTTAGCCTTCAACAGTGCTAAACTGATAGAATACAATAAACAACAAGCTGCAGCGAAACAAGCAATCCATTAGAAGAGTCAAGTAGAGCATGATATCTACTATCTTCTATGATTTAAAAAGTTTATCATCATTTTTATCGCTGAGAATCAGCTCAATAAATAATCCACATCACTGAATTATCCATGCACTACGGGCCAAAGATATTCATTAGTATCACATCCATGAATTATCCATGCACTACAGGCCAAGGATATTCGTGTTATCACGAATGGTCATGATTATGCCAACAACTGTCCGTCAATGCACTACGACAAATGAGGACTTTTACCACATCATTTGTAACATTACAGGTCATGATTATATCGAATAATCCCTGGTCATAATCATACCAATCAACAGTCCATCTATGCATTACGGGCCAAAGATGACTTTCATCATAATATAAGTATGAGGATGATGACAATGATATAAGAATTCAATTAAATGAAAGCAAATGATAAATTTTAAAGATTTATAATTGAATTTATTCATAATTCAATAATGTCCAAATTGTCAGCATGATACTGCTTTGTGGAGTAAACTTCAAGAATAATATTATATAAAAAATGATTTGGACAAAAAAGAAATCAATTTTTGTCATGAATAGTACCCTGGGTGAATAGTACCCGAGTGAATAGTACTTCAGGAATAGTACCCCGACATGAAAAGATTAAAAATTATCAAGAATGTTCAGAATAATATTTTCGTGAAAAGATACTAGATGAAGTGCAAATTTCAAGGATATTCTACTAATTTTACGGAGTATAGAATCAATACTTAACAAAATGAGTGTAGAATTCAAAATCTAAAACGAAATAATATTACTTACATACTACAGAGTGTGGAAGAAAATATTATTTCATACGAATATTGAACAAAAATAATATCACTTTCCTTAAAAGGAGAGTATTTCTGACTGGTAGGGCAGAGATATTCTTGAAGAAAACTTGCACTGTTTTCTACACTTAAAGCTTCCTTAAACTCTAAAGAAATAAGCTCAATATTATAGAAGAAGAATTCTCTGATTCTGGTATAATTTTTAATTCTAAACTAAGCATCCTATTTATAGGAGATTAGAAGGATACTATTTGAATTTAGAAAATAACGGACTGCACAGGGAAAAGTCACGGACGCAATTTAATAGGCTGAAAAAAAATATTAATTTTACTATGCAAATACTATGCAGACATTATGCAAACACTATGCATAATAAAATATAATATATTCTATTTTTCATAAAAAAAACAAAACTATTTATAATATATATATATATATAAACAAAACTGAGATAACTTTCTACCGATATTTTTGAAAAATAGGTAAGTGGGTGTCCATATAATAAATAAAATTTACAACAAATATATCATAAAAATCCCCTCTTTTTATCTCAATTCACTTGACTTCGTAAAACATATTTTTAATAACATTTATCATTAATATTATAACTTGCAATATTAACAACCAGATCATTCTCAGGAAAGAGGGGGCTTTTTCGATAAGGGTTTTTCTCTATTAGCACGCAATTAGGTGACCAAACCCCTTTTCTCGACAGAACTTTCTAGACATCATCAATAATACAAATAATAATATGAATAACTTTATCATCTCAATTATTGATTTAATAATATAAAATATTATGACAATAACTGAATCAATAACGTGAGATACTATGCAGCAATTACTGTGACAATAATTGAATAAAACTGAGCGACTTCTCACGTAAGTATCAATAATTGAAAATACTGTACAATACCATGTGCACTATGCAACCACGCGTATTATTGTACTTTTACCACCGGATATTTCAACAGTTAACGATAAAACTTTCACCGTTATTTTTATAAGAAGATATTTATGTCATTTTCTAACTCCGACAATAATTCCATTGTGGGGTCAACTATTGATTGTGTCGTCGTACGAATATTCCCTGTTAAAACAAATATTCCCCGACCAATTGAATATTTTATAACAACTTGCTTACTTTGCAAAATTTATAAATATTTCCCACAACTATAACATTATATCAAATTCATATCATAATATTCAAAAAGATATTTAGAGAAAATTAATTTTTATTCATAAAAGTTGGGGTCTTACAGCTTCCTATATTGATTAGTGCCGAGTTGATCAATTCCTTGTATAGGCAGGGTATGACGCCCCCAAAATAGGTATACATCACCCATCTTGTGTTGCCAAATACATGGTACAAAATTCAAATACAACTTAATTATACAACTATCGTGTAAAGTACGATAAAACATAAGTTGTGAGTTTTAATACAAATATTGTCTTCTAGACAATATCCAAACTCAAATTCAATATTATTACAATTATTAACACACTATTTTACATAATAGTGAGGCCTACTAATGCACCATCTCTCTTCACTCCACTCCTTCCCCGATTAGTCCCAAATATGTTTCTCATTTCACAGAGAACAATGAAAGCAAAGGTGAGCTCAACTAGCCCGAGAAGAAATAATATGACTAAGATAATGCAGAATAAATTATCGTTAGCCTTTAATAGTGTTAAACTGATAAAATATAATAAACATCAAGTTTAACTGCAGCGGAACAAGTAATCCATTAGAAGAGTCAAGTAGACCATGATATCTACTATCTTCTATGATTTAAAAGAATTTATCATCAATTTTATCATTGAGACTCGGCTTAATAAATAATACACATCATCGAATCACCCCTGCACTACGACCAAGGATATTCATTAGTATCATGACCACAAATTATCCATGCACTACAGGCCAAGGATATTCGTGTTTTCATCAATAATCATGATCATGCCAACAACTGTCCATCAATGCACTACGGGCCAATGAGAAATTTTACCACATCATTTGTAACATTACGTTCATGATTATACCGAATAATCCTTGGTCATAATCATATCAAGTCCATCTATCCACTACGGGCCAAAGATGACTTTCATAACAATATAAGCATTAGGATGATGACAATGATATAAGAATTCAATTAAAAGAAAGTAAAAGATAAATTTTTAATGATTTATAATTTAATTTATCTAGAATTCAATAATGTCCAAATTGTCAACATGATACTGCTTTGTGGAGTAAAATTCAAGAATAATATTGTATCAAAAATGATTTGAATGAAAAAATCAATTTTTTTATCATAAATAGTACCCAATTGAATAATAATCGAGTGAATAGTACCCCATGAATAGTACTTGAAATAGCACCCCGTGAATAGTACTCCAGCATGAAAAAGTTAAAACTTATCAAGAATGCTCAGAATAATATTTCCATAAAAAGATAATGGATGAAGCGCAAATATCAAGGATATTCTACTAATTTCATGGAGTATAGAATCCAAAACTTTAATAAAAGGAGTGTAGAATTCGAAATCTGAAACAAAATAATATTACTTACATACTACAGAGTATGGAAGAAAATATTATTTTATACGAATACTGAACAAAAATAATATCCCTTACCTTAAAAAGAAGAATATTCCAACTGGTATAGCGGGGATATTCTTGAAGAAAACTTATATTGTTTTCTACGCTCAAAGCTTTCTAAAACTCGAAAGAAATATGCTCAATATTATAGAAGAAGAATTCTCTTATTCTGGTGTGATTTTCAATTCTAACTAAGCATTCTATTTATAGGAGAATGGAAAGGATACTATTTAAATTTTAGAATCACGGGCGCAACAATACATATCATGGACGAAAAAAAAATTTGTCAGCCAATTTTTCTGATTCACGAGATTTGTTACTATGCAACACTATGCAGCACTATGCAAACACTATGCATAATAAAATATAATATATTCTATTTTTCATATAAAATAAAACTTATAATATATATATATATATAATTTTGTCCCCCCCCCCCCGTGACTTCCTCAGTTTTTCTCCCACCAAGACTTTCATTTTTCTTCCAGTGGGCCCCACATGTGGCCCCACCTTTATTATATAAAAAAAATATACTGAATAACTTTCTACCGATTATTTTGTAAAATGGGTAAGTGGGGATTCTAATAATAAACAAAATTTATATCAAACACTTCATAAAAATCCCCTCAATATTTTAACAACATTTATTCATCATTATTATAACTCGCAATATTAATAACCAAATCGTTCCCAAGAAATAGGGGGCTTTCCGATAAGGATTTCTCCCTATTGGCGCGCAATTAGGTGACCAAACCCCTTTCCTCGACAGAACTTTCTAGATATTGTTAATTATGCAAATAATAATATGAATAACTTGTCATCTCAATTATTGATTTAATAATATAAAATATTGTAACAATAATTGAATCAAGTAACGTGAGATACTATGCAACAATTATTGTAGCAATAATTGAACAAAACTGAGTGACTTCTCACGTAAGCATCAATAATCAATACTGTGTGCTACTATGCAACCACGCGTATTACTGTACTTTTATCACCGAATATTTCAATAGTTAATGGTAAAACTTTCGCCGTTATTTTTATAAAAAGATATTTCTGTCGTTTTCTCATTCCAACAATAATTCCGTTGTGGGGTCCACCAATTATTGTGCCGTCGTACGAATATTCCCTGTTAAAATGAATATTCCTCGACCAATCAAATATAATATAACAAATTGCGTACTTTGCAAAATTTATAAATATTACCCACAACTATAACATTATATCAAATTCACTCCTTAATATTGAAAAATGATATTTATAGAAAATTCATCTTTATTCATAAAAGTTGGGGTCTTACAACCTCCCCTTCTTTTCAAATTTCGCCCTCGAAATTAGGGTACATACCTGGTATGTCGAAGAGGTGAGGATACCTTGATTTCATTTCAGATTCTAACTCCCAGGTCATTTCCTCAACATCGTGGTTTCTCCACAAGACTTTGACTTGAGGTATAACCTTGGAGCGTAGAATATGATCCTTCTTATCCAAGATTTTAATAGGAACATCTTCAAACGTTAAATCTTCCGCTATTTCGTCCGGTTTTAACTCAATAATGTGGTTCGGGTCTTCCACATATTTACGTAACATGGATATATGAAAAATATTATGAACACGAGACATACTTGGCGGTAACGCAAGTCTATAGGCCACAGTTCCTACTCGGTTAAGGATTTTAAATGGGCCAATGAATCGAGAATTGAGCTTTCCTCTTTTTCAAAATCTCGTAACTCCCTTCAATGGAGCAACACGTAACAACACATGTTCTCCAACATTGAATTTCGCATCCTTTCGATGAAGATCAACATAACTCTTTTGTTGATCTTGTGAGGTTTTTATACGTTGCCGGATCATTTGAATCTTTTCCGTAGCCATGCGTACCAATTTCGGTCCCAACAACGTTGCTTCACCCACCTCATCCCAGCATACTGGAGAATGGCACTTTCTTCCATACAACGCCTCAAATGGAGCCATGCCGATACTTGCTTGATAACTATTGTTGTAGGAGAATTCCACCAATGGCAAGAACTTGTCCCAACTTCTTTTGAAGTCAAGGACACAGAGTGTGAGACCCCAGATTTTATCAATAAAGATTTAAATTTTGTCGAAATAATTTTTAATATTATGGTGTGAATTTGAGATAATATTATAGTTGTGGGTAGTATTTATAAATTTTGCAAAGTATGCAAGTGGTTATATTATATTCGATTGGTCGGGGAATATTTGGTTTAGCGAGGAATATTCGTATACAACTACTCAATCGGTGGTGGAACCCACAACGAAATTATTATTTCGGATTGAGAAAACGACAAAAATATTTTATTGAAATAACGATGCGGAAGTTTTACCGTTGATCTTGTTGAACTACTAAAGTAGTAAAAGAATACGATGTCGTGTGGTTGCATAGTAGCACACGGTATTGATTATTGATGCTTATGTGAGAAGTCACTCGGTTTGATTCCATTATTGTCGATTAATAATATGAATTATTATAGCGATAATGACGTTTTGTTTTATTACAGTATTATTAACGTAATAAAATGTAAACATCTTTTATATAAAATGAATACTTTATTAAAGTTATTCTATAAATAGAATATATTATATTTTATTATGCATAGTGTTTTGCATAGTATTTTGCATAGTGTTTTGCATAGTGTTTGCATAGTAAAATATTTTTATATAAATAGAATATATTATATTTTATTTAAAAGATTTTGCTTTAAATATGAACCGTCAGATTAAAGTAAATTGGACCGTTCATGGATTAATTACTATGCATTCTATTTTCCTATAAATAGAAGCTCATTCCTTCATTATTTTCTTACGAATTCACTGAAACTCTAGAGAGAGAAATTATAGAGAGAAGCTATAGAGAGAAAATCTATAGAGAGAAAGAAGAAGAGTATTCTGGTACTTCACTACTTTGATATCCAGTGTCTTTTACGGTAAGGGGTATTATTTGTTGTACCCGTAAGGGATATTATTCGTTTGTATTCATGAAGAGAACCTCTGTTATTCCATTCATTATTATTCTGTTGGAATAACCTGTAAAAGTGGTATACCCTATACATAACCTGTATATGCGGCATACCCTATACTTGGTGAAATCCTTATGTTATTCCATCCTTATTTATTCTGTTGGAATAACCTGTATACGCGGAATCCCCTATACTTGGTGATCTTCTTCTGTTATTCCATTCTTTATTATTCTATTGGAATATCACATGCATGTGTTTTACACCTTACACGGTTCCATTGTTTATTATTCCGCATTTATTATTCTTGGAATATCACATGCATGTGTTTTTTACAATTTACTGGTTCCATTGTTTATTATTCAAAGATTTATTATTCATTGGATCATCACATCGGTTGTGAATTTCACCGACTGGTTCCGATTATTATTATTACATTGGAATAACTTTTCTGCATCGCAATACCGCATGCATGGTGATTTCTTTTGTTATTCCATTCTTTATTATACCCAAATGGTTAAAACTTTGACTTCTATACTCCATGAAATTAGTAGAATATCCTTGATATTTGCGTTTCATCCATATCTTTTCATGGAAATATTCTTACGATCATTCTTGAATTTTACTCTACAAAACAAAGATATCTTGTTGACAATTTGGGCGTTACTAATTCTGGATAAAATAATTCTTGAACTTGTTTTATTGAATTATTATGTCATTGTCATCATCCTCATGATATATTATGTTATCTTTGGCTTACGTGCATAGATGAACTTAGTATGATTATGACGAGGATCATTCGGTATAATCATGGCTTGTTATAAATGATGTGATAAAAGTCCTCGGTGGCACATAATGCGGTTGATGGATAGTTTTGGTATGATTATGACCGGGGTGATTCGGTATAGTCATGACCATTGATAATTTGATGAAAATCCTTGACCGTGGTACAAGGATGATTAGATGTGGTGGTTTATTTATTAAGCTGAGTCTCAGCGATAAAAAAAAATTGATGAAAACCTTTTAAAACCTAAAAGATAGTAGACTTTATTCTCTACTTAACTCTTTTAATGGATTGAATATTCCGCTACAGTTAAACTGGTTGTCTATTGTATTTTATCAGTTTAACATTGTTGAAGACTATTGATAATTTATTCTGCATTATCTTAGTCATAATATTTCTTCTTGGGCTAGTTGAGCTCACCCTTTCTTTCACTTTGTTTCTTCTTGAAATGAGAATATAGCTGGGACGAGTTGGGGAAACGAGTGATGGTCCTGAAGATAGCATTAGTAGTCCTCACTATTATGTGAAATAGTGTGATAATAATTGTAATGAGGACTCCTTGAGTATGGATATTGTCTAAATGACAATATTCCTATTAGAACTCTCAGTTTATGTATTGTCGTATGTTACACTGACGGATGTATAATTAAGTTTGTATTTGGATTTATGTACCGTATAAGTGGCGACCCAAGATGGGTGACGTATACCTAATTTTGGGGCGTCACGGTTGGTATCGAGCTTAGGGATATGATCCCTCGCTAAGATGCTTGAGATAAGAACTAGGAGGGAGAGACGGAATTCCTTCGCTAGTATGACCTACCTAAGTTTATTTGGTATTTGATTGGTCGATTAGAGTATAGTGATAATATGTTGCATGTCAATTAACCCTTATTTTGTGGCGGTGTTTGAAAATGGCATCCGAGAATGTTGAGAATAGCAATGGAACACGAGAGGCTCATTGATTCTCCACGATCAATAATCGAGACAATGTGCAACAGGATGGCGATAATCCTCCTGTAAACAACAACACCGATCAATTGATGAATGACGATGCGTTTAAAGGTTTTAGAATTCATGCAACATCGGTAAAACGACTCTGTCCAAAACGTAGGTGGAAACACGGAAAACTCTCGGGTCACCGCTAAACAATTCAAGGAGCCGGACCACCGGAGTTTAAGGGAGAGCCAAAACCACTTACGGCGGAAGCATGGATAAAGCAGATTACCAAGATATTTGATGTCTTGGGATGCTCCGAGGAGCAAAAGGTTCCTTTACCGCCTTTATGTTGCGCGGAGAGGCGATTCTTGGTGGGAATCGGTGAAACGTACTCAACTCATTGTCTTCAAGATATCTTGGGAGAAGTTCCAGAGTCGTTTCAACGACAAATACTTTCACGAAAGTATTCGCCACATAAAGGAGGTGGAGTTTATCAAGTTGGAACAAAACAATATGACCGTGTCGCAATACGAGGCAAAATTTGCGGAGTTATCACGATTCACGTCCACTTGGTGGATAATGAAGAGAGAAATGACGCGAATGTTTTTAAGAGGTTTGAAGCGGAGATACGTCAACATCTTATTTCTCATAAACCGTGTTTTTATTCGAGATGTTGTAAATAGGGCTCGATTAGTGGAGCGCGATAACGAGTCAACGCAACTAAAAGAGAGCGTGGCAAAATTATAATACCAAAGTGAGTAGTCATCGAGCGGTGACAACAAGCGTGGAGGGAATCAACGGGCGAGATATGGTAACCACTTGATGGTAATCGGGGCCAAAATAATAAGAATGGACATTTCAAGAAAAGGAGATTCAACAATGATGGAAAGACGTCAGCACCAGCACCCGTTGTTAAGGAAGGAGAAAGACCACCTACCATATGCTTCAAATGCGGAGGAGAGGGACACATCAGTCCGGACTACGCCATGCCGTCCAAAGCATGTTATAATTGTGGAAGAGAAGGTCACTTAGCTCGATTTTGTCGTTTACCGAAGACAAATTCAACTAGGATGGAGGCACCAAAGGCTGTCCCAGACAAACCAAAGCCGATAGTTTAAGAGAGAGCATTTTTTTTTCTCGTAACGAGGAACCTTAATAAAATTATCACGGGTAAGTTAATCATAAGCTCTTGCGAAGTCTATACCGTGTTAGATACCAGTTCTACCCACTCTTTTATTCTACCTAGTTGTGTTCAATGTTTAAATTTGACTCCGGAAAAATTAGACTTTGATTTATCTATTGAAACTTCGTTGGGAGAAACCTTCGTTACCTCCACTGTTTATTAATCTTGTTGTTTCAAATAAACACTTTCACGTTACCTGTCGATCTTATCTCTTTGAAAATACTTGCCTTTGAGGTAATTTTTGAAAATGATTGATTAACTACTCATTATTCTTTTTGTAAGGTTGTTAGCTTTCATATTCCTAACCAACTGGTTATACGAATTCAAAGTAACCAAACCCTAAAGTTAATTCTTTGTTATATCAAGCCATAAGTAAAGAGGCCCGATCCTTTCGTTGTTGACTTCCTTGTGTGGAATGCACCGAAGCCATACTTTCTGTAGGCGACATCATGAACGAAGATGGAAAGTTTATAGGTATCATTGTGAGGTGCTATCTAGGTTAAGGGATAGAAGTCACAGTTGGTATCAATGTGACGTACTATCCAAGTCTTGGATGAGAGTCACAGTTTTGAATGATATTTCTATTATTTTTCCTGGCGTATTCTTGAAGACTTCTTAGCCTACTTAGAGCGTGAAATCGAATTTCGTATTGACCCCAGTATAAAACCCATTTCTTAAACCTCAAATATTTCTTCAACTAAAATGAACAGTTTACGTGGTTTATGATGAAAGTCATAATAAAAGCATTGGACTAATGAAAATCATGGGAATACGTGGTATTAGTAAGTGTTATGATGAGTTATGTTGGTTAGTATGTGAAAACATGAAAGTTTCTTAGAATTCACAAAGAGTTGAAAATCAGATTTAGGTGAAAAACGTAACATGAAATTCAATTGACCATATCTCCTATTATATTTTGAATTTTTGAATGTGGTCAAGTCCTAGAGTTAGATCTATGAGTTACCTAACTAATCCAAGTGGAATTACTGGAAAAGGTGTTGTAGATTTTTGTGTGGACTGATTTTAGCAAAGGAGTGCAAAGCTGCAAAAACCGAAAAAGCTTCTGCCATGATTTTAGAGAGGCTGTTTCGGCCACTTAAATTATGAGAAAAATTCTGGCCTTTTGGGACATGAAGGTATATGGTATAAAGTACCTCCTGTCCAAAAATGAGCTCATTCTAACTTAAAATGAGCAAGTTATGACTATTTCAATATTTAGGTTTTTAAATGAAAACGCTATAACCAAGTTATATAACTCAGATGACCATGAAATTTAAACTGGAAGCTCACGTTAACATGTGTAAGGTCCTGTCAAGATTTGGGAATTTTGGAGTTAAACTTGAGGTAGCTAATTTCTTAAGAAATTAATTAGAAATTGATTTTGAAAAATAGTAAATGAATTTTAAAATTCCGAGAAAATATATTTTCATCATGGGACTATATTATGCTAAATCCCAGAAAAGAAATATTTTTTGGGACTGATTTGGTATTTTCATGAAAATAGTTTAATTACTGAACATATGAGTTAAATATGTTATGTGAAGTAACAAAGTTGAAAATAAGATTTTATGGCTAGAGAATCCTATATAGAGTATATGCATATTTTTTGAGAGATTTGATAATTGGTGATGATATCTTATGAGTATGGCATTTTGAATGATTAAATGCATTATATGGTAAAGCGTAAACAATTAAGATAAATTATTTATAAATTTAAGAAGTGATTAAAATATTGTTATAATATTAATGATATTAGATTATGAGATTATTAAGTGATTGATAACATGGGGATATTCTTGAATCTGGATAAATTATATTATAAATGTTTAATATTTATCCTTTATCTCATTTGATTGATTCTTTATATCATTATCCTCATGCTTATATTATGTTGAAAGTCATCATCGTATTTTAGTGCATATAGATGGACTTGGTATGATTATGACCGTGATTGATTGTTAGGTATAATCATAACCATAATTGAAAACACAATTATCTTTGGTCGTGGTGCATGGATAATTTGTGGTCGTGATACTAATGAATACACGATTATCTTTGGCCGTAGTGCATGGATAATTTGTGGTCGTGATACTAATGAATACACGATTATCTTTGGCCGTAGTGCATGGATAATTTGTGGTCGTGATACTAATGAATACACGATTATCTTTGGCCGTAGTGCATGGATAATTGTGGTCTTGATACTAATGAATATCCTTGGCCTGTAGTGCAGGGATGATTCGATGATATGGATTAATTATTGAGCTGAGTCTCAGCAATGAAATATTAATTCATGGATGTGGTAAAAGTCATCTTTGGCCGTAGTGCATTGATAGATTTGGTATGATTATGACCACGGATTATTCGGTATAATCATGACCGTAATTGAAAACACGAATATCCTTAGCCAAGAAGTGTGTGAATAATTTATGGTTGTGATACTATTAAGTCGAGTCTCGATATTATTGGTTTTACTGAGTTGTATATCTTTGGCACAGAGTGCAAAGATGAATTGTTAATGAATATCTTTGGTAGGATTGCAAAGATGAATTTAATGTTTTCAATGATAAAGGTATTCAAGGTATCCTCACCTCTTTATCATACCAGGTACGTACCATAATTTCGATGGCGAAATTTCATAAGGAGGGGAGATTGTGAGACCCCGGATTTTATCAATAAAGATTTAAATTTTGTCGAAATAATTTTTAATATTATGGTGTGAATTTGAGATAATATTATAGTTGTGGGTAGTATTTATAAATTTTGCAAAGTATGCAAGTGGTTATATTATATTCGATTGGTGGGGGAATATTCTGGTTTAGCGGGAATATTCGTACAACTACTCAATCAAGGTGGTGGACCCCACAATGTAAATTATTGTCGGGTTGAGAAAACGACAAAATATTTTATTGAAGTAACGACGGAAGTTTTACCGTTGATCTTGTTGAACTACTTTCGATAGTAAAAAATACGATGTCGTGTGGTGGTTGCATAGTAGCACACGGTATTGATTATCGATGCTTATGTGAGAAGTCACTCGGTTTGATTCCATTATTGTCGATTAATAATATGAATTATTATAGCGATAATGACGTTTTGTTTTATTAAGTATTATTAACGTATAAAAACGAAACATCTTTTATATAAAATGTAATACTTTATTAAAGTTATTCTATAAATAGAATATATTATATTTTATTATGCATAGTGTTTTGCATAGTATTTTGCATAGTGTTTTGCATAGTATTTGCATAGTAAAATGTTTTATATAAATAGAATATATTATATTTTATTTAAAAGATTTTGCTTTAAATATGAACCGTCGATTAAAGTAAATCAATCTGGACCGTTCATGGATTAATTACTATGCATTCTATTTTCCTATAAATAGAAGCTCATTCCTTCATTATTTTCTTACGAATTCACCGAAACTCTAGAGAGAGAATTATAGAGAGAAGCTATAGAGAAAAATCTATAGAGAGAAAGAAGAAGAGTATTCGGTACTTCACTACTTTGATATCCATTGTCTTTTACGGTAAGGGTATTATTTGTTGTACCGTAAGGGATATTATTCGTTTGTATTCATGAAGAGAGACCTCTGTTATTCCATTCATTATTATTACATTTGGAATAACTTTTGTAAAAGTGGTATACCCTATACATAACCTCGTATGTCGGCACACCTATACTTGGTGAAATCTTTATGTTATTCCATCCTTATTTATTCTCATTGGAATAACTCAGTATCTGCTGAATCCCCTATACTTGGTGATCTTCTTCATTATTCCATTCTTTATTATTACATTGGAATATCCATGCATCAGGTGTTTTACACCGACACAGTTCCATTGTTTATTATTCCGCATTTATTATTACATTGGAATATCCATGCGTGTGTTTTACACATTTACTTCGGTTCCATTGTTTATTATTCAAAGATTTATTATTCTGTTGGATCATCCTCGCTTGGTGTGAATTTCACCGACTTTTGTTCCGTTATTATTATTCTCATTGGAATAACTTTGTCTATCGCAATACCGCATGCATGGTGATTTCTTTTGTTATTCCATTCTTTATTATACCCAGTTGGTTAAAACTTTGACTTCTATACTCCATGAAATTAGTAGAATATCCTTGATATTTGCATTTCATCTAGTATCTTTTCATGGAAATATTCTTCTGATCATTCTTGAATTTTACTCTACAAAACAAAGATCTTGTTGACAATTTGGACGTTACTAATTCCTAGATAAAATAATTCTTGAACTTGTTTTATTGAATTATTATGTCATTGTCATCATCCTCATGATATATTATGTTATCTTTAGCTTACGTGCATAGATGAACTTAGTATGATTATGACCAGGGATCATTCGGTATAATCATGGCTTGTTATAAATGATGTGATAAAAGTCCTCAGTGGCCTGTAATGCAGTGATGGATAGTTTTTGGTATGATTATGACCAGGGGTGATTCGGTATAGTCATGACCATTGATAATTTGATGAAAATCCTTGACCGTGTAGTGCGGGATGATTAGATGTGGTGGTTTATTTATTAAAAATGAGTCTCAAATGATAAAAAAAAATTGATGAAAACCTTTTAAAACCTAAAAGATAGTAGACTTTATTCTCTACTTGACTCTTTTAATGGATTGCATATTCATTGCAGCTTAAACCGGTTGTCTATTGTATTTTATCGGTTTAACATTGTTGAAGACTATTGATAATTTATTACGCATTATCTTAGTCATAATATTTCTTCTTGGGCTAGTTGAGCTCACCCTTTCTTTTCACCGTTCTCTTCAGAAATGAGAATATAGCCGGGACGAGTTGGGGAAGCGAGTGATGGTCCTGAAGATAGCATTAGTAGTCCTCACTATTCTGTGAAATAGTGTGATAATAATTGTAATGAGGACTCCTTGAGTATGGATATTGTCTAAATGACAATATTCCTATTAGAACTCTCAGTTTATGTATTGTCGTATGTTACACGACAGATGTATAATTAAGTTTGTATTTGGATTTATGTACCTTGTAAGTGGCGACCCAAGATGGGTGACGTATACCTAATTTTGGGGGCGTCACACAAAGTCTTAATAGATCTTCAAGAGTTTGAATAGTCTTCTTTGACTGCCCGTCCGTTTGAGGATGATATGCCGAACTAAATCATAAATCCATGCCCATAGCTTTTTGCAAACTAACCCAAAATAGTGAAGTGAATCTTGGGTCTCGATCAGAAACTATAGATACTGGCATACCATGTGTGATAACCTGAAAATTCATAAAATCTTGAATGATTAGAATAATGGTTAAAGAATAAAACCTAGATGAGAATTTGAGGATTTATTTAAAATTTTCAAGTAAAAACCTATATGGTTTGCTATTCGAACGAGAATAGAGAAAATATGGGTTACAAAATTCCAAAACCCTAGAAATGAATTAATATGTACTTGAAGGAATATCAAGAATTAAGTATTACGATACCTGTAAATTCGATGTGAACTGAATAGTCTAAGAAATGTTATATAAATACATATGAAAATTTTCTTAAGGAGATAAGATTTCACATGAAGAGATGCTATGAGGTTAAATGAAGATGAGTATATGTATAGAAATATATATACTTAGTAAGGTGCTATATATATTTTAGCAAGAGGAATGATGAATTAAGTTAATGATATAAGGATCAAGATAAAACTATGTTAGTAATTAACATAGCTTGAACGTTGGCCTTGACTGGCAAATAAGAATTTGAATAAGTATAAAGTCGTTAGTTAATACGATTAGTAATAAGAAGGGAGTAAGTTAAAACTCAAAATTTGAGTTAGAGATAGAATTTTGAAGCATGGACTGCTCGGTTGCGTCCGGAATGTCAAGTATAGTCAGAATGGACAGTAAACACAAAATGTATAAAGTTTGACTTCTGGTCAAAGTTAACAGTTGACCTTTTATGAAGAAAAGTAAAAATTAGTGTCAGAAGTGAAATATGTTATTTGAATAATGGTATAATATATAATATTATACCAAAGGAGGTAAATCAAAAATAGGCATGTTAAGCATATAATATTTATATATACTTTACCCATGAGCATTAGAATAAATTATTATATGAAATTAGTTTAATAAAGAAAAGATATTATATTTATTGTGATATCTTAAGAAAGTAAATAAATTCTTAATTGAATTTATGTTAACGAGCTAAGGATATTATATTATAATATCTTGGGTATGTAAATAATTGTATTTGTATAAGAAATTATGTAACATATTTATTTTACCCTAATAAAATAAATATGTAATTTATGTATGTTATGTTATGTTTTATATATATCAAAGGAGTGCCACATAACCTAATTATATATTAGGTAAGGTAATTAAATAATCTAAGGGTTATGGTATTGAGGAAATATTAGTATTTAAAAGTTATACAAACCTAATAGATTAATTTGGTCTATTTCAAGTGATTAATAATTGTAAATCTAATTAAAGCAAACCTAATTAGGTTATTGATTAAAGAAATATGTTTAAGTAATTAAATTCTATAAGATTGGAAATAGAAACCCTAAATAAACAATTAGGCTAATATAAATTAAATTTGTTAAACTATGTTTATTACATAGCCCAAAACAATTAAAGGAGAAGCCCAAAAGAAATAAAATGCAAGATCATACTTAGCCCACTTGATTAAGGGTATTTTAGACATTTGATTAATCTAATTTGTGCATTAAAATAAAAGAAAAATGGAGGAGTTATTGGGCATGTAATGGCTGGCCACATTAAACCTTTTAAGGCAAAGGGATTAAGTTGATCAAGTCTCAAAAGTAGAAACTCTTACACACAAGGACAAGTGTATTATGCTCCCATTGGTGGAAAGCCTAATTAGCAACCTTAATGGCATGATTAGGCATGATTAGGAAGGGACAAGGCTAACCCTTTTTGTCCAAGGGGCAAAAGAAATATGGGGGATATTAGCATTCTATTCCAATTCACCACTATTCTTCTTCTTCTTCTATTTTTTTTCTCTCAACTAGCAAGATCACAAAGAGAGAGAGAGAGAGAGAGAGAGAGAGAGAGAGAGAGAGAGAGAGAGTGAGAGAGAGAGAGGTTTGGTTCTTAGTAAGGGGGAGAGGAGTATATTGTTCATGCATCCCAAGTTCCTAATCTACCTTGGAAAGAGAAGTAGAGCATCCCACAAGACAAGGTAAGAAATCATACTCTAGTTTCTATATTTTGTATGTTCTATGTGATCTTGTGAGAGATTCATGGAAATTCAAGTTATAATAGGCTAGAGTCTTATATGAATGTTAAATCTTGAGTATAATATGTTTAACATGTCCATCTATATAGTTTATGTTGGATAATTTTGAAAGAAAGGAAGCGAAAGTAGTTTTTGGGAAAAAACCTAATTTAAAGGGGTGATCTATGCTTTTCATTTTGAACTCTACAAATGGTTTTTGTGATTTTGTTTCTTGGTATGCTAGATCTATGAGTTAAGAGTAAAACCCCTTTAGAAGCATGTAATAATGTTAAAAAATGAGTGAGATATGGATTTATTACTAGAACACCTCAACTAAAGAACTCATGTGCAGTAGCAGTCACTTCTGGATCAATTTCCGGGACCAAAACAGATCTATATTTGATGTTTCATGAATGAAAACTGTAGTTTGGGAAGATACAAATCCAACGAGTCTGATTGGAACCAAATCGAAGTTATATATTTCAATTTATTCAAGTTTTAGTGAAGGACTCCAAATCTAGAAAAAAAATCAAAAATCTTAAAAAGCTACTGCCGGTTCAGCGGGAACCGAACCAGTCGGAACATTCCGGGGACCGGTTCGGCCACTTTACGGCCGATTCCGGTGGTGGTTCTTGGACCCAAATTTTTATAAAATTCTGAAGAATATTAATATATTTAATCCAAAATTTTTCTGGCCATTTAGCTAATTATTAAGTAATTAGTTGTTTAAACTCATTTAAAATCATTTTAAACTTACTAATTTCTAACTTTTAATGAAATTAATGGATTATTAAACTAATTACATAAAATTTGAATGTAATTAATTATTTAATTATTATCTAAGTAGTATTGGGTGATAATTAAGTAGAGTTAGTATTAATAAAGTAATTATTGATTATTTAATTAAGATTAAATAATAAATAGGATAAATGATAATTATTCTTAAGTTAATAAGAAAGAATAATTAAAGACAAATAATGTTAATTATTCAATATTTAATTAACATTAAATAATAAATAGATGTAATTAGCTATTATTTATTAAATAATAACTAAAGGTAATTAATTAATTACTATTTAACTAATATTAAATGGTAATTAAATGAAGATAAATAAAGATTATTTAAATGATTCATTAATTAAACAATTATAATAAATTGTTTAAGGATCTAATAAGTGTTTATTACTTAAGAAAGACCTTATAAATTTATAAAATCATTAACCTAAGATTTATTAATTATCTTATAGGGTTAATGATGGTACATTATACTATGTGTACATTGTGATTGAATTATTTGTTGGATAATAGAAAAAGTAAATGTATAGACGTACAATTATATCAGTACTAATTAATAGACCAACATTGTCAATGCTAGGTCATTCAAAGAGTTTTAATTAAAGCTAGTTAGTCGTAGCTCGTCAAACATGCAAGTTCTCTAACTCAAACTCGAGTTATTACTTTTCAAAGCATGTTAGTGGATAATTGTTGTTGATTATTCCACATCTAATATTATTATTGAATATTCACATTATGGCAAGTCTCCTAACTCAAACTCGAGTTATTATGTTTCAAACATGCTAGTGGATTAATTACTGACAATTATTCCACATATTTGATTATTGTTTCGCACTTAGTGCATGTTGCATATGTTCATCAGGTATGAAAGGCTGATCACCTTCATTACCATAAGGTTCAGTTAAATTTGTCCATGGTCATTGTTGACCACTCAACATAATTATTCAGTTTTTCAGTTATTGAAGTTTGATTCATGTTCTTCCTCAATTATATTACATTGTTGAAAACTTGAAAGCTTATTCCTTTTCAATCATGATATATCTTCGTTGTACTTAAACTTGTTGGGCAAAATAGTTGCTCATCCTTGCTATGTCATGATAACAAATTTTAGATTAAAACGAAGGCTCGAAGAACGACAGTGGTAAAGGCAAATTCCAAGTTTAGATTATTATGTATTTAGAACTATTAAGTTATGTGAGACCCCAAATTTTATGAATAAAGAATTAAAATTTCACGAATTTTTTTTTTCAAAATTATGGTGTAGATTTGATATAATGTTATAGTTGTGGGTAATATTTATAAATTTTGCAAAGTATGCAAGTTGTTATATAATATTCGATTGGTCGGGGAATATTCATTTTAACAGGGAATATTTGTACGACAAGATAATTATTGGTGGACCCCACAACGGAATTATTGTCAGATTGAGAAAAGGACAAAAATATTTTTTTGAAAATAACGGCGGAAGTTTTACCGTTAAAACTGTTGAACTACTCGGTAGTAAAATACGATGTCTACGCGTGGTTGCATAGTAGCACACCTGTATTGATTATTGATGCTTACGTGAGAAGTCACTCGATTTTGTTCAATTATTACTCTGATAATGTTGCATAGTATCTCACGTTATTTGATTCAATTATTGTCGATATTTTATATATTATTAAATCAATAATTGAGATGATGAGAGTTATTACTATTATTATTTGAAATATTAACGATGTCTAGAAGTTACGCCAGGAGAGGTTTGGTCACCTAATTGCTACCATGATAGGAGAAATCCTTATTGAAAGCTTCCTCTTTCCTGGGAACGACCTGGTCGATTAATATTGTGAATTATAATAATGATGATAAATGTTGTTAAAAATATTGATAGGATTTTTATGAAGTAGTTGTTGTAAATTTGCTTATTATTTGGATCACTACTTACCCATTTTTCAAAATAATCGGTACAAAGTTATCCAGTATATTAAAGGTGGGGCCACATGTGGGGGCCACATGTGGGAAGAAAATTTAAGGTGGGAGAAATGTGTTATACGGTGGGATGAAAATAAAGGAAGAAAAGGGGTGGGGAATAGATGACTTGTAAGGAAACGAATTTATATATATGCGATGTGTGTGTATATATAATATGATGTGTGTGTGAATGGAAAGTGGTGGGTGAAAGTGATGGGTATAGAGTGAAAGTGATGTATGTGTGTATGATAACAATGGGGTGGGGGAAAGAGATGTATTAAGGAAGAAATGTATATATATAATGTGTGTGTGTGTGTGAATTAGAAAAGGGGGTGGGGTTGGATGCCTTGGGAGAAAGGGTGTATATATTTATATAATTTATATATAACATGTGTGTGTTGGATGTATATATATATATAATATTGAGTGAGTGGAATAATATTGAGATGTTTGTATGATGATAGTAATGTGTGAGTGTATGTAAGTGATGGGTATGAGTGGGTTGCATTGAAAAATCAGTCTGTGTTTCTTCTTAATACATCTGTGAATCCCAAATTAATTTGCCCATGAAAACTCACTGTTGCGTCTGTGATTTTTCTTAACAGTACCCCTTCCATTCTCTTATAAATAGGATGCTCAGTTAGAATTGAAAATCACACCAGAAGTTCAGAGAATTCTCTTCTATAATCTTGAGCGTATTTCTTTAGAGTTTTAAGAAGCTTTGAGCGTAGTGCAAGTTTTCTTCAAGAATATCCTTACCCTACTAGTCGGAATACTCTTCTTTTACGGTAAGGGATATTATTTGTTGTACTTGTAAGGGGTATTATTTCTTTCGTATTCATGAAGAGAACTTTTGTTATTCCATTCTTTATTATTCTGTTAGAATAATCTGTATACGCGGACTACCCTATACTTGGTGAAATTCTTCTGTTATTCCATTCTTTATTATTTTGTTAGAACATCCTGTCTGTGCGTTTACGCATGACCTGGTTCCGTTATTTATTATTCTGTTGGAATATCCTGTCTGTGTGTTTACGCATGACCTGGTTCCGTTATTTATTATTCGGTTGAAATAACCTGTCTGTGCGGTCTATCGCATGCCAGGTGATTTCTTTTGTTATTCCAATCTTTATTATACTCAGTTGGTTAAAGTTTTGGCTTTTATACTCCATGAAATTAGTTGAATATCTTTGATATTTGCGCTTCATCCAGTATCTTTTCATGGAAATATTCTTTTGAGCATTCTTGAGTTTTACCCCACAAAGCAGTATCATGTTGACAATTTGGACGTTATTAGTTCCTAGATAAATTAATTCTTGAACTTCTTTTATTTAATTCTTATATCATTGTCATCATCCTCATGTTTATATTATGTTGAAAGTCATCTTTGGCCTGTAGTGCATAGATGGATTTGGTATGATTATGACCAGGGATTATTCGGTATAATCATGATCGTAATGTTACAAATGACGTGGTAAAAGTCCTCATTGGCCCGTAGTGCATTGATGGACAGTTGTTGGCATGATCATGACCATTGATGAATACACGAATATCCTTGGCCAGTAGTGCATGGATAATTTGTGGTTGTAATACTAATGAATATCCTTGGTAGAAGTCTTGAGGATGACGTGGATTATTTATTAAAATCGAGTCTCGGCGATAAAAGTGATAAAAACCTTTTAAATCATAAAAGATAGTAGATTTTATTCTCTACTTGACTCTTTTAATGGATTGCTTATTCCGCCACTGATTAAACTTGATGTTTGTTATATTTTATCGGTTTAACTCATTTGAAGGCTAACGATAATTTTTCCGCATTATCTTAGTCATAATATTTCTTCTTGGGCTAGTTGAGCTCACCTTTTGCTTTCATTGTTCTCTTGAGAAATGAGAACGTAGCGAGGGCTAGTCGGGGAACGGGTATTTGTCCGATGATAGCATTAGTAGTCCTCACTATTCTATGAAATAGTGTGATAATAATTGTAATGAGGACTTACTCTAAGAGTGGATATTGTCTAGAAGACAATATTTGTATTAAAACTCACAGCTCTTGTTGTATATTTAAGATTATATTTGTATTTTGTACCATGTATTTGGCGACTCAGAATAGGTTATGTATACCTATTTTGGGGGCGTCACAGTTGGTATCAAAGCTTAGGGATATGATCCCTGGCAGAGATGTGAGACAAGAACTAGGAGGGGAGAGACGGGGAATTCCTTCGCTAGTATGACCTACCTAAGTTTAATTGGTATTTAATTGGTCAGTCAGAGTATAGGGATAATATGTGATATGATAATTAACCTTTGTTTAGTGGCAGTATTTGAAAATGGCATCCGAGAATGTTGAGAATAGCAATGGAGCACAGGAGACTGTTGAGTCTCCACAGATCAATAATCAGGATAATGTGCAACAAGGTGGCGGTAATCCTCCTATAAACAATAACACTGATCAAATGACGAACGACGGTGCGTTTAGGAGCTTTTTAGAATTCATGCAACATTAGGCGAAGGCGGCTCCTGTCCAAAATGCAGGTGGAAACACTGGCAACTCTCGGACGGTCACCGCTAAGCAGTTCAAGAAATTGGGACCACCGGAGTTATTTGGAGAGCTAAAACCACTTAAGGCGGAGACATAGATAAAGCAGATCTGCAAGATATTTGATGTCGTGGGATGCTCTGAGGAGAAAGAGGTTCCCTTTGCCACCTTCATGTTGCTAGCAGAGGCAGATTACTGGTGGGAATCTGTAAAGCGTACTCAACCTGCCGCACTGAAGATGACTTGGGAGAAGTTCCAAGAATTGTTCAAGGACAAGTACTTTCCCGAAAGTATTCGTTACATGAAAGAGGTGGAGTTCATCAAGCTGGAGCAAAACAACATGACCGTGTTGCAGTACGAAGCCAAGTTTGCCGAGTTGTCCAGATTTGCGTCCCATTTGGTTGATAATGAGGAGAGAATGACGCGAATGTTTCTATGAGGTTTGAAACCCGAGATACATCAATATCTTATCTCTCATAAACTGTGTTTGTATTCAGATGTTGTTAATAGGGCTCAGTTATTGGAGCGCGATAATAAGTCAACCCAACCAAAAGGGAGCAGTCGACAAAATGATAATACTAGTGATAGCAGTCATCGAAGCGGTGACAATAAACGTGGAGGGAATCAACATGCCAGAAATGGTAACCACTTTGGTGAGAATCATGACCAAAACAATAGGAATGTACATTTCAAGAAGAGGAGATTCAACAATGATGGAAAGACGTCAGCATCAGCACCCGTTGTTAAGGAAGGAGAACGACCACTTATCATATGCTTCAAATGTGGAGGGGAGGGACACATCAGTCCAAACTGCGCGATGCCATCCAAAGCATGCTACAATTGTGGAAGAGAAGGTCACCTATCCTGATTTTGTCGTGCACCAAAGTCAAGTCCAGCTAGGATGGAGGCATCTAAGGCCGTCCCAGACAAGACAAATCCTGTAGTTTAAGTGAGAGCATTTATTGAGGAACCCAAACAAGGTTATTACGGGTAAGTTAATCATAAATTCTTACGAAGTCTATACCTTATTCGATACCGGTTCTACCTATTCTTTTATATCTCTTGCTTGCGCTTAACATTTAAATTTGACTACAGAGAAATTAGACTTTGACTTACCTGTTGAAACTCCGTTAGGAGAAACCTCCATTACCTCCACTGTCTATAAATCTTGTTTGATTCATATCGATACCCTCACATTACCTATCGATCTTATCTTTTTAAAAATACTTGCCTTTGATGTGATTTTAGGAATCGATTGGTTAACTATTGATCATGTTTTTCGTAAGGTTGTTAGCTTTCATATTCTTAACCAACCTATCATGTGAATTCAAGCAACCACACCACTAAAGTCAATCATTGTCATATCAAGCCATAAGTAAAGAGCCCCGAGCCTTTTGCTGGTGACTTCCAAGTCTTGGAATACACCAAAGCTAGAATATCCGTAGGGAACGTCGTGAATAACGGTTGCAAGTTGATAGATATCAATGTGACGTGCTATCCAAGTCTTGGATGAGAGTCATAGTTTTTAAACGATATTTTTATTGTTAATAAATTTCTTGACGTATTCTTGAAGACTTCTTAGCCTACCCCTAGAGCGTGTAATCGAATTTTGTATTGACCCTAGTACAAAACCCATTTCTAAAACCCTCAAGTATTTCTTCACCCAAAACGAATGTATAATGCGCCAAAGATGTTGGCTCGAGCTGTTGAAGATTATGATCATACCATTCAATATCATTGTGGAAGAGAGAACGTGGTAGCTGACGCGTTGAGTAGAAGATCATATGGGTTTACGAGTGCGATGTTGTTAACACAAAAACCCATTTCGTATAACTTACAAATGATGAAGATAGAGTTAAAGACTCTAGAGACCCACGTGATGATAACGAATATATGAGTAGAATCGACTTTAATCGATAAAGTTAAAGCTGCTCAAGCTACATACTCAGAGCTGATGAATGTGAAGAAGAAGGTTCAAGAGGGCGTTATTCTAGAAGCAAGAATCGATGAAGAGAGGAAATCTCAACCCTCGATTTTATTAGCCCATTTAAAATCCTTGATCGAGTAGGAACTTTGGCCTATAGACTTGTTTTACCGCCAAGTATGTCACGTGTTCATAACGTTTTTCACGTATCGATGTTATATAAATATGTGGATGACCCGAACCACATTATTAAATTAGAACTAGACGATATAGCAGAAGATTTAATGTATGAAAAGATACGAAAGATCATATTCAATACTCAAGGGTTATACCTCAAGAGTTAGAATCTGAAATGAAGTCAAGGTATCCTTACCTCTTCGATATACCAGGTATGTACGTAAATTTCGAGGGCAAAATTTCATAAGGAGTGGAGATTGTAAGACCCCAAATTTTATGAATAAAGATTTAAAATTTCTCGAATTTTTTTTTTCAAAATTATGGTGTGGATTTGATATAATGTTATAGTTGTGGGTAATATTTATAAATTTTACAAATTATGCAAGTTGTTTTATAATATTCGATTGGTCGGGAAATATTCATTTTAACAGGGAATATTCGTACGACGGCACAATCATTGGTGGACCCCACAACGGAATTATTGTCGGATTGACAAAACGACAAAAATATTTTTATGAAAATAACGACAGAAGTTTTACTCAATTAAAAGCGTTGAACTACTCGTAGTAGTAAAAATAATAATAATGTCGGCGTGGTTGCATAGTAGCACACCGGTATTGATTATTGATGCTTACGTGAGAAGTCACTCAGTTTTGTTCAATTATTACCACAGTAATTGTTGCATAGTATCTCACGTTATTTGATTCAATTATTGTCGATATTTTATATATTATTAAATCAATAATTGAGATGACAGAGTTATTAATATTATTATTTATAATATTAACGATGTCTAGAAGTTCTGCAAGGAGAGGTTTGGTTACCTAATTGCGCGCCAATAGGGAGAAATCCTTATTGGAAAGCCCCCTCTTTTTTGGGAACGACCTAGTTGATTAATATTGCGAATTATAATAATGATGATAAATATTGTTAAAAATATTGAGAGGATTTTTATGAAGTAGTTGTTGTAAATTTTCTTATTATTTGGATCCCTACTTACCCATTTTTCAAAATAATTGGTAGAAAGTTATCCAGTATATTAAAGGTGGGGCCACATGTGGGAAGAAAATTTAAGGTGGGAGAAATGTGTTATACGGTGGGATGAAAATAAAGGAAGAAAAGGGGTGGGGAATAGATGACTTGTAAGGAAGGGAATTTATATATATGCGATGTGTGTTTATATATAATATGATGTGTGTGTGAATGGAAAGTGGTGGCTGAAAGTGATGGGTATAGAGTGAAAGTGATGTATGTGTGTATGATAAAAATGGGGTGGGTGAACGAGATGTATTAAGGAGGAAATGTATATATATAATGTGTGTGTGTGTATGAATTAGAAAAGGGGGTGGGGTTGGATGCCTTGGGAGAAAGGGTGTATATATTTATATAATTTATATATAACATGTGTGTGTTGGATGTATATATATAATATTGAGTGAGTGGAATAATATGGAGATGTTTGTATGATGATAATAATGTGTGAGTGTATGAAAGTGATGGGTATGAGTGGGTTGCATTGAAAAATCAGTCCGTGTTTCTTCTTAATACATCCGTGAATCCTAAATTAATTCGCCCGTGAAAACTCACTGTTGCGTCTATGATATTTCTTAATAGTACCCCTTCCATTCTCCTATAAATAGGATGCTCAGTTAGAATTAAAAATCACACTAGAAGTTCAGAGAATTCTCTTCAATAATCTTGAGCGTATTTCTTTAGAGCTTTAAGAAGCTTTGA
The DNA here is from genome assembly GCA_020205615.1 of Panax quinquefolius. Lineage (NCBI taxonomy): Eukaryota > Viridiplantae > Streptophyta > Magnoliopsida > Apiales > Araliaceae > Panax > Panax quinquefolius. The sequence continues at coordinate 58,740,197 of CM035173.1, forward strand.
GCGTAGTGCAAGTTTTCTTCAAGAATATTCTCGCCCTACCAGTCGGAATACTCTTCTTTTAAGGTAAGGGATATTATTTGTTGTACTTGTAAGGGGTATTATTTCTTTCGTATTCATGAAGAGAACTTTTTTTATTCCATTCTTTATTATTCTGTTGGAATAACCTGTATACGCGGACTACCCTATACTTGGTGAAATTCTACTATTATTCCATTCTTTATTATTCTAATGGAACATCCTGTCTGTGCGTTTATGCATGACCTGGTTCTGTTATTTATTATTCTGTTGGAACATCCTGTCGGTGCGAATTTCGCTTGACTTGGTTCCGTTATTTATTATTATGTTGGAATATCGTTATGCATGCGTTCTGCATGACTTCGATTCGATTATTTATTATTACATTGGAATAACTTTTATGCATGCGGTCTATCGTATGCCTGGTGATTTCTTTTGTTATTTCATTCTTTATTATACTCAGTTGGTTAAAGTTTTGGCTTTTATACTCCATGAAATTAGTTGAATATCTTTGATATTTGCAATTCATCCAGTATCTTTTCATGGAAATATTCTTCTGAGCATTCTTGAGTTTTACCCCACAAAGAAATATCATGTTGACAATTTGGACGTTATTGGTTCCTGGATAAATTAATTCTTGAACTTTTTTTATTGAATTCTTATATCATTGTCATCATCCTCATGTTTATATTATGTTGAAAGTCATATGTGGCTGTGAAGGTGCATAGATGGACTTGGTATGATTATGACCGTGATTATTCAAAGATAATCATGGCCGTAATGTTACTAATGATGTGGTAAAAGTCCTCATTGGCCCGTAGTGCATTGATGGACAGTTGTTGGCATGATGATGACCATTGATGAATACACGAATATCCTTGGCCAATAGTGCATGGATAATTTGTGGTTGTGATACTAATGAATATCCTTGGTCGTGGTGCAGGGATGATGTGGATTATTTATTAAGCTGAGTCTCAGCGATAAAAGTGATAAAACCCTTTTTAAATCATAAAAGATAGTAGATTTTATTCTCTACTTGACTCTTTTAATTGATTGCTTATTCCGCTGCAGTTAAACTTGATGTTTGTTATATTTTATCAGTTTAATACTGTTGAAGGCTAACGATAATTTTTCTGCATTATCTTAGTCATAATATTTCTTACTGGGCTAGTTGAGCTCACCCTTTTGCTTTCATTGTTCTCTTCAGGAAATGAGAACGTAGCAGGGGGGTAGTCGGGTAACGGAGTGACGGTCCAGATGATAGCATTAGTAGTCCTCACTATTCTATGAAATAGTGTGATAATAATTGTAATGAGGACTTACTCTAAGAGTGGATATTGTCTAAAAGACAATATTTGTATTAAAACTCACAGCTCTTGTTGTATATTTAAGATTATATTTTTATTTTGTACCATATATTTGGCGACTCGTAATAGGTTATGTATACCTATTTTGGGGCGTCAAGTCACGATTAATATCAAAGCTTAGGATATGATCCCCGGTGAGATGTGAGACAAGAACTAGGAGGGGAGAGAGAGAAATTCCTTCGCTAGTATGACCTACCTAAGTTTAATTGGTATTTAATTGGTCGGTCATAGTATAGGGATAATATGTGATATGATAATTAACCTTTGTTTAGTGGCAGTATTTGAAAATGGCATCCGAGAATGTTGAGAATAGCAATGGAGCACAGGAGACCGTTGAGTCTCCACAGATCAATAATCAGGATAATGTGCAACAGGATGGCGATAATCCTCCTGTAAACAACAACACTGATCAAATGAAGAACGACGGTACGTTTAGGAGCTTTTTAGAATTCATGCAACATCAGGCGAAGGCGGCTCCTGTCCAAAATGCAGGTGGAAACACTGGCAACTCTCGGACGGTCACCGCTAAGCAGTTCAAGAAATTAGGACCACCGGAGTTTTTTGGAGAGCTAAAACCACTTAAGGCGGATATGTAGATAAAGCAGATCTGTAAGATATTTGATGTCGTGGGATGCTCCGAGGAGAAAGTGGTTCCCTTTGCCACCTTCATGTTGCGAGCAGAGGTAGATTACTGGTGGGAATCTGTAAAGCGTACTCAACTTGCCGCACTGAAGATGACTTGGGAGAAGTTCCAAGGATTGTTCAACGATAAGTACTTTCCCGAAAGTATTCGTCCCATGAAAGAGGTAGAGTTGATCAAGCTGGAGCAAAACAACATGACCGTGTTGCAGTACGAAGCTAAGTTGCCGAGTTGTCCCGATTTGCATCCCATTTGGTTGATAATGAGGAGAGAATGACGCGAATGTTTCTATGAGGTTTGAAACCCGAGATACGTCAACATCTTATCTCTCATAAATTGTGTTTGTATTCAGATGTTGTTAATAGGGCTCAATTATTGGAGCGCGATAATAAGTCAACCCAACCAAAAGAGTGCAGCCGGCAAAATGATAATACTAGTGATAGCAGTCATCGAAGCGGTGACGATAAATGTGGAGGGAATCAACATGCCAGAAATGGTAACCACTTCGGTAAGAATCATGACCAAAACAATAGGAATGGACATTTCAAGAAGTGGAGAGTCAACAATGATGGAAAGACGTCAGCATTAGCACCCGTTGTTAAGGAAGGAGAACGACCACTTATCATATGCTTCAAATGTGGAGGGGAGGGACACATCAGTCTAAACTGCACGATGCCATCCAAAGCATGCAACAATTGTGGAAGAGAAGGTCACCTATTCCGATTTTGTCGTGCACCAAAGTCAAGTCCAGCTAGGATGGAGGCATCTAAGTCTGTCCCAGACAAGACAAATCCGGTAGTTTAAGTGAGAGCGTTTATCGAGGAACGCAAACAAGGTTATTACGTGTAAGTTAATCATAAATTCTTACGAAGTCTATACCTTATTCGATACCGGTTCTACCTATTCTTTTATATCTCTTGCTTGCGCTTAACATTTAAATTTGACTCCAGAGAAATTAGACTTTGACTTATTTGTTGAAACTCCGTTAGGAGAAACCTTCGTTACCTCCACTGTCTATAAATCTTGTTTGATTCATATCGATACCCTCACGTTACCTGTCGATCTTATCTTTTTGAAAATACTTGCCTTTGATGTGATTTTAGGAATCGATTGGTTAACTATTCATCATGCTTTTCGTAAGGTTGTTAGCTTTCATATTCTTAACCAACCTATCATGTGAATTCAAGCAACCAAACCACTAAAGTCAATCATTGTCATATCAAGCTATAAGTAAAGAGCCCCGAGCCCTTAGCTGGTGACTTCCAAGTCTTGGAATACACCAAAGCTAGAATATCAGTAGGGAACGTCGTGAATAACGGTTGCAAGTTGATAGATATCAATGTGACGTGCTATCCAAGTCTTGGATGAGAGTCACAGTTTTTAAACAATATTTTTATTGTTAATAAATTTCTTGACGTATTCTTGAAGACTTCTTAGCCTACCCCTAGAACGTGTAATCGAATTTTGTATTGACCCTAGTACAAAACCCATTTCTAAAACCCTCAAGTATTTCTTCACCCAAAACGAATGTATAATGTGCCAAAGACGTTGGCTCGAGCTGTTGAAGATTACGATCATACCATTCAATATCATTGTGGAAGAGAGAACGTGGTAGCTGACGCGTTGAGTAGAAAATCGTACGGGTTTACGAGTGAGATGTTGTTAACACAAAAATCCATTTCGTATAACTTACAAATGATGAAGATAGAGTTAAAGACTCTAGAGACCCACGTGATGATAATGAATATACGAGTAGAATCGACTTTAATCGATAAAGTTAAAGCCGCTCAAGCTACATACTCAGAGCTGATGAATGTGAAGAAGAAGGTTCAAGAGGGCGTTATTCTAGAAGCAAGAATCGATGAAGAGAGGAAATCTCAACCCTTCAATTTTATTAGCCCATTTGAAATCCTTGATCGAGTAGGAACTTTAGCCTATAGACTCGTTTTACCGCCAAGTATGTCGCGTGTTCATAATGTTTTTCATGTATCGATGTTACATAAATATGTGGATGACTCGAACCACATTATTAAATTAGAACTAGACAATATAGCAGAAGATTTAACGTATGAGGAGATACGAAGGATCGTATTCAACACTCAACGGTTATACCTCAAGAGTTAGAATCTGAAATGAAGTCAAGGTATCCTTACCTCTTCGGCATACCAGGTATGTACGTAAATTTCGAGGGCAAAATTTCATAAGGAGTGGAGATTGTGAGACCCCAAATTTTATGAATAAAGATTTAAAATTTCTCAATTTTTTTATTCAAAATTATGGTGTGGATTTGGTATAATGTTATAGTTGTGGGTAATATTTATAAATTTTACAAAGTATGCAAGTTGTTATATACTATTCGATTGATCGGGGAATATTCGTTTTAACAGGGAATATTCGTACGACGGCACAATCATTGGTGAACCCCACAACGGAATTATTGTCGCATTGGCAAAATGACAAAAATATTTTTATGAAAATAACGATAGAAGTTTTACCGTTAAAATTGTTGAACTACTCGGTAGTAAAAGTATAGTAATACGCGTGATTGCATAGTAGCACACGGTATTGATTATTGATGCTTACATGAGAAGTCACTCAGTTTTGTTCAATTATTACCACAGTAATTGTTGCATAGTATCTCATTTTATTTGATTCAATTATTGTCGATATTTTATATATTATTAAATCAATAATTGAGATGACAGAGTTATTAATATTATTATTTACAATATTAACGATGTCTAAAAGTTTTGCCAAGGAGAGGTTTGGTTACCTAATTGCGCGCCAATAGGGAGAAATCCTTATTGGAAAGCCCCCTCTTTTTTGGGAACGACCTGGTCGATTAATATTGCGAATTATAATAATGATGATAAATATTGTTAAAAATATTGAGAGGATTTTTATGAAGTAGTTGTTGTAAATTTTCTTATTATTTGGATCCCTACTTACCCATTTTTTAAAATAATCGATTGAAAGTTATTCAGTATATTAAAGGCGGGGCCACATGTGGGGCCCACATGTGTGAAGAAAATTGAAGGTGGGAGAAATGTGTTATACGGTGGGATGAAAATAAAGGAAGAAAAGGGATGGGGAATAGATAACTTGTAAGGAAGGGAATTTATATATATTTGATGTGTGTGTATATATATAATATGATGTGTGTGTGAGTGGAAAGTGGTGGGTGAAAGTGATGGGTGTAGAGTGAAAGTGATGTATGTGTGTATTAAAAAAATGGGGTGGGGAAGGAGACGTATTAAGGAGGAAATGTATATATATAATGTGTGTGTGTGTATGTGAATTAGAAAAGGGGGTGGGGTTGGATGCCTTGGGAGAAAGGGTGTATATATTTATATAATATATATATATATATATATAACATGTGTGTGTTGGATGTATATATATATAATATTGAGTGAGTGGTATAATATGGAGATGTTTGTATGATGATAGTAATATGTGAGTGTATGAAAGTGATGGGTATGAGTGGGTTGCATTGAAAAATCAGTCCGTGTTTCTTCTTAATACATCCGTGAATCCGAAATTAATTCGCCCGTGAAAACTTACTGTTGCATCTGTGATTTTTCTTAACAGTACCCCTTCCATTCTCCTATAAATAGGATGCTCAATTAGAATTAAAAATCACACTAGAAGTTCAGAGAATTCTCTTCTATAATCTTGAGCATATTTCTTTAGAGTTTTAAGAAGCTTTGAGCGTAGTGCAAGTTTTCTTCAAGAATATCCTCGCCCTACCAGTCAGAATACTCTTCTTTTACGGTAAGGGATATTATTTGTTGTACTTGTAAGGGGTATTATTTCTTTCGTATTCATGAAGAGAACTTTTGTTATTCCATTCTTTATTATTCTGTTGGAATAACCTGTATACGCGGACTACCCTATACTTGGTGAAATTCTTCTGTTATTCCATTCTTTATTATTCTGTTAGAATAACCTGTATACGCGGACTACCCTATACTTGGTGAAATTCTTCTGTTATTCCATTCTTTATTATTATATTGGAACATCCTGTTTGTGCGTTTACGCATGACCTGGTTCCGTTATTTATTATTATGTTGGAACATCCAGTCGGTGCGAATTTCGCCTAACCTGGTTCCATTATTTATTATTATGTTGGAATATCCTGTCTGTGCGTTTACGCATGACCTGGTTCAGTTATTTATTATTCTATTTGAATAACCTGTCTGTGAGGTCTATCGCATGCCTGGTGATTTCTTTTGTTATTCCATTCTTTATTATACTCAGTTGGTTAAAGTTTTGGCTTTTATACTCCATGAAATTAGTTGAATATCTTTGATATTTGTGATTCATCCAGTATCTTTTCATGGAAATATTCTTCTGAGCATTCTTGAGTTTTACCCCACAAAGTAGTATCATGTTGACAATTTGGACGTTATTGGTTCCTGGATAAATTAATTCTTGAACTTTTTTTTATTGAATTCTTATATCATTGTCATCATCCTCATGTTTATATTATGTTGAAAGTCATATATGGCCTGTAGTGCATAGATGGACTTGGTATGATTATGACCAGGGATTATTCAGTATAATCATGACTGTAATGTTACAAATGTTGTGGTAAAAGTCCTCATTGGCCCGTAGTGCATTAATGGACAGTTGTTGGCATGATCATGGCCATTAATGAATACACGAATATCCTTGGCCAGTAGTGCATGGATAATTTGTGGTTGTGATACTAATGAATATCCTTGGCCGTAGTGCAGGGATGATGTGGATTATTTATTAAGCTGAGTCTCAGCGATAAAAGTGATGAAAAACCTTTTTAAATCATAAAAGATAGTAGATTTTATTCTCTACTTGACTCTTTTAATGGATTGCTTATTCCGCTGCAGTTAAACTTGATGTTTGTTATATTTTATCAGTTTAACACTATTGAAGGCTAACTATAATTTTTCTACATTATCTTAGTCATAATATTTCTTATTGGGCTAGTTGAGCTCACCCTTTTGCTTTCATTGTTCTCTTCAGGAAATGAGAACGTAGAGGGACTAGTCGGGGAACGGAGTGACGGTCCAGATGATAGCATTAGTAGTCCTCACTATTCTATGAAATAGTGTGATAATAATTGTAATGAGGACTTATTCTGAGAGTGGATATTGTCTAGAAGACAATATTTGTATTCAAACTCACAGCTCTTATTGTATATTTAAGATGGTATTTGTATTCTGTCCCATGTATTTGGCGACTCAGAATAGGTGATGTATGCCTATTTTGGGGGCGTTACAAGTTTTCTGATGCAAATAACATTGTAAACCTTTTAAGTTATTGAAGGTATGTATTAAGTTAAGGTTGTAGACCTTGAGGATTATGTTGTAAAATTTTATTGTATAAATAATTTATGTTTATATCTTCCGCAGTACTTATAAAAATGATGTATCTTAACGTACCAGATCTGAGGTAAAAAGTACCCGGATTTGGGGATGTCACACCATGTAGTCTTAAAATCTCATTTATGTTGAAGTGTATAAGTTTCTTGTGTAGGTAAGAAATGAGCAGACTTGGTCAATCTATCAACAATGACCCAAATTGCATTTATGCCTTGAGAAACCTTGGGAAGACCAGTAACGAAATCCATAGTAATGTGCTCCCACTTCCATTCTGGAATTTCAAGTGGTTGCAATGGACCTTTTGGCACTTGATGCTCCGCCTTGACTCGTTAACAAGTTAGACACCTTGAGATAAACTCCGCTATCTCTCTCTTCATATTGCTCCACCAAAATGTATGTCGAAGATCAAGATACATTTTGGTACTCCCAAGATGGATTGCAAACGGTGTGTTGTGCGCCTCCATCATTATTTTATACTTTAAATCAAGGTCGTTAGAAACAAAAAGTCTTTAGTTGACTCGTAGTATTCCTTCTTCATCGATTCTTGCTTCTTGAATAGTGCCTTCTTGCACTTTCTTCCTCATATGTATCAGTTTCGGGTCTACAAGTTGAGCAGCTTTAACTTTATCGATTAAAGACAACCACAAAATGATCCAAATATTCCTTGAATACTCGGTTCGTCATATCCATAAAGGCAGCATGAGCATTATTCAATCCAAAAGACATAACTAGGAATTCATAATGCCCATACCGAGTTCTGAAAGCAGTCTTTCGAATGTCATCAGTTTTAATCTTTAACAGATGATATCCAGAACGAAGATCGATCTCTGAAAAGAATTTAGCACCTTGCAACTGGTTAAACAGGTCATCAATACGAGGTAACGAGTACCAATTTTTGACAGTGACATGGTTTAACTCCCGATAATCAATACAAAGTCGCATACTCCCATCTTTCTTCTTCACGAATAGAACAGGAGCACCCCAAGGAGACGTACTAGGACGAATGAAACCTATGTCTATCAATTCCTGCAGTTGGGTTTTTAACTCCTGAAGTTCAACAGGAGTATTCGATATGGGGCTTTGGAAATGGGTTTTGTGCCGGGTTCAAGATCTGTACAAAATTCAATTTCAAGCTCTGGGGGTAGGCCAGAAAGTTCTTCAGGGAATACGTCAGGAAATTTATTAACAATAAAAATATCATTCAAATCTGACGTATTTTTGTTTAAATGTGTGACATGGGCTAAGAAAGTTTGACATCTGTTTTTCAATAAATGAATAGCTTTATGGCTTGATATGACAGTGATTGATTTTAGTGGTTTGGTGGCTTGAATTCGCATAATAGGTTGGTTAGGAATATAAAAACTAATAACCTTACAAAAACAATCAATTTTTGCATGATGAGTAGTTAACCAATCAATCCCTATAATCACGTCAAACGCAAGTATTTTTAAAGAAATAAGATCGACAGGTAATCTAAGGGTACCGATTTAAACCAAACAAGACTTATAAACAGTGGATGTAATGAAGGTTTCTCCCAACGATGTTTCAACACATAAGTCAAAGTCTAATTTCTTCGGAGTCAAATTTAAATGTTGATTGCAAGTAGGAGAAATAAAAGAACGGGTAGAACCGGTATCAAATAAGGTATATACTTCGCTAGAGTTTATGATAAGCTTACCCGTGATGACCTCGTTCGGGTTCCTTGCTTTCTGGGAGGTCACAACAAACGCTCTCACTTGAACTACTGGTTTTAACTTGTCTGGGACGGTATTTGGTGTCACCATCCCAACTATAATTGGTTTCCCTGCACAACAAAATCTAGCTAGGTGACCTTCTCTTCCATAATTGTAACACGTTTTGGACTGCTGAACACAGTTTGGACTGATGTGTCCCTACCCTCCGCATTTGAAGTATATGATAGTTGGTCGTTCTCCTTCCTTAACAACAGATGCTGGTGTTGAAGTCTTTCCATCATTGTTGAATCTCCTTTTCTTGAAATGTCCACTTTTATTATCTTGGCCATGATTACCACCGAAGTGGTTACCATTTCTGGCACGTTGATTCCCTCCACATTTGTTATCACCGCTTCGATGATTGCTACCACTAGTATTATTGTTTTGTCGACTGCTCTCTTTAGGTTGAGTTGACTCATTATCGCGCTCCAATAACTAAGCCCTATTTACAACATCTGAATACAGACAAAGTTTGTAAGAAATTAGGTATTGACGTATCTCGGGTTTCAAACCTCTTAGAAACATCCGAGTCATTCTCTCCTCATTATCAACTAAGTGAGATGCAAACCAGAACAACTCGTCAAACTTAGCTTCGTACTGCGACACGATCATATTATTTTACTCCAGCTTGATGAACTCTACCTCCTTCATGTGACGAATACTTTCGGGAAAGTACTTGTCGTTGAACAGTTCTTGGAACTTCTCCCAAGACATCTTTAGTGCGGCAGGCTGAGTACGCTTATAGATTCCCACAAATAATCCGCCTCTCCTCGTAACATGAAAGTGGAAAAGGGAACCTTATACTCCTTGGAGCATCCCAAGACATCAAATATCTTGGTGATCTGCTTTATCCACGTCCCCGCCTTAAGTGGTTTTGACTCTCCTAAAAACTTTGGTAGTCCCAGCTCCTTGAACTACTTAGCTGTGACCGTCCGAGAGTTGCTAGTGTTTCCACCTGCATTTTGGACAGGAGTCTCTCTCGCCTGATGTTGCATGAATTGCAGAAAGCCCCTAAACATTTTGTCATTTAACATTTGGTCGGTGTTGTTGTTTTTATGAGGATTGTTGCCTTCCTGATGCACGTTTTCCTGGTTATTTGTGATGACCCCAAAACAGGTATACATCACCCATCTTGAGTCGCCAAATACATGGTACAAAAATATAAATACAACTTAATAATACAACTGTCGTGTAAAATACGACAAAACATAAACTGAGAGTTTTAATAAGAATATTGTCATCTAGACAATATCTACACTCAATGGAGTCCTCATTACATTTATTGTCACACTATTTAACAGAATAGTGAGGACTACTAATGCTATCATCTGGACCGTCACTCCGTTCCCCGACTTGTCCCAGCTATATTCTCATTTTCTGAAGAGAATAGTGAAGGAAAGGGTGAGCTCAACTAGCCCAGTAAGAAATATTATGACTAAGATAATGCAGAATAAATTATTCTTAGCCTTCAACAGTATAACACTTGATAGAATACAATAGACAACAAGTTTTAGATCAACAACTGTAGCGGAAATAAACAATCAATTAGAAGAATCAAGTAGAGCATAAAATCTACTATCTTCTATGATTTAAAAAGATTTTCATCAACTTTATCGCTGAGACTCAACTTAATAAATAAACCACATCATCGAATCATCCCTGCACTATGGCCAAGGATATTCATTAAATCATCAATGGTCATGACTATACCGAATAATCCCTGGTCATAATCATACCAAAAGCGTCCCATCAATGCACTACAGTGCCACCGAGGACTTTTACCACATCATTCGTCACATTACGGCCAAGTGATTATATCGAATAATCCCTCAGTCATAATCATACCAAGTCCATCTACGCATCGTAAGCCAAAGATGACTTTCAACATAATCTAAACATGAGGATGATGATAATTACATAATAATTCAATAAAACAAGTTCAAGAATTAATTTTAAAGATTTATCGGTTAATTTATCCTAAACTCAATAACGCTCAAATTGTCAACACGATACTTTTTGTGGAGTAAAATTCAAGAATAATATTCATGCACCAAAAATAATTTGGATGAAAAAGAATCAATTTTTCATCGTGAATAAGACTTCCGTGAATAGTACTTGAAATAGTACCTGTGAATAAGTACCCACATGAAAAGTACTCCAAATACCCGAGTGAATAATATTCGGGTAAATAGTAATTTGGATGAATAGTAACTTGTGAATAGTATTTCGTCATGAAAAGTACCCCGAATACCCGAGTGAATAATATTATAGTGAATAGTAACCGGGTGAATAGTAACTCGTAACAGACACTACACCAAAAATGACCTCTAGTGAAGGACAAATCATTCACTAGAGGCCATATATCTCTCACAAGTGATTTATTGCGAAGAAATATTTCCTTCACACGAGTGCTCGCATTAGACCTCTCCATGATTGGTAAGTCCTTCGCTTCGCTAAGTAGTAACTAAATGTTTTTTGTGAAGGATATATTGTGAATAACTTATTCCTTCACTAATTGAATTTAGTAATGGAATATTGTTATTTAGTGAAAGATTAGTTTCCTTCACAAATAATATTTTAAGAAGAACTATTTGAAATTAGTGAATAACTTGATTCCCTCACAAATAATATATTGTGAAGAACAAATTTATTTAACTAGAGAATATTTTCCTTCACTAATTATAAATTGAGAATCTTTTTTCAAATTAGTGAAAGAAAAATTCCTTCACAAATTATAAATTTGTAAATAAAAATTAATTGCTAAATAATCAAAATTCATTGAAAATTATAATTAATTTTCAAATCAATGATTTCATATTTATTATTATTACTATTATTTTTAGTAATTGCTATAATAAATATTAAATTTAATATTTCAAGTTAATATAAATATCATACCTATTTCAAACTAATTGATAAATTAATGCATAAAGAGCCAATAATTAAAACTAATACTCCATATATAAATAGATAATGCTCAAGTCACGATAAGTACAAAATTTGTTATTATGTCTTGATCTCCTAAAGATCATAGTACTTATAATACTTAATAACTAACACAAGAAAACTAAAAGAATAACAACGAACTAGATAGAATGAAATGTACATCATGTTAGGTCCACCTCGTCATCATTTTCTTCAAGGAAATCAAGGTTGGACATGTAAATTTCCTGCTGCAAAAGAAACACCAAAATTCAATTTCAATAAGATGAGGAATAAGAAAAAATGAGCATGGTGAACTTATGCTCTAGTGTGTTGAATGTGTACTGATCAATGTGTACGTTACCTGCTTCAGGAAAAGAGCTGCAGTAATAGAACCACCCTGATGACCACCGGTGTTGACCATATCAACTAACTCCATATTCATGGAGTCCCAATAACTTTCTTCCAAAGGCAACCTCCAAAGTTTTTCTCCAGCAACTTAAAAGGAAATACAAACAAGTTATGTTACACAAACTCTTCCCTTTGTCCTAAAGTACCCGTGTCCGACACTCGACAATTAGACAAGGACATAGGCACAGGACACTTTACTTAAGTGTAAAAAATTGATAAAACTGAGGAATACCTGTGTCGAACTCTTCAAATACCGTATCCAACCGAACACTCTATCCAAGTCTGTGTAACATAGCAAACAAGGGTTGGTATGATAAAATATTTTTCTTATAACGGTCAATAAAATATGATACTAAACTTCAACTCAAGTTGACTGGATATTATCAAATTTGAAGGAACCCATTCATTTAAATTGATATATATATATATATAAGAGGTCAATATCATGAATTCTGCCTAAAAAAGAAGCATCATAGCTTGTTATTAGATAAATTATTTCATGTATAGTGTGAAGCCATCAATATCAATGCATAGTCCCAGAAATAGTACTTTTTACTAACTAAAGGAATTATTGCAACATTCCTTGTTTTGTATTTTCTTTTATTTCCCCATAGCGCAATAAATTTAGGGGCTCCAAGCTCCATATAGGTTCTGCAATTCTGCATATGGTGGGGACAAACTTGAAGCCTTTTCATTCCCGAAAGATATTTTAGTTAGGGAACCCCAAAAATCAAATATATACAAAAAAAAAAAAATCATATGGAACATCAGGTTTACAAATTTAGAAGAATAACTTATGTTACCTCACGTGTGGCCTGTTGTATGTTCCCATGCAAAGCACGTGCTCCAGATAATATCCCAGCTAGTTGAGAAGCATCATCTTTTGTCTCCGTGAAAATGAATGTACGACCCCCACTGAAACAACACAGCCTAATGGATAAGAAATTGTGAGAATTATTAACTTTGTACAAAATGTCAAAAGATCATAATTCACAAGTTTCAAGGTCTAAAAAGATTAACCTGCTATAACAGCGAATAATATCAGGAATAAGCTGTGCTCTGGCAGAAAATTAATTGGGCACCACAGCAATAGCCTTAATACCAAAAAGAACTGCAAACTAGTGCATAAGTAACATTGTTCTCTAGCCATAGCATCAGTCATAGCAGTAACTATATTGGTAACACAGATTCAAGTGGAAGCAGAATGGAATTTGCCTACCCGTAATAAAAGAGATTGCACATTTAGAAGTGAACCAATTAAAAAACTCTAATGGAAAAGTAAACTTGTTGCAACATATGCATAAATTGATATTTCCAGACAAAAAAAAATAATCATAATTAAGAGAGAAGTAAACCTTAGAAAGATCACCCATCAAAGAAAAGTGTACTGTTGCAGCCTCTTTCCCCAAGATGTGAACGTCATGTCACCTATTGTAAAATTTTCAGTTCAAAAGAAGATTTGAATGTGATAGTGTCTGCCAGCCACTACCTACTGTTGATCATGTCCATTAAATAGCATACATGTCACTTTTACTAGTTGAAAGAACAGTGTCTGTAGCTATAATTCTGCCAGAAGAACCTCCCCTCCTTGTATGAAGATGTGTAACCATGCCCTCCAAGAATCTTCCATTCATCTCCAAGTCAGGTTTTCCAACCAAATTGTTTTCAAATTGATTTTCATTATGCGAAGAAGAACCCTGTGAGATTTGTTGTTCATGGGATGAACTCGCTATGCTCATGTCATCATCGGATTTCTCATATTTAGCTCTGGAAAATAAAACAGGACAACTCAACCAATATTTTTTTTCACAACAAGGTCAGAAGAAAAATATCAAATGGACAACTTCATTAACTGATAGCATAATAAGAACCATCATATTCATGCCCATTGAAAAACAAGTCCACCTAAGGAAAATCCTGGAAGCAGTGCTCAAGAAGTAAATTAGTACAGAAAAAAATGGTTTGCTTGGGAAAAAACTTGTAAGACGATTCTATCAAGTCATTGAGTAACTTGTCATCTGTAGGGAAAGTATAACATCACAAAACAGAGTTCTGTAATGATCCATAATTGAATAAGATATCTTAGATCATGATATCAAGCATATAAGTAACATAAAACTGCTTTTGTTCTTAATTCTCGAAGATATGATATTGCAGCTCTGCATGAATTATAGCATATATTAAAAGTTGTAATCTTCCTGGCAATATTTAGTATTATTTGGCAACATCATTTCCAGTTCTTCATTGAACATATGGACCAAGTTAAGAATTCTTTTTGTTGCTCTATAACATCACAAGTCTGCAGATTCATCATACACATCAAGTGATTGTCGATTCTATACTCTTCATTTTTAATATTCATCTTTTTAAAATAGTATTTCCTGGAGGTAGCTTGATGTATTTCATTCTCACAGCTAGCAGAATAGTTACAAATAAAGTAAAAAGCCCTCTACAAAGAAAAACAAGAACACTAACTCTGTAATTAATAGTGCAACACATCTTCTAATTAATAACACTAGCTTAACATAAACTATATAACATAAACTATCCCAATGTGAAAAAAGGAAGTCAAAATCATAAACAAAACAAACTTAACTGCCACTGAAACTTTAGTTCCAATTAACCATCATCATAATAAGGGCAGCAACCTGAAATGACAAGACTAGCATAAACCACCCCGAAAATAAAAAAGAGACATGGGATGGAGAATCACCTATTGCTAAATGTAAGAATACTGGAGACACCACTTCAAACCCGCTAGGACTGATACACCTTAGTCCATGTTGCATAACTCACGGCATATTTCCTCGCCCCCTGATACCAGCATATCTTTCTTTGCTTCCCTCTTTCAATGGAAGAATGACCTTTTTGGATGTTCTATAACATAAGAGGAAAGCAAAAGCATAACATAAGAAGTAACACGTATAAGTTTTCCTATACATCCATTTTGTTACCTATATAAAAGGAAAGATAGACACACAATTAGTCTTATTTAGAGAACTTATGTATCCAGTCAACAAATAGTTGTGTTTTGTTTCTCACAGGTCCCAAGCAACAAAACATATAAAAGTTACATTTTTCATAAAGTTAAATATTTTTACAATACAACTGAAACAAACAAAGCGAATAACTCAATCAATTTGTTTACAAAAGACAAAGTGGAAACAATAACAATTAAGTGTGCATATAAATACATAAAAGAAAAATTTACTACACCTTACTAATTGGATAAGAAACAGGGAAGAACAACCATAGAAGGAACTGGACAAAAGGTGCCATTGTTGCTCCAACAGTCAATCCATAGCGGGTACAGATTGCTTGAGGCAGTATCTGTAATTAGAAATCCCTAGAATTAGGCCCATTGCCATCCCATCATAAACTTTAGTTCATCTAGATTATAAAAGAAATAAATCGACAAGAAATAGTATGTATAAAAACTACCAAGTTCAGCAATAGATTGTCCACCATAGAGGTAGCTATGGTTCTTAACAGAACCTAGTTCATCACACAGCAACTGTTTAATCAATGATGGGTAACAACTAACTAAAAGTTATAAAGTTAGGCAAAAAACTTACTGAGGCTAAAGAATCTTCTTCTCACATCTTTTTGGACACTTGTAGGAAGCATGTAATATATATACTATAGAATGAAGAGGAACCAAGAAAAAATACAAAACATAATGAACAGCTTTAAATGCCTACCCCTGATGTATATGGCTTGGTTTCTGGAGGGGCCCATTCATCTGGAACTTTCATGAACTTCTCTATTTCATCAAACATGTTCACAACAAATACATGTGCCCTGTCTAACTTGTATCCATTTGTCTTCTCCTTTGCGAGCTCTGCTTCCTATAACAGCAACCAACTAAATCAAATAGAAACAAAAGCACTACTCAAGAAACAATGTGATAACCAAAAGATACCCAGAATTTACTAACAACATAAATGAAAAGAGAAATCTGGAACAACTATCTGGTCAAAAAAATGTATTACAGACATCTAGTCATCAGTGCCTAGCAGATCACGTGCCTCCAGTTTCAGCACTGAGATAAATTTACAACTCAACTGTATCACGATAGTTCAATTCCAATACATGGACAATAGGAATCGAAATAATATTGCTATAAGTTCATACATGCCACCATATCTAATAGAAGCTAACAAGTTTACCATGTGAACCCAGTTGTAGAAGGTAATTGTTCAATTAAGTTTCACTAGCATCTAACCCTTATATGCAGAAAGTATAAAATAAATTTTGCTGCAAATTTTACATTAAGTACACTCTTAAAATGCCATCCAGACCATCTCAGTTAAGACATTGTTCAGAACTTATACTCCTTCCTCTAATTTACACTGATTATGGGGAGCTAAAACTCAATCACAAATTTATATACTTTTGCCCAAACATTTTTTTGTCATATCATTAATAGATGCAGCAAGTTTTGCGGCAGAAGTAGTATTACTTGCATAAAAATAAACATTGAAAGTCAAAAAGTGATAGGACTACAGGAAAGGATATTGAATACAGATGTATGCACTTACAATCACTCATATCAGACAATAAATCTGAATCAAAGGCCAAAACCTGTTTCAAAATGTTAATTACAGCCCCGTTTTCTTGAGATATTTTCAAATCCTTCACTAATTCGAGCATTGATCTTCGGCTGAAAAGCCTTTCGATTGCAACTGGTGAATCGATTATGACGACGCTAGGGTTTTGGGAGGAGAATTCATTCAACTGCTGTTTCCATTTTTCGCCGTACAATTTGTGAATGATGGCATCGAACGGAGAATTCATTCAACTGTTGTTTCCATTAACTTTAACTTTATATAATTATGATTATAAAAATAAACTTTTATGTAGAAATTTTAAAGTTTAACGAAGTGTAAAGTTATTTATTTTATAGTTTATTAAAATAAATAGTTGATATTGTAAGTTACTTAAAAAGTGTTATTAAAAATAAATTTACTATTGTAAAAAATTTAAGGTATTTATATTCACCACAATTAATTCAAAAAAAAATATATTTAGAATAAGATAGCGACTAATTTTATCCCTCGCAAAAAAATTCTAAATAATGATATATAGTGAATAATAATTCATTCACTAAATAGATTTTTTCCTCGCAAATTTTCATCATAAAGTGGCTCCAAAAATCTTTCTATCGCCCCAATTTTGCGAGGAAAAAAATATAAATTGTGAAGGATGTTTAACTTTCGCTTAATAACTATATTGTCACTATACTTTTTTCTTTCACTGTTCCTTCGCTAAACAACTCCTCATGCGAAGGAATAAATTCCTTCACAAAATTTCCTTCGCTATAGACCATTTTTGGTGTAGTGAAAAAATACCAAATAAAATGATATTTCATTACGAGTACAAAAGAAATGATATCTCATAAGAGTATAATAGAATATACGAAACTGCAAATGGATTTTCATCAACCATGCGGTAATCCACGTAAACAGATCATTTCCACAATTTAATAAAGAATGAATACGAAAGGTCATTCACCATGCATGTGGTAATCCACATAGATAGGTTATTCCAACAGAATAATAAAGAATGGAATAACAGAAGGATTCACCATGCGTGCAATAGACTGCACATATAGGTTATTCTCAACATAATAATAAATAATGGAACCAGGTCATGCGTAAACGCACAGAAAGGATATTCCGACAGAATAATATATAATGGAACCAGGTCCGGCGTAAACGCACAGACAAGATATTCTGACAAAATAATAAATAATAGAACCAGGTCCGGCGTAAACGCACAGATAGGATATTTCGACAGAATAATAAAGAACGGAATAATAGAAGAATTTCACCATGTATGTGGTACTTTGCATATATAGGTTATTCTAACATAATAATAAAGAATGGAATAACGGAAGAATTTCACCATGTATGCGGTACTTCATATATATAGGTTATTCCAATAGAATAATAAGGATTGGAATAACAATAGCTCTCTTCATGAATACGAAAGAAATAATACCCCTTACGAGTACAACAAATAATATCCCTTACCTTAGAATAAAGCTGGATACTAAAATAGAAATGTAGCAGACTTCTCTTCTTCTTTCTTTCTATAATTTCTCTATATAATAATTGCTATATATCTTTTGTGAATTGGTGAGAAATAAAGGAAGAATGAGCTACTATTTATAGAAAAATATAGTTTCGATAATTGCACGTTTTGGGGCTCGAAATATTACAGTCTAATACGTTCCTCTTTTCCTTCATTTTTAATTTAGTACTGCAAGTATTATCAAACTTGCACCACCTCCCCTAATAGTAAATAATGTGATTCAATAGTAAATCATGTGAACAAATAGTTCTAAACATGTGAATATACGAATTACAGTATAGTACCACCATCTATACCTCCATTTTTAACTTAGTCATGTAAGTATTATCAATCTTGCACCAACTCCCCTAATAGTACAAGAATGTAATTCAATAGTACACATATGTGAACAAATAGTTATATAAGCATGTGAATTAGTAGCAATTAATTGCTTATTTATTCGATTAATTACCCGATTTATCAATATAACCCCAGACATCAATTATCATCAGAATAGATGTCGATTTCCACTAACACTAATAATTCCAACACAATGGAACTATCAAATTCATCTTTAATCAACACGAACTTATTCATCATTAATATTATAACTCACAATATTTATCAACCAAGTCGTTCCCAGGAAAGAGGGGGCTTTCCGATAAGGATTTCTCCTTATTGGCGCGCAATTAGATGACCAAACCTCTCCTTGACAGAACTTTTAGACATTATAAATATTGTAATTTAATAATATGAATAAATTTGTCGTCTCATTTATTGATTTAATAATATATCATATTATACAGATGATACTGTGACAATAATCGAATCAATAATATGAGAGATATGATGCGCAGAATTATTCGTAGTAATAATTGAGTATTACTTGAGTGACTTCTTACGTAAGCATCAATAATCAATATAGCTACTACGCAACTACGCCAGACATCGTATTTTTACTACTACGGGTAGTTCAACAGCTTTTAATTGGTAACACTTTCGCCGTTATTTTATAAAATGATAATTACATGCTTTTCTTACTACGACAATGGTTGTGTCATCGTACGGATATTCCACGGCAAAAAGAATATTCCCCGACCAAACGCGTATTATATAATAACTTGCATACTTTGCAAAATTTATAAATACTACCCACAACTATATCATTATATCAAATTCACACCATAATATTCAAAAAAATAATACTTCGAGATACTTAAATCTTTATTCATAAAATCTGTGGTCTCACAATCTCCCCTCCTTATGGATTTTCGCCCTCAAAATTTACGTACGTACCTGATGCCGAAGAGATGAGGATACCTTGACTTCATTTCAGATTCTAACTCTTGAGGTATAACCTTTGAGTGTTGAATACGATCCTTCTTATCCAAGATTTTAACACGTATCTCTTTATAAGTTAAAACTTATGTTATATCGTCTAGTTCTAATTCAATAATGTGGTTCGGGTCATCCACATAATTACGTAACATCGATACGTGAAAAACGTTATGAACACGCAACCTGTTTGGCGGTAAAACGAGTCTATAGGCCACAGTTCCTACTCGATCAAGGATTTCAAATGGGTCAATAAAATCGAGGGTTGAGATTTCCTCTCTTCATCGACTCTTGCTTCTAGAATAACGCCCTCTTGAACCTTCTTCTTCACATTCATCAGCTCTGAGTATGTAGCTTGTACGGCTTTAACTTTATCGATTAAAGTCGATTCTACTCGTATATTTGATATCACCACATGGGTCTTTAGAGTCTTTAACTCTATCTTCATCATTTGTAAGTTATACGAAATGGGTCTTTGTGTTAACAACTTTGCACTCGTAAACGCATACGAGCTTCTACTCAACGCGTCAGCTAACACGTTTACTTTTCCACGATGGTATTGAATGGTATGATCGTAATCTTCAACAGCTTGAGCCAACGTCTTCGGCGCACGTTACGTTCATTTTGGGTGAAGAAAAATATTTGAGGATTTTAGAAATGGGTTTTGTATTAGGGTCAATAAAAAATTCGATTTCACGCTTTAAGTAGGCTAAGAAGTCTTCAAGAATACGCCAGGAAATTTATTAACAATAGAAATATCATTCTAAACTGTGAATCTCATCCAAGACTTGGATAGCACATGTAATAAAGGTTTCACCTAATGGAGCTTTAACCGATAAGTCAAAGTCTAATTTCTCCGAAGTCAAATTTAAACGTTGAGTGCAAGCAAGAGAGATAAAAGAATGGGTAGAACCGGTATCTAATAAGGTATAGACTTCGCAAGAATTTATAATTAACTAACATGTGCTAACTTTGTTCGGGTTACTCGCTTTTTGAGAAGTCACGAAAAAACGCTCTTCCTGAAACCACCGATTTTGTTTTGTCTGTATCCGCCTTTGGTGCCACCGTCCCAGCTGGACTTGACTTCACTATACAACAAAATCTAGCTAAATGACCTTCTCTTCTTGAAATTTCCACTTCTATTATCTTGGCCATGATTACCACCAAAGTGGTTACCATTCTTGGCATGATAATTTCCCCCACGATGGTCATCATTGTTCCGATGGCGTTGCCACCACCAGACGATTATTATCGTCGTTGTTGGTCGTTACCTTTTGGTTGTGCTAACTCATTATCGCGCTCCAATAATTGAGCCCTATTCACAACATCTGAATATAAACAAAGTTTATGAGAAATGAGGTATTGACGTATCTCGGGTTTCAAACCTCTTAGAAACAATCGCGTCATTCACTCTATTGCTTACCTCAACATTCTCGGATGTCATTTTCAAACACTGCCACAAAATAAGAATCAGTTAACATATCACATATTATCCCTATACTCTGACCGACCAATTAAATACCAAATAAACTTAGGTAGGTCATACTAGCGAAGGAATTCCCCGTCTCTCCCCTCCTAGTTCTTATCTCACATCTCAGCTAGGGATCATATCCCTAAGCTTTGATACCAACTGTGACGTCCCCAAAATAGGTATACATCACCCATCTTGAGTCGCCAAATATATGGTACAAAAATACAAATACAACTTAATAATATAATTGTCGTGTAAAATACAACAAAACATAAACTGAGATTTTTAATAAGAATATTGTCATCTAGACAATATCCACACTCAATGAAGTCCTCATTACATTTATTGTCACACTATTTAACAGAATAGTGAGGACTACTAATGCTATCATACGGACCGTCACTCCGTTCCCCGACTTGTCCCAGCTATATTCTCATTTCCTGAAGAGAACAGTGAAGGAAAGGGTGAGCTCAACTAGCCCAGTAAGAAATATTATGACTAAGATAATGCAGAATAAATTATTCTTAGCCTTCAACAGTATAACAATTAATAGAATACAATAGACAACAAGTTTTAGATCAACAACTGCAGCGAAAATAGGCAATCGATTAGAAGAATCAAGTAGAGCATAAAATCTACTATCTTCTATGATTTAAAAAGATTTTTATCAACTTTATCGCTGAGACTCAGCTTAATAAATAAACCACATCATCGAATCATCCTCAGATTCACTACCCGAGGATATTCATTAAATCATCAATGGTCATGACTATACCGAATAATCCCTGGTCATAATCATACCAAAAACTGTCCATCAATGCACTACAGGCCACTGAGGACTTTTACCACATCATTCGTCACATTACGGTCATAATTATACTGAATAATCCCTTGTCATAATCATACCAAGTCCATCTTTGCACGTAAGCCAAAGATGACTTTCAACATAATCTAAACATGAGGATGATGATAATTACATAATAATTCAATAAAACAAGTTCAAGAATTAATTTTAAAGATTTATCAGTTAATTTATCCTGAACTCAATAACGTCCAAATTGTCAACATGATACTTCTTTGTGGAGTAAAATTCAAGAATAATATTCATGCACCAAAAATAATTTGGACAGAAAAGAATCAATTTTTCATCGTGAATAGTACCCTGTGAATAGTACTTCGAGAATAGTATCTCGTGAATAGTACCCCGACATGAAAAGTACTCCAAATACCCGAGTGAATAATATTTGGGTGAATAGTAACCCGTGAATAGTATTCAAGCATAAAAAGTGCCCCGAATACCGAGTGAATAATACTAGAGTGAATAGTAATCGGGTGAATAGTAACTTGTGAATAGTAACTCGTAACAGAAAATACCAAATAAAATGATATTTCATGACGAGTACAAAAGAAATGATATCTCATAAGAGTATAATAGAATATACGAAACTGCAAATGGATTTTCATCCGCCATGCGGTAATCCACGTAAACAGATCATTTCCACCATTTAATAAAGAATGAATACGAAAGGTCATTCACCATGCATGTGGTAATCCACATGATGTGTTATTCCAATAGAATAATAAAGAATGGAATAATGAAGGATTCACCATGCGTGCGATAGATCGTAGATAGGTTATTCCCAATGTAATAATAAATAATGGAACCAGGTCATGCTTAAACGCATACACGATATTTTTTGATAATAATAAATAATGGAACCAGTCCCACATAAACACACATACGAGGATATTCCACGTAATAATAAATAATGGAACTAGGTCCCACAGAACGCATAGATACGATATATTCGATGAATAATAAAGAACGGAATAATAGAAGAATTTCACCATATATGTGGTACTTTGCATATACAGGTTATTCCAACATAATAATAAAAAATGGAATAACGGAAGAATTTTACCATGTATGCGGTACTTCACATATATAGGTTATTCCAACAAAATAATAAGGAATGGAATAACAATACCTCTCTTCATGAATACGACTAAAATAATACCCCTTATGAGTACAACAAGTAATATCCATTACCTTAGAATAAAGCTGGATACTGGAATAGAAATGTAGCAGACTTCTCTTCTTCTTTCTATCTATAATTTCTCTCTATAATAATTGCTATATAGCTTTTGTGAATTGGTGAGAAATGAAGGAAGAATGAGCTTCTATTTATAGAAAAATATAGTTTTGATAATTGCACGTTTTGGGGCTCAAAATATTACAGTCTAATACCTTCCTCTTTTCCTTCATTTTTAATTTAGTCCTGCAAGTATTATCAAACTTGCACCACCTTCTCTAATAGTAAATAATGTGATTCAATAGTAAATCATGTGAACAAATAGTTCTAAACATGTGAATATATGAATTACAGTATAGTACCACCATCTATACCTCCATTTTTAACTTAGTCATGCAAGTATTATCAATCTTGCACCAACTCCCCTAATAGTACAAGAATGTGATTCAATAGTACACACATGTGAACAAATAGTTATATAAACATGTGAATTAGTAGCAATTAATTGCTAATTTATCCGATTAATTACCCGATTTATCAATATAACCCCCAGACATCAATTATCATCGGAATAGATGTTGATTTCCACTAACACTAATAATCCCAACACAATGGAACTATCAAATTCATCTTTAATCAACACGAACTTATTCATCATTAATATTATAACTCATAATATTTATCAACCAGGTCGTTCCCAGGAAAGAGGAGGCTTTTCGATAAGGATTTCTCCTTATTGGCACGCAATTAGATGACCAAACCTCTCCTTGACAGAACTTCTAGACATTGTAAATATTGCAATTTAATAATATGAATAAATTTGTCGTCTCAATTATTGATTTAATAATATATCATATTATATAGATGATACTGTGACAATAATCGAATAAATAATATGAGAGATATGATGCCGCAATTACTGTAGCAATAATTGAGTATAACTGAGTGACTTCTTACGTAAGCATCAATAATCAATACCGTGTGCTACTATGTAACTTCACGCCAGACATCGTACTTTTTTTACTACCGGGTAGTTCAACAGCTTTTAACTTGAAACAACATCATTATTATTTTTATAAAATGATAATTCTGTCGTTTTCTTACTACGACAATGATTATGCCATCGTACGGATAATCCACGACAAAAAGAATATTCCCCGACCAAACGCGTATTATATAACAACTTGCATACTTTGCAAAATATATAAATACTACCCACAACTATATCATTATATCAAATCCACACCATAATATTCAAAAAAAAAAATACTTCGAGATACTTAAATCTTTATTCGTAAAATCTATGGTCTCACATTATTGATCATTGGTGATTCAACGGTCTCATGTGCTCCATTGATATTCTCAACATTCTCGAATTTTATTTTCAAATACTGCCACAAAACAAGGGTTAATTGACATGCAACATATTATCCCTATATTCTGACCTACCAATTAAATAACAAATAAACTTAGGTAGGTCATACTAGCGAAGGAATTACTCGTCTCTCCCTTCCTAGTTCTAGTCTCATATCTAAGCTAGGGATCATATCCCTAAGCATTGATACCAACTGTGACGCCCCCAAAATAGGTATACATCACCTATCTTAATTATACAACTGTCGTGTAAAGTACGACAAAACATAAGCTGTGAGTTTTAATACAAATATTGTCTTCTAGACAATATCCAAACTC
Source organism: Panax quinquefolius (assembly GCA_020205615.1). Lineage (NCBI taxonomy): Eukaryota > Viridiplantae > Streptophyta > Magnoliopsida > Apiales > Araliaceae > Panax > Panax quinquefolius. Next base: position 58,765,254 of record CM035173.1, read on the forward strand.
AAATTCAATATTATTAAAATTATTAAAACATTATTTCACAAAATAATGAGGACTACTAATGCACCATCTCGGACCATCACTCCGTTCCCTGACTAGTCCCAACTACGTTCTCATTTCCTGAAGAGAACAATGAAAGCAAAGGGTGGGCTCAACTAGCCCAGTAAGAAATATTATGACTAAGATAATGCAGAATAAATTATCGTTAGCCTTCAATAGTGTTAAACTGACAAAATACAATAGACATCATGTTTAACTGCAGCAGAACCATTAATCCATTAGAAGAGTCAAGTAGACCATGATATCTATTATCTTCTATTATTTAAAAGAATTTATCATCAATTTTATCGCTGAGACTCAGCTTAATAAATAATCCACACCATCGAATCATCATTGCACTACAGCCAAGGATATTCATTAGTATTACGACCACAAATTATCCATGCACTACGGGCCAAGGATATTCGTGTTTTCATCAATGGTTATGATCATGCCAACAACTGTCCATCAATGCACTACGGGCCAATGAGGACTTTTACCACATCATTTGTAACATTACTGTCATGATTATACCGAATAATCCCTGGTCATAATCATACCAAGTCCATCTCTGCACTACGCGCCAAAGATAACTTTCATAATAATATAAGCATGAGAATGATGACAATGATATACGAATTCAATTAAAAGAAAGCAAAGGATAATTTTTTTAATATTTATAATTTAATTTATCCAGAATTCAATAATGTCCAAATTGTTAACATGATACTGCTTTATGGAGTAAAATTCAAGAATAATATTGTATCAAAAATGATTTGAACCGAAAAGAAATTAATTTTTTTTTATCATAAATAGTACCCTAGGTGAATAGTAACTGAGTGAATAGTACCCCGTGAATAGTACTTCGAGAATAGTACCCTGTGAATAGTACTTTGGCATGAAAAAGTTAAAACTTATCAAGAATGCTCAGAATAATATTTCCATGAAAAGATACTGGATGAAGCACAAATATCAAGGATATTCTACTAATTTCATGGAGTATAGAAGCCAAAACTTATTTATATTATTAAATTTCAATATTTACAATGTTTAGAAGTTCTGTTAAGGAGAGGTTTGGTCACCTAATTGCGCGCCAATAAGGAGAAATCCTTATCGGAAAGCCCCTCTTTCTGAGGAACGACACGGTTGTTAAATATTGTGAGTTATAATATTAATGATGAATAAGTTTGTGTTGATTAAAGATGAATTTGATAGTTCCATTGTGTTGGGATTATTGGTGTTAGTTGAAATTGACATCTATTTCGATGATAATTGATGTCTGGGGGGTATATTGATAAAACAGGTAATTTATCGGATAAATGAGCAATTAATTGCTACTAATTCACATGTTCATATAACTATTTGTTCACATATGTGTACTATTGAGTCACATTCACTTACTATTAGGGGAGTTGGTGCAAGATTGATAATACTTGCATGACTAAGTTAAAAATGGAGGTATAGATGGAGGTACTATACTGTAATTCATATTTTCACATGATTATAACTATTGGTTCACATGATTGAACTATTGAATCACATTATTTACTATTAGGGGAGGCGGTGCAAGTTTGATAATACTTGCAGGACTAAATAAAAAATGAAGGAAAAGAGGAAGGTATTAGATTGTAATATTTTGAGCCCCAAAACGTGCAATTATCAAAATTATATTTTTCTATAAATAGAAGCTCATTCTTCCTTCATTTCTCACCAATTCACAAAAGCTATATAGCAATTATTATAGAGAGAAAGAAGAAGAGAAGTCTACTACATTTCTATTCTAGTATCCATCTTTATTCTAAGGTAAGGGGTATTATTTCTTTCGTATTCATAAAGAGAGCTATTGTTATTCCATTCCTTATTATTATGTTGGAATAACCTGTCTATGCGAAGTACCGCATACATGGTAAAATTCTTTTATTATTCCATTCTTTATTATTCTCATTGGAGTAACTCCGTCTGCATTTGGCCTATCGCATGCCAGTGAATTCATTTGTTATTCTATTCTTTATTATTCTCGCTTGGAATAACTTTTTTTTGTCTTCTATCGCATGCCCGTGAATTCTCGTTGTTATTCCATTCTTTATTATTCTGTTGGAATATTCTCATGCATGCGGATTACGCATGACACGTTCCATTCTTTATTATTACATTGGAATATCCCATCTGCATTTGATTACGCATGACCGGTTCATTCTTTATTATTCATTTGGAATATCCTGCCTATGCGGATTCACGCATGACTGGTTCCATTCTTTATTATTCGCTTGGAATAACTCATGTCATGCGCCTATCGCATGCCTCGGTGAATTCTTCAGTTATTCCATTCTTTATTATCCTATTAGAATAACATGTCTATGTGGATTACCGCATGCATGGTGAATGATCCTTCATATTCATTCTTTATTAAATTGTGGAAATGATCTGTCTACGTGGATTACTGCATGGCGGTGAAAATCCATTTACGCTTTTTAGATATTCTATTATACTCATATGAGATATCATTTCTTTTGTCTTCGGTCATGGAATATCATTTTCTTTGGTATTTTTCTTTTACGAGTTACTATTCATGGGTTACTATTCACCTAGTTACTATTCACTCTAGTATTATTCACTCGGGTATTCGGGGCACTTTTCGTGCCGGAGTACTATTCACGAGTTACTATTCACCCGATTACTATTCACTCTAGTATCATTCACTCGGGTATTCGGGACACTTTTCATGTCGTAGTACTATTCACTTGGGTACTATTCAATTCAAAAATATATTTCTTTTCTCATCCAAATTATTTTTGGTACATGAATATTATTCTTGAATTTTACTCTACAAAGCAAGATCATGTCGACAATTTGACGTTATCGATTTCCGGATAAATTAAATTATAAATCTTTAAAATTTATCCTTGAACTTGTTTTATTGAATTATTATGTCATCATATCATCCTCACGCTTATATTGCGATGAAAGTCATCTTTGCTTACGTGCATAGATGGACTTGGTATGATTATGACCAGTGAATTATTCAAGATAATCATGACCGTAATGTGACGAATGATGTGATGAAAGTCCTCAAAGGCACAGTAGTGCATCGATGGATAATTTTGGTATGATTATGACCGTGGATTATTCTAAGATAGTCACGACCATCGATGATTTAATGAATATCCTTTGCCATAGTGCGGGGAAGATTCTATGATATGGTTTATTTATTAAGTCTCTCGTGATAAAATTGATGAAAACATTTTAAATCATAGAAGATAGTAGATATCATGCTCTACTTGACTCTTCTAATGGATTGCTTATTCCGTTGCAGTTAAACTTGATGTCTATCGTATTTTATCAGTTTAATGTTGTTGAAGACTAATGATAATTTATTCTGCATTATCTTAGTCATAATATTTCTTACTAGGCTAGTTGAGCTCACCCTTTCTTTCACTTTTCTCTTCAGGAAATGAGAATATAGCTGGGACGAGTCGGGGAATGGATTGATGGTCCAGGATAAATGGCTTTAGTAGTCCTCACTATTCTACGGAATAACATGATAATAATTGTAATGAGGACACCATTGAGTGTGGATATTGTCTAGATGACAATATTCTTGTTTAAACTCTCAGCTATGTTTTGTCGTATTTTGACACGACTATTGTATAATTAAGTTGTATTTGAATTTATGTACCATGTATCTGGTGACACAAGATGAGTGATGTATACCTGCTTTGGGGGCGTCACAACAGTTGATCAATAATAACATAATATGGAACAATGAATAAGTGTAAGCGAACTATCTATATTCTGAACTCATGCTTGAAAACAACTACAAAGCATAAATATTGAATGACAGTAAACCTTGTTTGAATAATATTAAACTAGGTCAATGAATTATGGAATATACATTAAGTACTAGCAAGCTGAAAATAAAGCTTGCTCATTATGAGAATAGCTTGTGTCAAATAATTGAATGGACATAATTCAACATTAGAAATTAGAATTCAAGAAAATTGCATTCTTTGTACTTGAAGGACAATAAAGAAACTTGTTTAACAATAAACAAGTTAGAATACATAAATAAATATTGGAATTCAAACTTGTTCGAGTAAAATAAGGTCATAGCTAGCTTGTTCAAATCATGATTAAGACTACAAGAGTTCGCTTAATAAAACTTTAAAGTAAGAACTTGCTCAACATAAATGTAGAGTTAAAAGGCTTGCTTAATGTAAAAAGAGAAGTTTAGAAAACTTGCTCAATCAAAAGAATGAAGTTACACAATGTAATAATAGAACTAACTCAATGAAAGTGTAGAGTTAGAAAACTTGCCCAATGTAAAAAGAAAAGTTTAGAAACTTGCCTCGAGCGTAAGCTATAATATTAAACTCATATTCACCTATACACAATATTAAAACCACAACATCTATTAGACATACTAATATTTACTTTTCAATATAAAACGCATTACTAGCTAAACTTGTTATTTTATCACCATTCTTATGCTACCATATATATTTCGTAATTCCCAGTGTTAACATCACAACACTTATCTAACATTCATCATTGTATAAACTAAGTTATCACATAATGCGCTCAGTAACTTACTAATCACTTTTACAACTTTGAATTCATAATCCACATAACATGACTCTGTTTAACCTTGTTGTTACATGATTCTCACATTAACCTAACATTAAGCTAAGTTACATTGAACGTCCAAAGTCTCGTATAATTAATTAGCAGACTTCACTTTATCATGATAGGTATCTTGCGCGATCGCGCCAATTTTATACTTGGCTTCTTTATACCATGGGTTGGCGTTGTGTTCTGCTTATCAGGGCTCAAGCCATTACTTGTGACCATGTATATCCAAATTCCAGCTTTTTGCGTAACATGGTTACGACAATTTTCTTAAGCCAACTAACACAAATTTCACCCACCAAACACTAATAATAAATTGTAAAAATGGTATAGAACTATCACAAACATATTTGTGAACATATTCCACCAATTAAAACAATTTAATAACAATTTAAGCTAGGCTAATTTCTCAAATTCCATGTTTTTCATATAAAACTCAATTTTTGATATTCATCCCAAAAATCATCACTGTGAATTCAATACTTGGCTAAATCACTCCATTCAAATTACGCTATGCTCGTTTCTTAATGAACTAACATTATCAAGCTTCAATTTACAATTTCACATACTAATTGGCCACTACAATTGATACTTTTCAAGAAGCACACGAAAATACATATACTGACATTATTTTCTTCCCACTGTCAACGAATTTAGCATGGAATTCTCGTTTAAACATAAACTCTAGCATCACCAACATGTATAATCACAATTAACAGTTATACATATCAACAATTCTGCAAATTGAATTCACAGACTTAGAAGGTTTATGCCGTGATACACATAAACACACACATATATATATATATATATATATATATACAATACTAAGGTTATGTGAAAATACATTTAATTTGCTTGAAATCCTTGCTATCACCACTGACAATCACTATGAAATCCTCAGGTCTCCTCTCAACTCTCTCTCAATTCTCTCTGAACTAAGACTTAGCCAATATCCAACTGACCAACTAGTATGCGTGATAATACAAAAAAAAAAAGATGATATAATAACACGTATACTTATTATAATATCGCCATAAAACTAACGATATATTATAAATATATTATATTTATTATTTTATTTATATTATTTATTTTATTTAAATTCAAAATTAGAAATTTAAAAGTCATAAGGCTTTGTTTGGCAAAACCCTTTAAATTTTAAAGAATTAATATATTTCAAATTTTATTTGGCAAAAAAACTAAATTAAACTCATTTATTTTAATAAACAATTTAGTTTATAATTTATAATCACATATTATTTATTTGGATTTCCATATCCAACATTAACCCATTAAATTAATCACATACTATATTTTAATTAAACATAGCATTTTAGCAAAAAAACACCAAAATTATAATTTTCATTATAACTTTATTTAATACTTTAATATACCATTTTAAGTTATTAATTAACAATATAACACTTCATGCCATATTACAATTCTCTAAATTATATATTTAGAAAAATTCTCTAATAAATTTAGATTCAACAACCCTCACATCAATAAAATATTTATTTCATCAATTCAACAATAGACACATCAAATAAATATTTATATTATTTAATAAATATTTAATATTATAATTTGAAATTTTCGATCGTTACATCCTTCCCTCTTTACAAGGATTCTGTCCCCAGAATCATAATTCAAACATTCAAATCGTAACATTCTCCCCTACTTACAAAGATTCCGTCCCCAGAATAGAAGACACGGACTAAACAAATAACTCATGATAATTCTTCATTATTTTCACTTCGAGTTCCCACATAGCCTCTTCGACATTGTGGTTCCTCCATATCACCTTCAGTGAAGGTATCACTTTATTCTTGAGCACTTGTTCTTTCCTGTCAACTATCTGGATATGAATCTCTTCATAAGACAAATCTTTAATAAACTGCAACGATTTATACTCGATCACATGTTTGTAATCAAGTTTATACAGTCGCAACACCGACACATGAAAAACATTATGCACATGCTCTAATTCTGGAGGTAAAGCTACCTCATAAGCTACTTCTCTCACTCTTAGCAATATTTCAAGAGGTCCAATAAATCTTGGACTGAGCTTTCCTTTCTTGCCTAAACGAATTTTCCCCTTCCAAGGAGAAACTTTTAGGAACGCGAAACTTCCTGCTTCAAACTCACGACTCTGCCCGTGTTGATCAAAGATACTTTTTTCATCGATCTTGAAAGCACTACCACTTTGCTCGATGAGTTTGACAACTTCAAATGGCCTCGCTAAACCAGCTTACGGGCCAATACCATTTACGTTCTCCAACTTCATCCCAACATAGTGGAGTTCTGCACTTTCTGCCGTATAACGCCTCGTACGGTGGCATACCAATACTTGCGTGGTAAATGTTGTTGTATGTAAATTCCACCAACAGTAGATGATCATCCCAATTTTCTTTGAAATCCATTATACACGCTCTAAGCATATCTTCTAGCGCCTGGATCGTTTGTTCGCTTTGCCCATCGGTTTGCGGATGATATGCTATACTCATTTTCAATTGCGTTCCCATGCACTCTTGTAGTCTCCTCCAAAAATTTGATGTGAATCTCGGATCTCTGTCTGATACAATTGACATTGGAACTCCATGTCTTGAGACGATCTGCTTAATGTATAGTTTCGCCAGCTGATCAAGATTAAATCTAATCTTTATTGGCAAAAAGTGTGCAGATTTTGTCAATCTGTCCACTATCACCTATATCGCATCGTATCCTTTCTGAGTCGTTGGAAGACCTACCACAAAATCCATTATGATATGCTCCCATTTCCATTTTGGTATTTCTAATGGTTAAAGTAATCCGCTTGGTCTTTAATGCTCGGCCTTCACTTTCTGGCATGTCAAGCACTTTGCAACGCATTCTACAACGTCTCTTTTCATGTTCAGCCACCAGAAATGACGCCGCAAATCTTGATACATTTTTGTACTTCTTGGATGAATCGAGTATCTTGAGCTATGAGCTTCTGTCAAGATTTCTTCTTTAATATCCTGAACTGCTGGAACCCAAATTCACCCCTCGAATCTTAGCATTCCCGCAGCATCGACCTGATACTTCACTTCTTTACCCTCACCCACGCTATCCTTTATTTTCTTGTATTCTTCATCTTGGAGTTGAGCGTTCTTCACTTTGTCCACCAAAGTTGGACTATCTTCTATCTGGTATAATTTTTCATCGGATTCTTTTGGAAATTTGATTTCCAACTCTAGCCTTGCCATTTCTGAAATGAGCTCCTTCTTATCGATTAACTTTGTCAACTTCTCTCGGCCTTTCCTACTCAAGGCATCTGCAACCACATTAGCTTTACCCCGATGATAAAAGATCTCGTAATCGTAATCCTTTACCAATTCCATCCATCTCCTTTGCCGCATGTTCAGGTCTTTCTGTATGAAAATATACTTCAGACTTTTATGGTCTGTGTAGATCTCACATTTCTCTCCGTAGAGATAGTGTCTCCATATCTTCAATGTAAACACAACCGCCGCCAACTCTAAATCATGAGTCAGATACCCTTTCTCGTAGTCTTTCAGTTGCCTTGATGCATACGCAATAACCTTGTCGTTCTACATAAGGACACAACCCAATCCTTTGTGTGAAGGATCACTATACACCACAAAGTTTCATGTATTATCTGGTAACGACAACACAGGTGCCACACTTAAGTTTTTTTTTCAGTTCTTGAAAACTTTCTTCACACTTTTCCGTCCAAACAAATTTTACAGATTTTCTCGTCAAAATTGTCAACGGAGTGGCAATCTTGGAAAAATTTTAAATAAATCGTCTATAATAACCGGCTAATCCCAAGAAACTCCTCACCTTTAAAGGTGTTCTTGGTTGTTCCCAATTTATCACAGCTTCGACTTTTGATGGATCCACTAAAATCCCATCCTTATCGATTACATGACCAAGAAATTGTACATGTTCAAGCCAAAATTCACATTTAGAAAATTTCGCGTACAACTTTTCTTTTCTTAATGTTTCTAACGTCAGACGTAAGTGTTCCACGTGTTCTTCTAGAGTTTTAGAGTACACCAAAATATCATCAATGAATACCACCACAAACTTGTCTAAAAATGTTTTAAATACCCTGTTCATCAAATCCATGAACGCTGTAGGGGCGTTTATCAAACCAAAAGACATTACTAAAAATTCGTAATGTCCATACCGAGTTCGGAATGTCGTCTTCGATACATCCTCCTTCCTTACTTTCAGTTGGTGATACCCACTTCTCAAATCAATTTTCGAGAAATATCTAGCACCCTTCAACTGATCAAACAAGTCATCTATTCTTGGTAATGGATATTTGTTTTTAATAGCAACTTCGTTTAATTCCCTATAATCAATGCAAAGACGCATTGACCCATCCTTCTTCTTCACGAATAACACCGGGGCTCCCCACGGTGACACACTGGGCTGAATGTACTTTTTATCTAGCAGTTCTTGTAGTTGTACCATCAGTTCTTTCATTTCTACCGAAGCCATCCTATCCGGAGCCTTTGATATCGGAGCGGTTCCTGGCGCTAAGTCGATTACGAACTCGATTTCTCTGTCAGGTGGAACTCCTGGAAAATCCTCCAGAAACACATCTACGAATTCCCTAACCACTGGTATATCTTCCAGTTTCACACCCTTCTTCTTTTGAGTATCGACTATGTAGGCTAAATACCCTACACAACCTTTACTTAATAACTTCTTGGCTTGCATCATCGTCAGACATTTCATTTGTCTAGGCTATTTGCTACCATGAAAAACTACCTTTGACGGAGTCATAAGGTATACACACTTCTTTTGGCAATCAATTATTGCTCCATAATTGAATAACCAATCCATTCCCAAAATAACGTCAAACTCTCCAAGTTTTATCGGGATTAAATCTACTTTCATGGCATTCCCCTTTATATTAACCCTACAGTTCTTGTATACGAACCTAATAGGAATCACTTCCATATTCGCAATTTCTATGTTTAAAGGGAAATTCAGCTCTTCACTAGGTATTTCTAACTTCTTAGCAAATTCATCAGATATAAACGAGCAAGTAGCACCCGAATCAAATAATACATATGCATTTATATCATTGATTGGGATAATACCTGACACGACATCTTTTGATTGCACCGTGTCCTGCACCGTCATATTGAAGGTTCTGGCTGTGGGCTTATTTGTTGATGTTGGTCCTGCAATAGCCAGCGCACCTCCACTAGCATTTCCCTTACTTCCATTTGCCTCACCAGATCTCTTCTTAGGGCATTCACGAGCAAAGTGATCCTTGGACCCGCACGTGAAGCAAACTTTCTTCTTAGGTTGAGTGCAATTTGTGGCGATGTGACCCTCCTGGCCACAATTGAAGCATACTCATTTTCCCATCAAGCACACACCCTTGTGAAACTTCCCGCATGTAGCACATGCTTCGAACTTCTTCCTTTGCTAGTTTCCTTGCTGATTTCTAGCTCCCACATTTGCATTCCACTTCCTCTTCAAACTATTGTTGCCATTTCCGCCTTTACCACCCCCACCATTCTTAGCTTCACCTTCACTCTTCTTCTTCCTCTGCTCTTGGTTGTGTTTTGTTACAGCCTCACCTCCACTCTCAGCGAGAATTTCTTTCTCCATTACCGCTGCAAACGTCTTTAACTGGAACAAGGAGACCCTACTGTACAACCAAGGCTTTAGTCCTTGTTCAAACCTCTTCGCCTTGCGTTCGTCTATGCTGACTTGATATGGCGCAAACCTTGCCAACTCGTTAAATCTTGCGGCATAGTCAGACACCGACATCGTTCCCTGCTTCAGTTCCAAAAACTGCACTTCTAGCCGACTCTTCGAACTTTCTGGAAAATAGGTCTCAAAGAACATTTCTTTGAACCTTTCCCAAGTCATTACCCCTTGACCTCCTCGGGTTTTATTGGCTTGCCACCAATAACTCACCTCTGCATTCAACATGAATGTTGCAAAAGCAGTCTTCTGATTCTCCTCTACTCTAGCAACATCGAAAACTTTCTCTATTTCCATGATCTAGGTCTGTGCTTCAACCGGATTCATGGACCCACAGAATTCTAGTGGTCCAACCGCCTTGAAGTCTTTAAACATTTTACCTTGATTCTGAGGTTGATTCTGCAAAGCACCCGTCAGTAACGTCACTAGCTGCTGAACTGGGTTATCTTCCACATTGTTATTATTGGTTCCTTCAGTGGTTCTCTGCCTGGGTCGTTGACGTCTTGGAGGCATTTTTTTTGTTAAAATACATCTATTAGATTCTATTACCTTTTAAGTATTATATACTTAAGTTGCACATAAAAAAATTATCACGTAACACATAACACTTTGAATAAAATAATAACTTTTATTCATTCATAATATTTTTAAAAACATCAAAACAATAGCATCACTATTATTTACATTACTTTCTTGAACTATAACAGTTGCAGGACAACATCATCACCATCTATCCCATTGGTTATATCATACCCGGGATTTACATCTTATTTACTCACCAATCACATAATAATTACATATCAATACGATGTCCTACTAAGATGTTGCGTAGCCTTACGACGCTCCTCCTCCATAATTCGGAACATTGTTTGGCGATCTAATATGTATGATGGTAGTGTCTCAAACTGAATTAGATAACACATGACCCGATCCTGAGCTCGATTGATCACGGTGTTGAATACGTTATTCATTTCATCCATCTTCATCCTCTTTTCTTGTGCGTCTCTCTCTGCCATTCCGCTGATTGATAAGCTTCCTCGTACGCGTCTTAGCTCTTTCCCTATTCGTAGCTTCTTCTTTTAACTTGTTCTTCAACTCTGAAATCTCTGCTATCATTCGGTCGTTCTCTCCTTCAGTGTGAACCAGCTTCTCTTCAACGTTATTCAGACGTTCCTCTCGATCTTGGATCTCGTTATCCTTCTGTGCCATCAAGGTCTGCTGTTCAGCTACTATCTCTTGCAACTCCTCAACGGTATCTTGAAGTTCCACATTGCGGTCATACACTTCATCGTACATACGGGCAGCTATCGAGTTAAGTGGAATCTCCTCCTCCTCGTCCTCCTCATCCCCCGACTGTGGCATCTCAACTGGGTCCTCCTCATCCGTCTCTATCTCATCCTCCTCATCAGGTACTCTTTTTCCTCGCTTTCAACCATCGTGACTAACTAATCTGCTTCCCGTGCAAGAGTCATTCCCAAATCACCTGAATATCTCGAGGCTCCTCCTCTCTAGCCTGACTGGATCCTCCTATATTAGCCATCCTGTCAACCAAATTTTAAGTTTTAATTACTAATCATTACTACTCGACACTCAGGAGCACATAAGTTGTAATCACATAAGCACATAAGTATTTTATTACTTCTTCCTTAACAACTCGATAAGAGTTTATCATCACTATCTTTTCAAAGATTACTTCCTAAGGCTTTTCCCCCACCTAAGCTTCATAACCTAAGGCTTTGATACCAACCCGTGACACCCCCAAATCTAGGAACTTCATTCCCACAAGATTTGGTGCTCACTATCCATACAATCATACTATCTACCCAAATAAAATAATATTTAAACCATAATCCTCCCTTAAAATAGGGTTACATCATTAAATTCAAAAACATCCCAGGTTGTCTAACCTTTAAACAACATATAAGTGTGAAAAAAAATTATTACATCATGTCATTATTTAAAAGTCAACAATCATCACAATAAATAAGATTACAAGTCTGCATCACTTGTACATTTTTCCCTTTCCTTTGCTAGTTGAAGGCTCATCTACCTTCTCAACTTTAGCTGTAATGAGTATATAAATATGCATTTGCTCACTCGATATAACAATGAATCAACAAAAGAATAATAACAATAACTGCCAACAATAGGCTCATCAAAACTGAATAGTACTCTAACGATGATAATCAGAAACTGGAATCCAAAATATGGAATATATCTAACTGAGGGTCATAAGACCATGAACTATGTCCACAGTTTTTAGTAATCTTTCAACTCCAACTTTAACAGTCATAAGACTATAAGGACTCCTCGTACTTAAGGGATCAAATTTCTTCGTGACAATGTATTGTGCACAAAAATTTCAACGCTTAAGCGTAAATTACCCCCTAATAATAATAGGGTTGTTCATCTCAGTATTTAGAGTACAAGTCCGCACCAAAGAAAGTTTGGTTTGGATAAGCTTTCAAGGGTAATTTGGAGTTTAACGATCATCAACTAGAGGACTAGTTGAATCAATAGTGTGAAATAACACAACAGTTGATCAATAATAATATAATATGGAACAATGAATAAGTGTAAGCGAACTATCTATATTCTGAACTCGTGCTTGGAAACAACTACAAAGCATAAATATTGAATGACAATAAACCTTGTTTGAATAATATTAAACTAGGTCTATGAATTATGGAATATCCATTAAGTACTAGCAAGCTGAAAATAAAGCTTGCTCATTATGAGAATAACTTGTGTCAAATAATTGAACTAACATAATTTAACATTAGAAATTAGAATTCAAGAAAATTGTATTCTTTGTACTTGAAGGACAATAAAGAAACTTGTTTAACAATAATAAAGTTAGAATACATCAATAAATATTGGAATTCAAACTTGTTCGAGTAAAATAAGGTCATAGCTAGCTTGTTCAAATCATGATTAAGACTACAAGAGTTCGCTTAATGAAACTTTAAAGTAAGAACTTGCTCAACATAAATGTAGAGTTAAAAGGCTTGCTTAATGTAAAAAGAGAAGTTTAGAAAACTTGCTCAATCAAAAGAATGAAGTTACACAATGTAATAATTGAACTAACTCAATGAAAGTGTAGAGTTAGAAAACTTGCCCAATGTAAAAAGAAAAGTTTAGAAACTTGCCTCGAGCGTAAGCTATAATATTAAACTCACGTTCACCTATACACAATATTAAAACCACAACATCTATTAGACATACTAATATTTACTTTTCAATATAAAACGCATTACTAGCTAAACTTGTTATTTTATCACCATTCTTATGCTACCATATATATTTCAGAATTCCCAAGTGTTAACATCACAACACTTATCTAACATTCATTGTATAAACTAAGTTATCACATAATGCGTTCGTAACTTACTAATCACTTTTACAACTTTAAATTCATAATCCACATAACATGACTCTGTTTAACCTTGTTGTTACATGATTCTCACATTAACCTAACATTAAGCTAAGTTACATTGAACATCCAAAGTCTGCATAATTAGCGGACTTCATCGGTGCTCATGATGAGGTATCACGCCTGACAGCCCGCTTTTATCTTCGCTTCTTGTCTTGTACTTGCATAACGTCATGTTCTCTGCGCCCGAGGGTTTCTAACGGCGTTACTTTACGTATTCCAGCTTTTGCGTAACATGGTTACTACGCTTTTCTTAAGCCAACTAACACAAATTTCACCCACCAAACAGTAATAATAACATGTAAAAATGGTATAGAACTATCACAAACATATTTGTGAACATATTCCACCAATTAAAACAATTTAACAATAATTTAAGCTAGGTTAATTTCTCAAATTCCATGTTTTTCATATAAAACTCAATTTTTGATATTCATCCCAAAAATCATCACTGTGAATTCAATACTTGGCCAAATCACTCCATTCAAATTACGCTATGCTCGTTTCTTAATGAACTAACATTATCAAGCTTCAATTTACAATCTCACATACTAATTGGCCACTACAATTGATACTTTTCATGAACCACACGAAAATACATATACTGACATTATTTTCTTCCTACTGTCAACGAATTTAGCATGGAATTCTCGTTTAAACATAAACTCTAGCATCACCAACATGTATAATCATAATTAACAGTTATACATATCAACAATTCTGCAAATTGAATTCACAGACTTAGAAGGTTTATGCCGTGATACACATAAACATATATATATACAATACTAAGGTTATATGAAAATACCTTTAGTTTGCTTGAAATCCTTGCTATCACCACTGACAATCACTATGAAATCCTCAGGTCTCCTCTTAACTCTCTCTCAATTCTCTCTGAACTCAGACTTAGCCAATATCCAATTGACCAACTAGTATGCGTGATAATAATAAAAAACTGATAGACATAATAACACGTATACTTATTATAATATCGCCATAAACTAACATATATTTTGTAAATATATTATATTTATTATTTTATTTAAATTCAAAATTAGAAATTCAAAAGCCATAAGGCTTTGTTTGGCAAAACCCTTTAAATTTTAAAGAAATAATATATTTAAGCCTTGCTTGCAAAAAAAACTAAATTAAACTCATTTATTTTAATAAAAATTTAGTTTATAATTTATAATCACATATTATTTATTTGGATTTCCATATCCAACATTAACCCATTAAATTAATCACATACTATATTTTAATTAAATATAGCATTTTAGCAAAAATCACCAAAATTATAATTTTCATTATAACTTTATTTAATAATTTAATATACCATTTTAAATTATTAATTAACAAATATAACACTTCATGCCATATTACAATTCTCTAAATTATATATTTAGAAAAATTCTCTAATAAATTTAGAATCAACAACCCTCACATCAATAAAATATTTATTTCATCAATTCAACAATAGACACATCAAATAAATATTTATATTATTCAATATGTATTTAATATTACAATTTGAAATTTCGGATCATTACAGTCATTGCCGGATGATACCGGGAATTTTGTAGTATATAGTGATGCATCGCATAAAGGACTAGGTTGTGTCTTATGCAAAACGGCAGTCATTGCATATGCATCACGTCAATTAAAAGATTACGAGAAAGGGTATCTGACTCATGACTTAGGGTTGGCTGTGGTGGTGTTTGCTCTAAAGATTTGGAGACATTATCTTTATGGAGAAAGGTGTGAGATATATACCGACCTTAAAAGTCTGAGGTATATCTTTACATAGAAAGATTTGAATATGCGATAAAGAAGATGGTTGGAGTTGATTAAGGACTATGACTGCGAGATTTTCTACCATCCCAGAAAGGCGAATGTTGTTGCCGATACTTTAAGTAGGAAGGGACGGGAGAAGTTAATGATGTTGACTACTTAGGAGAAGCTAGTATTGGAAATGGAAAAGATGGAGTTGGAAATTATATATCCGACAGAATCAGACAAAAAATTATTCCAGATGGGAGATAGTTCAACGTTGGTAGATAAGGTGAAGAATGCACAACTTCAAGATGAGAACTGTGCAGAGATAAGAAGAAAAGTATCTAAGGGTGAGGAAAATAAATTTAAAATCGATTTAGAAGGGTTACTTCGATTCAAAGGGAGAATTTGGGTTCCGCTAGTACCGGAAGTTAAGGAGGAAATTTTGAGAAGCTCACAACTCAAGATATTCGATTCACCCTGGAAGTGCGAAAATGTACCAGGATCTTAGACATCATTTTTGGTGGCCGAATATGAAAAAAGATGTGGCTGAGTGTGTGGCGAAATGCTTAACCTGTCAAAAAGTTAAAGCTGAACATCAAAGGCCAAGCGAATTATTACAACCGTTGGAGATACCGGAGTGGAAATAGGTGCATATCATAATGGATTTTGTGGTAGTTCCTCCAACGACTCAACAAGGTTACGACACCATTTGGGTGATTGTCGATCGACTGACAAAGTCGACACACTTTTTCCCAATCAAGATTAGATTTAAGACACGGTATGTGAAGGAAATTATTTTAAGACATGGTGTTCTGGTGTCCATTGTATCAGACAGAGATCCACATTTCACATTAAATTTCTGGAAACGACTACAAGAGTGCTTGGGAACACAGTTGAGAATGAGCACAACGTACAATCCCCAAACCGATGGACAGAGTGAGAGAACCATCCAGACACTAGAGGATATGCTCAGAGCTTGTATCATGGATTTCAAGGGAAATTGGGATGACCATCTACCATTGGTTGAATTTGCCTATAATAATAGTTATCACACGAGTATTGGCATGCCGCCTTACAAAGCGTTATACGGTAGGAAATGCAGAACTTCATTATGCTGGGATGACGTGGGTGAATGTCAGCTATTGGGCCCAGAGTTGGTACAACAAATTGTCGAGATCATCAAGGTGATTCGAGCAAGATTAATAGCTGCACAGGATAGAAAGAAGAAATATGCCGATCAACACCGATAAAATCGTGAATTTGATATCGGTAGTTTTGTTTTCTTGAAAGTGTCTCCCTAGAAGGGGAAAATTCGGTTTGGCAAAAAGGGTAATTAAGCCCTAGGTTTATAGGAACTTTTGAGGTGCTTCGACGAGTTGGTGAACTGGCGCGTACGAGGTAGCTTTACCTCTGGAATTAGAATATATTCATAACATTTTCCATGTCTCGGTATTGAGGCCATATAAGCTTGATTATAAGCATGTTATAGAATATGAGCCATTACAGTTTGAGAAAGATTTGTCCTATGAAGAAGTCCATGTTGAAATTATTGACAAGAAAGAGCAAGTACTATGGAATAAAGTGATACCTTCTATTAAGGTAGTCTGGAGAAACCCCAATGCTGAAGAAGCTACGTGGGAACTTGAAGATGTTATGATGAAAAATTATCCTCAGTTATCTGCTTAATCTTGTATAGCGATTCTGGGGACAAAATCCTGTTAAGGAGGGAGGAATGTAACGAATAAATTTATCGAGTTGTGATTCTGGGGACAGAATCCTTTTAAGGAGGGAAGGATGTAACGATCGAGAAATTCTGTAATTAATTTAAATATTTATTGAATTAAATAAATATTTTGAATAATGTATTTATTGAAAAAATAAATAATTGGTGGAATTGTGGAGCAAGAATTTAATAACTAAATTGATTAATGTTAATTAAATTGATTAATGGTAATCTTATTCTTTAAAGATTTAATTTAATGAAATAATTAAATAAAATTAATTTTTTAATATTTAAGGAAATAATTAAATTAAATAAAACGATGTTCTAATCTAATTTAATAATTAAATTAGATGTATAACGATTTATCAAATATAAAGTATAATTATTTGGAAATTTATAATTATTATAATTACTATTGTAAGTTATTTAAATTAACTAAAATAAGTGTGACAAAAGTAACTATATAATATAAATATTATAAAAATAAACTAGTATGGTAAATTTTGTGTAACCAAACAAACCCTTGTGGCTTTTGGTTAATGTAACAGCCAAAGACGTTTGGCTTAATAAACTGATAACTACGATTATCAATGTTTAAGCGCTCAGTTGGGTTATTTCACGTATTCTTTTAAGAACTAAGAGCAGAGAAAGAGAGAGAGTTTGTGAGGAAGAGAGAAATTCTCTGTAATTTTGCCAAGAAGAAGAAGTTGGAGTATCAAGGGAAATCAATTCCTTATCATTCTTCTTCCCAACAATCAAAGATTTAAGGTATAAATTGCTTCTAATTTCCATGTTTTGATTTCTTAGTGATTATTCACTATAAATTGATAGTCATGTTAGACTGGGGTATATACATGTATGCATGATGATATAGTCTGTTATTGTCATATATATATATATATATATATATATAATCATTCGTAACGAAATACGTGAAATTGGGTTGAGGAAAAATACTCCAATGACAGTGTGTATATGGGTGTAAAATGGCTTGTGTAAGTCCAAAATTTGATGTCCAATATGTGAGATAATCTATAAATTGGTGTTAGATTGTGATAGTATGTCAAGAAATGAAAACAACGTAATTTGAATTGTGTCAATATGTTAAGAAATGAAGTTTTGGTAATCAAATTCGCTATAAGTGTTAAAAGTGAAGAAATTGGAAAAAAATAAGGGTTTTGATCCTTAAAAGTTAATTGTAAACAAAGTTTTAGTTGTTAGAATTTGGGAATTTCTGTGAAATTGGGAGTAATTGGAGGGTGTTATGAAATAGAGTGGTAATCTATAGTCATTCAGAGATATCTGAGTGAGTAGTCTGCTGACGATAACATATGTAAAAGCAACAAGTGCATTCACTACCAGATGGCCTTCTAAAGTCGAAAGCACAAATAAGCATATTTGCGATGTTGTGAGAGCTTGGGAAAGCGGCCTTGAAGGCTGCTGTCTCTCCTGAGCTCTAAGCGATGAGTTTTGATTATTTGTGGGTTATAATATAAGGACCTAATCTAGTTGGCATGCATAATAAAGATGTTAAAACATAACATGACATACAATAACATATCGTAATATAATGTAATACCCAAAATATGGAGATTTTTAAATTATCACTTGAATAAGTTATGTAATGAACAAAGGTGATGTTACAAGAGTTAGTGATGAATGATAAAGATTATGTACTATTGTGAGATTTCAGATTCGTAGGGGTGGTTAACCAACATGATTAGACATTAAGTTAAGGTTATGACTTAAATGGTGGGTTAAACCCATAAAACTAATATTAATACAACTAATTGTTATTGTGATTTCAATGGTATGTGTAGGGTAATTGGCAAACATTATTATACTTGTGTAGCTTACACACAAGGCAAGTTCCCTAACTTCATTCTCTTTATAATGAATTGCAAGTTTCATAGCTACGTTATCTTTTATGTCAAGCAAGCTTTTTATTCCTAAATTATCATTGTACAAGTTCCTAAATCCTATATTACAGTTGAGCAAGCCTATTGATTATATCTTGTGTATTCTTGTTATTGCTATTCAAAGCATATACTGTTTTAATACATTGATTCAAACGAGATTGTTCTAAATCTTTTGAATATAGTACTTTGCATGTATACCATGACTATCATTTGTATACTATTGTTATTCGATCTTTGACTTAAATAACATTATTCACTTCTATATTATCATGTTAAACCTTCAAGTAGCAAACAAACTCTTCTTGATCTAATTAGTCTATAATTAAATAATGTTCTAAAATTCTAGAACCACTGATAAGTTAGTTCCAAACTAAACTTTCTTTAGTATTAAAATTCTAAATTTAAACTAAGACGAACAACCCTAACATAGGGGATTATGTACGTGTAACGTTTAGATGTTTGTGCACAATACATGGTAAAAAGGGTTGATCCCCCTAAGTACGTAAAGAAGGGTCTGTATAGTCTAAATGACTATTAAGGTTGGGGTAATAATACCTAAATACCGGGGACATAGTGCATGGTCTTAAGATCCTCATATATTAAATTCAAGCTTGTTTTCTATTTTTGAATCGTACAACAAGTTCACCATTACTCAGTATTCGTTGTTCATTCTCATGTTGTTATTATTATTACTCTCTATATCAGTGAGCAATTTTTTGCTCATTCTTGCATTTAAACACTGCAGCTAAAGTTGAGAAAGTCGATGAGCCATCTTCTAGCAAAGGAAAGGGCAAGATGTCCAAGTGTTGAAGATTTATGGGAATTTATTTGAATGAATTATGTTATAACTTAATTTAATTATGTGATGTATCCCACAGACTTATGTAATAAGTTAAGGTTAGATTACCTGCGATTGTTTTAAATGGATGTAACCCTTTAATGGGAAAGATTATTGTTTAAGTTATTTAAATTATGTCTTTATCCTTTATTATGGGTAGTTAGATGTAATAATTTTGGATAGTGAGCACCAAATTCTGTGGGACTGGAATACCCGGATTTGGGGGTGTCACAGTTTTGGAAAGGAATGTCATTATGTTAGCAGAATTGGTATGAATGTATAAAGTTAATGAAATGGGTCTAAGCATGCTAAACTGAAGAGTAATTGGTGTGCATTCTGGATTCTGCATAAGCAGAGGACAAGTCTGGGTTTGTGCCGTCCCTCAGTCATGAAATCCAATTTCTGCTATAATATGATTCTTTGAGCATGTTTGGTTTGTTTAAAAATTGCATATAAATAACCCCAACACATGGATTAAAGTTACCTTAGTTATAGTAGGTCACTATAACTTGGTTTGGTTTGTGTTTTAAAGGAAACTTATAAATTTGGAAAGACAAACCTTGTTTAAAATAAACTTACTTGTATTCTGAACTTGTGAGCATGTGTAGATAACTTAAATAAGTATGTAAAGGAATCTAGCATGTGGTTTAAAGTTGCTTGCAATAATGAGTTGCATTAGCTTGGTTTATAATGATTTTAAAATGGAAAACTTGAAGTTTGAGAAGCAAACCATGACAAACCTTATATCCTTTGAGTTCTGACCTTTCAAGCATGTATGCTAGGGTATTTTATTCTTCTAGACATGACATATATGATCACCATCTAGCTAAGCATGATCTAGACTTTTCAAGCATGGTTTATTATGAGATTTCAAGTGTTAAACTATTCAACCTTGGTGTAAATGAGTTGTATACATGTGGGCATATGGCTTAGTTAAATGTACAAATGAGTATAAGATATGATTCGAAGTTACTTTGTATATTAATTGGGTTTAGCATGAGTTTTTAAAAGACAACTTGAAGTTTGGAAAATGAAACTTGACGAACTTTGTGTCTTTTAAGTTCAGACTTTGGGAACATGTGTATGTAACCTAGTTATTTGCTTGAATGGGTAAGGAATGTGGTTTCAATGTATATTGCATATAAAAGGTTGTCAAGCTTGGTTTAGTATGTGTTTTAAAGAAAAATTTAAAGGTTTTAGAAACTATTTTTGATGAGCATTGTATTAAATGCATTATAACCTTGTGAGCAAGCATGATAGTACTTGTTATGCCTTTAAGCATGAATGATATGTGCATCCAATTAGTTAAGTATGTAAGCTATTCAAACATGTTTAAATGAAGGACTATACTAATTGTATGTAAATAAGTTTGATACACAAAAGCATGCATATTAAGGATTGTTTAGTATCGTTATGTTACTTAATGGTTAATATAGCTAGTCTCTTGTTGAATAAACCTATTTAGCCTCGATTAAAGAGTTTTGTAAAGGAAGTTATATGCTTGATTCGAGTTTTATCTCAAAAGTCTATTTTAGATACCCGAGATGGTGTTCAACTTGGTCCATAGACTATTGAACATGTTAATCCCAATGAGCAAATGAATTCAAAAGAAAACTAAAAGTTTTAGAAGTTAACCTCAATGTTAATAAGTTTAGGAAACCAAATGTGTTCTAAACTTTGTCTTTATGTGTTTATATTGTGTTCAAAGATGTTAAGGTGCTAATAAGAAAACCAGATCTTTGAAAATTTCAGTTCTGGTTTTGATAGGGAGTAGTGCGGCCGCGCCACACCCAAACCTATATTCAGTGCGGTCGTGTCGTGCTGTAGAGTAGTCAGGAACAATTTGTTAACTGTCTAGACTTTATAACATGTCTATATATATTCCTTAAAGACTGTAAAAGATAAGATAAGATTGTTTCGAAAGGATAAACATGATAGTAGAATGGACTAGCAACATAGTTATCCTAAGAGTATATTGAAGAAGTTAAATGAAACAATGAAAAATTTATTATTACATTAAGAATGTAAGGAAAAGTATGACTGATGGGTATGAATCCATAATAATAATTATGTAAGAATACATGAAGTGCAGATAATGATAAGCAGTTAAGTTGTAGTTGATAATCTACAAGCCAGGCAAGTCTTTCAGTTCTTATTTGATATATGAATTCGATAACTGTTAGTTGAGCTATATTATGCTATGAGAATGCTAATGCATATATATATAATACATATGAGATATGTATGAAATTTGAAAGTTAATCTTTGATAATATGCTTATGAAGTAAACCTATATGCCTGTTATGTGAGAAGTAACATGTGTAGTAAATATTAATTGATTATGAATGCGTGAACTGAGTATGTTATTATATGCTATGTGATGCATGAAAACTGTTAGAATTGTTGAGCTGTCGGACTCACTCTTGCAAATAACCATTTTTGCAGGTTAAGGACTCACGGTAAAGATTACGTACTACTTGATTTATAGAGTTCAATAGTATCGAAGGAGATTTATTTATTTATTTAAATATATGCTCTTGAACCATGTTTAGGTTCTAAGAGATGTACATGATAGTAGTTTATGATGTGCAATACATGTTGAGTTGTAAAGTTATACTATGTGATGCATTGAGGAATTCGAATTGAGATGTAAGAATGTATACAGTAATTCGAATAGAATGAATCATAACATAATTTGATTCAAGGATATGTAATTGATTCAAGTTAAGAAATTAATAAAAGATTTTTTTTCAAAGGAGATTGAAAAAGTTTAAATTATTCCACATATTTTTATAACATCGAATATGATGTAAGATAGGAATGGTAAATGACCAATATTTGAAACGTATAAAAGTTTGGGGTCATTATACAGATCCTGAAAATGGAAAGAATTTATATTCTAAAATTATAATAAGCAAAGTTATATTCATTAAGTTATGAATAAAAGATATAAATACTTTGACGATAGTAGTATCGTGGCAGACCGGATTCGAGGTTCGAAGGGACCCGGATTTGGGGGCTTCACACTAGAAGTGTTTACAGACTGAAACGGATAAAGTTTTCTCTCTTTTTCTCCTTTTTTTAAAAAATAAAGAAAATGAGCTACCAAGAGCTCTTATTTATAAACTAAGGAGTCGTGGGTCTACCTGCAGCTGCCTGGGGTGCCCTGGGCTCTGCGGGTTTTGTCATCTCGAAGTATGTTCACTCGGACAATGCATTGTCCGCTCGAACCTTCATAACTTTCAATCTTGGCATCTGATAAAGGCATGTTGTACCTTTTTGGAATGCTATTATCGAGAGCTACACAATGATGTGGGATTAGAGGTTGTACAAAGCTGGGAAGATGGGTCCATGACCAGATCTTTAAGTCTTCAAATTCTATTCGGTGTACTGTCTTGTGTAGTAGTCACTCGGGATTTGAGCTATAGTTCTTTCTTATGGGACACTTTTGTATGCAGTGTGGATGGAAATGTGTTGAGACAATGTGAATATAGTATCGAGGTAACAAAATGATGATTTTTCCCCTCACCGGGGTTATCTCCAGCTTTGTACAGATGTAGCAGTCATTGCTCAAGGTTATCTCAGAGATTGTGCTGCTATGGATGTTGAATGTCCTCAGGGTTATCTCTGAGGTGTGCTTGACCTCCTGGGGTAATCTTCGGGGTTGAAACTAAGAGTCTCGGGTTTTTCTCCTAGGTTGGAATTGACTTTTCCAGGGTTATCTCCGGAACTGGAACTACATCCCTCGAGGTTGTCTCCAAGGTTGGAACTGAGTCTCCCGAGGTTGTCTTTGGGATTGAAATTGAGTATCTCGAGGTTGTTTCTGAGATTAAAAATTGAGTATCCCAGGATTGTCTCTGGGGTTGAGCTAATTTGAATTCCAGGGTTATCTCTAGAAGACGATTTTGCCCTTCTGCGGGGTTAGTAACAGGAATGCAAAATTTTGAGTGTCTACAGATGCCCTTCTTTATCATATTCATGCAATGTAATGGCATGGTTAGGATAAAGACCACTAGACACTTGAAATGTGACAAGGCAAACATGATGCAAATGTAATGTAGCATGATGCAATGTGATGTTGAGTGTAGTTGTTTGTTGGACCATTTTCCAATGGGATGTGATAACCATCATGCTCCCACCGCTTCTGTTGGGTAATGGAGTTGTCATTGATGACCCTATTGAACTACTTGGATGTCTACTCGACCAGTAGTTTCAAAAGTTCACAGGAATCTCCTGATGCCATGTTGGGGTGTACCTGCGGCACCCGCGGGTTCAACTGCGGCTACCCTTGATGGTCCCCACCCCCTCTGGCTCGATTAAATTTGAGTTGCAAAAGGAGGTCCCACAAGCTAAAAAGTCAAATCAGGAATAAAGACGCTACGCGATTAAGTGGAAAAGCCTGAAATCCTGATTTTCATAGACCAAACTGCGGGTCTACATATCAATCATTGGTATTCGCCTTCCTTTCCAAAGCTTACTTCTTTTCCCTTTGTTAAGTCATTTTCACTTGAATCCGCACAGAGAATCCTAGATTTCATCTTCAGATCTACTGAGTTCGGGTTGCTTTCTGCAAAATTCGTCACCATACAGTTGTTCTGCACTATTCCGGTAATGTATACATGTCTTCTTTTCCAGTTTTGATAGTTGGAAAGTGAGATATCACATGAAATGCTTTTAAACATATAGTAGTGAATATGCATGCTCATATGACTTGATACAAATTATTCAACACAGTAAATGTTAGTATTTAACCATGTTAAAAGTATTGATGTGAAAAAAATTGACTTTTGAAATAGTCAATTTGGCACCTTTTTCTGCTATTTTTTTTATCCTATTTGAGGACAAATGAGCAAAGGTTTTGAAACAAAGTAATCCTAGTAATTAGGCTACCCTTATGGATTATGACTTTGATATTTTCATACATATAAGATGTTTATAACTGTGAGTTGGTGTGCTACTGAATTGCCATCTAGTCATGCCTACGCGCATGTGGATAGTCCTTTTTACAAAGACTTCGGCAAAAAAATTCATGAGTCTAGGCATTGAATGAACATGCATTTTTAACTCTACTGTAGACGTATGTTAAAGTAATGCATGCATTCATATAGACATAAAATGCATTTAATGAGCTCCAGGTTAGAATTTACCACACCCTTTTTGAGGTAATTTGGAGACTTTTGTCCAAATATATGGATCCAGACCAGCTGGGCAGCTCCCGTAGGACCTCTTCAGGTGTGAGTAGGAGAGCTTCAGATGTGCCTTAGCCTCTCCCCACCTGACAGCCTCGTCGGTTGACAGAGTCAGTGATTCGTCCTATCCGGGTTGAGGTACTAGATGTTGAGGACGAGGAGGAAGATGTACCGGTTGCCGATCCTACTCCTTCTATTCCCCGAAGGGAGCTTCCAGTTATAAATGTGACAATTCCAGAGCTTTTGGATGATTTGAGTTGCCACCCCTCAATCTATCTACATGTGAACGAGGTAAAAGCTGTGTTGATCTTCCTTTTCCCATTTGTGAGGGGCAAGGGCTCTTATGTTGATTTGCATTATGATGCAGGTTCCTAGCTTTATGCAGCTGATGAGTGAGTTTTATACTCATAAATGAGTGCGTTTGAGCTTAATCTTTTGGTTGATTTTAAGTGTTTGTGTCTATTCATGCATGTTTTATGTTGTTTTGTAGGAATTGGGACAAAAGTTACTTAGATCGACGTTTGGGGTTGCTAGGTTCGCATTTTCAGCTTACCATTTACACAACAGTCACTTCAGAGCCAATTTGAGTATTTCTTCGGACCTTATTTTGAAAAACACAAAGAATGAAAGTTGTAGATCTACATCTCCTCTTTCCGAAACATCTTGAATCATCGAAATCGGAGTTCGGACGAAGACGTTATGGCCATTTTTCCAAAGGACGTCAGAGTAGAAAATTTCTAGAAAAGTGGCCAGCGCCGGGGCGCCCATTTCAGGCCTATGCCCAGCCAAAGGGCACTAGAGCGATGTTCAGCGCCATGCCCCAATGCCAGGGTCTTTGAGGAAGAGTTCAGTCAAGCTTGGATGCATTTTGGGGTGAATTTTGACACTTTTCTGACTCCAAATTGGATTGGGTTTGTTCCTAAGCTAAAAATTGGACTAGTAACCTATAAATACATGATGCAAGGCATAAAATAGAGGGAGATTACATAGATTAGATTAGAGATACACTCCAATAGATTATAACATAAACCCTAGTTCTTATTAGTTTTGGAGATTGAAGCAACTTGGAGACCATTGAAGAAAAAGAGCAGGAGCTTGGGGAAGATGGAGATTTGCTGACAACAGACTTATTCTCTTCTCTAATCTTACTTTTATCTTTTAATGTCTATTCAGTTGGGGATACTTGGTTTTAATTCATTAATTATGAACTAACTCTTTTATTAAGACTACCAATTGAACCTTTTATGTCTATAAATTAGTTATTCAATTTATTCCAATTATTTATGTCAAAGTGAATTGTTTATCTTGTCTTGTGCACATTGACTAATTATTTGATCAGTAATTACCTTGTTACTCTAGAAGGAATTAAAAGAGGAGATCTAGGGTTAGAACTGGGCATGATAACATGTGTCTTAGTTATTTGCATGACGAATAATTAGGTTCGTGAATTGAATGAAAATATGTGTTCACCGCATGTAACACCTAAGGAATTGGAATTGAAGGAGTTTAATTCAATTGTTTTGCATAGGAATATAGCAAGATTAATCTGGATTAAATAGAAGTCATTTGATCACTTGGAAAATGACTTTTGGCTTTTGAGAATTCCTGTTAACAATTCAGTAGGCATAATAATTGGGATAATTGGATAATTGATTTATAGTTCATAATTGGGGATATTGAAGTCTTAATCTTTATTTATTTGAATTCATTTATAAAGCAATTCGATTTAATTAGTTAATTTAGTTTTCTTAATTAAAAAAATCACACTTTGCAATTGTTTAAATAAAATTGATTTAGTTAAGAGTTAGTACTTGGTAATTTTTATTAAATAATTCCTCGTGGGAACGGTACTCTACTTTCACTTTATTACTTGTTGACCGTGTATACTTGCACGTATTCATTGATTGCAAAATCGACCAATAGCAGTCTAGAGGGAACTGGTTCAGCATACATTCAATGTACCAGACTCTTCATCCAGAGTACCAAGAGATTGTGCATGCTTGGTGCTCTGAGGCGTTCTTCTCCATCCTCCCCCACCATTGTCCTTGGGGTTACCTCAGGGCGTTGTCTGAGCGTTGGTTTCACCAGATTCAGTCTCTCCATTTGCTAGATTGCGAGGTAATGATGACACCGATGGATTGGCGGTTCATCACTGGTATGGAGTTTTTTGGGGTAATAGTGCCTTGTGTGGCTGATGTGAGATCCCGAATTTTATGAAATGAAAGTATTCAATTTTCTTATAATTATTATGTTATTTAGTAAATGGTTAAATTGATAAAGGTTAAAGTTAAGCGTGATATTTAAAAATTTTGCAAAGTAAGCAAGTTGATATAAAATATTCGTTGTGTCTGGGAATATTCAATTGGTCGGGGAATATTCATTTTAATATGGAATATTCATACGACGACACAATCATTGGTGGACTCCACGACGGAAGTATTGTCGAAGTTAGAAAACGACAGAAATATCTTTTATAAAAATAACGGTGAAAGTTTTACCGTTAAACTGTTGAACTACCTGGTAGTAAAAGTACAGTAATATGCGTGGTTGCATAGTAGCACACGGTATTGATTATTGATGCTTACGTGAGAAGTCACTCAGTTATACTCAATTATTGCTACAGTAATTGCTGCATAATATCTCTCATATTATTGATTCAATTATAAACACAGTATCATCTGCATAATATTTAATATTATTGAATCAATAATTGAGATGACAAATTTATTCATATTATTATTTGCAATATTAACGATGTCTAGAAAGTTCTGTCGAGGAGAGGTTTGGTCACCTAATTGCGCGCCAATATGGAGAAATCCTTATCGAAAAGCCCCCTTTTTCCTGGAAATGATCTGGTTGTTAAATATTGTGAGTTATAATATTAATAATGAATAAGTTTGTGTTGATTAAAGATGAAATTGATATTTTCATTGTGTTGGGATTATTAGTGTTAGTGGAAATCGACATCTATTCCAATAATAATTGATGTCTGGAAGCTATATTGACCAATCGGGTAATTAATCTGATAAATAAGCAATTAATTGCTATTAATTCACATGTTTATAACTATTTGTTCACACGTGTGTACTATTGATTCACATGCATGTACTATTAGGGGAGGTGGTGCAAGATTGATAATACTTGCATGACTAAATTAAAAATTGAGGTATAGACGAAGGTACTATAGTGTAATTATTTTTTTTCACATGTATAGAACTATTGAGTCACATGATTGTCCTATTGATTCAGATGATCTACTATTAGGGGAGGTGGTGCAAGTTTGATAATACTTGCAGGACTAAATTAAAAATGAATGAAAAGATGAAGGTATTATACTGTAATATTTCGAGCCCCAAAATGTGTAATTATCGAAACTATATTTTCCTATAAATAGAAGCTCATTCTTCCTTCATTCTCACCAATTCACTAAGACTCGCAAGAGCAATTATAGAGAGAGAGAAGCTATAAAGAGAGAGCTATAGAGAGAAAGAAGAAGAGTAGTTTTCTACTTCACTATTCTAGTATCCAGTCTTCTTCTGAGGTAAGGGGTATTATTTATTTCATATTCTGAAGAGATATTATTTTTTTCGTATTCGTATGAATAGTATTTTCGTTCAATATTCGTAAGGAATATCATTTCGTTCAATATTCGTAGGAATATTATTTTCGTTCAACAGTCGTAAGGGATATTATATTTTTCAGTATTCGTAGAAATAATATTTTCTTCCATACTCTGTGTTATGTGAGTAATATTATTTTATTTCATATTCCTAATTCTACACTCATTCTGTGAAAGTATTGCTTCTATACTCCGTGAAATTAGTAGAATATCATTGATATTTGCGTTTCATCCAGTATCTTTTCATGGAAATATTATTATGAGCTTTCTTGATAATTATTGATCTTTTCATACTGAAATAATATTCATGAGTTACTATTAACCCGATTACTATTCACTCAAATATTATTCACTCGGGTATTCTGGGCACTTTTCATGCCGGAGTACTATTCATGAGTTACTACTCATGAGTTACTATTCACCCGATTACTATTCACTCAAATATTATTCACTAGGGTATTTGGGGCACTTTTTATGCTGGGGTACTATTTATGAGGTACTATTCACGAGCTAGTCGCAGAGGTAGCAGTTGAGAGTTAGGAAGAAAAGGAACCTGAGGAGAATTTATTAGAAGAATTTTATGATCGAAATTTAGAATTACAAAATCGTATTCATGAGTTAGAAGAGCAAGCTGAAGAACGGCAGACGGTCGTGGAGCAAAGAGATGCAACAATTCAAAATTATGTTACCCGATGTGCGATGCTTGAATAGAAGCACTCTTTGGCAGAGTATAAGATATTAGAGCTGGAATTTGAGAATGTTATGATCAAATTTCTAATGAAAGAAGAAGCAAATGAACGAATGAGAATAGATGATGCATGGGTAAAAGCCGCACGACACGTTGATATTGTAGAAAAAGACATCTGATCTAATAAGGCCAAAATAGATGAAATGGATTTTGCTTTTTGGACATCAATTGGGAGAATCCAACATCGAGTTCGGAATTACCCTATGCAGAGCGGTCAACCCCAATTTGATATGGATTGGAGAGTAATAATTCAAATCATGGATCAGGAATGTAACGAAGCAATTAAGGGTGGAATGTACTCTATAGCAAAGTTAAGTCCAACTGGGATGGTGACGTCGAAGGATGTCCCAGACAAGTCAAATTCGTTAGTTTAAGTGAGAGCGTTTATCGAGGAACCCGAATAAAGTTATCACGGGTAAGTCAATCATAAACTCTTCCGAAGTATATACCATATTTGATACCGGTTCTACCGACTCTTTTATTTCACCTAGTTGTGTTCAACGTTTGAACTTGGCTCTTGAGAAATTATACTTTAACTTATCTATTGAAACTCTGTTAGGAGAAACCTTTGTTACATCCACTATTTATAAATCTTGTTTAATTCAAATCGACACTTTCACGTTACTTGTCGATCTTATCTCTTTGAAAATACTTGCATTTGATGTGATTTTAGGAATCGATTGGTTAACTACTCATCATGCAAAAAAATTGATTATTTTTGTAAGGTTGTTAGCTTTCATATTCCTAACCAACCTATTATGTGAATCCAAGCAACCAAACCACTAAAGTTAATCACTATCATATCAAGCCATAAGTAAAGAGCCCCAAGCCTTTCGCTGGTGACTTCCTTATGTGGAATGCACCGAAGCCAGACTTTCCGTAGGCGACGCCGTGAATGACGATGGAAAGTTGATAGGTATCAATATGACGTGCTATCCAAGTCTTGGATGAGATTCACAGTTTTGAATAATATTTCTATTATTAATAAATTTCTGGACATATTCCTGAAGACTTCTTAGCCTACCCCTAGAGCGTGAAATCAAATTTTGTATTGACCCCAGTACAAAACCCATTTCTAAAACCCTCAAATATTTCTTCACCTAAAACGAACGTAACATGCGCCAAAGACGTTGGCTCGAGTTGTTGAAGGTTATAACTATACCATTCAATATCATCATCGAAGAGCGAACATGGTAGCTGACGCGTTGAGTAGAAGATCGTATGAGTTTACGAGTGCGATGTTGTTAACATAAAAACCCATTTCGTATAACTTACAAATGATGAAGATAGCGTTAAAGACTCTAGGGACCCACGTGGTGATATCAAATATATGAGTAGAATCGACTTTAATCGATAAAGTTAAAGGCCGCCCAAGCTACAGACCCCGAGTTGATAAATACGAAGAAGAAGGTTCAAGAGAGCGTTATTCTAGAAGCAAGAGTCGATGAAGAGAGGAAATCTCAACCCTCGATTTAATTGGCCAATTTGAAATCCTCGACCGAGTAGGAACTATGGCCTACTAGATGAGATAGCAGAAGATTTAACGTATGAGGAGATACCTGTTAAAATGTTGGATAAGAATGAATATATTCTACGCTCAAAGATTATACCTCAAGAGTTCAAATCTGACGAGGTATCATCATCTCTTCGACATACCAGGTACGTACGTAAATTTCGAGGGTGAAATTTCATAAGGAGGGGAGATTATGAGATTCTGAATTTTATGAAATGAAAGTATTCAATTTTCTTATAATTATTATGTTATTTAGTAAATGGTTAAATTGATAAAGGTTAAAGTTAAGGGTGATATTTAAAAATTTTATAAAGTAAGCAAGTTGATATAAAATATTCATTGTGTCGGGGAATATTCGTTTTAACATGGAATATTCGTACGATGGCACAATCATTGCTGGACCCCACGATGGGAGTATTGTCGAAGTTAGAAAATGACCGAAATATCTTTTATAAAAATAACGGTAAAAGTTTTATCGTTAAACTGTTGAACTACCCGGTAGTAAAAGTACAAGAATGTCTGGCGTGGTTGCATAAGTAGCACTACGGTATTGATTATTGATGCTTACGTGAGAAGTCACTCAGTTATACTCAATTATTGCTACAGTAATTGCTGCATAATATATCTCATATTATTGATTCAATTATTGTCACAGTATCATCTGCATAATATTTAATATTATTAAATCAATAATTCAGATGACAAAGTTATTCATATTATTATTTGCAATATTAACGATGTCTAGAAAGTTCTGTCGAGGAGAGGTTTGGTCACCTAATTGCGCGCCAATAGGGAGAAATCCTTATCGGAAGGCCCCCTCTTTCCTGAAAATGATCTGGTTGTTAAATATTGTGAGTTATAATATTAATGATGAATAAGTTTGTGTTGATGAAAGATGAAATTGATATTTTTATTGTGTTGGGATTATTAGTGTTAGTGGAAATCGACATCTATTCCGATAATAATTGATGTCTGGAAGCTATATTGACCAATCAAGTAATTAATCAGATAAATGAGTAATTAATTGCTATTAATTCACATGCTTATAACTATTTGATCACATGTGTGTACTATTAATTCACATGCATATACTATTAGGGGAGGTGGTGCAAGATTGATAATACTTGCATGACTAAATTAAAAATAGAGGTATAGATGAAGGTACTATACCATAATTATTTTTTTCACATGTATAGAACTATTGAATCACATGATTGTACTATTGATTCACATGATGTACTATTAGGGGAGGTGGTGCAAGTTTGATAATACTTGCAGGACTAAATTAAAAATGAATGAAAAGATGAAGGTATTATACTGTAATATTTCGAGCCCCAAAATGTGTAATTTTCGAAACTATATTTTCCTATAAATAGAAGCTCATTCTTCCTTCATTCTCACCAATTTACTAAGACTCATAAGAGCTATTATAGAGAGAGAAGCTATAGAGAGAAAGAAGAAGAGTAGTCTGCTACTTCACTATTCCAGTATCCAGTCTTCTTTTGAGGTAAGGGATATTATTTATTTCATATTCTGAAGAGATATTATTTTTTTCGTATTCGTATGAATATTATTTTCATTCAATTTTCGTAAGGAATATCATTTCGTTCAATATTCGTAGGAATATTATTTTTGTTCAACAGTCGTAAGAGATATTATATTTTTCAGTATTCGTAGAAATAATATTTTCTTCCATACTCTGTATTATGTGAGTAATATTATTTTGTTTCATATTCCTAATTCTACACTCATTCTGTGAAAGTATTGCTTCTATACTCCGTGAAATTAGTAGAATATCATTGATATTTGCGCTTCATCCAGTATCTTTTCATGGAAATATTATTATGAGTTTTCTTGATAATTATTGATCTTTTCATACCAGAATAATATTCATGAGTTACTATTTACAGATTACTATTCACCCGGTTACTATTCACTCAATTATTATTCACTCAAGTATCGAGGCACTTTTAATGCCAGAGTACTATTCACGAGTTACTATTTATGGGTTACTATTCACCTGGTTACTATTCACTTGAATATTATTCACTCGGGTATTTGGGACACTTTTCATGCTAGGGTACTATTCACGAGGTACTATTCCCAAAGTACTATTCATAGGGTACTATTCACGGAGTACTATTCACTCGAAAAATATATTTCTTTTCTGTCCAAATTATTTTTGATACATGAATATTATTCTTGAATTTTACTCCACAAAGCAGTATCATGTTGCCAATTTGGATATTTTTAAACTCTGGATAAATTTAAAGTCTTTAATATTTATCCTTGATTTCGTTGATTAATGCTTATATCATTGTCATCGTCCTCATGCTTATATTGTGATGAAAGTCATCTTTGGCTTACGTGCATAGATGGACTGTTGATTGGTATGATTATGACCATGGATCATTTGGTATAATCATAACCCATAATGTTACAAATGATGTGATAAAAGTCCTTATTGGCCCGTAGTGCATTGATGGACAGTTGTTGGTATGATTATGACCAGGGATTATTCGGTATAATCATGACCATTGATGATTACATGAATATCCTTGGCTCAGTAGTGCGGGATGATTCGATGATGTGGTTTATTTATTAAAATTTGAGTCTCGACGATAAAGTTGATGAAAAACTTTTTAAATCATAGAAGATAGTAGATATCATGCTCTACTTGACTCTTCTAATGGATTGCTTATTCCGTTGCAGTTGTTGATCTAAAACTTGTTGTTTATTATATTCTATTAGTTTTTATACTATTGAAGGCTAAGGATAATTTATTCTGCATTATCTTAGTCATAATATTTCTTACTAGGCTAGTTGAGCTCACCCTTTTCTTTCATTGTTCTCTTCAGGGAATGAGAATATAGCTGGGACTGGACCGTATTGGAGAGTTTGTTTGGGATTCCTACACCTTTGCCTACTTCCTCAGGGGAATGCACCTGCACTCACAGGGCTTGACAGAGGCTTCGTTAGGGTATTACCCATTCATGCTACTGAGTATTTCTTTTTTGATTTCCCTTGTTTGGGTTGAGAGTTTGACTGATCGCAGATGTTTTGATCTTGTATTGGCAGTTTTGGGCCTACGAGAGGCTCCCATTTCTTCGTCCTATTAGCCTGTTAGGTTTAGACAGCTATCCACGGGGACGGCGATGGCATCACTCCACGTTGGTGGAGGTTCCTGTAGCTGAGGGTTTCACCCATTCGTGCTTACAGTTAGAGTTATTGACAGCCGATGTCATTACATGGGTTCCTTACTTTGAGGACCACTTGACAGTTGTCTTTGAGGGTGGTTTCCCAACTAGTGTCGAGTATTTGATGTCCACCCGTTGGATTCCTCTCTTTATAGATAGAGGTTGGGAGCTCTATTTAGGAGAGCGTGCTATTAGGAGCACTACAGAAGAGATTTGCATTCCGATCTGTTCTGCTGCCAGGCGCTGTTGGCCTTTGTTGCAGCCGATCATTGAGGTCCCATTGGCGGGTGTTGATGGATTTACTTTGTCAGAGGGACCGTTCACTCGGGAGGCATTCTACCGCTAGTGGTTCCCTCGCACCATTGGAGTCCAGACCCGTGCCACACAGTTTATGGGGGATATGGTTCCTGGTTCCATCATGATGACCGATTGGATTGCCTCTGTCCAAGAGCCTACTCATCTGACGCAGATTGATAGTTTGACCCAGCAGTTGGACCGGAAACATTTCTTTATCCGGCACTTGGGCAGAGATCCTTCCAAGGTGGATTCTTTTGATCCTTACAGCTCTGGGGCTGGCCCTTCAGGTGGCCCATATTCAGATGGTTTTGCCGGTGCAGATCCTCGGTTGTATAGGCCTGATATCCCTACTGGCTGAGATTTAGTGACTCAAGAGGAGTTACATCAAATGGATAGGTTGGATGATGTGGACACCAACACTATTGACTTCTTCTGAAGTATTTCTCGCTATATCTTTTAATAGGCCTCTGTTAGATATTGGGCGGCTGTGCCCTATTCTCTTTATATCTTTTGATAGGCCTCTTTAGTTATTGGGCGGCTATGCCCCATTTCCTTGTATTTTCTAATTGTACATAGAGAGGAGGTATTTAGATGATGATATACTTAGGAATATAAGTATATTGTTTTCCATTCCCGACATCATATTGTCATCATTTGTTCATCATGCATGTATTATATTATGCATATACATTTCTAGAGATTAGTTTAGTATTGACCCCTGGATGATCTTATGACATGGCCCTATAGATGTCTTCATCGAGAGTTAGCCGGATTGATCATACCCCGCCGGTATTGATGGTATCTTCATTGAGATTGTGGTATGACAGCTTATCCTCCCTAGATTGGGTGATAATTGATCAGCTGTTGCGTCACTCTATGACCCTCCTGACATTCTAGGTTCCATTGTGCTTTATAGAGGGCATGCTAGAGCATTCGGTACCGGATACGCAGGTGTTCCAATTTGAGACTGGGGAGTTGACTCCTACGTTAGAGGAGTATGAGAATCTGACAGATTTGTCATTGGATAAGCCTTGTGCTCGAATGGCTGTCGGTGATATGAGCTGACAATTTATAACCTTCACAGGTTTGAGACGTAGAGTTGCCCTAGATGAGATCTCCTCGGGGCATGTAGTGTCCATGAGTTTTTTGATAGACAGATTTGGGTCCTTGGACAGTTATCTGTGGCACTCTGGGGATTTCACCACTTTAGAGGATGATTGGCATGTTGCCCGAGTAGACATAATCTTGATGTGTATAGTGGCTTATTTGTACATGCCATTGTACATGGACCACTTAGATATCGGTGTGATCATATTAGTCAGAGCTCTCCGGGAGGGAAATACCATCTTACCGACGATTCTGGCAGAGACCTTGAGATCGGCCACATATTGCCAGACCCATTTTGCGGGGGTATTTACAGACAGTTTAGTCTTGTTGTACGTGTGGTTTATGATACAATTGAGACCGATTGGCACTTTCTGACGCCATGTGTATTGTTTTTCCCATGAGATAGCCATGGCATACTCCTTTCAGTCGGCAGAGTGTACAGACGTAGCTTCTTGGTCGGCTTTCTTGTTAGGGATCGAGGATCCGTTTGATATTTTTTTTTGTTTAGGGCTCAACTCTCCCTACATCTTTACCACTCATGCAGCTGGCATGAATTATGTAACGACCCCAAATTTCATACAATTCAATTATCGACTTTGGTCATTAATAACACGTCTAACTTCTGATTTTACATCAGTATTTGATGCTAAACTTAATAAAATGAGGAATAATTTAAACTTTTCTATCTTATTACTTTAATTCCCTGAATCAAAACCTTTATCATCTACATGTCTTTGAATCAATTTTATTTTATGATTCGCTTCATCAAAGTTATTATATAGAATCTTACATTTTAATCCGATAACCTTTATATATCAGATAACTCAGACTTGACAGTTTATCATTACATAATCATTATAACTTATCAAGTACATTTCTCAAAACTTTTATCTTTACCTACCTTTAAACCATACTTAGCTTATTACTCACTTTATCAGAGTTAATAAATAAAACTTACATCCAGGTTCAATACCCTTTCATACAACAAACAAAACTTAAACTTTATAACTCAACATCTATTAAACATCATACATTATTCAAAACCCTAAACATGGTTCAAATAATAATAATTCAACCAAAGTGTATAAATCTTCAAGTATTACATCTGATTCATGTCCTTCAAGTAGCACATAACTTTACATTGAATCTTTAACTTGCAAAAGTGGTTATTTGCAAGGTTGAGCTCGACAGCCCAGCAAAATCTAACAGTTTTCATGCATCACGTAGCACATAATAACATGCTCAACATATATCTCATAAACATTGTACTAACATAACATACATGCTGCATTTCATATAATAAGTATAAAGATTGAGTTCCTTACTCAATCAGCATTCATTACTCAATCAACGTAGTCATAAATTGACTTTAATGTTTCATACTTTCAATATATATATAACACATCATGTTATTTGTAATGAAGATTTAAAACAGCTCATCACCAAGTTCACATAGCAAATAGGAACTGAAAAGATTTGCCTTGATCGTTGTTTACCAATAACAGTTTAATAGCTTACAGTTATCTACACTTCACGTGCACTTCACTTACTTGGATAAAATCTTTGCTAAACACAGAGAATTACTTTAGAATCACAGAAATTCTCTCTTAAGCTTTCTCAAACTCTCTCAAACTTCTCTGTAAACTCTCTTCTTTCTTCTTCTTACGCTTAGGCCAATTCTTTTCATGTAAAACCAACTAAAACCAACGCACAAAGATAAACGTCTAAAAACCGACGTTTTATTAAATATAATAATGATATATCATTTATAAAATTTAATATATTTTATTTTTATTATTTATTATAATTTAAATTTAAAATTCAAAAGCCATAAGGCTTAGTTTGGCAAAAACACTTTTAAAATAAAGACTTAATATTTTTAGGCCTTGTTTGGTAAATCCATTTAAACTACTTTAATTTACTTCAATAAATCATTTATACTATAGTTTATTGTCCCACATTGTTTACTTGGATTTCCATATCCAATCTTAATTAAATGAATAAACTAATTACCACAAAATTATAATTTTTATTTTAATTTCACTTAATAAATTAACATATCACTTTAATTACTAAATTAAATTAAGACAACATTCTAGCAAACTATATAATCCTTAACAACTCTCTAATTTAGTTATTAAGTTAAATTAGAGTATTATCTCATAAATTTAATTCATCACACTTTTATCTTAATTAAGTTAATTTCTATAACTCATAAATTATTTACTTACTAATAAATAATCCAACAAATATCTACTAAACAACAAAAACATCAATTAAAATATTTATTTAATTCAATAAATATTTAAAATTATAAATAAAATTCTGGATTGTTACAGATTATCTTCCCCTGGCCGGTTTGAGGGGTGTGACCACATTTCATCCACTAGCTGTTATGGCACAGTTTGGCCAGTTTCAGGATGTTCATCCCTTTGACGGGGCATTGGGTCAGCGTTTGTCATCTCGGCTTCTGTCAGCAGAGGATTTGTCCAGGATTTATGCTTGTTGTACCCGGCGTGAGAGGGCTAACTTCTCTACTAGCCATCTAGGTCGTTCTACAGAGTATTATGCATGGTTGGAGGTAGAGATTTCATCGACCAAGATTGTATCCTCAAAGTCGGATGCTGATTCTAATAGTTGGGAGCTCGTGGAGGACCCTGATTCTCCCACTAAGGATGAGCTATTTGATGGATTGTCAGCAGCCCTGGTTGATTCCCCCATTATTACTGTTACTGTGACTCCACATTCTGCAGAGTATTTAAAGCAAAGTCTACATTTGATGACGTTTGAGAGGGATCAGGCTAGGGCCTTGATGTTGACAACTCTTTTTGGTAGAGATGTTTCTCTAGTTGAGAGAGATAATGCTCTAGCTCACAGGGATACTGTTGTTGCTAAGCTGCATGAGGCTCGATCATCTAGGGATGTAGCTGTTATTGAGTAGGATGGTGATCTATCTGCTCGAGATGTTGCCACTACAGATAGTACTGCATTGAGGTCTCATATTGCTAACATTATTGTAGAGATAAGTGCATTCATTGATGAGCATAGTATCACCATGTAGATGGTCGTAGATCTCTTGGCTCGTGTGGATACCCTAAGGCAGGAGCTCATAGAGTTACCTGCATCTTCTGAGAGGGATGTCATGTTAGACTTGATGGCTCGCTTATCCACTGGTTTGTAGATAAGCTTTGATTTTCATGCATAGACTAGGTTAACCATTTTTGTCATGTACAGGACACATTGTATATATCAAATCGTATTATATGGTAAGGAAATATGTTTTGATTTACTTCCCTTTTAGTTATGTCGTGTTACTTGCTTGATAGTTGCATGTTCTCCGGGGCTTGTGATCTTGATGTATTCTAAACTCCTCCTTGATGGATGGACATTGAGATGTCTCAAGATCTTTTAGAATGGATCGTTGATCTTTGTATTCCCCTACCCTTTGGTGTCTTGGGACAGGT
Source organism: Panax quinquefolius (assembly GCA_020205615.1). Lineage (NCBI taxonomy): Eukaryota > Viridiplantae > Streptophyta > Magnoliopsida > Apiales > Araliaceae > Panax > Panax quinquefolius. The sequence goes on from CM035173.1 coordinate 58,804,460, forward strand.
TTCTGGATGTGGTTATGGAGAGGATTGTGGCTTTCCTCTCTGAGGTTAACCGCCCCACAGATAGTCGCCAATACTCCCTTGTATGGAGGAGACCAGGTAGTTCCATCTCTTATAGATTGGTGTTTCTCTTTGAGGATTCAACCACAGCTTAGATGGTCACCAGTTTTTCTCCCATTTGTGTGGGGAGACCAGGTAGTTCCATCCATTTGGTCTAAGCTGATGAGGTGTGGTTTAATCGCCCCACAGATGGTCGCCGATGTGTTCCCGTGTATTGGGGAGATTAGGTAGTTCTATCTCTTATGGTTTGGTTTGAAAGTGGAATGATAGTCCCAGTACTGTTGACAGGGTTTTATGTTTTTGGTAGGGGTGAGACCGCACCATGAATGACTGCCTATGTACTCCCATTGAGAAGGGGGAGATCAGGTCTGCGTAGTTCCAACCTAGCGTGAAAAGGTTGAAATTTGTATGTGGTAAAGAGGGTGTAGAGATATTTTTAACTATAGTTAGACTGGACCATAAAAATGGCTGCCAACGTACTCCCGTGTATTGGGGAGATCAGATCTGTGTAGTTCGTCTCTGATGGGACAAACTGATGTGATGAAGGGTTTTATCCCTAGTGGGACAAATTGAAGTTGTGAAAGGTTTCATCCCTGGTGGGACAAATAGAAGTTGTAAAAGGTTTTATCCCTAGTGGGACAAACTGAAGTGGTGAGGATTGTATGTAGTGAGAAAGGTTTTGAAAACCTAAATTGATTGATGGATCTGATGATCCAGGATGCTGGTTTGCAGGTAACTTCAGACATAGTACCGTTTCATGGTGTTTGAGTTGATGAGTTGGGGAAATTCCTCGCCATCCATCTCTTGTAATCTGATGGTTCCTCCCGTTAATACGTCGTTGACAACAAACAGGCCTTCCCAGTTTTGGGTAAATTTTCCTTTAGATTGATCTTGGTTGTAAAGAACCTTCTTCAAGACCAAGTCATGTTCTTTGAATTACCGGAGCCAGACTTTCTTCTTGTAGAATCGGGCGATCCTCTATTGGTACAACTGACCATGGAATATGGTTGTGGCCCGCCTTTCATCTATTAGAGATAATTGGTGGAACCGATCTTGTAACCATTGGTCTTCATCCAACTGAGCGTCTATCAACACTCTCATGGATTCCATTTCCACCTTTATGGGAAGCATTGTTTCCATGCCATAGGTTAATGAGTAGGGGGTTGCTCCAGTGGAAGAGCCCATTGACGTTCTGTAGGCTAATAGAGTGAGAGAGAACAGGTCAGGCCACCCTTTGTGATTGGTGGACATCTTTTGCATGATCTTTTTGAAATTCTTATTAGTCGCTTCAACAACACTATGTTAGACGATAGATGACAGAATTGAGATGTTTGATGAAGAATTTACTGCACAATTCTTCTCTCATGTGGTTGTTGAGGTTTTTGGCATTGTCTAATAGAATCACCTCTAGTTGTCCATATCGACAAATGACATTGTTTCTAATGAAACCAATGATCACCTCTTTAGTAACCCTGGGGGAGGAGGCTGCTTCTACCCACTTAGTGAAGTGGTCGATCATGGTGAAGATAAACTGATGACTATTACTGGCTTTGGGCTCGATTGGCCTGATCACGTCCATTCCCCACATTGAGAAGGGCCAGGGAGAACTCATATTGTGGAGCTCCCTTGGAAGGGCGTGGATAGCATTTCCATGAATTTGGCATTGGTAATATCTCTTAACGTGATCATCACAGTCAGCCTTGAGAGAGATCTAGTAATGCCCTATTCTAAGGATCTTCTTAACGAGTAGAGGGCCACTCATGTGTGGGCCGCATACTCCACCATGGATTTCATCTATGAGCCTCTGAGCTTGGTCTTTGTCTAGGCATCTTAGCAAGCCTAGTCCTGCATCTCTTTTGTAGAGTGTGTCTCTGCTCAGATAGAATTTCATGGCCATTCTATGGATCCGCTTTCTTTCAGCTTGACTCGCCTCAATGGGTGTAGATCTATCTCGCAGATACTCCTTGATATCGTGATACCAAGGTTGTTGGATGGGAGGCAGCTCATCCGATACTTCTCCAATATAGTTCCCGTAGGCTGGTGCCTTTTATCAGGAAAATGTGATATTTTGCATGTCTTCCTTATCAAGTATGTTAATCAAGGAGGCCAAAGTTGATAGTGCATCCTCAAAGTCATTTCTGTTCCGAGGAATTTGGAGGAAGGATATTTCTTCAAACTCCGAAGCCAACTGGATAACTTTCCGATGGTAAGGTAGCAAATGTAATTCTTTGGTGTGATAGATCCTAGTGGTTTGTCTGATTACCAGTTCAGAATCTCCAAAGACAGTTAACCATCTGACGCCCATGGATTGGGCTAGTTTCAACCCCATGATACAGCCTTCATACTCAGCTGTGTTGTTGGTGTTGACAAACTGCTATTTGATGGCAACGGGATACTACTCTCCCGAAATGGATACTAGAACTGCTCCAACTCCAGAACCTTCCACGTTTATAACTCCATCAAAATACATCCTCCATGGTTGGTGTGTATTGTCCTGATGGTGTTGATGAATTGTCATTACCCCTTCATCAAGTAAATATGTTTCCAAAGGTTTGAAATCCCCTGAAGGTGCGACATCTAGTTGATCTGCAGTTCCTTAACCTTTGATAGACTTTTGAGTCACGTAGATGATGTCAAATTGTTAGAGGATCAACTGCCATTTGGACAGTCGATAATTCAATATGGGTTTGTTGAACACATACTTGAGAGGATCTATGCGGGATATGAGATGGGTTGTGTGACCATGGAGATAATGTTGTAATCTCATGGAAGCCCATGCTAAAGCACAACAAGTTTTCTCAATCAAGATGTACTTGTGCTCGTTGATTTTGAATCTTTTGCTGAGGAAATAGATAGCTCTTTCTTGGCCTCTATCATCTTTCTGACCCAGTATGCAGCCCATGGCATTGTCATTGATTGACAGATACATAAACAGGGTAACACCATCCCTAGGAGGTACCAAAATAGAAGATTTGACCAGTTGCTCTTTGATAAAAAAGAAGGCTTTTTAACACTCTTCATTCCATTTCTTGGAGGAGTTCTTCCTTAACAATTTGAAGATAGGTTCATAGGTTGTTGTGAGTTGGGAGATGAATCGGTTGATGAAGTTGATTCTGCCCAAAAATCCCCTTATTTCCCTCTCTATCTGGGGTATAAGCATCTCCGTGATGGCCTAGATTTTTGCATGATCCATCTCAATGCCTTTGTGGCTTATTAGGAATCCCATCAACTTTCCTAATTTGATGCCAAAGGGGCATTTGGCTAGATTAAGCTTCAAGTTGTACTTACGCAACCGGTTGAAGAGCTTAAAGGCCATACAGAATCTTCATATGTAGGTTTAGGCGGCAGCCTTATAGATGAAGGACTGGTGTATGCTTGTGTGGGTTCCTATGACTAGACCAAGATGAGTACCTAGTTCGGCCTTCCCTGTTTAGCTGAGAACTTGAATTGGGCATTTGATTCCTTGCTGATTCTTTTCTAACCCTTGTCCTGGTTAGAAACCCAAGGATATCATCTCTTGACTGGCAGACATTACCTCGGCAGAAACTCTGGGTTTCAGAGATGGCGCCCCAATGGGTTGATAGTGAGTGTTGCTCACCTCAAGGGCTTGGTAGCTGACAGGCTCAACTTCTTCATTGAAACTAATGAGAGGTATATCATTTTGGACAGGATATTCTGGCTTTGCATTGATAGTGACCAGATTACTGTTGATTATATACTTGAGTTGTTGATAAAGAGTGGATGGGACGGCTCCCGCCATATGGATCCAAGGTCTTCCCAATAGTAAATTGTATCCTATAGTGATTTTAAGAACTTGGAATGATATATAGAATGTATGTGGACTGATTTTCATGGGTAATTCAATCTCTCCGATAACATTTCACCGAGATCCATCAAAGGCTTTGATGATTGTATGGTTGCTTCAAATCCTATTGAGATTGATGTTCATGTTTTCTAATATGGCACAGGGGCAGATGTTTAGGGATGATCCTCCATCTATTAGCACTCCTTCAACCACATATCCGGAAGACATCACCGCTATGTATAGCAGTTTACAATGACCAGTCCCTTCGAAAGGTATAGCATCATCAGTGAAGGATATCACATTGCTATTAAAGATGTGATCTACCAGATGATAGAATTTTTCAACATCCACTATCTTTGGCAAGTGTGCTTCTTCTAATATTTTCAGTAAGACTTTCAGGTGATCTTCTGAAGAGAAAACCAAGTCCAAAATAGAGATCTGTTATGGAGCTTCTTTCAAGCTTTGCACCACCTTGGCTTTATTGTGTCCTATCTTGCGGAGGAATTCTTCAATCTTCTCCTTGGGCACTTTCCCCTTAGATTTGATGATAGGCTTCATCACTCGTTGAGGGAGGTACAGTTGATTTTCTTTAGACACTGTAACAGTTGTGTTTGATGTTGATCCTTCAACCTCTCCATAATTCCATGGGACTTTCTTAAGGCTGATGATAGGATACTATAGCCTGAATGACAATATGATTGGCTTTGGTGCAGCCACTTTCAAAGGGCTTTCAACTCCTTTGAGCTGAATTGATTGAATTGTAAGTGTTGTGGCAACCAAATCTCCCTCAAAGTATAAACTGCTACAACTTCCTTCCATCCTTGAGGAAATTAAATGCGTCCCCACTCTCAAGTGATACGGCGTCCTCGTCTGCCATTTACAGGTCACCGCTGTCAATCATATTTTGGATAAGATGGCGGAGTGGCCAACATTCCTTAGCGTTGTGACCGCGAGAGTGGGAGTGGTATTTGTAAGACTCCGAATTTTATGAAATGAAAGTATTCAATTTTCTTATAATTATTATTCTATTTAGTAAATGATTAAATTGATAAAAGGTTAAAGTTAAGGGTGATATGTGAAATTTTTTGCAAAGTAAGCAAGTTGATATAAAATATTCGTTGTGTCGGGAAATATTCGTTTGGTCGGGGAATATTCTTTTTCTCAAGGAATATTCGTTCAACGACACTATCATTGATGGACCCCACAACGGAATAACTGTTGAAGTTAGAAAATGACAGAAATAACTTTTTTATTAAAATAACGACAAAAGTTTTATCGTTAACTGTTGAAATACCCGGTGATCAAAATACAGTAATACACGTGGTTGCATAGTAGCACACGATATTGATGTTTACATAAGAAGCCACTCAGTTTACTCAATTATTGTCACATAGTAATTGTTGCATAATATCTCACGTTATTTGATTCAATTATTATCACAGTAACATCTGCATAATATTTTATATTATTAAATTAATAATTGAGATGACAAAGTTATTCATATTATTTTTTCAATATTGACGATGTCTAGAAAGTTATGTCGAGGAAAGGGGTTTGGTTTCCTAATTGCACGCCAATAGGAGAAATCCTTATCGGAAAGCCCCCTCTTTCCTGGGAATGATCTGGTTGTTAAATATTGTGAGTTATAATATTAATGATGAATAATTGTTAATAGATTAAAAATGTGTTTATTAAAGATAAATGATTTATGGTAAATATTTATTCAATTTTTGATATAAATATAGGGATTTGTTATGAGGCGTTTGTTGTAAGTTTGACTTAGTATTCCATAGGAAGATTTACAAATTTTATGGACCGTCGATGGTGGTTTTAATAGATAACCAATCTGGACCATTGTTGGTGGTTTTAATAGTTAATCAATTTGGACCATTGATGGTGGTTGTAATAGTAAATCAATCTGGACCCTTGATGGTGGTTTCAATAGTAAATCAATTTGGACCGTCGGTGGTAGTTTTAAAAGTAAATCAATCTGGATCGTCGGTGGTGGTTTTAAAAGTAAATCAATCTGGACCGTCGATGGTGGTTTTAAAAGTAAATCAATCTGGACCGCCGGTGGTGGTTTTAAAAGTAAATTAATATGGACCGTCGGTTGTGGTTTTAATAGTAATCAATATGAACTGTACGTTTTAATAGTAAATCAATCTGGACCATTCGTGAATCAGATATTATTTAGTCCATTCTCCTATAAATAGAAGCTTAATTCTTCTTTCATTCTCACCAATCACTGAGATTCACAAGAGAAACTATAGAGAGCAAGAAGAAGAGTATTCTGCTACTTCACTATTGTAGTATCCAGTCTTCTACTAAGGTAAGGGGTTTTATTTCTTTCGTATTCATAAGGAATATTATTTTTTTGTATTTATCCTTTAATATGTCGGAATAACCTGTCAACGCGGATTACGTACTGCGTGACAGGTGAAAATCCATTTGCAGTTTTGTATGTTATTTCTTTTCATATTCTTAAATCTAAACTTACTATGGTAAGTATTGTTTCTATAATTCCTGTAATTAGTGGAATATCCTTGAGTTTTGCGCTTCATCCAGTATCGTTTCATTGAAATATTGATATGAACTTTCTTATTAAATATCAATATTTTCCTGGGGTTACTATTCACTCTAGTATTGTTCACTCGGGGATTCGGGGTACTTTTCATACCGGAGTGCTATTCACGGGTTACTATTTACCTAGGTACTATTCACTCTAGTATTATTCACTCGGATATTCGGGGTACTATTCACGAGTTACTATTTACAGGTTACTATTCACCTGGTTACTATTCACTCGAATATTATTCACTCGGGTATTTGGGGCAATTTTCATGCCGGGGTACTATTCACGAGGTACTATTCCTGAAGTACTATTTATGGAGTACTATTCACCTGGGGCAATATTCACAACAAAAATTGATTTCTTTTCTGTCCAAAATTATTTTTAATACATGAATATTATTCTTGAATTTTACTCCATAAAGCAGTATCATGTTCACAATTTGGATATTTTTAAACTCTGAATAGATTTAAAGTTTTTAATATTTATCATTGATTTCGTTTGATTAATACTTATATCATTGTCATCATCCTCATGCTTAAATTGTGATGAAAGTCATCTTCGGCCAAGGGTGCAAAGATGAACTATTGATTGGTATGATTATGACCAGGGATCATTCGGTATAATTATGACCCGTAATGTTACAAATGATGTGGTAAAAGTCCTCATTGGCCCGTAGTGCATTGATGGACAGTTGTTGGTATGATTATGACCAGGGATTATTCGGTATAATCATGACCATTGGTGAAAACACGAATATCTTTGGCGCGTAGTGCATGAATAATTCATGGTCGTGATACTAATGAATATCCGTAGCCGTAGTGAAAGGATGATTCAATTATGTGGATTATTTATTAAGCTGAGTCTCAGCGATAAAATTAATGATAAACTTTTTAAATCATAGAAGATAGTAGATATCATGCTCTACTTGACTCTTCTAATGGATTGCTTGTTCATTGCGAGCTTGTTGATCTAAAACTTGTTGTCTATTGTATTCTATCAGTTGTTATACTGTTGAAGGCTAACGATAATTTATTCTGCATTATCTTAGTCATAATATTTCTTACTGGAATAGTTGAGCTCACCCTTTTCTTTCACTGTTCTCTTCAGGAAATGAGAATTTATAGCTGGGACTAGTCGGGGAATGGAGTGATGGTCCGAGATGGTGGCTATAGTAGTCCTCACTATTTTTATAAAATAGTGTGATAATAATTGTAATGAGGACTCCATTGAGTGCAGATATTTTCTAGAAGGCAATATTCTTGTTTAAACTCTCAGCTATGTTTTGTCATATTTTGCACGACAGTTGTATAATTAAGTTTGCATTTAAGTTATGTACCATATATCTAGCGACTCAAGATGGGTGATGTATACCTATTTTAGGGGCGTCGCAGTTGGTATCAAAGCTTAGGGATATGATCCCTAGTTGAGATGTGAGACTAGAACTAGGAGGGGAGAGACGGCTAATTCCTTTGCTAGTATGACCTACCTAAGTTTATTTGGTATTTAATTGGTCGGTCAGAGTATAGGGATATTATATGGTATGTCAATTAACCCTTGTTTTGTGGCAGTATTTGAAAATGGCATCTGAAAATGTTGAGATCGACCAATGAAGAACATGAGATCGTGGAGTCACCAACGATCAATACCCAGGATAATGTGCATCAGGAAGACAATAATCCTCAGGTAAACAACAACACCGACAAAATGAGAACGATGGGATGTTCAGAGGCTTTATGCAATTCATGCAACATCAGGCGAGAGAGACTCCTGTTTAAAATGCAGGTGTAAACAGTGGAAACTCACGGCTGATCACCGTGAAGCAATTCAAGGAGCTAGGACCGCCGGAGTTTTTGAGAAAGCCAGAACCACTTAAGGTGGAGACGTGGATAAAGAAGATCACCAAGATATTTGATGTCTTGGAATGCTCAGAGGAGCAAAAGGTTCCCTTCCCCACCTTTATGTTGGGTGAAGTGGAAGATTACTGGTGGGAATCTGTAAAATGTACCCAGCCTGCTGCACTCAAGATGTCTTGAGAGAGGTTCCAAGATTTGTTCAACGACAAGTACTTTCCCGAAAGTATTCATCACATGAAGCAGGTTGAAATCATCAAGCAAGAGCAAAACAATATGACTATGTCGCAATACGAGGCTAAGTTTGCGGAGTTGTCCCGGTTTGCATCCCATTTGGTTGATAATGAGGATAGAATGACGCGAATGTTTCTGCGAGGTTTGAAACCCAAAATATCTCAATACCTCATTTCTCACAAACTGTATTTGTATTCAGATGTTGTAAATAGGGCTCAGTTATTGGAGCGTGATAATGAGTCAACCCAACCAAGATAGAGCAGCCGACAAAGCGATAATACCAATGGTAGTAGTCATCGAAGCGGTGACAACAAACGTGGAGGGAATCAACATGTCAGAAATGTTAACTTCTTCGGTGGTAATCATGGCCAAGACAATAGAAGTGAATATTTCAAGAAGAGAAGGTTCAACAATGATGGAAAGACAGCAGCACCAGCACCCGTTTTCAAAGAAGGAAAACGACCACCGATCGTATGCCATAAACTGTACGCAGCAATCCAAAATATGTTATAATTGCAGAAGAAAAGGTCACCTAGCCCGATTTTGTCATGCATTGAAGTCAAGTCCTGCTGGGATGGTGACGCCAAAGGATGTTCCAAATAAGTCAAAATTGGTAGTCTAAGAAAGAGTATTTTTCGTGATGAGAAACCCAAATGAGGTTATCACGGGTAAGCTAATCAAAAACTGTTGCGAAGTCTATACCTTATTCGATACCGGTTCTACCCACTCTTTTATTTTAATTAATTGTGCTCAACGTTTAAACTCGACTTCGGAGAAATTAGACTTTGACTTATCTGATGAAACTCCATTAGGAGAAACATTCATTACATCCACTGTTTATAAATCTTATTTGATTTAAATCGGCACCCGCACGTTACCTGTCGATCTTATCTCTTTGAAAATACTTGCATTCGATGTGATTTTAGGAATTGATTGGTTGACTACTCATCATGCTAAAATTGATTGTTTTCGTAAGTTGTTAGCTTTCATATTCCTAACCAACATATTATGCAAATTCAAGCAACCAAACCACTAAAGTCGATCACTTTCATATCAAGCCATAAAGCTATTCGTTTATTGAAAAATGAATGTCAAGCTTTGTTAGCCATGTCACATATTTAAACAAAAAATACATCAGATCTGAATGATATTTCTATTGTTAATAAATTTCCTGACGTATTTCCCGAAGAACTTCCTAGCCTACCCTCAGAGCGTGAAATCAAATTTTGTATCGACCTTAAACCCGATATAAAACTCTCAAATATTTTTTCACCCAAAACGAATGTAACATACGCCGAAGACGTTGGCTCGAGCTGTTGAAGATTACGACCATACCATTCAATATCATAGTGGAAGAGCGAACATGGTAGCTGACGAGTTGAGTAGAAGATCATATGCGGTTACGAGTGTGACGTTGTTAACACAAAGACTCGTTTCGTACGACTTACAAAAGATGTAGATAGAGTTAAAGACCCCAAGAACCTACGTGAAGTAGCGAATGTAAGATTAGAACCGACTTTAATCGATAAAGTTAAAGCCGCTCAAGCTACAGACTCAGAGCTGATGAATGTGAAGAAGAAGGTGCAAGAAGGCGTTATTCCAGAAGTAAGAGTCGATGAAGTGAGGAAAGCTCAAACCCTCAATTTTATTAGTCTATTTGAAATCCTCGATTGAGTAGGAGCTGTGGCCTATAGACTCGCTTTACCGCTAAGTATGTCGCATGTTCATAACTTTTTTTACGTATCGATGTTACGTAAATATGTGGAAGACTCGAACCACATTATTTAATTAGAACTAGACGAGATAGCAGAAGATTTAACGTATGAGTAGATACATGTTAAAATCTTTGATAAGAAGAAACATATTCTACGCCCAAAGGTTATACCTCAAAGAGTTAGAATTTGACGAGGTATTCTCACCTCTTCGACATACCAGGTACATACGTAAATTTCAAGGGCAAAATTTCATAAGGAGGGGAGATTGTAAGACCCTGAATTTTATAAAATGAAAGTATTTAATTTTTTTATAATTATTATTCTATTTAGTAAATGATTAAATTGATAAAAGGTTAAAGTTAAGGGTGATATGTGAAATTTTTTGCAAAGTAAGCAAGTTGATATAAAATATTCGTTGTGTCGGGAAATATTCGTTTGGTCGGGGAATATTCTTTTTCTCAAGGAATATTCGTTCAACGACATTATCATTGATGGACCCCACAACGGAATAATTGTTGAAGTTAGAAAATGACAGAAATAACATTTTTATTAAAATAACGACAAAAGTTTTACCGTTAACTGTTGAAATACCCGGTGGTCAAAATACAGTAATACGCGTGGTTGCATAGTAGCACACGGTATTGATGCTTACGTAAGAAGCCACTCATTTTACTCAATTATTGCTACAGTAATTGTTGCATAGTATCTCACGTTATTTGATTCAATTATTGTCACAGTAACATCTGCATAATATTTTATATTATTAAATTAATAATTGAGATGACAAAGTTATTCATATTATTATATGCAATATTAATGATGTCTAAAGAGTTCTGTCGAGGAAAAGGGTTTGGTCACCTAATTGCGCGCTAATAGAGAGAAATCCTTATCAGAAAGCCCCCTCTTTCCTGGGAATGATCTAGTTGTTAAATATTGTGAGTTATAATATTAATGATGAATAATTGTTAATAGATTAAAAATGTGTTTATTAAAGAAAAATGATTTGTGGTAAATATTTATTCAATTTTTGATATAAATATAGGGATTTGTTATGAGGCGTTTGTTATAAGTTTGACTTAGTATTCTATGTTAAGATTTACTAATTTAATGGACCGTCGATGGTGATTTTAATAGATAACCAATCTGGACCATTGATGGTGATTTTAATAGTTAATCAATCTGGACCATTGATGGTGGTTGTAATAGTAAATCAATCTGGACCATTGATGATTGTTTTAATAGTAAATCAATCTGGACCATCGGTGGTGGTTTTAAAAGTAAATCAATCTAGACCATCGGTGGTGGTTTTAAAAGTAAATCAATCTGGACCGTCGGTGGTAGTTTTAAAAGTAAATCAATATGGACCGTCGGTGGTGGTTTTAAAAGTAAATCGATCTGGACCGTCAATTTTGCTTTTAATAGTAATCAATATGAACCGTTCATTCTAATAGTAAATCAATCTGGACCGTTCTTGAATCAGTTACTATTTAGTCCATTCTCCTATAAATAGAAGCTTAATTCTTCTTTCATTCTCACCAATTCACTGATATTCACAAGAGAAACTATAGAGATAAACTATAGAGAGCAAGAAGAAGAGTATTCTGCTACTTCACTATTGCAATATCCAGTCTTCTACTAAGGTAAGGGGTATTATTTCTTTCGTATTCATAAGGAATACTATTTTTCATATTCATCCTTTAATATTTCGGAATAACTTGTCTACACGGATTACGTACCGCATGACAAGTGAAAATCCATTTGCAGTTTCGTATGTTATTTCTTTTCATATTCTTAAATCTAAACTTACTACGGTAAGTATTGCTTCTATAATTCCTGAAATTAGTTGAATATCCTTGATTTTTGCGTTTCATCTAGAATCGTTTCATTAGAATATTAATCTGAACTTTCTTATTAAATATCAATATTTTTCTCGGGGTTACTATTCACCCACATACTATTCACTCTAGTATTGTTCACTCAGGGATTCAGGGTACTTTTCATGTCGGGGTACTATTCACGGGTTACTATTCACCTGGGTACTATTCACTCTAGTATTATTCACTCGGATATTCGGGATACTTTTCATACTGGGATACTATTCATGAGTTACTATTCACAAGTTACTATTCACTCAAATATTATTCACTCGGGTATTTAGTGCACTTTTCATGCCAGGATACTATTCACGGGGTAATATTCCTAAAGTACTATTCACGGGATACTATTCAATCAGTTACTATTTACCTGGGGTACTATTCACGACAAAATTTGATTTCTTTTCTGTCCAAAATTATTTTTAATACATGAATATTATTCTTGAATTTTACTCCACAAAACAGTATCATGTTGACAATTTGGATATTTTTAAACTCTGGATAAATTTAAAGTCTTTAATATTTATCATTGATTTCGTTTGATTAATGCTTATATCATTTTCATCATCCTCATGCTTATATTGTGATGAAAGTCATCTTCGGCCAAGGGTGCAAAGATGAACTTTTGATTGGTATGATTATGATCAGGGATCATTCGGTATAATTATGACCCGTAATGTTACAAATGATGAGGTAAAAGTCCTTATTGGCCCATAGTGCATTGATGGACAGTTGTTGGTATGATTATGACCAGGGATTATTTGGTATAATCATGACCATTGGTGAAAGCACGAATATCCTTGGCCCGTAGTGCATGGATAATTCGTGGTCGTGATACTAATGAATATCCTTAGCCGTAGTACAAGGATGATTCGATGATGTGGATTATTTATTAAGCTGAGTCTCAGCGGTAAAATTAATGATAAACTTTTTAAATCATAGAAGATAGTAGATATCATGCTCTACTTGACTCTTCTAATGGATTGCTTCTTCCGCTGCAGTTGTTGATCTAAAACTTGTTGTCTATTTTATTCTATCAGTTGTTATACTGTTAAAGGCTAACAATAATTTATTCTACATTATCTTAGTCATAATATTTCTTATTGGGCTAGTTGAGCTCACCTTTTTCTTTCACTGTTCTCTTCATGAAATGAGAATATATAGCTATGACTAGTCGGGGAATGGAGTGATGGTCCAAGATTGTGGATATAGTAGTCTTCGCTATTTTTATAAAATAGGATGATAATAATTGTAATGAGCACTCCATTGAGTGTGGATATTGTCTAGAAGGCAATATTCTTGTTTAAACTCTCAACTATGTTTTGTCATATTTTGCACGATAGTTGAATAATTAAGTTTGTATTTAAGTTATGTACCATGTATCTGGCGACTCAAGATGGGTGATGTATACCTATTTTTGGGGCGTCACAGTATTGACATACTCCAGGAACATCAAATTTTTTTGAGTGTGAGTTGATTGGAAGTAGAAGTGCTGTGATTTTTACCTCAGTGATCAGCATCTGCAATATTTCTTCAATCGGTTGGCCTTAATAGGTGAATTCCCTTTTGTTGGAAAAGTCCCGACGGGCTTTAGCTTTTGTTTTTCTTGCAAGCTTTTCCTCCAAGGTTTCACTTTCTTGGGTAAGTAGTGGAGTCTTTGTGATAAGAGAAAGGAGGCTAGCATGCTCCTGACTGATCAACTGTCGTGTGACTTGGTGTTGATGATGTTGGGTTTGTAATATTCAAGAACGCAATCAAATTGCATAAAAATGCGAAAACGTGTAAAAATCAGAGTTTAAAAATTTTACAAACCATATACCCGGATCACCCTTTATGCACAATTATTAATTAAACGAAAAGATATGAAGAACAAACATACCCTTGAAGATCCGAGCTTCCTCGGTGCAAGTTCACCTCGATCCTTTTCGCGTTCAACTTGAATCCACCGGGTTTGGTTCCTTCCTTTGATCAACGTTAGCCACCCAAATGTTTGGCCTCTAGAGGTGATCCACCAAGGAAAAAGAATTTTCAAGAAGAAGGGTATTTGGCTCAAACCCTAGTTTCTATCTCTATAGAAAAGAACGTACTCTCCAACAAATTGGAATTATTACGTAGTTGTAAAAGTCAACTACCCATCACCCATAATAAGACTCCTCTTATTTATAGATGTGGGCAACCCATCTTAACAATTAAGGAATTGGGTTTTTATTTAATTAATTAAATTCTTTTAATTAATTAAGCTCCCTAATCTTATTAGGGATAATTAATTAAACTCCTTTAATTAATTTTCCCTCCTAATCCTATTAGGAATAAATGAGAGTACTTGTATTAAATTAATTCCTAAACTCTTTTAGAAATTAAAATAATAATAATAATTGTAATAATATTAATAAGACTCCTCTTATTAATTTATATTTAATATTTCTAAAATATTAAATAATAAATATTAAGCTATTTAATTTATTCTATCACCATAGATTAAATTAAATATGCATAACATATTATTACGATTATGCCATTAACTTCTTAAATAATTATTCTTCCTTTTATGGTGTGACCCTTTAGGTTCTCCATATTAAACCGGTTGTGAATAAATCAATTAGAACAATTCTAATCTTATTTAAATAAATAAATTAAATAATTAATTTATTTAAATAAATAATATTTATTCTACAATAGGGATAAGCCTCCTAGCGATCAACGACTTTCCGGATAATATAGATTTCAACATTAATCATTAAAGAACCTTTGAGTAAATAGTTACTGCGTATGCAATTCAATCCTTCCACCATACAATGTCCCCGATTAAATATAAGACATGGAATTCTTTGTCAAGTCTTATTTTATTTAATTATATGTATTTCGACTCTTAAATGCACAACTCCAAATAATGCAAATTAGAAACTCCTTTCTAATTTCATTACGCCTTAACCAAGGACTCTTTGGGTTGTCATTTATCAAATCACATAGGACATTTCTCTTCTTTTAATAGAAGTGGTAGATTCTTTATTGATCATACATTATCTCCATGTACAACTTATTATACCCAAGCATACCCTTTGATATACCCTAAGGGTCTTAAGGAATAAGTCAAAGTATAACTCATTATACACAAGATACTATGATGATCTTAAGTCCAAGGATCACTTGTACTACTATCACTACTGAAATTCCTATTGACAGTGAAGTAAAAACTCCATTAGGTATTCCTTAGCGAGCCACGTTCGAATGAACTTATTCTCTAATAAGCACCTACATACTTGCTTTAGTGTCTCCACACAAATGATCATGAGATCAATCATCCTCATCCAATAAGCAAGCAACGTATGTACC
This sequence comes from Panax quinquefolius, assembly GCA_020205615.1. Lineage (NCBI taxonomy): Eukaryota > Viridiplantae > Streptophyta > Magnoliopsida > Apiales > Araliaceae > Panax > Panax quinquefolius. The sequence goes on from CM035173.1 coordinate 58,819,900, forward strand.
AATCTATCCGGATTCACTAATCCCCAATTTAGTAATCCAATGATTGGGAACTATTTTAGTTTTAAGCTTTCTAAGAATTTAGATCTCATTAGAATGATCATCATCATTATTCTAAAAGCATTGCTTAAAACTATGGGTTTATGACATATTATAAAAGCGACATCATGTAGATAATTAAAAGCCTTTAATAAATTAATACTTTTATTAATAAATGAATAAGATTGTTACAAAGTATATGCTTTATCATCAAACATGATTGGCTTGTGTGCATATTACTTTCAATCTCCCACTTGCACTAAAGTCAATCGTCATGGTATCTCATACTCTTCTTCTCTAAGTGGCGATTATCCTGTTTGTTGGATAAACTTTAGTTAATGGATATGTAATGTTGTTTTGAGAGTTCACTATCTCTATAGTGATTTCCCATCTTTCAATGATTCCTATAATCAAATGAAAGTGCTACTGACACATGTTTAGATCCAAGATGAGACTTAGGAACTATTCCTAGTTACGTAATGAACTTATCATCCAAACAATCAACTTGCGACTTCATTTACATTTATATACTTTGTCTTTATCATTAAACCAACAAAACTTTTGCTATTTGGAACCTTTCAAATTCACTACACCACTTGCTCAAGTAACACTTTACCTTAAAATGGATTTTCGATTAGTCTTGATGCATACGAAAAACTTGAGTCTGTAAAGCCCTCTAGTTTTAATTCAGACCCACCATGTATGCTCACATCCTTAGTGCCGATTAAGAACTTTAAGATGTTTTTCACTGTCTTACAGTGATCTTCTCCAGAATATGATCGATCAACATTAGATCTTGTATATTTCATTGCATACATGATAGTCACTCATGCGATCTCTCTTTTTAGGAGTCTGTGGGTATTATAAAGAGAGATACACTCCATAGCTCATCAACATGAGACATCTCTTAGAGTTTTGCCATGCTAAACAACTTTAGCATCAAATGAATATATGTTCCTTGGGTTAAGTCGAGCATCCTTTTAAATCTATCTATATAGATTTTTATCCCCAATTAAGATACTCTTCCCAAATCATTCGTGGAGGAATGTTTAGACAACTTTATCTTTACTGATTGTAGCATTGGTATGTCATTCCTTATCCGTAGTATATCAACATATAGTACTAGGAATGTCATGATGCTCCCACTGAACCTTTTGTACACACTAGGTTCATTCTTATTTTTGATAAAATCAAACTCTTTTGATTGCCTCATCAAAATGAATGTTCCATATTTGAGAAACTTGCTTCAATCCATTTCTCTGAGTGTGTCTACAACATTTACCTCATCGTATATAAATCTGGATCATCATCATCTATGATCGTACCTCATCATCATCATCTATGATGAATCCATACCTCCTAGGTATCTTCATCTATTCAGTTCTACGATTCGGTTGTGGTACAATAGAATTCTATCTCTGAGTTCCTCTTATTTGACTTATAGTGTTTTGTGGTTCTTGAACTCTTCAAGATCTATTATCCTCCACTAGCCCCTTTTAATGATAAACACCTTTATCTTAGAAGGCGGGGTGTTTGGCAATAAACACCTTTTTGCTATGTAGGATTATAGAACATATGCCCTAAACTTACTTTAGGATGTCCCACAAATCATCACATGTCAAATTTTGTCCCAAGCTTATCCTTTGAAACCTTTTTTCACATAAGTTGGACAACCCTTATCTTAACATACTTAAGATTAGAATTCTCCACATCCATAACTTTTATGGAGTCTTGGGGCTTTTGGATTTTGAGGTTACCATTTTTACGTAGATATCTGACCATTTTAGGACATTATCCCAAAAAGATACTGGAATGTCGGTAAAATCGTTATGGATCGCACCATGTCCAAATAGGTATGATTTTTCCTTTCAGATACATCAATCAATTATTGTGTATCGAGAGGTGTCCATTATGAGAAAACCATTTGAGATGATCTAGAAACTTATTGTACAAGTATTCCTTCCTTGATCCGATCAAAGAATCCTAATACTTTGCCAATTTGTTTCACTTTTGAATTCTTTGAACCTTTCAAATAATTCACACTTGTATTTCAGCAAATACACACATTCAACTCTTTGAATGATCATCTCCTTTTCTTATACTAGTTTGTTCAATTTGCAAAATATATTTTTCACGTAAGTCAAGTATACAAAATTTATTAAGTAATATTCCAGTTCTATACAAAACATTATTATTATTATAAATAGAACAACAATTGTTCTTAAATATAATACCAAAGATTTCATTGTCCAACAATAAAATGGAAATAATGTTTCTAACAAGTACTGGAATACAATAACAACTTATTGACTTAATAGATTTGCCTGTAGGGATTGCTAAACTATAAGTTTCTATGGCTAATGCAGCAACCTTTGCTTCATTTCCCACACATAGGATTACTTATCTTGTTTAGCTTTCTACTTCTTCTTGGTCCCTTCATAAATCTATATTTATGATAACCAAATTCGGTATCCAATACCCAAGTAGAACCTTGACTTAAAGAAAAATTTATTTTAAATCTTGAACAAAATTGTATTTGTAACCGAAACTTCATTAAGCTTCTTTGGTTAGCCACTGCAAGGTGCTTCTCGCAGTTTCTTTCCAGTGTCCATGCTTATTGCAGTGGAAGCAAACTCATTTTCTATCCGAATCAGTTTTGTTCTTATTATCCTTTGTTTTTGCCTTTCTATATACCTTCTTTGAATCGTTCTTCTTTTCAGAAGATCATTTGGCCCCTACCAGTAAGACTTGATCTTTCTTGGTAGGAAAGTGACTCTCAACATTTTTCAATATATTAAGCAAATCAGCGAGGCTGATATCTAGCTTGTTCATAGAAAAAATTCACAACAATTGTGAAAGGAGTCCGGGAGTGAGTGCAAGATCAAATCTTGGCTCAACTCTCCATCCATGACAAAACCAGTTGTCCTAATTGATTAATCAAATTGATTATGTTAAGAACTTTTTGTCTGTACTATAGTGCCATTGGCCATTCTAGATCGGAAGAGCTCCTTAGATATCTGATATCTATCAGTCCTACTTTCCTCACCATCAACTACTTGATGTGCGGGAATATAGTAGGAGCATCCATAGTTTCATCTTGTGGCTGAAGCTCGTTACTCATAGATCTGAGCATGATGAATTGAGCCAATTGTGCATCATCTTGCCATTTTCTAAAAGTAGCAATCTCTTCCTCGGAGGCATTATGCGCAACCATTGCGAGGATAGGCATATTAAGGACATAAGATAACTTTTCATTGTGAGAACTTTTCTCAAATTCCTTAACCAATCCGATTTAATTGATTACGGTTAATTTAGTATCTAATATGCTTCGCAGTGATAGTAATTTTAGACATTGTAAAATTCTTTAAATAAATTTGTAATTAACAACATTTTAACATACATTCTTTTATTAATTACCAAAATAAATTAGGTCTTGTTTTAAATTGGTATCTCCCACTAATTTTTTTTAAACTATATTACCCTCACTTATATAGTTCGGCAAAATCTAATTAAAGATTTGCTAGTGAGAATAAGGATCCCATTTCAAATGTATATAGCCTTGTGGTGACACAACAAACTATATATAAATAAATAGGTAGACAACTTTTGTCAATTACATCAACTATGCAATTCCTTTTCTTTTGCCTCTTAGATTATTTTGATCAGTGGTGGCACATCCGAATCAAAATTATCCAAGTTAAGTCAAACCTAGCACTCCATATATTCAAAAAGAAAAATATCATCCTTGTGGTGACACAACAAAACAATATTGTTCAATTTTCTTTATAAGCATCAAATGTGATAAATTAACATCTTAAATACTTAATACTTGCCTTGTGGTGACAAACAAACTCATATTAAATATTTAATACTCTATTAATTTTATCATGCTAGAAAGCGGCGTTCGATATTCCAAATATCTTTGAGCGCTTAGGACTTAATATAAAAAAAATTGAGGGGTTTGTTATTAATTTGTCTCATCTTGTTTAAGCGGCATACATATATATATATAAATACGTCGTATTAATAAACATGCTGAAGCATGTTTGCATAATATATAATATATATAGTATAAGCATGCACATATAGAATACTATATTCTACCCAGATTGATTATGGACTTTTATTCTAGTTTGGTTCACTAGAGCCACCAAGTGAACCAAAAGGTCAAACCCTAGGGGTGCAAGAAATAATATTTAAATATAACTATTACATTTAAACTCGGGCTCCATTACAAACGGGTCTTCAAGCGCTCCTTACTCCTTTGCTCTCTAATTTTCTAAAATTAATTCTAACTATTCCTATTACAAAACTATTTAAAATAAATAGAAACCTTGATCAACAGTCAAGGGGAAGTACATAGGAGAGAGATAGAATTTACATTAAGAAAAATTAGAGAAGGCGAAATCTGTGAGACCCCATTTAATAAAATCCATACATTCATGCATCCAACTAAAATAAAATCCAATCATATTGGTCAATAGTCCATAATCAATCCCATTTATTATCATACACATCATCATATGCATCAATAAATAACATCCATCTTATGAATAATAAACATTTAATATATATATTGATATCATTTAATAGGCAAATTTAGTTAGTATAAAATCTATTTTGAATCAAAATAAACTCCTTTATTTTAATCCAAATTTAAATTAAAATAAAACTATTTTATTTTAATTTATCCAATTTTGAATAAAATAAACTATTTTATTTTAATCAAAATAAAGTCCTTTATTTTAATTAATTATGGAATCAAATTCCATATATAAAAAAAATTATTAAAGGAAACACGGATTATTTTCCTATTCACAAATAAACTCCTTTATTTTGAATAATATGAAATCTAATTTCATATCTAAATAAACTCTTTTATTTAAGGAAAGGCTGATTCTTTTTCCTATTCACAAATAAACTCTTTTATTTTGAATAATATGAAATCTATTTCATATCTAAATAAACTCCTTTATTTAAGGAAACATAGAATCCAATTTCAACTCCAATTAGTTATCATGGAATCCAATTCCAACTCTAATTAGTTAGCATGAAATTAAATTTTAAAAATTAAAATAAACCTTTTATTTTAAAATTAAAATAAACTTTTTTATTTTAAGATTAAAATAATCATTTTATTTTAATTATAAAATAATAAGATTAATATATATATATAACTATTATATATATATAATATAAACCTAATATATATATAGTTAATCGTTAACATATTATACTATATATATATATATATATATCAAACGTTCCTTTTTCAAAAAAAAATAATCACAGCCACGTTATTCCGTGCGTGTTATTATGGTTATATCGATATGATATATATAAAATAAAATGGCGGCATGGTTGATATATAAAAAACAATGACATGGTTGATATATATAAAATACATTCCTTTCTTGAGAATTAACGTGGGCGAAAAAAACTTTCTGCGTATTCGGTTTTTTTTTTTTTTTAAATTTTATCTGATAAAATTATGCCCAATAAAATTGTTCTAAACACATATCAATATACAAATTAAATCGAACAATTAATAATTTGCATAAAGGTTTGGCTCGATACCACCGTTGGGTTTGTAATATTGAAGAACGAATCAAATTGCATAAAAGTGCGAAGCGTGTAAAATCGAGAGTTTAAAATTTTACAAACCATATACCCCGATCACCCTTTATGCACAATTATTAATTAAACGAAAAGATATGAAGAACAAACATACCCTTGAAGATCAGAAGCTTCTCGATACAAGTTCACCTCCATCCTTTTCGCGTTCAACTTGAATCCATCGGGTTTGGTTCCTTCCTTTGATCAACGTTAGCCACCCAAATGTTTGGCCTCTAGAGGTGATCCACCAAGGAAAAAGAATTTTCAAGAAGAAGGGTATTTGGCTCAAACCCTAGTTTCTATCTCTATAGAAAAGAACGTCTTCTCAACAAATTGGAATTATTACGTAGTTGTAAAAAGTCAACTACCCATCACCCATAATAAGACTCCTCTTATTTATAGATGTGGGCAACCCATCTTAATAATTAAGGAATTGGGTTTTATTTAATTAATTAAATTCTTTTAATTAATTAAGCTCCCTAATCTTATTAGGGATAATTAATTAAACTCCTTTAATTAATTTTCCTCCTAATCCTATTAGGAATAAATGAGAGTACTTGTATTAAATTAATTCCTAAACTCTTTTAGAAATTAAAATAATAATAATAATTGTAATAATATTAATAAGACTCCTCTTATTAATTTATATTTAATATTTCTAAAATATTAAATAATAAATATTAAGCTATTTAATTTATTCTATCACTATAGATTAAATTAAATATGCATAACATATTATTACGATTATGCCATTAACTTCTTAAATAATTATTCTTCCTTTTATGGTGTGACCCTTTAGGTTCTCCATATTAAACCTAGGTTGTGAATAAATCAATTAGAACAATTCTAATCTTATTTAAATAAATAAATTAAATAATTAATTTATTTAAATAAATAATATTTATTCTACAATAGGGATAAGCCTCCCTAGCGATCAACGACTTTCCGGATAATATAGATTTCAACATTAATCATTAAAGAACCTTTGAGTAAATAGTTACAAATACAATTCAATCCTTCCACCATACAATGTCCCAATTAAATATAAGGCATGGAATTCTTGTCGAGTCTTATTTTATTTAATTATATGTATTTCGACTCTTAAATGCATAACTCCAAATAATGCAAATTAGAAACTCCTTTCTAATTTCATTCGCTTTAGCCAAGGACTCTTTGGGTTGTCATTTATCAAATCACATAGGACATTTCTCTTCTTTTAATAGAAGTGGTAGATTCTTTATTGATCATACATTATCTCCATGTACAACTTATTATACCCAAGCATACCCTTTGATATACCCTAAGGGTCTTAAGGAATAAGTCAAAGTATAACTCATTATACACAAGATACTATGATGATCTTAAGTCCAAGGATCACTTGTACTACTATCACTATAGGAATTCCTATTGACAGATAAGTAAAAATCCATTAGGTATTCCTTAGCGAGCCACGTTCAGTGAACTTATTCTCTAATAAGCACCTACATACTTGCTTTAGTGTCTCCACACAAATGATCATGAGATCAATCATCCTCATCCAATGAGCAAGCAACGTATGTACCAATCTATCCGGATTCACTAATCCCCAATTTAGTAATCCAATGATTGGGAACTATTTTAGTTTTAAGCTTTCTAAGAATTTAGATCTCATTAGAATGATCATCATCATTATTCTAAAAGCATTGCTTAAAACTATGGGTTTATCACATATTATAAAACAGCATCATGTAGATAATTAAAAGCCTTTAATAAATTAATACTTTTTATTAATAAATGAATAAGATTGTTATAAAGTATATGCTTTATCATCAAACATGATTGGCTTGTGTGCATACTACTTTCAGATGAATCACCAGTTCTGCCAATTAATTGACCTGTTCGTCAAGAGACTTTAACTCCCGTTCTATCATGAACTGGAACTATGAATAATCCCACTTATCGGCATTATCCTTGTTAGTTTGGGAAGAACCACCCACATATTTGAGGTACTTGGAGCTCAATCCACTGCCCCTATTGATCATGTTAACATCATCTTCCTTGTGTTGAGGGAGAGGATTATCCTGAACATGTGGTTATTCGGGCTTGGTCACCATGATCTCACCACTATCAATTAAGTCCTGGATGTTATGCTTGAGGGCCTAACAATCCTGAGTGTCATGGCCTGGAGCTCCAAAATGGTAAGCACGCTTCTAGCTTGTATTGAAACCCTTTCCACTTGGATTGGCTGGTGGAAGGAGATGAGTGATTTTCTTTTGAGCTAAAAATGTTTTCGAGTGAATCCCCTAAGGGTGTGAAGACTCCTGAGTGTTTGACTTCTCCACTCTTTGGTAAGGGAGGATTTGAAGACTGTGCTTGAAAAGGGGAGTAGTTTCTCCTTTGAATAGGCAAGTTTTGATTACCTTTTTGTCCTTACAGTATTAAGGAAACATCCTCTTCTTTCTTCTTATCTTCCATATCTTCCGAATTGGATATGCTCAGCTACGGCTTTTAAAGCTGCGATGTCTTGAATCTTTCCAGACTTCAATCCCATTTATGTCGTTTCTTTGTGCTTGATCATTTTTGAGAATGGCTTTCCTATTCCATCTAGGACCTTCTCATAAAATGGAGCTTCTTGAATATCTATGAAAGTCGTCACCATTTCAGACTCTGTCATGGATGGGATAACTTGAGCAGCCAGATGCCTCAATCTTTGGGCATACTCTCTGAATCACTCAGTGACTTGCTTCTTGACTTTGGTAATTTGATACCTGTTTGGAGCCATCTGAGTTTGAAAGCTGTATTCTGATGAAAGCATGGGCTAATTCCTCCCAACTGCAAATTTTGGAGTTATCCAATCTGGTGTACCATGCTCTGGCTTCTCCAGTCAAACTCTTTTGAAATAGCTGCATTCTGAGCTTTTCATTCTCGTCGTAAGATTCGAGCTCTCCAATGAACACTTTTAAGTGGGGTGTAAGGATCTCCCAATCAATCATATTTCTCAAAATCTGGAGTCTTAAATTTCTCCGGATAATGAACCCCGGGGAAGATGCAAAGGTTTGAATATGAAACACTTTCGTGTGCTCCAATCCCTTTGATGGGCCGAATGGTCTCTTTTGTTTGTAGAACCTTCTTCCGAATATCACCGGTGTCTTGATCTTCTTTAAAATAGGCAATTTCAGGGGTTTTGTTGATCTTCTCAGTATGAGACTTAGGTGTTGGAACTTCTTTGTCCGGACCCTGGACTCCTCCTTATCTAAACGGTTCCGTGTGGATGGGTATTTGTGGACCCTGAGTTGATTTGTGTAGTTCATTGAGCAAAATAGCTAACTCTGTTATTTGATTGCTTAATCCTTCGAACTCCTCACGAGAGACAAGAGTAGGATTAGGCTAGCCACTTGTAGCCATGTCTAACTTTAGGCTTTAGTGCCTTTTTATACTTTGAACGGGTAACGGGACCAATCGTTTCCCTATAAAAAGACTTATATAGTTTAGTCTGGGGAAACATGGAAATTTTACATGCTATGTAATGTGTCCGTTTTTAGGAGTATTTTCCTGCAAAATGGATGTTAGCTGTTTTAATGACACGATAGCATGACAGGTCTTGATATGCATGTTCACATATTCCTTTATATTTTCCATTACACTGAGATTGACATGGAAATGAAATTGCAAGTAATTGAAATGGGAAGGTATGAAGAGACTTCCCTCCGCATTTGGTTTATCAGAGGTTGACCTATCTTAGGCTACTCTCACGATTTTTTGGCATGAAGGTCCCCAGATCATCGCAATTTACTCGATGGGAAGTTAATCTGATCTTTCAACTGGAGCGAATCTGGGTGGTGCCTTTCCTGAGCCTCGTGGAATTAGTTTTCCGACGAGTCTAATAATCAAACACCGACGGGATAGCCTCCTAATGGGGGGACCACACAACATACGTTCACATACATCGCGTCTCACCATATGGAAATGATGACATGTGTGAATCACTAATATCACATGCAGATATGGTGCGAAGCACTAAGTGCAGTATATAAAGCATTAGTATACATTCATTCAAATGTAAATGCAGCATTCACATATAAGCATATAAAAGTTTTGAAAAAGCTTGAATATCGGCTTAAGCCCTCTTACTGGAGTCCCCAACAGAGTCACCACCTGTCGACGTCGGGATTTTTATTTGTCCCTTTCTGTTTTTGTCTTTTGGTGTTCTCATTATAGGTGAGATGTGACGCCCCCAAAATAGGTCCAATCCATCCAACCTATTCTGAGTCGCCAAATACATGGTACAGAAAACAACTACAACTTTCTTACTACAATTGTCGTGAAAAATACAACAACACATATACTGTGAGTTTTAATACCAACTGTGACTCATGTCCCAACTATGGACAGCACCTCACAGTGATACCTTATATAAAGGTACAATCTAGAACCTGCTTTTAGAAATTAAAATCTTTGGGAAGTGCTCAAGAAACCTTCGTACATAGGAGGCCATGAATCTAAGTTATGATAGATATCATATGTCCAGAGAATTATCATTGGTTGATCCAATAGACCCCAAAGAAAAATGAGAAGATTACTATCATGTTCCTTCCAATGGTGAGTCTTCTCTTGACATATAACTATCTCCACTATCTACAATTGAACATTATGTTTCAACCAATCTCCAAGATCATATAGGTAGTGCTCATAGATATACTCAGCAAGTGGATGTGCACAACCCTGTCTTATGAAAACACGAGTTTGTATGTCATTAAACATCTTGTATGATATTGGCAAAACACCCTTCCAACGTTGGGTTCGCCTCACCCTATTGTTGTTCACCAAAATCAATTATTAAGTGAAGTATAATATACGACACACACATCTTAGATCCTCAATACAATTATATATTGTATGTCATGTCATTTTATAATGTGTTGAGAAACTTTGATAGTCTCGTACCACCACACTATTCCCCTGTTATCCCCACTCGACCCAGCTACACTCCTATTACCTGAAAGGAATTGTGAAGCAAAAGGGTGAGCACAACTAGCTCAGTAAAGAATATTATGACTAAAGATAATTAAATTATCAATAGTCGTCATCAATAATAAATCAGAGATTTAGAACATATGGTAGATGATAAAACTTTTCAACCATAGTTGTAACGGAATGAGCAATCCATTAGAAGAGTCAAATAGACCATAAGTCTATTATCTTCTTCATGTTAAAAGTCCACTAACAATGCGTTAACCCTGTAACATTAATCAACAGATCATGTTCACCGTCTTGTGAATAACTCATAATCATAATTGTAGTTCTAATTTTCTCTTCTCATCCAAGACGAAGATATTTTCATCACTTGTCTTTACCTGAAATATCAAAGATCATGGTTATAACAAATCACAGTTCATGTTCATAATCATATTATTAAGTTCATCTTTGCACTACGGGCCAAAGATACTCATTAACAGTTCATCTTTGCACTACAGGCCAAAGATATTCAACAACAGGTCATCTTTGCACTACGGGCCAAAGATATTCAACAGATCATCTTTGCACTATAGGCCAAAGATATTCATCAATAATTCATCTTTGCACTACAGGCCAAAGATATTAATATCTCAAAGAAATACATAATCATTTTAGAGTTTATATAAACCATAATTATAATCATGTTGATCAATTCACCTTTGCACTTAAGCTAAAAATATTCAATTGTAAATTCAATGGTCATGATCATACCAGTCAACGATTCAACTTTGCACTACTGGCCAAAGAGAACCCATAGTCACGATCATACCAATAATCTACCCATCTTTACACTCAAGTTAAAGAGAAAATTCTTCACCAGGATTATAAAAATGTTATATATGATAATAAAAACAATATGATGAAAATATAGATTTAATCTCAAGAGTAAGATTCATAAATCAACGATAATTTGGTCGAAAAAAGAAACCAATTTTATCGTGAATAGTACCCCGTGAATAGTAACCCCGACACAAAAAAATAAACTTTCACAATAAAATCCATATCAATATTTATAACACCTTAACTCAAATGTTATAAATCACTTAATAATCTCATACACTAATATTATTAATATTACAACAATATTTTAATCATTTTTCAAACTTATAAACAATTTATTTAAATTGTTTACACTTTATTAATTAATGCATTTAATCATCCTAAAATGCCAAACTTATAAGATTTCATCACCAATAACCAAAACCCTCATCAAAAATCTGCATATACCTCATATAGGATTCTCAAGCCATAAAATCCTATTTTCCAATTTTGTTCACATAACATATTTAATTCATTTACTCATAACTAGAATATTTTCATGAAAAATACCAAATCAGTACCAACAAATTTTCTTTTCTGGGATTTAGCATAATATAGTCCCATATTGAACATATATTTTTCTCGAAATTTTTAAAATTCATTTACTATTTTTTATATGGCCAAAACTGCCGAATATTTAAATATTTATCATAAATTGTACTTTTGTCCAAAAATTCCGAAATTTACAGAATATACTACTATTATATACATGTACTCCTAATAAAAATTTCACCAATTTTGGAGTTAACCACAAAGAGTTATAAGGGTTTACTTTAAAAATAGTCTTTTCTCATAAAATCCATAACTCCTAATCTATACATCCAAAAATCGCAATTTTTGGACACAATCAACAAAACTCATCAAATTATCATTTTAAATTTTTCTAGGATTTTGAAGGTTCAAAAAAATTTCAAAACTGAAAGACATAATAACCCTTAAAATCCCTTACCTCAAAAGAGCAGTACTTCTGACCGGAATGTCGGATGAAAAGCCGAAGGAAACTTGCACTGAATAGAAACTCTCCAAGTATGTAAATACTCACAAAAATACACTCGAGAATATAGAGAAAGAAAGCTTCAGTTTCTGGTGTGATTTTCAATTCTAACTTAAGCGCCTATTTATAGGAAAATGCTAGAACACCAAAGGAGACTAAATTAATAAAATAATAATTTATTTATTTTTTCTTCCTACGCCACCTCTCTTGAAAACTTAGCAGCCTCTAGCATGCCATACTAGAACAAATTTGGCAGCCCACATGTTTAATAAAAACCAAAGTGGGTCCCACCCATAATTTAATAAAAATCATTTTATTTTCCGAAACTTCAGTAATTCATAGAAAATAGCCCGTATATCAGAAAAATACAAATTTTATGTCCATTCCATACAAAATCGAATTCTCTAGAACTTTGTAGCTTTGAATTTTTCCAAATTCCAAACAAAAAATATCCGAAATCCACAAACGGAAGATTTTCAACACCGTTTCAACACCTTTTAAAATTCATAACAAATCATGCGTTAATTTTCAACGATTCAAAATTTGTGGACATATACTCAACTCATATATCTATAACATATCCAAAAATCACAACGATTCAACGGTCGGATTAAAATTACAACTCACGCAATAGAGCTTTAAGAACACCGATTTGATCTTTTAATACCTCCAATCCGACAAAATACTAATAAAACACCTCAACAATAATTCCTTCATTTATAACCACGTAAATAAATCTATCATTTATATCCGCATCAAATAAATATTTCCTTATCATATAAATTAATAATTTATTATTCACAAATAATATTACAGAATAACAATTATGACAACCAGGCAGTTCCCAGGAAAAAGGGGGCTTTCCGATAAGGATTTCTCCTTACTGACGCGCAATTATGTGACCAAACCTCTCTTTGACAGAACTTTCTAGATATTGCCAATAATGCTATCAAATAATATTATTCAAATAATATGAATTATTGATCTGATAATGGAAAATACTGTGTCGTGACAATTATTGAAACAACAATAATATAAAATATCAACGCAGCAATTATTGAATCAATAAAATAAAATATTGAACAGTAATTACTGTAACAATTATTGAGTAGTGCCTTCTTACGTAAGAATCAATAATTCAAAAATATTGTGCAATACCATGTTCTATTTGTGCAACCACGCCATATTATATATTTTTAACCACCGTGTATTCCATTCAACGGTGTTAATCAGTAACAACTACGTCGTTATTTATAAAAACTCAAACTTGTCATTTTCTTCATCCAACAGTTATTCTGTTATGGGGCCCACAACTGGTTGCGCAGTCGTACGAATATTCCCCGACAACAAGAATATTCCACGACCAAACGAATATTCCCAAACCACAATGAGTATTTTATAACCACTTGTGTATTTTGAAAATTTTACATATATCACCCTTAACTTTTTATCAATTTAACCATTTACTAAATAGGAAAATTGAATAATTTTATTTCATAAAATTCGGGGTCTTACATGAGATTTATTTGAAAAAACAAGTTTGAAAAGGTGCAACATGTATATGTCAACGATTTGAATATAAGAGTCGCCAGTTGATTATTTTTAAATGGTTGCACCAACTCAATCGAGAAAAGGTTTACACAAAGACCCAGTGATGTGACATTGTTTAACTGGTCTGCAAAACCGAAATTCATTAGTGCCCCGGGGCTTGATTAAGAGGAGGGAAGGTGTTAAGCACCCCCTGACTTCCATGATAACACGGTTACCGCCACTTTTTCATTAAAACTTTTAGCTATGAATGTGTGTGTGAGTTAGGTCTATGTACAGTTATTTGGAAGTAGTGTTATGCCTCGTTTTCACCTATATACAAAGGGTTTAACTCTTGTATAAAAGTTCAATTTTAACAAGATATAGCAGTGATGTTTTGTAAAACATGTTTTTCAAACCCTTATGCTCAATAGTAATCGAGGCCTTTAATACTTCCATTTTATTAAGTGTTCGGCTTGATTGCTTTTACTTTCGAGATGTGAGGCATATTCGAGAAAATAAGATACATATCAGTGTCGAACTCCTTGTGGGCATGAGAGCCATCTAAGGATATTCAGGCACCGGAGGTAATTTACAAGCTGGTTGCAGCTGAAAATATCCATCACGGTAACTGAATCTAGATTCATAAGTTGAATCTGTGATCACATGATTACTAGGCTCACATGAGGAAGTAATATGTATAATAGCTAGAAAAAAGAACTAGATTTGAGTAAATCTAAACTATTCCAGCTTCAACGGTTCCAGTTTAGTCACCATGAACAGGTCAAAGTGAGAAATAGCCCAATTTAGACAAATCTAGCCCGCAGGCTAAAAGATTAAATATCTACATTATGAAAGTAGATAAAATAGTTATATATATATATATATATATATATATATAAGCGGTAAATGGCCATGAAGTAATCTCTAGGCCTAATAGAAATGTAAATATATATGTATATATATATATATATATAAAGTTATAAACGCACTGGATATTACACCCAGGCTCAATCGAAACAGAGTTCGATGATAATATATATAAGTATTTATATATATAAGCAGTAAATGCAACGGATATATATATCTAGGATTAATCGAACAGAGTCCGATAATAATATATACATATAAGTATTTATATATATATATATGTGTGTGTGTGTGTGTGTGTGTGTGTGTGTGATCCTGAATTTTATGAAATGAAAGTATTCAATTTTCTTATAATTATTATGTTATTTAGTAAATGGTTAAATTGATAAAGGTTAAAGTTAAGGGTGATATTTGAAAATTTTGCAAAGTAAGCAAGTTGATATAAAATATTCGTTGTGTCGGGGAATATTTGATTGGTTGGAGAATATTCGTTTTAGCAGGGAATATTCGTACGACGACACAATCATTGGTGGACCCCACAACGGAAGTATTGTTGGGGTTAGAAAATGACAGAAATATCTTTTATAAAAATAATGGCGAACGTTTTACCGTTAAACTGTTGAACTACTACGGTAAAGTAATGAAATGAATCTGGCGTGGTTGCATAGTAGCACACGGTATTGATTATTGATGCTTACGTGAGAAGTCACTCAGTTATACTCAATTATTGCTACAGTAATTGTTGCATAATATCTCTCATATTATTGATTCAATTATTGTCACAGTATCATCTGCATAATATTTTATATTATTAAATCAATAATTGAGACGACAAAGTTATTCGTATTATTATTTACAATATTGATGATGTCTAGAAAGTTCTGTCAAGGAGAGATTTGGTCACCTAATTGCGCGCCAATGAGGAGAAATCCTTATCGAAAAGCCCCCTATTTCTTGGAAATAATCTGGTTGTTAAATATTGTGAGTTATTATATTAATGATGAATAAGTTCGTGTTGATTAAAGATGAAATTGATATTTCTATTGTGTTGGGATTATTAGTGTTAGTGAAAATCGACATCTATTCGGATAATAATTGATGTCTAGAGGTTATATTCACTAATCCGGTAATTAATCGGATAAATGAGCAATTAATTGCTATTAATTCACATGCTTATAACTATTTGTTCACATGTGTGTACTATTGATTCACATGCATGTACTATTAGGGGAGATGGTGCAAGATTGATAATACTTGCATGACTAAATTAAAAATGGAGGTATAGATGAAGGTACTATACTGTAATTATTTTTTACATGTCTAGAACTATTGATTCACATGATTGTACTATTGATTCACATGATGTACTATTAGGGGAGGTGGTGCAAGTTTGATAATTCTTGCAGGACTAAATTAAAAATGAAGGAAAAGATGAAGGTATTATACTGTAATATTTTGAGCCCCAAAATGTGCAATTATCGAAACTATATTTTCCTATAAATAGAAGCTTATTCTTCCTTCATTCTCACCAATTCACTAAGACTCACAAGAGCAATTATAGATAGGGAAGCTATAGAGAGAGAAGTTATAGAGAGAAAGAAGAAGAGAAGTCTGCTACTTCACTATTCCAATATCCAGTCTTCTTCTGAGGTAAGGGGTATTATTTCTTTCATATTCTGAAGAGATATTATTTTTCGTATTCGTATGAATATTATTTTCATTCAATATTCGTAAGGAATATCATCTTCGTTCAATATTCGTAGGAATATTATTTTCATTCAACAGTCATAAGGGGTATTATTTCTTTCGTATTCATGAAGAGAGTTATTTTCTTTCAATACTCGTAAGGGTTGTTACTCCATTCTTTATTATTCTGTTGGAATAACCTGTCTACGTGGACTACCGCATGCATGGTGAAATTCTTCCGTTATTCCATTCTTTATTATTCTATTGGAATAACCTGTCTACGCGAACTACCGCATGCATGGTGAATGACTATTCGTATTCATTCTTTATTAAATTATAGAAATGATCTGTCTACGTGGATTACCGCATTGCGGATGAAAATCCATATGCAGATTCGTATATTCTATTATACTCGTATGAGATATCCTTTCTTTTGTACTCATCATGGAATATGATTTTCCTTTTATGAGTACTATTTATAAAGTACTATTCACGGGTACTATTCACAAATTACTATTCATAAAGTACTATTCATAGGGTAACTTTCATGGGGGTACTATTCACCCGGAGTAGTATTCATGACAAAAATTGATTTCTTTTCGGTCCAAATCATTTTTGATACAATATCATTCTTGAATTTTACTCCACAAAGAAGTATCATGTTGACAATTTAAATATTTTTAAACTTTGGATAAATTTAAAGTCTTTAATATTTATCCTTGATTTCGTTTGATTAATGCTTATATCATTGTCATCATCATCATGCTTATATTGTGATAAAAGTCATCTTTGGCTTACGTGCATAGATGGACTGTTGATTGGTATGATTATGATCATGGATCATATAATATCCCCAAATTCGGGTCCTAATCACCAAGGATCTGGTATACTATTTCTCTAATTATTGCGGAAGATATAAACATAAATTGTTTATACATAAAACTTTATACATTAATCCCCAAGGTCGAGTATCCTTAACTTATACACAATTCAATATCCTATCTAACAAACAATGTTATTATCATACATTACTATTACAATTCTAGATGCACATATAATCCCAAGCTGGACTTGTCTTGATCTTTTCCTGTATCCGACAAATTCGTCTTAATCTGCAATGTTTATCATGATATAGCATGTGATAAACCGGGATTTTGAATAATCCAAAATTTATGAATAATTTTTTTTTATTTAATATTGACATTGACTGTTAATATTGTACTGTGTATATATGGTACGAGTCTCGAGAATTGGTCAATTTGTATATTGACTGAGAAATTAGAGTAGAGTTGTGCTTAACAGCTTTAGAAATCCTAACCCTAATTTTTGGAAAGGGATTCGATAGAAAATACAATAAAAATAATTGTATCGATGAATACGTGTTTGTAATGTATAGAAATTTTGATCCATGATTGATCAGATAAGGTTAAAATTAATAAAACCTAATAAGAGATTAGAAACCCTAATCTCAGGATTTAAAATCCTAACGCACAGTTAGAAACCCTAATCAAAAGTCGAGAAACCCTAATTTCATATCCGGAATTCCTAAACCTTAATTAGGCAACCCTAATCCTAATTGGCAAGCCTAATGTATTTATTAAACGTTAATATGATTAGGAAAACCTAATTTAATTAGGAAACCCTAATTATAGTTTTCAAAATCTTAATTTTCTAATTAAAACCCTAATTAGAAAACAATTATAGAAGCTAAAGGTATAAAACCTTAGGGTTAGAACCTGAGGGTTAAACCCTAAGGGTTTGGTCAAAGGATAAGAAAACCATTAAAATTATATTCCAAATGTCCAAAATGCCCTTTTTACTTTCTTTATTAGGTAACTTGTGAAATTTGACAATACCTTTAGTTGTTCACCAACTAATTTGACTTTGGGACTTAAAATCTCTAGCACTCAGTCCAGCAACATTAGATCTTGTGCATTATATTATCATATATATTGATTTGGGGGAGAGAAAGCCACATAAACTTGCCAACTTTCATACAAGCTCTCACCTACTCTCTTTCACAAAAGACCTCCAAAATTTTAACATTTCTCAGTCATAAAACACCTCTCTTAAACATCTAGTTCAGTTAAGGAGAGTAAGAATCAAAGATTTAGCAAGAGAAGGTATAACCCTAAACTCAACCTAGATCTTGTATGCTATGAAAATATTCGTGTTTAAGTGTTTAAATTTGTGTTATAAGATGTTTTTAGATGATCTATGTAAGACCCCAACTTTTATGAATAAAGATGAATTTTCTATAATTATCATTTTTGAATATTATGGAATAAATTTGATATAATGTTATAGTTATGGGTAATAGTTATATTCGATTGTTCAAGGAATATTTGTTTTAATAGGGAATATTCGTATGACGGCACAATCATTGGTGGACCCCATAACGGAATTATTATCGGACTGAGAAAATGACAAAAATATTTTATGAAAATAAGGGCAGAAGTTTAATCGTTAACTGTTGAAACACCCGGTGTTAAAAGTACAGGAATACGCGTGGTTGTATAGTAGCACACAGTATTGATTATTGATGCTTACGTGAGAAGTCACTCAGTTTTGTTCAATTATTGCTTCAGTAATTCTTGCATAGTATCTCACGTTAATTGATTCAATTATTGTCGATATTTTATATATTATTAAATCAATAATTGAGACGATGAAGTTATTAATATTATTATTTGCAATATTAACGATGTCTAGAAGTTCAGCTAATGAGAGGTTTGGTCACCTAATTGTGCGACAATAGGGAGAAATCTTTATTGGAAAGCCCCCTCTTTCCTGGGAACGACCTGGTCGATTAATATTGTGAATTATAATAAAGGTGATAAATGTTGTTAAAATTATTAAGGTGATTTTTATGAGGTATTTGTGTAAATTTTGATTATTATATGGACCCCCTTTTACCCATTTTTTCAAAATAATCGGTAGAAAGTTGTTTAGTATAAATATAATGGGACCCACCCATGATTGTGAGATGTTGGTGGGAGGGAAATATGGGGCCCACGTTGGAAAAAAAAAGATGAAGGGAGAGGAATCATGTAAAGTTGGTCACGGGTGGAGGAATTTTGCAATATAACATGTGTTATATATATTTATATTATTTTTTTTGTTTTACTTGATAATTGAATTCAAAGATTAGTGCGTTAAGAAATTATTTAAATCGTGAGAAAAAATCCTTACACTGCCTTTCCATTCTCCAATAAATGAAGCTCGTTCCTTCATTATTTCTTACGAATTCACTGAAACTCTAGAGAGAGAAAATTATAGAGAGAAAGAATAAAAGTATTTTGCTACTTTACTACTCCTATATCCATTTTCTTCTAAGGTAAGGGTTATTATTTCTTTTGTATTCATGAAGAGAACTTCTATTATTCCATTCTTTATTATTCTGTTGGAATAACTTTGTATCATGCGACTACCCTATACTTGGTGAAATTCTTACATTATTCCATTCTTTATTATTCTCATTTGGAACATCCTCATGCATGCGTTTCTGGCATGACTTCGGTTTCGTTATTTATTATTATTCGCTGAACATCATGTATGCAGTGTGAATTTCGCCTGACCTAGTTCCGTTATTTATTATTCTGTTGGAATATCCTGTCTGTGCATTTACGCATGACCTGGATCCGTTATTTATTATTCTGTTGGAATAACCTGTTTGTGCGGTCTATCGCATGCCTGGTGATTTCTTTTGTTATTCCATTCTTAATTATACTCAGTTGGTTATAGTTTTAACTTCTATACTCCATGAAATTAGTGGAATATCCTTGTTATTTGCGCTTCATCTAGTGTCTTTTCATGGAAATATTCTTCTGAGCATTCTTGAATTTTACTCTACAAAGAAGTATCATGTTGACAATTTGGGCGTTATTAGTTCCTGGATAAATTAATTCTTGAACTTGTTTTATTGAATTCTTATATCATTGTCATCATCATCATGTTTATATTATATAGAAAGTCATCTGTGGCCTATAGTGCATAGATGGACTTGGTATGATTCTGACCAGGTATTAATCGGTACAATCATGACTGTAATGTTACAAATGATGTGGTAAAAGTCATCATTGGCCCGTAGTGCATTGATGGACAGTTGTTGGCATGATCATGACCATTGATGAATACACGAATATCCTTGGCCCGTAGTGCATGGATAATTTGTGGTTGTGATACTAATGAATATCCTTGGCAGTAAAGGGGATGATGTGGATTATTTATTAAAATTTGAATTCCGGTGATAAAAGTGATGAAAAACCTTTTTAATCATAAAAGATAGTAGATTTTATTCTCTACTTGACTCTTTTAATGGATTGCTTGTTCCGCTGTAGTTAAACTTGATGTTTATTATATTGTATCAGTTTAACACTATTGAAGGCTAACGATAATTTATTCTGTATTATCTTAGTCGTAATATTTCTTACTGGGTTAGTTGAGCTCACCCTTTTACTTTCATTGTTCTCTTTAGGAAATGAAAACGTAGCAGGGACTAGTCGGGGAACGGAGTGACAATCCAGATAATAGCATTAGTAGTCCTCACTATTCTGTGAAATAGTGTGATAATAAATGTAATGAGAACTCAATTGAGTGTGGATATTGTCTAGATGACAATATTTGTATTAAAACTCACATCATATGTTTTGTCGTATTTTACATGACTGTTGTATAATTAAGTTGTATTTGAATTTTGTACCATGTATTTGGCGACTCAAGATGGGTGATGTATACCTATTTTGGGGGCATCACAATTGGTATCAAAGCTTAGGGATATGATCCTTGGCTAAGATGTGAGACAAGAACTAGGAGGGGAGAGACGGGGAATTCCTTCACTAGTATGACCTACCTAAGTTTATTTGGTATTTAATTGGTCGGTCATTGTATAGGGATAATATGTGATATGTTAATTAACCCTTGTTTTGTAGCAGTATTTGAAAATGACATCCGAGAATGTTGAGAACATTAATGGAGCACAGGAGACCGTTAAGTCTCCAAGGATCAATAATCAAGATAATGTGCATCAGGAAGGCGACAATCCTCAGGCAAACAACAACACTGACCAGATCATGAACGATGGAATGTTTAGAGGCTTTATGCAATTCATGCAACATCAGGCAAGAGCGGCTCCTGTACAAAATGCAAGTGGAAACACTGGTAACTCTCGGACGGTCACCGCTAAGTAGTTCAAGGAACTGGGACCACCGGAGTTTTTTGGAGAGCCAAAACCACTTATGGGAGAGACGTGGATAAAGCAGATCTGCAAGATATTTGATGTCATGGGATATTCCGAGGAGCAAAGGTTCCTTTGCCACCTTTCATGTTGTGTGCAAGAGGCGATTCTTGGTGGGAATCAGAAACGTACTCAATCTCGCCCAGACCAAGATGACTTGGGAGAAGTTCCAAGAATTATTCAACGACAAGTACTTTCCCAAAAGTATTCGCCACATGAAATTGTTAGGTTTGTAATATTCAAGAACGCAATCAAATTGCATAAATAAGCGGAAGCGAGTAAAATCAGAGTTTAAAATTTTACAAACCATATACCTGGATCACCCTTTATGCATAATTATTAATTAAACGAAAAGATAAAGAATAAAATCATACCCTTGAAGATCGAGCTTCCTCAGGTACAAGTTCACCTCCAATCCTTTTCGCGTTCAACTTGAATCCACCGGGTTTGGTTCCTTCCTTTGATCAACGTTAGCCACCCATGTGTTTGGCCTCTAGAGGTGATCCACCAAGGAAGAATAATGATTCAAGAAAAAGGGTGATTGGCTAAACCCTAGTTTTTCTATCTCTATAGAAAGGGTGTACTCTCCCAACAATTGGAATAACGTATGTTGTAAAAGTCAACGACCCCATCACCCATAATAAGACTCCTCTTATTTATAGATGTGGGCAACCCACCTTAACAATTAAGGAATTGGGTTTTATTTAATTAATTAAATTCTTTTAATTAATTAAGCTCCTTAAACTTATTAGGGATAATTAATTAAACTCCTTTAACTAATTTTTCCTCCTAATCCTATTAGGAATAAATGAGAGTACTTATATTAAATTAATTCCTAAACTCTTTAGAAATTAAAATAATAATAATTGTAATAATATTAATAAGACTCCTTTTATTAATTTATATTTAATATTTCTAAAATATTAAATAATAATATTAAGCTATTTAATTTATTCTATCACCATAGATTAAATTAAATATACATAACATATTATTACGATTATGCCATTAACTTCTTAAATAATTATTCTTCCTTTTATGGTGTGACCCTTTAGGTTCTCCATATTAAACCTATTGTGAATAAATCAATTAGAACAATTCTAATCTTATTTAAATAAATAAATTAAACAATTAATTTATTTAAATAAATAATATTTATTCTACAATAGGGATAAGCCTCCCTAATGATCAAATCGACTTTCCGGATAATATAGATTTCAACATTAATCATAAAAGAACCTTTGAGTAAATAGTTACCGTATAATTCAATCCTTCCACCATACAATGTCCCAATTAAATATAAGACATGGAATTACCACAAGTCTTATTTTATTTAATTATATGTATTTCGATCCTTTAATGCACAACACCAAATAATGCAAATTAGAAACTCCTTTCTAATTTCATTACGCTTTAACCAAGGACTCTTTGGGTTGTCATTTATCGAATCACATAGGACATTTCTCTTTTTATTAGAAGTGGTAGATTCTTTATTGATCATACATTATCTCCATGTACAACTTATTATACCCAAGCATACCTTTTGATATACCCTAAGGGTCTTAAGGAATAAGTCAAAGTATAACTCATCATACACAAGATACTATGATGATCTCAAGTCCAAGGATCACTTGTACTACTATCACTACAGAATTCCTATTGACAGCAAATAAAACTCCATTAGGTATTCCTTAGCGAGCCAATGCTCAAAGGAACTTATTCTCTAATAAGCACCTACATACTTGCTTTAGTGTCTCCACACAAATGATCAAGAGATCAATCATCCTCATCCAATGAGCAAGCAACGATATGTACCAATCTATCCGGATTCATTAATCCCCAATTTAGTAATCCAATGATTGGGAACTATTTTAGTTTTAAGCTTTCTAAGAATTTAGATCTCATTAGAATGATCATCATCATTATTCTAAAAGCATTGCTTAAAACTATGGGTTTATCACATATTATAAAAAAGCAAAGATCATGTAGATAATTAAAAGCCTTTAATAAATTAATACTTTTATTAATAAATAAATAAGATTGTTACAAAGTATATGCTTTATCATCAAACATGATTGGCTTGTGTGCATACTACTTTCAATCTCCCACTTGCACTAAAGCCAATCGCCATTGTATCTTATACTCTTCTTCTCTAAGTGACGATTATCCTGCTGTTGGATAAACTTTAGTTAATGGATATGTAATGTTGTTCTTGAGAGTCCACTATCTCTATAGTGATTTCCCATCTTTCAATGATTCTAATAATCAAATGAAAGTGCCACAACACATGTTTAGATCCAAGATGAGACTTAGAACTATTCCTAGTTCAGAATGAACTTTTAATCCAAACAATCAACTTGCGACCTTCATTTATAGCTATATACTTTGTCTTTATCACTAAATCAGCAACTCTTTACTTTTTGGAACCTTTCCAATTCACTGCACCACTGTTCAAGATAACGCTTTACCTTAAAGTTGATTTTTCTGTCATCTTGGTCTGTCTGAAAAACTTGAGTCTATTAAGCCCTCTAGTTTTAATTCAGACCCACCATGAATATGATCACATCCTTAGTGCCGGTTAAGCACTTTAAGATGTTTTCAACGACTCATAGTGAACTTCTCCGAATATGACCGATCAACATCGTCTCTCGTACATTTCATTGCATACATAATTGTCACCATGCGCTTCTCTTTTTTCGTGAGTCTGTGGGGACTATTAAGAGAGATACACTCCATAGCTCATCGACATGAGACATCTCTTGGAGTTTTCCATGCTAAACAACTTTAGCATCAAATGAATATACGTTCCTTGGGTTAAGTCAAGCATCCTCTTAAATCTATCTATATAGATTTATATCCCCAATTAAGATACTCTTCCAAATCATTCATGGAGGAATGTTTAGACAACTTTATCTTTACTGATTGTAGTATTGGTATGTCATTCCTTATCCGTAGTATATCAACATATAGTACTAGGAATGTCACGATGCTCCCACTGACCCTTTTGTACACACTAGGTTCATTCTTATTTTTGATAAAATCAAACTCTTTTGATTGCCTCATCAAAACGAATGTTCCATATTTGAGAAACTTGTTTCAATCCATTTCTCTGAAAGTGTCTCATAACACTTACCTCATCGTATGTAATCGGATCATCATCTTCTATGATGTGTACCTCATCATCATCATCTATGATGAATCCATACCTCCTAGGTATCTTCGGTACTATTCCAGAATTACGATTCAGTTGTGGTATAATAGGTCTATCTACAGGTTCCTCTTATTTGATTTATAGTGTTTTGTGGTTCTTGAACTCTTCAAGATCTATTATCCTCCCACTAGCCCCTTCAATGATAAACACCTTTATCTTAGAAGGCAGCGTGTTTTGCAACAAACACCTTTTGCTAAGTAGGATTATAGAACATATACCCTAAACTTACTTTAGAATGTCCCACAAATCGACACTTGTCAAATCTTGTCCCAAGCTTATCCTTTGAAACCTTTTCACATAAGTTGGACAACCACTTATCTTAACATACTTAAGATTAGGAATCCTCCCTGTCCATAACTTTTATGGAGTCTTGGTAATGATTTTGAGGTTACCATTTTCATAGATATGCAACCATTTCTAGGACATTATCCCGTAGGATACTTTGGAATGTCGATAAAATCATTATGGACCGCACCATGTCCAACAAGGTACGATTTTTCCTTTCGGATACATCAATCAATTATTGCGTGATCTCGAGAGGCGTCCATTAATGAGAAAACCATTTGAGATGATCTAAAAACTTATTGCACAAATATTTATTCCTTGATCTAATCAAAGAATCTTAATACATTGCCAATTTGTTTCACTTCTGAATTCTTTGAACCTTTCAAATAATTCACACTTGTATTTTAGCAAATACACACATTCAACTCTTTGAATGATCATCTCCTTTTCTCATACTAGTTTGTTCAATTCGCAAAATAATTTTTACATAAGTCAAGTATACAAAATCCATTAAGTGATATTCCAGTCCTATACAAAACATTATTATTATAAATAGAACAACAATTGTTCTTAATTATAATACCAAAGATTTCATTGTCCAACAATAAAATGGAAATAATATTTTTAACAAGAACTGGAATACAATAACAACTTATTGACTTAATAGATTTGCCCGTAGGCATTGCTAAACTATAAGTTTCTATGGCTAATGCAGCAACCTTTGCTTCATTTTCCTCACATAGGTTTACTTATATTTGTTTAGCTTTCTACGTCTGTTTGGTCCCTTCATAAATCTATATTTATGATAACCAAAGTCGGTATCCAATACCCAATTAGAACCTTGACTTAAAGAAAAATTTATTTTAAATCATGAACAAATTTGTATTTGTAACCGAAACTTCACTAAGCTTCTTTGGTTAGCCTCTGCAAGATGCTTCTCAGCTTTCTTTCCAAAGGTGTCCATGCTTATTGCGGTGGAAGCAAACTCCTTTGCTATCCGTGACGCTTTGTTCTTATTATCCTTTGTTTATGCCTTTCTATTTACCTTCTTTGAATCGTTCTTCTTTTCAGAAGATCCTTTGGCCCCTACTAGTAAGACATGGTCTTTCTTGGTTGAAAAGTGACTCTCAACATTTTTCAACATGTTAAGCAAATCAGCGAGACTGATATCTAGCTTGTTTATATGAAAAATTCACAACAATTGTGAAAGGAGTCTGGGAGTGAGTGCAAGATCAAATCTTGGCTCAACTCTCCATCCATGTCAAAACCAGTTGTCCTAATTGATCAATCAAATTGATTATGTTAAGAACTTTTTGTATATACTATAGTGCCATTGGCCATTCTAGATCGGAAGAGCTCCTTAGATATCTGATATCTATTAGTCCTACTTTCTTTACCATCAACTACTTGATGTGCAGGAATATAATAGGAGCATCCATAGTTTCATGCTGACGCTGAAGCTCGTTACTCATAGATGCGAACATGATGCATTGAGCCAACTGTGCATCATCTTGTCACTTTCTAAAAGTAGCAATCTCTTCCTCAGAGGCATTGTCTGCAACCATTGCAGGGATAGGCGTATTAAGGACATAAGATAGCTTTTCAGCCATGAGAACTATTCTCATATTCCTTAACCAATCCGTTTAATACGGTCCAGTTAAATAACATCTAATATGTTTCGCAGTGATAGTAATTAGACATTGTAAAATTTTTGTAAATGAATTTGTATTTAACAACATTTTAACATACATTCTTTTATTAATTACCAAAATAATTTAGGTCTTGTTTTAAATTGGTATCTCTCACTATTTTCTTCAAACTATATTACCCTCACTTATATAGTTCGGCAAAATCTAATTAAAGATTTGCTAGTGAGAATAAGGATCCCATTTCAAATGTATATAGCCTTGTGGTGACACAACAAACTATATATAAATAAATAGGTAGACAACTTTTGTCAATTACATCAACTATGCAACTCCTTGTATTTTACCTCTTAGATTATTTTGATCAGTGGTGGCACATCCGAATCAAAATTATCCAAGTTAAGTCCGACCCTAGCACTCCATATATTCAAAAAGAAAAATATCATCCTTGTGGTGACACAACAAAATAATATTGTTCAATTTTCTTTATAAGCATCAAATGTGATAAATTAACATCTTAAATACTTAATACTTGCCTTGTGGTGACATAACAAACTCATATTAAATATTTAATACTCTATTAATTTTATCATGCTAGAAGGCGACGTTCGATATTCCAAATATCTTTGAACGCTTAGGACTTAATATAAAAAATTTGAGGGGTTTATTATTAATTTGTCTCATCTTGTTTAGCAGCATTTACATATATATATAAAATACGCGTCATATTAATAAACATGCGAAGCATGTTTGCATAATATATAATATATATAGTATAAGCATGCACATATAGAATACTATATTCTACCCGGATTGATTATGGACTTTTATTCTAGTTTGGTTCACTAGAGCCACCAAGTGAACCAAAAGGTCAAACCCTTAGGTGCAAGAAATAATATTTAAATATAACTATTACATTTAAACCCAGGCTCCATTACAAACGGGTCTTCAAGCGCTCCTTGCTCCTTTGCTCTCTAATTTTCTAAAATTAATTCTAACTATTCCTATTACACTACTATTTAAAATAAATAGAAACCTTGATCGTGAGCGAAGGAAGTACATAGGAGGAGATAGAATTTACATTCGAAAAATTAGAGAAGACGAATCTGTACGCAGAATTCCCATTTAATAAAACCCATACATTCATGCATCCAACTAAAATAAAATCCAATCGCATTAATCAATAGTCCATAATCAATCCCATTTATTATCATACACATCATCATATGCATCAATAAATAACATTCATCTTATGAATAATAAATATTTAATATATATATTGATATCATTTAATGGGCAAATTTAGTTAGTATAAAATCTAATTTTGAATAAAAATAAACTCCTTTATTTAAATCCAAATTTAAATCAAAATAAAACTATTTTATTTTAATTTATCTAATTTTGAATAAAATAAACTATTTTATTTTAATCAAAATTTTTAATCAAAATAAACTCCTTTATTTTAATTAATTATGGAATCCAATTCCATATATATATAAAAAATCTTTAATTAAAATAAACTCTTTTATTTTAATTAATTATGAATCCAATTCCATGTAAAAAAAAATTATTAAAGGAAACACGAATTCTTTTTCTCCTATTCACAAATAAACTTCTTTATTTTGAATAATATGAAATCATATTTCATATCTAAATAAACTCCTTTATTTAAGGAAATTAGGATTCTCTTTCCTATTCACAAATAAACTCCTTTATTTTGAATAATATGAAATCTTATTTCATATCTAAATAAACTCCTTTATTTAAAGAAAAAATAGAATCTAATTTCAACTCCAATTAGTTAGCATGGAATCCAATTCCAACTCTAATTAGTTAGCATGAAATTCTAATTTTAAAATTAAAATAAATCTTTTATTTTAATATTAAAATAAACCTTTTATTTTAAGATTAAAATAAACTTTTATTTTAAAAATTAAAATTATTAAGAATATAATATATATATATATATATATATATATATATATATCCGAATATTATATATATATATAATAAAAGAACCAAAACCGTGCACTTAATTAGAAATCCTTGATTTGCGTGCATGCCTCATGCTTTTTTTTTTTTTATTCCGTGCTATCCTGTTAACTTTACATGAAGCCAGCAACAAGTTTCCAGGATAACATAAAATCTTGATTTCCATGATTTCCCTTAAAAAAATAATATAAGAAGCACGTGGCCCATTTGTTTTGTTACTTCTTAGCACACGGAATAATTGCTAACATATATCATATATTAGTTATAATATATAATTAACATCTAAGCTTCGCATCCAATTAGAATTTCCGTATACATAATCATAGATTCAAATTAATTCATTTGAATTGCGCTTTTTTTTTTTTTTTATTATTATAAATTTTATACAATAAAATTACGCCCAAAAAAAATTGTTCTAAACACATATCAATATACATATCAAATTGAAACAATTAATAATTCGCATAAAGGTTTGGCTCTGATGCCACTGTTAGGTTTGTAATATTCAAGAACGCAATCAAATTGCATAAATAAGCGGAAGCGAGTAAAATCAGAGTTTAAAATTTTACAAACCATATACCCGGATCACCCTTTATGCATAATTATTAATTAAACGAAAAGATAAAGAATAAAATCATACCCTTGAAGATCGAGCTTCCTCAGGTACAAGTTCACCTCCAATCCTTTTCGCGTTCAACTTGAATCCACCGGGTTTGGTTCCTTCCTTTGATTAACGTTAGCCACCCATGTGTTTGGCCTCTAGAGGTGATCCACCAAGGAAGAATAATGATTCAAGAAAAAGGGTGATCGGCTAAACCCTAGTTTTTCTATCTCTATAGAAAGGGTGTACTCTCCCAACAATTGGAATAACGTATGTTGTAAAAGTCAACGACCCCATCACCCATAATAAGACTCCTCTTATTTATAGATGTGGGCAACCCACCTTAACAATTAAGGAATTGGGTTTTATTTAATTAATTAAATTCTTTTAATTAATTAAGCTCCTTAAACTTATTAGGGATAATTAATTAAACTCCTTTAACTAATTTTTCCTCTTAATCCTATTAGGAATAAATGAGAGTACTTATATTAAATTAATTCCTAAACTCTTTTAGAAATTAAAATAATTTTAATTTTAATAATATTAATAAGACTCCTCTTATTAATTTATATTTAATATTTCTAAAATATTAAATAATAAATATTAAGCTATTTAATTTATTCTATCACCATAGATTAAATTAAATATACATAACATATTATTACGATTATGCCATTAACTTCTTAAATAATTATTCTTCCTTTTATGGTGTGACCCTTTAGGTTCTCCATATTAAACCTAAGTTGTGAATAAATCAATTAGAACAATTCTAATCTTATTTAAATAAATAAATTAAACAATTAATTTATTTAAATAAATAATATTTATTCTACAATAGGGATAAGCCTCCCTAACGATCAACGACTTTCCGTGATAATATAGATTTCAACATTAATCATAAAAGAACCTTTGAGTAAATAGTTATCGTATAATTCAATCCTTCCACCATACAATGTCCCAATTAAATATAAGACATGGAATTATTGTCAAGTCTTATTTTATTTAATTATATGTATTTTGATCCTTTAATGCACAACACCAAATAATGCAAATTAGAAACTCCTTTCTAATTTCATTACGCGCTAACCAAGGACTCTTTGGGTTGTCATTTATCGAATCACATAGACATTTCTCTTCTTTTATTAGAAGTGGTAGATTCTTTATTGATCATACATTATCTCCATGTACAACTTATTATACCCATGCATACCCTTTGATATACCCTAAGGGTCTTAAGGAATAAGTCAAAGTATAACTCATCATACACAAGATACTATGATGATCTCAAGTCCAAGGATCACTTGTACTACTATCACTACAGAATTCCTATTGACGAGCAAATAAAACTCCATTAGGTATTCCTTAGCGAGCCACGTTCAATTGAACTTATTCTCTAATAAGCACCTACATACTTGCTTTAGTGTCTCCACACAAATGATCATGAGATCAATCATCCTCATCCAATGAGCAAGCAACGTATGTACCAATCTATCCTGGATTCACTAATCCCCAATTTAGTAATCCAATGATTGGGAACTATTTTAGTTTTAAGCTTTCTAAGAATTTAGATCTCATTAGAATGATCATCATCATTATTCTAAAAGCATTGCTTAAAACTATGGGTTTATGACATATTATAAAACAGCATCATGTAGATAATTAAAAGCCTTTAATAAATTAATACTTTTTATTAATAAATAAATAAGATTGTTACAAAGTATATGCTTTATCATCAAACATGATTGGCTTGTGTGCATACTACTTTCAGAAATAGGTAGAGTTCATCAAGCTGGAGCAAAACAACATGACCGTGTCGCAATACGAAGCCAAGTTTGCCGAGTTGTCCCGATTTGCATCTCATTTGGTTGATAATGAGGAGAGAATGATGTGAATGTTTCTAAGAGGTTTGTATTCAGATGTTGTTAATAGGGCTCAGTTATTGGAGCGCGATAATGAGTCAAACCAACCAAAAGAGAGCAGCCGACAAAATGATAATACTGGTGATAGTAGTCATCGAAGCGGTGACAATAAGCGTGGAGGGAATCAACATGCCAGAAATGGTAACCACTTCGGTGGTAATCATGGCCAAAACAATAAGAATGGACATTTCAAGAAGAGGAGATTCAACAATGATGGAAAAACGTCAGCATCAGCACCCGTTGTTAAGGAAGGAGAACGACCACATATCATATGCTTCAAATGCGGAGGGGAGGGACACATCAGTCTAACACTGCGTGATACCATCCAAAGCATGTTATAATTGTGGAAGAGAAGGTCACCTAGCCCGATTTTGTCGTTCACCGAAGACAAGTTCAGCTATGATGGAGGCACCAAAGGACGTCCCAGAAAACTCAAAGCCAGTAGTGCAAGGGAAAGCGTTTGTCGTGACCTCCCAGAAAGCAAGGAACCCGAATGAGGTCATCACGATGGCACAATCATTAGTGGACCCCATAACAGAATTATTGTCGGACTGAGAAAACGACAAAAATATTTTATGAAAATAACGGCAGAAGTTTAATCGTTAACTGTTGAAACACCTTGTTAAAAATACGAGAATACGGCGTGGTTGCATAGTAGCACACGAGTATTGATTATTGATGCTTACGTGAGAAGTCACTCAGTTTTGTTCAATTATTGCTTCAGTAATTATTGCATAGTATCTCACGTTAATTGATTCAATTATTGTCGATATTTTACATATTATTAAATCAATAATTGAGACGACGAAGTTATTAATATTATTATTTGCAATATTAACGATGTCTAGAAGTTCAGCCAAGGAGAGGTTTGGTCACCTAATTGCGCGCCAATAGGGAGAAATCTTTATTGGAAAGCCCCCTCTTTTCTGGGAACGACCTGGTCGATTAATATTGTGAATTATAATAAAGGTGATAAATGTTGTTAAAATTATTAAGGTGATTGTTATGAGGTATTTGTGTAAATATTGATTATTATATGGACCCCCTTTTACCCATTTTTTCAAAATAATCGGTAGAAAGTTGTTTAGTATAAATATAATGGGACCCACCTATGATTGTGAGATGTTGGTGGGAGGGGAACATGTGGGGCCCACGTTGGAAAAAAAAAGATGAAGGGAGAGGAATCCTGCAAAGTTGGTCACGGGTGGAGGAATTTTGCAATATAACATGTGTTATATATATTTATATTATTTTTTTTGTTTTATTTGATAATTGAATTCAGCAGATTAGTGCGTATGGCATCTGTGACTTCGTAAATTATTTCGTCCGTGAGAAAAATCCTTACACGGTGCCTTTCCATTCTCCAATAAATAGAAGCTCGTTCCTTCATTATTTCTTACGAATTCACTGAAACTCTAGAGAGAGAAAATTATAGAGAGAAAGAATAAAAGTATTTTGCTACTTCACTACTCCTATATCCAGTTTCTTCTAAGGTAAGGGCTATTATTTCTTTTGTATTCATGAAGAGAACTTCTATTATTCCATTCTTTATTATTTTGTTGGAATAACCTGTATACGCGGACTACCCTATACTTGGTGAAATTCTTCTGTTATTCCATTCTTTATTATTCTGTTGGAACATCCGTCGTCTGTATGCGTTCTGCACGACCTTTGGTTTCGTTATTTATTATTTTGTTGGAACATCATGTATACGTGTTAATTTACTTTGACTCGGTTCCGTTATTTATTATTCTCATTGGAATATCACATGCATGCATTTACGCATGACCTGGATCCGTTATTTATTATTCTGTTGGAATAACCTGTTTGAGCGATCTATCGCATGCCTGGTGATTTCTTTTGTTATTCCATTCTTAATTATACTCAGTTGGTTAAAGTTTTAACTTCTATACTCCATGAAATTAGTGGAATATCCTTGTTATTTACGCTTCATCTAGTGTCTTTTCATGGAAATATTCTTCTGAGCATTCTTGAATTTTACTCTACAAAGAAGTATCATGTTGACAATTTGGACGCTATTAGTTCCTGGATAAATTAATTCTTGAACTTGTTTTATTGAATTCTTATATCATTGTCATCATCATCATGTTTATATTATATAGAAAGTCATCTGTGGCCTATAGTGCATAGATGGACTTGGTATGATTATGACCAGGGATTAATCGGTACAATCATGACTGTAATGTTACAAATGATGTGGTAAAAGTCATCATTGGCCCGTAGTGCATTGATGGACAGTTGTTGGCATGATCATGACCATTGATGAATACACGAATATCCTTGGCCCGTAGTGCATGGATAATTTGTGGTTGTGATACTAATGAATATCCTTGGCCGTAGTGCAGGGATGATGTGGATTATTTATTAAGTTGAGTTCCAGCGATAAAAGTGATGAAAAACCTTTTTAATCATAAAAGATAGTAGATTTTATTCTCTACTTGACTCTTTTAATGGATTGCTTGTTCACCGCAGATTAAACTTGATGTTTATTATATTGTATCAGTTTAACACTATCGAAGGCTAACGATAATTTATTCTGTATTATCTTAGTCATAATATTTCTTACTGGGCTAGTTGAGCTCACCCTTTTACTTTCATTGTTCTCTTTAGGAAATGAGAACGTAGCAGGGACTAGTCGGGGAATGGAGTGACGATCCAGATAATAGCATTAGTAGTCCTCACTATTCTGTGAAATAGTGTGATAATAAATTTAATGAGGACTCAATTGAGTGTGGATATTGTCTAGATGACAATATTTGTATTAAAACTCACATCATATGTTTTGTCGTATTTTACATGACTGTTGTATAATTAAGTTGTATTTGAATTTTGTACCATGTATTTGGCGACTCAAGATGGGTGATGTATACCTATTTTGGGGGCGTCACAGTTGGTATCAAAGCTTAGGGATATGATCCTTGGCTAAGATGTGAGACAAGAACTACGAGGGGAGAGACGGGGAATTCCTTCACTAGTCTGACCCACCTAAGTTTATTTGGTATTTAATTGGTCGGTCAGAGTATAGGGATAATATGTGATATGTTAATTAACCCTTGTTTTGTGGCAATATTTGAAAATAACATCCGAGAATGTTGAGAACATCAATGGAGCACAGGAGATCGTTAAGTCTCCAAGGATCAATAATCAAGATAATGTGCATCAGGAAGGCGACAATCCTCAGGAAAACAACAACACTGACCAGATCATGAACGATGGAATGTTTAGAGGCTTTATGAAATTCATGCAACATTAGGCAAGAGCGGCTCCTGTACAAAATGCAGGTGGAAACACTGGTAACTCTCGGACGGTCGCCGCTAAGCAGTTCAAGGAACTGGGACCACCAGAGTTTTTTGGAGAGCCAAAACCACTTATGGGAGAGACGTGGATAAAGCAGATCTGCAAGATATTTGATGTCATGGGATGTTCCGAGGAGCAAAAGGTTCCTTTTGCCACCTTCATGTTGTGTGCGTGAGGCATTCATCGGTGGGAATCAGTAAACGACTAATCAATCCAGCCTCAAGATGACTTGGGAGAAGTTCCAAGAATTGTTCAACGACAAGTACTTTCCCAAAAGTATTCGTTACATGAAATAGGTATAGTTCATCAAGCTGGAGCAAAACAACATGACCGTGTCGCAGTACGAAGCCAAGTTTGCCGAGTTGTCCCGGTTTGCGTCGCATTTGGCTGATAATGAGGAGAGAATGATGTGAATGTTTCTAAGAGGTTTGTATTCAGATGTTGTTAATAGGGCTCAGTTATTGGAGCGCGATAATGTGTCAAACCAACCAAAAGAGAAGCAAACAACAAAATGATAATATCGGTGATAGCTTGATCCATCGAAGCGGTGACAATAAGCGTGGAGGAATCAACATGCGAAATGGTAACCACTTGATGTAATCATGGCCAAAACAATAAGAATGGACATTTCAAGAAGAGGAGATTCAACAATGATGGAAAAACGTCAGCACCAGCACCCGTTGTTAAGGAAGGAGAACGACCACCTATCATATGCTTCAAATGCTGAGGGGAGGGACACATCAGTCTAAACTGCGCGATACCATCTAAAGAATGTTATAATTGTGGAAGAGAAGGTCACCTAGCCCGATTTTGTCGTTCACCGAAGACAAGTTCAGCTATGATGGAGGCACCAAAGGACGTCCCAGAAAACTCAATGCTAGTAGTGCAAGGGAGAGCGTTTGTCGTGACCTCCCAGAAAGCAAAGAACCCGAATGAGGTCATCACGACGGCACAATCATTGGTGGACCCCATAACGGAATTATTGTCGAACTGAGAAAACGACAAAAATATTTTATGAAAATAACGGCAGAAGTTTAATCGTTAATCTGTTGAAACACCCGTTAAAAAATGCACAGGAATACGGCGTGGTTGCATAGTAGCAGCACACAATATTGATTATTGATGCTTACGTGAGAAGTCACTCGGTTTTGTTCAATTATTGCTTGATGAATTGTTGCATAGTATCTCACGTTAATTGATTCAATTATTGTCGATATTTTATATATTATTAAATCAATAATTGAGACGACGAAGTTATTAATATTATTATTTGCAATATTAACGATGTCTAGAAGTTCAGCCAAGGAAAGGTTTGGTCACCTAATTGCGCGCCAATAGGGAGAAATCTTTATTGGAAAGCCCCCTCTTTCCTGGGAACGACCTGGTCGATTAATATTGTGAATTATAATAAAGGTGATAAATGTTGTTAAAATTATTAAGGTGATTTTTATGAGGTATTTGTGTAAATTTTGATTATTATATGGACCCCCTTTTACCCATTTTTTCAAAATAATCGGTAGAAAGTTGTTTAGTATAAATATAATGGGACCCACCTGTGATTGTGAGATGTTGGTGGGAGGGGAACATGTGGGGCCCACATTGGAAAAAAAAAGATGAAGGGAGAGGAATCCTGCAAAGTTGGTCACGGGTGGAGGAATTTTGCAATATAACATGTGTTATATATATTTATATTATTTTTTTTGTTTTACTTGATAATTGAATTCAGCAGATTAGTGCGTATGGCATCTGTGACTTAGTAAATTATTTCGTCCGTGAGAAAAATCCTTACACGGTGCCTTTCCATTCTCCAATAAATAGAAGCTCGTTCCTTCATTATTTCTTACGAATTCACTAAAACTCTAGAGAGAGAAAATTATAGAGAGAAAGAATAAAAGTATTTTGCTACTTCACTACTCCTATATCCAGTTTCTTCTAAGGTAAGGGGTATTATTTCTTTTGTATTCATGAAGAGAACTTCTATTATTCCATTCTTTATTATTTTGTTGGAATAACCTGTATACGCGGACTACCCTATACTTGGTGAAATTCTTACATTATTCCATTCTTTATTATTCATTGGAACATCCTCGCTTTGCGTTTACGCACGACCGGTTTTTATTTATTTATTATTCTCGTTAGAACATCATGTCTGGTCTAATTTCGCCGACACGGTTCCGTTATTTATTATTACTGTTGGAATATCACATACGTGCATTCTACGCATGACACGGATCCGTTATTTATTATTCTGTTGAATAACTTTGTTTAACAACTGCGATCTATCGCGATGCACGGTGATTTCTTTTGTTATTCCATTCTTAATTATACTCAGTTAGTTAAAGTTTTAACTTCTATACTCCATGAAATTAGTGGAATATCCTTGTTATTTGCGCTTCATCTAGTGTCTTTTCATGGAAATATTCTTCTGAGCATTCTTGAATTTTACTCTACAAAGAAGTATCATGTTGACAATTTGGACGTTATTAGTTCCTAGATAAATTAATTCTTGAACTTGTTTTATTGAATTCTTATATCATTGTCATCATCATCATGTTTATATTATGTAGAAAGTCATCTGTGGCCTATAGTGCATAGATGGACTTGGTATGATTATAACCAGGGATTAATCGGTACAATCATGACTGTAATGTTACAAATGATGTGGTAAAAGTCATCATTGGCCCGTAGTGCATTGATGGACAGTTGTTGGCATGATCATTCCATTGAAGAATACACGAATATCCTTGGCCCGTAGTGCATGGATAATTTGTGGTTGTGATACTAATGAATATCCTTGGCCGTAGTGCAGGGATGATGTGGATTATTTATTAAGCTGAGTTCCAGTGATAAAAGTGATGAAAAACCTTTTTAATCATAAAAGATAGTAGATTTTATTCTCTACTTGACTCTTTTAATGGATTGCTTGTTCCGCTGCAGTTAAACTTGATGTTTATTATATTGTATCAGTTTAACACTATTGAAGGCTAACGATAATTTATTCTGTATTATCTTAGTCATAATATTTCTTACTGGGCTAGTTGAGCTCACCCTTTTACTTTCATTGTTCTCTTTAGGAAATGAGAACGTAGCGAGGGGACTAGTCGGAACGCAGTGACGATCCGGATAATAGCATTAGTAGTCCTCACTATTACGTGAAATAATAGTGATAATAAATGTAATGAGGACTCAATTGAGTGTGAATATTGTCTAGATGACAATATTTGTATTAAAACTCACATCATATGTTTTGTCGTATTTTACACATCGTTGTATAATTAAGTTGTATTTGAATTTTGTACCATGTATTTGGCGACTCAAGATGGGTGATGTATACCTATTTTGGGGGCATCACAGTTGGTATCAAAGCTTAGGGATATGATCCTTGGCTAAGATGTGAGACAAGAATTAGGAGGGAGACAGAAATTCCTTCACTAGTATGACCTACCTAAGTTTATTTGGTATTTAATTGGTGGAATTCGGAGTATATAGGGATAATATGTGATATGTTAATTAACCCTTGTTTTGTGGCAATATTTGAAAATGACATCCGAGAATGTTGAGAACGTCAATGGAGCACAGGAGACCGTTAAGTCTCCAAGGATCAATAATCAAGATAATGTGCATCAGGAAGGCGACAATCCTCAGGCAAACAACAACACTGACCAGATCATGAACGATGGAATGTTTAGAGGCTTTATGCAATTCATGCAACATCAGGCAAGAGAGGCTCCTGTACAAAATGCAGGTGGAAACACTGGTAACTCTCGGACGGTCGCCGCTAAGCAGTTCAACGAACTGGGACCACCAGAGTTTTTTGGAGAGCCAAAACCACTTATGGGAGAAACGTGGATAAAGCAGATCTGCAAGATATTTGATGTCATGGGATGTTCCGAGGAGCAAAAGGTTCCCTTTGCCACCTTCATGTTGTGTGCAGAGGCAGATTACTGGTGGGAATCTGTAAAACGTACTCAATCTGCCGCACTGAAGATGACTTGGGAGAAGTTCCAAGAATTGTTCAACGACAAGTACTTTCCCAAAAGTATTCGTCACATGAAATAGGTAGAGTTCATCAAGCTGGAGCAAAACAACATGACCGTGTCGCAGTACGAAGCCAAGTTTGCCGAGTTGTCCCGGTTTGCGTCGCATTTGGTTGATAATGAGGAGAGAATGATGTGAATGTTTCTAAGAGGTTTGTATTCAGATGTTGTTAATAGGGCTCAGTTATTGGAGCGCGATAATGAGTCAAACCAACCAAAAGAGAGCAAATAAAGCAAAATGATAATATCAGGTGATAGCGATCGTCGAGCGATGACAATAAGCGTGGATGGAATCAACATGCCAGAAATGGTAACCACTTCGGTGGTAATCATGGCCAAAACAATTAGAATTAACATTTCAATAAGAGGAGATTCAACAATGATGAAAAAACGTCAGCACCAGCACCCGTTGTTAAGGAAGGAGAACGACCACCTATCATATGCTTCAAATGCGGAGGGGAGGGACACATCAGTCTAAACTGCGCGATACCATCCAAAGCATGTTATAATTGTGGAAGAGAAGGTCACCTAGCCCGATTTTGTCGTTCACCAAAGACAAGTTCAGCTATGATGGAGGCACCAAAGGACGTCCCAGAAAACTCAAAGCCAGTAGTGCAAGGGAGAGCGTTTGTCGTGACCTCCCAGAAAGCAAGGAACCCGAATGAGGTCATCACGGGTAAGCTTATCATAAACTCTAGCGAAGTTTATACCTTATTTGATACCGGTTCTACCCATTCTTTTATTTCTCCTACTTGTCTCAACGTTTAAATTTGACTCTGGAGAAATTAGACTTTTACTTATCTGTTGAAACTCCATTGGGAGAAACCTTCATTACATCCACTGTTTATAAGTCTTGTTTGGTTCAAATCGGTACCCTCACATTACCTGTCAATCTTATTTCATTGAAAATACATGCATTTGACGTAATTCTAGGGATTGATTTGTTAACTACTCATCATGCAAAAATTGATTGTTTTCGTAAGGTTGTTAGCTTTC
Source organism: Panax quinquefolius (assembly GCA_020205615.1). Classification (NCBI taxonomy): domain Eukaryota; kingdom Viridiplantae; phylum Streptophyta; class Magnoliopsida; order Apiales; family Araliaceae; genus Panax; species Panax quinquefolius. The sequence goes on from CM035173.1 coordinate 58,859,684, forward strand.
ATATTCTTAACCAACCTATTATGCGAATTCAAGCAACCAAACCATTAAAATCAATCACTGTCATCTCAAGCCATAAAGTTATTCATTTATTGAAAAACGGATGTCAAGCTTTCTTAGCTCATGTCACGAATCTAAACAAAAATACGTCAGTTTTGAATGATATTTCTATTATTAATGAATTTCCTGACGTATTCCCTGAAGAACTTCCTGGCCTACTCCTAGAACGTGAAATTGAATTTTGTATCGACCTTGAACCCGGTACAAAACCAATTTCCAAAGCCCCATATCAAATGGCTCCTATTGAACTTCAGGAGTTAAAGACCCAACTGCAGGAATTGTTAGACATCGGTTTCATCCATCCTAGTACGTCTCCTTGGGGTGCTCTTGTTCTATTCGTGAAGAAGAAAGATGGGAGTATGCGACTTTGTATTGATTATCGGGAGTTGAACCATGTCACTATCAAAAATAGATATCCATTGCCTCACATTGATGACCTGTTTGACCAGTTGCAAGGCGCCAATTTTATTTCAAAGATTGATCTTCATTCTGGATATCACCAATTGAATATTAGAACCGATGAAATTCCAAAGACGGCTTTCAAAACTCGATACGGGCATTATGAATTCCTAGTCATATCTTTTGGATTAACTAATGCTCCTGCTGCCTTCATGGATATGATGAACCGAGTATTCAAGGAGTATTTGGATCACTTTGTGGTCGTCGTTATTGATGACATCCTTATTTATTCCAAAAGCCGTGAAGATCATGAGCAACAGTTGAGGCTGATACTTCAAAAGCTTCGTGAATATAAGTTTTATGCCAAATTTAAGAAATACGAGTTCTGGCTTAAGGAAGTAGCATTCCTTGGGCACATGGTATCAAGTCATGGAATATCTGTTAACCCAACAAAGATTAAAGCTATTCAAAGTTGGGAGCAACCTAAATCAGTGACCGAAGTATATAGCTTTCTCGGCTTAGCTGGTTATTATCGGAGATTCGTAGAAGGGTTTTCTCGAATCGCTACTCCCTTAACTCAGTTAACTCGGAAAGATACAAAATTCGGTTGGAACAAGGAATGTGAGAAGAGTTTTCAAGAACTCAAGAGAAGACTCATTTTAGCACTTGTTCTGACAATACCATCTGGCTCGGAGGGATTTGTCATCTACAGTGATGCTTCAGGCAAAGGGTTAGGATGTGTTCTCATGCAACATGGGAAAGTCATTGCCTATGCCTCTCGACAACTCAAAGAATATGAGAGGAATTATCCTACTCATGATCTAGAGTTGGCAACTGTTGTCTTCACACTTAAAATTTGGAGGCATTACTTGTATGGGGAGAAAGTGGAGATCTTTACGGATCATAAAAGCCTTAAATATTTCTTCACTCAAAAGGAACTCAACATGCGACAGCGACGTTGGCTTGAACTGTTGAAAGATTATGATCATACCATCCAATACCATCCTGGAAAAGCAAACGTGGTAGCTGACACATTGAGTAGAAGATCATATGCGGGTACGAGTGAGTTATTGTCAACGCAGAGGCCCATTTTGTATGACTTGCAAAGGATGGAGATAGAGATAAAGACTCTAGGGACCCACGTGATGATGGCAAATATACGAGTAGAACTAACTTTAATCGATAAAGTTAAAGCTGCTCAAGCTACAGACCTGAAGCTAATGCATATAAGGAAGAAAGTATAAGAAGGTGCTATGTCGGAAGCAAGAATCGATGAAGAAGGAATACTTCGAGTCAACTTCGGACTTTGTGTTCCTAACGATCCTGAGTTAAAGTATAAAATCATGATGGACAACACAACACATCGTTTGCAATCCATCCTGGGAGTACCAAAATGTATCATGATCTTCGACATACATTTTAGTGGGGCAATATGAAGATAAAGATAGCGATGTTTATATCAAGGTGTTTAACTTGTCAACGAGTCAAGGCAGAGCATCAAGTACCAAAATGTCCATTGCAACCACTTGAAATTCCAGAATGGAAGTGGGAGCACATTACCATGGATTTCGTTACTGGTCTTCCCAAGGTTTCTCAAGGCATAGATGCAATTTGGGTCATTGTTGATAGATTGACCAAGTCTGCTCATTTCATACCAATACAAGAAACTTATACACTTGAACATCTTACTCGTATGTACATAAATGAGATTTTAAGACTGCATGGTATGTCAGTATCCATAGTTTCAGATCGAGACCCAAGATTCATTTCATAATTTTGGGTTAGTTTACAAAAAGCTATGGGCACGGATTTACGATTTAGTTCGGTATATCATGCTCAGATGGACGGATAATTAGAGAGGACTATTCAAACTCTTGAAGATTTATTAAGACTCTATGTCCTTGACTTCAAGGGAAGTTGGGACAAGTTCTTACCATTGGTGGAGTTTTCTTACAACAACAGTTAATCAAACAAGTATTGGCATGGCTCCATTCAAGCGTTGTATGGAAGAAAGTGTCGTTCTCCAGTATGTTGGGATGAGGTGGGTGAAGCAACGTTGTTGGGACCAGAGTTGGTACATATGACTACGAAAAAGATTCAAATGATCCGACAACGTATAAAAACCTCACAAGACCGACAAAAGAGTTATGTTGATCTTCATCGAAAAGGCGTGGAATTCGATATTGGAGATCATGTGTTGTTACGTGTTGCTCCATGGAAAGAAGTAACGAGATTTGGAAAGAGAGGAAAGCTCAATCCTCGATTCATTGGCCCATTTTTAATCCTCGATCGAGTAGGGACTGTAGCCTATAAACTCGCTTTACCGCCAAGTATGTCTCGTGTTCATAACATTTTTCATATATCCATATTATGTAAATATGTGAAAGACCCGAACCACATTATTGAGTTAGAACCGAATTTAAATAGCGGAAGATTTAACGTATGAAGAGGTTCTGTTCAAATATTGATAAGAAGGAACATATTCTACGCTCCAAGGTTATACCTCAAGTCAAAGTTTTATGGAGGAACCACGATGTTGAGGAAATGACCCGGGAGTTAGAATCTGAAATGAAATCAAGGTATCCTTACCTCTTCGACATATCAGGTACGTACCCTAATTTTGAGGGCGAAATTTCATAAGAAGGGGAGATTGTAAGATCCCAACTTTTATGAATAAAGATGAATTTTCTATAATTATCATTTTTGAATATTATGGAATGAATTTGATATAATGTTATAGTTGTGGGTAATAGTTATAAATTTTGCAAAGTACGCAAGTTGTTATATAATATTCGATTGGTCAGGGAATATTCGTTTTAACAGGGAATATTCGATGCACGGCAAGACAATCATTAGTGGACCCCCTGTGGAATTATTGTCGAATTGAGAAAACGACAAAATATTTTATGAAAATAACGGCGGAAGTTTTATCGTTAATCTGTTGAAACACTCTCGGTGTTAAAAGAAATGCAGAATACGCGTGGTTGCATAGTAACACTGCGGTATTGATTATTGATGCTTACGTGAGAAGTCACTTCGCTTATGTTCAATTATTGCTTCAAAGAATTGTTGCATAGTATCTCACGTTAATTGAGTCAATTATTGTCGATATTTTATATATTATTAAATCAATAATTGAGACGACGAAGTTATTAATATTATTATTTGCAATATTAACGATGTCTAGAAGTTCGCCAAGGAGAGTTCGGTCACCTAATTCTTGGCATGATAGGGAGAAATTCTTATTGGAAAGCCCCCTCTTTCCTGGGAACGACCTGGTCGATTAATATTGTGAATTATAATAAAGGTGATAAATGTTGTTAAAATTATTAAGGTGATTTTTATGAGGTATTTGTGTAAATTTTGATTATTATATGGACCCCCTTTTACCCATTTTTTCAAAATAATCGGTACAAAGTTGTTTAGTATAAATATAATGGGACCCACCTGTGATTGTGAGATGTTGGTGGGAGGAGAACATGTGGGGCCCACGTTGGAAGGAAAAAAAAGATGAAGGGAGAGGAATCCTGCAAAGTTGGTCACGGGTGGAGGAATTTTGTAATATAACATTTGTTATATATATATATATTTATATTATATTTTTTGTTTTACTTGATAATTGAATTCAGCATATTAGTGCGTATGGCATCTGTGACTTCATAAATTATTTCATCCGTGAGAAAAATCCTTACACAGTGCCTTTCCATTCTCCTATAAATAGAAGCTCATTCCTTCATTATTTCTTACAAATTCACTGAAACTCTAGAGAGAGAAAATTATAGAGAGAAAGAAGAAAAGTATTCTGCTTCTTCACTACTCCTATATCCAGTTTTCTTCTAAGGTAAGGGTATTATTTCTTTTGTATTCATGAAGAGAACTTCATTATTCCATTCTTTATTATTACTGTTGGAATAACTTTGTATCACGGACTACCCTATACTTGGTGAAATTCTTCTCATTATTCCATTCTTTATTATTATGTTGGAATATCCTCATACATGCATTTACGCATGACTTCGGTTCCGTTATTTATTATTCTCTGTTGGAACATCCTCGGTCTTGCGAATTTCACGACTTTGGTTCCGTTATTTATTATTCTGTTAGAATATCCTGTTTGTGCGTTTACGCATGACCTGGTTCCGTTATTTATTATTCTGTTGGAATAACCTGTCTATGCGGTCTATCGCATGCCTGGTGATTTCTTTTGTTATTCCATTCTTAATTATACTCAGTTGGTTAAAGTTTTGACTTCTATACTCCATGAAATTAGTGGAATATCCTTGTTATTTGCGCTTCATCCAAGGTCTTTTCGTGGAAATTTTCTTCTGAGCATTCTTGAATTTTACTCTACAAAGAAGTATCATGTTGACAATTTGGACGTTATTAGTTCCTGGATAAATTAATTCTTGAACTTATTTTATTGAATTCTTATATCATTGTCATCATCCTCATGTTTATATTATGTTGAAAGTCATCTGTGGCCTGTAGTGCATAGATGGACTTGGTATGATTATGACCAGGGATAAATCGGTATAATCATGTCCGTAATGTTACAAATGATGTGGTAAAAGTCCTCATTGGCCCGTAGTGCATTGATGGACAGTTGTTGGCATGATCATGACCATTGATGAATACACGAATATCCTTGGCACGTAGTGCATAGATAATTTGTGGTTGTGATACTAATGAATATCCTTGGTCGTAGTGCAGGGTTGATGTGGATTATTTATTAAGCTGAGTTTCAGTGATAAAAGTGATGAAAAACCTTTTTAATCATAAAAGATAGTAGATTTTATTCTCTACTTGACTCTTTTAATGGATTGCTTGTTCCGCTGCTGTTAAACTTGATGTTTATTATATTGTATCAGTTTAACACTGTTGAAGGCTAACGATAATTTATTCTGTATTATCTTAATCATAATATTTCTTAATGGGCTAGTTGAGCTCACCCTTTTACTTTCATTGTTCTCTTCAGGAAATGAGAACGTAGTAGGGACTAGTCGGGGAACGGAGTGACGGTCCAGATAATAGCATTAGTAGTCCTCACTATTCCGTTAAAGAGTGTGATAATATATATAATGAGGACTCAATTGAGTGTGGATATTATCTAGATGACAATATTTGTTTTAAAACTCACAGCATATGTTTTGTCGTATTTTACATGACTGTTGTATAATTAAGTTGTATTTGAATTTTGTACCATGTATTTGGCGACTCAAGATGGGTGATGTATACCTATTTTGGGGGCGTCACAATCTATGTTGATCCATCATGGATCCATAGTATCAAAGTGCCTTAAAATGAGTTTTTCAAAAACTGTTCTTGAGCTTGAAAAGTGGTCTGACAACCGAATGTCAGTGGCCACAGATCCTTGCTCGTTTATGATTTTTGTTGTTTTAAAGTTGTAATCTGTAGCGCTGGTCATGTGGTCTTTAATCTGCAAGTGGAATTAGTGTCATTGGATGTCTAGATCGTGTGTTACTAGCCGTCAAAACCCGTTGACCGGGCATTATCGGGCCAAATCTGGGTAACCCAGAAAGGCTAAACCAGCGTCTGACAAGTTTTTATAACGCCTTGATATGTCAGTGTTTTAGTTGTTTGTTGATGTTGTTGAAATCAGTTGGTAGTCTGTCATGTGTACTTTATGTTTGTGGCCTTAGATCGTGTAAGCTATCAACAGATAGAACGTAACAGTTGGTCAAAGTAGGCCATTCGGCCATGACTGTGAATTTCTAGAAAAGGTTAGCATGAAATTTCTGACAGGGTTTGACCGAGCTTAATCTAGTCATTGTTGTGTTGTTCGACCGATCTGTTGTTTTATTAATGATCCTTGACATATGTACTAGATGTATGAACCCAGAAACCACCTGTTTGATGAACAGAACATGTAAATATTTGAGCTACAAAATGACCAGTCGAACTATCTGGGTTTCTGGAAAACCCAGAAGTGTTCTGACAGCGACTTAGAAGGCTTGGATCGTGCATCTGAGTTATGTTATGACTTAGTTAATGGCTGATTCTTGTAGTGTTACATAAACACTACAAGATCATGGTTAGAGATTTCCCAAAAACATTTTGGACTGAGAATTAAAGCCGGTCAAAGTTGACCCCTTGCTAAGCCGGCTGTCAATGTTCTTGAGCTCAAGAACACCAACAACGACGCTTAGTATCGCTAAAGGGCTATAGTGACGGTTTTTAATATATTTATTTTCTGCTTTTTTGAAAATTATTTAAAAATAGAAATAAATTATAAAAATTACCAAAAATGGTTTTAAAAATTATTTTAAATTATGAAAAATAATTTTTGATTAATTGGGATATTTTTCATTAATATTTATAATTATTTGAATATTAATGATATTTAATTTATGTAATTAGTATATTAAATAAATTAGAGAAAAATGATTTAATGTTATGAAAAATCATTTTAATTAAGAATATTGTATTTAAAAATATTTTGAGTTGTAAAATATAACTTTTAATATTTTAGAGAATTTTCATTAATAATTTAATATTAATGATATTTGATTTATTTAATTGTTACATTAAATAAATAAACTAAAAATTATTTTATTGATTTAAAAATTATTTTAAATTAGAATAAAGTGTTAGAAAATATTTTGAATTATAAAATATAATTTTCAATATTTTGGAGAATTCTCATTAATAAATTAATATTAATGATATTAAATTTATTTAATTATTATATTAAATAAATGAATTAAAATGATTTTATTGATTTAAAAATCATTTAAAAATAAGAAAATTGATTTTAAAATATTTTAAGTTATAATTAATGACTTTTAATATTTTGATGATAACTTTATTAATATTTAAATATTAATGGTGATGATTTAAAAATGATTTTAATTATTTTAAAAATCATTTAAGTGGAATATTGTTGATTTAAAAATATTTTAAGTTATTGATAATAACTTTAATATTATGACAAGTATGTCATTAATATTTTAATATTATTAAATATTAATAATGATAAGATTATTAGATAATTAAATCATTTAAAAATGATTTCAGTGTTTGAAAAATTATTATAAATTATAATAATTGATTATTAATTATTAAAAGCTTCCGAAAAATATTATTAATGATATTTGACTTATCTAAAATAATATTGAAGCTTAGAAACTGAATTTACTTGACTATAACTGTGTTAATTATCGGATATGGTGACCGTAACAACAGAGAATGAATGTAAGTCCAACCGCATCAACTAATTAGACTTGATAAGTGTTTATATAGGTTATAAACACTGATGTGGCTATGTGGTAATGTGTCTAGGAGAAGTTTGACTGTAGAATACAGTGATGCGTGTTGTGAATTATTATGTTAATTGTGAGACCGACATTATTGGTGATAGGTCTTTCAAAAGCAGATAAGTTTATTGTGTAGCTGTAATCAGCGAAAGAGGCAAGTTTCCTAACTCAACCTTGAGTTAATATTGGTTAAATATTGTAGTGGTTGATTATTGTTAATTATACCACGTCCAAGAATTTATTGTTGATTATTCGCAGTTAGTGCATGTTTAATAATTCAAATTGAATTACTGCTTCAGAAAATATATATTCGTAGAATTACTTTGTTGTTGGATATTCATATCTCAGAGAAGCTAATATTGATGATCTGAGATAATTCCTCATTTATTGTCGAATTATGTTGAGAAATGTCTTAGCTAATTATTCTGGCTAAACGAATATTTGTTAGAACTTGATAGGTTTGAGAAGAGAAGATAAGAGAATTTAGTTATTATTGATAAATCAATGCCAGTTGTATTGGATAGATCAAAAAAGAAAACTTGATAGGTTTGAGAAAAGAAGAGAAGAGAAGTGATTAGATATTGAAATCATTGAATTTCGTTGTTAAATCAAATCTTGATTCTGAGACTAAGAAGAACAACCTTTTATATAAAGGGAACATTTTATTGGTCGTATATTTGGCCTTTGCGTGTGACTTAAGAATTATGCATAATATAGGGTACAAGGTGTTGGCTGCTCTAAGTACTTGCAGAGGAGTATGATTTAATCTTTATGGTTATCTGATACACCTGAGTATATATCAAAGTAAATCTTTGATAGATACCCAAGAAGAGAAGTTCTAGATCCTTTGTGATCACTCAGCATAAATCTGGAAAACATTCCACTTTGTTATTGCGTAGAATTGATTCTTGATTATTCATTAGAATATCGTAGAAATGTTGAAACTGTTGTACTCATTCATTATCAAATTATTGTGTTGCATAGAAGGCGGGAAGACTTTTTATTGATTCTTATACATTTATTGTATGACTTAACTTGCGGGGCAAACTTGTTGATCACTGTAAGACCCCAACTTATTATTAATGAAATTTAATTTTATCTATTTATTATTTTAAAATAGTAAGGGTTGATTTGATTAATGTGGATAGTTAGGGGTAAAATACGCAAATATTTCAAAATAAGCAAGTGGTTATAAAATATTCATTGTTGTTTGGAGAATATTCGCATCGTGTTGGGAATATTCGATGCGACTACGCTAACCATATGGGGCCCCATAACGTAAAAGCGATTGGATGAAGAAAACGACAAATATAAGTTGTTTAAAAATATCTACGTGGTTATTCTACAGTTAATCTTTATTAAAATACCTTGGTTAAAACACAAGAGCACACCTGATTTGCACCAATTATTGATTCTTACGTAAGAAGGCACTACTCAATAATGGTTACAAATAATTACTGCTCAAAGATTTTATTGAGTTAACAATTCTTTGCGTTGATATTTTATATTGTTGTTGTTTTAATAATTGTCTTTACATAGTATTTTCATTATCGAAGCAATAATTCATATTATCTCGAATAATATTATTAGATAACATTATTGGCAATGTCTAGAAAGTTATGTCTAAGGAGAGGTTTGGTCACCTAATTGTGCGCCAAGATGAAGAAATTCTTATTGAAAGCCCCTCTTTCTGGAACCGCACGGTTGTCAATAATGTGATTCGTAATATTATTTATGAATAATTAATTATTGATTTATATGATGAGGAAAATATTGATTTTATGAGGATATAGATGGAGAAAATTTTAATGTGACAATTGTTGAAAATTAATATTTTATCTTTTTCTCGATAAAATAATTCATTTAAATATATTATTTTAATAATATATTAACGATGATATTTTTTACAATGAATGTGGGATATATGAGTATATGAGGAGGAAGAGTATTTTGTGGCATTAAATGTTTAACACATGTTTTGTGTGTTGGTGGACACAATTATTGACCGAAATTTGATTATAGCACAGAAATCGCCTGCTTGTGGATTTCGGTCAATTTCTATTTGGAATTTGGAAAAACTTTCTTCTGCAAAGTTGTAGAGAATTGAATTTCCTATAAAAACTCACGAGATTTGAATTTTCTGATAAAAGGGCTATTTATTATGAATTATTGAAGTTTCGAAGTTCCGAAATAATTAATTTTTGGGAGTTTTAGTTAATTATTTTGAGAAAAACATTTTTTGCAACTAAGTTGGCCTCACATGTGATTCAAATAGGCTGAGATCAGTTGTCTAAGGTGGGCTAAAGAAAATGTGAAAAATATATTAATATTATATTCAATTTTCTGCTTTGGTGTTCTAAGCAATTTCCTATAAATAGGGTGCTTAGGTTAGAATTGAAAATCACAACAGAAACTGAAGTTTCTCTCTATTTCTCTCTCGATATATTGAGCGTATTCTTGTGAGTATACTTTGAGTATTGTTAGATGGTGCAAAGTTCCTTCAAAGACTATACCCTAGATTCCAAATTTAAGTACTAATCTTTCGAGGTAAGGGATGTTATTTTCTTCTCAAATGATATTATTTCTTCAATATCATTATGCTGAAATATTGGTTGGAACTTTTTTATCAAATTTGGAACTTTTTCATGTCGGGGTTACTATTCATGAGTTACTATTCACGAGTACTATTCATGAAGCGTGAAGATGTTTTTTGTGGAATTTCTATCTTTTGGTGTTTGAGTTACTATTCACGATACTGACACTATTCACGATATCTGACTATTCAATCAAAAATAAAATTTCTTCTTTTTGTCCAAAATATCTATTCGGATACTAGCTTTGATTGTATCCATGTTTTGATCATTCTTGAATTTTACACCACTATGATTATTTTTGAGGTATTTTTAAACATGGATAAAACAAAAATACTAATCCTTAATCCTTAATCCTTGTCATTTTGTTTCACTAGATTCGCTTTCTTTAAAAAATATTTTTCATCATCCTCGGTCCTTAAATGATGATATTATTGAATATCTTTGGCCCAGTAGTGCAAAGATGAATGATTTCTGAAGAATATCTTTGGTCAGTAGTGCAAAGATGAACAGTGTTTAGATGAACATGACCAATCGATGAATATCTTTGGCCTCAGAGTGCAAAGATGAATATTTGATTCGGATGTATATTGATTGATGTTACGGGGATAAAAGATAGATGATGAACTTTTAAATTCATACATAGAAGATGAGTTTGCATTCTCTACTTAACTCTTCTAATGAATTATTATTTCATTGCGAATATTGATTTAAAATTTGTTGTCTATTGTATTCTATTAGATTTTTCTGTTGAAGACTAACGGTAATTTGTTGTATATTATCTTAGTCATAATATTCTTTCTTGGGCTAGTTGAGCTCACCCTTTTCCTTTTTGTTCCATTTTTCTTCTCGGAGGCGAGAATATAATGATACAAGCCTGGGGTATGGAATGAAGGTTTTAGAAAGGATTGTTTAGTAGTCCTCACCATTTTTGTAAAATAATGTATCAATAAATGTGATGAGGATTTATTTGAGTATAGATATTGTCTAGAAGATAATATTTGTATTCAAACTCACGCTTTCTTGTTGTTGTAGTTGTTTCGTACCATGTATTTGGCGACTCGAATGGGTTGGATGGAATGGACCTATTTTGGGGCGCCACAATTGGTATTAGAGCTTAGGATATGATCTCTGGCGGAGATCGTGGGAATAGAACTAGGAGGAGAGAGGCGAGTAAATCCTTCGCTAGTGTGTCCTACCTAAGCTTATTTGTTAGTTGGTCAAGATATAGGGATATTATGTGATATATCGATTTCCTTAATTAACCCTTGTTTTATGACGATGATTTGAGAATGTCGATCGAGAATATTAACAAAGGAGTAAATGAGACCGTGGAGATGCCTGTATTTACCAACGAGGAGAACGTCATAACAGTCGGCAATGTACCTCCCCGTGAACAACACCAATCGGAAGCGTATGATGAACGAGGGATGTTTAGAAGCTTTTTGCAGCTCATGCAAAATCGACGGGAGACTCGTGTTCAAAATACAGAGGAAATGATAACAATTCACGGGTGGTCACAAACAAGCAGCTTCAAAGAGTTGGGACCACCGCATTCTGGGAAAGCCGGATCCGATTAAGCGCGAGACGTGGGTCAAACAAATTACCAAGATATTCGATGTCTTGGGATGCACGGAGAACGAAGGTTCCATTTGCCACCTTTATGTTCCGTGGCGAGGCGAGACATCGGTGGAAATCAGTGAAGCGTACCCATCCAATCGCACTCAAAGATGTCGCCGGAGACATTTCAGAAGCAGCCTCAATGACAAATACTTCCCGAAAGTATTCGGCTATATGAAGGAAGTGGAGTTTATTAGATCGGAGCGTAATAACATGACGGTGTCCCAAAGACGAGGCGAAGTTCGCGAGTTATCCAGTTTTGCACCTCATTTGGTGGAGAATGAGGAACGTATGACGTGGATGTTTCGAGAGGTTTGAAACCCTAAGATACGCCAAGATCTCATTTCTCATAAATTTTCTCTCTATTCGGATGTTGTCAATGTGGCTCAATTGTTAGAGCGAGATAACGAAAGTACGCTCAACCGAGGGACCATAACCGTGGATCATATCAAGATAGCGAACATCGTAATAACGATAACCAGCGGAGAAATAAGAATACGGACAAAGGCGGTAACCACTCTGGTGGTAATCGTGGCCATGAAAATGGAAGAAGCGAGTCGGGAGGAGATTTTAAAAAGAGGAGATTCAATAATGACCATGTGAAGACCTCAGCGCCAGTAGCAACTAGTTCCAAGGGAGGAGAAAGACCACCGATCGTATGTTACAAATGCGGGAGAGAGGGACATATCAGCCCAAACTGCCCACAACAGTTTAAGGTATGCTATAATTGTGGAAAAGAAGGACATATCGCTCGGGATTGTACGGTAGCAAAGCCTAGTTCAGCGGGGATGGTGATTTAAAAGATTGTCCCAGAAAAATCAAAGTCAACGATTCCTGGAAGAGCATTTGTCGTGACCGGTCAAAATGCGAGGAACCCGAACGAAGTTAGTACGAGTTAGTTAATTATAAATTCTTGCGAAGTTTATACCTTAGATAATCCTGCTTCTACCCATTCTTTTATCTCTCTCTTGCTTGCGCTCAACGTTTGAACTTGACTACGGAGAAATTAGACTTTGACCTATTTATGGAGACTCCGTTAGGAGAAACTTTCATTACATCCGTTGTTTAGAAATCGTTTTGATTCAGTTGGCACTATCACATTACACAGTTAACCTTATTTCTATAGAGATATTTGCTTTTGATGTGATTTTAAGGTTAACTACTCATTATGCCAAATTGATTGCTTTTGTAAGGTTGTTAGTTTTCATATTCCTAAGCAACCTCGTTATTCAATTCAAGCAATCAAACCATTGTAGTCAAACATTCTCATATCAAGCTATGAAGTCATTCGCTTATTACGGATGTCAAGTTTTCTTAGTCCATGTTATGGATTTGAATAAAGACACGCCGATTTGAATAATATTCTTGTTGTTATTAATTTTTCCCGACGTATTTCAAGAAGAATTCTTGGTTTACTCCCAAAACCTCGATATTAAATATTGTATCGACTTTGAACCCTAGATAAAAACTCATTTCTAAAATCTCATATCGAATGGCTCTATTGAACTTCGTGAGTTAAAAATTCAACTATAGAATTTGGTACCTGAGCCTTTATCTGGTGACTTCCTTTGTGGAATGCACCGAATCCAGACTCTCCGTAGGAGACACCATATTCGTGCGATAGTAAACTGATAGGTGTCATTGTAACGTGTTATCCAAGGTTGGGATATGAGTCACAGCTTGAGAACAACCTAAGTCGGTAATCTAAATACGTAGCTTTCAGCTTAGTTGGTTATTATCGGAGATTCGTTGAAGGATATTCTCGAATCGCTATTCCATTAACTTCAACCGACTCGTAGAGATACAAAATTCGAATGGAGCAAGGAATGTGGGAAGAGCTTCAAGAACTCAAGAGGAGACTCATTTCAAAGACATGTTCCGACCATGCCATCCTGAAAAGCGAGCGTGGTAGTGACGCGTTGAGTAGAAGATCATATGCGTAAACGAAAAGCGATGATGTCAAGTATGCGACAGAGCCAACTTTAATAGAAAAAGTTAAGGTTGCTCAAGCCACCGAATTCGAGAGTGATGCGCGTATGAAGAAGAAAGTACAAGAAGGAGCTATTCGAAGCGAGAATTGATGAAGAAGGAATACTTGAGTCCACTCTAGACTTTGTGTTCCTAACGACTGATTTGAAGTACAAGATTATGATGGAGGCACACAATACACCATTTGCAATCCATCTCGAAGTACTAAAATGTATCGTGATCTTCTACATACATTTTGGTGGAACAATATGAAGAGAGATTGCAAAGTTTATCTCAATGTGTTTAACTTGTCAACGTGTAAAGGCGAGACATCCGGTACCTAAGGGTCCGTTGCAACCACTTGAGATTCCGAAATGGAAGTGGGAACACATTACCATGGATTTCGTTACGGGTCTTCCTACGGTTTCTCAGGGCATCAATGCTATTTGGGTTATTGTTGATAGATTAACCAAGTCTGCTCATTTCTTGCCGATACGAGAGACTTATTCACTTGAACGTCTTGCTAGTATGTACGTGAATGAGATTGTGAGGTTGCATGGCATGCCTGTATCCATAGTTTCGGATCGTGACCCAAGATTCACTTCAAGATTTTGGGTTAGCTTGCTAAAAGCTATGGGCACGGATCTACGATTCGATTCGCATATACCATCCTCAAACCAGACGGACAATCGAAAAGGACTATTCAAACTCTTGAAGATTTATTAAGACTCTGTGTCCTAGACTTCAAGGGCGCTTGGGATAAGTATTTATCATTGGTGGAATTCTCCTACAACAACAGCTTATCGAGCAAGTATAGGTGTGGCTCCATTTGAAGCATTATATGGGCGAAAGTGTCGCTCTCCAAAGATGTTGGGACGAGGTGGGTGAAGCAACACCGTTTGGGACCCGAGTTGATACGTATGACTACGGAAAAGATCCAAATGATTCGACAACGATACAAAAAACAAAGACAAGATCGACAAAAGAGTTATGCGGATCTTCATCGAAAGGACGTGGAATTTAGTGTAGGGGATCATGTATTGTTGCGAGTTGCTCCATGGAAGGGAGTTACAAGATTTGGGAAGAAAGGAAAGCTCAATCCACGATTTATTGGTCCATTTCAAATTCATGACCGAGTAGGAAATGTAGCCTATAGACTCGCGTTACCTCCGAGTATGTCTCGTGTTTATAATGTGTTTCACATATCCATATTCAGTAAATATGTGAAAGACCCGAACCACGTTATAGAGTTAGAACCCATTTGAGATAGCCCAGAAGACTTAACTTATGAGGAGGTACCAGTCAAGATCTTGGATAGGAAGGAGCATGTCCTACACGCAAAGGTCATACCACAAGTTAAAGTTTTATGGAGGAATCATGCTATAGAGGAAATGACCTGGGAATTGGAAACGGAAATGAAAGCGAGGTATCCTCACCTTTTCAAACACTGTGTACGTGACGTCAATTTCGAGGACGAAATTTCATAAGGAGGGAGGTTGTAAGACCCCAACTTATTATTAATGAAATTTAATTTTCTATTTTTATTATTTTGAAATAGTAAGGGTTGATTTGATTAATGTGGATAGTTAGGGGTAAAATACGCAAATATTTCAAAATAAGCAAGTGGTTATAAAATATTCATTGTTGTTTGAGAATATTCGTCATCGTCGGGAATATTCGTATGCGACTCACCAAGCAACCATGTGTGGGCCCCATAACTGAAAGCGATTGGATGAAGAAAACGACAAATATAAGTTGTTTAAAAATAATCTAGGCGTGGTTGTTACCGTTATCATCCGTTAAAATACCCAAAGGGTTAAAACACGGAAGCACACCAGTATTGCACCAATTATTGATTCTTACGTAAGAAGGCACTACTCAATAATGGTTACACGATAATTCTTTATTCAAAGATTTTATCGAGTTAACAATTCTTTGCGTTGATATTTTATATTATCATTGTTTCAATAATTGTCTTTACACGAAATTTTTTCATTATCGAAGCAATAATTCATATTATCTGAATAATATTATTAGATAACATTATTGGCAATGTCTAGAAAGTTATGTCTAAGGAGAGGTTTGGTCACCTAATTAGACGCCAAGAAGAAGAAATTCTTATTGAAAGCCCCTCTTTCCTAGAACCGCCTCTGTTGTCAATAATGTGATTCTCGTAATATTATTTATGAATAATTAATTATTAATTTATATGATGAGGAAAATATTGATTTTATGAGGATATAGATGGAGAAAATTTTAATGTGACAATTGTTAAAAATTAATATTTTATCTTTTTCTCGATAAAATAATTCATTTAAATATATTATTTTAATAATATATTAACGATGATATTTTTACAATGAATGTGGGATATATGAGTATATGAGGAGGAAGAGTATTTTTGTGGCATTAAATGTTTAACACATGTTTTGTGTGTTGGTGGACACAATTATTGATCAAAATTTGATTATAACTTTGTAAAATCGCCCGCTGCTTGTGAATTTCGGTCAATTTCTATTTGGAATTTGGAAAAACTTTCTTCTGCAAAGTTGTAGAGAATTGAATTTCCTATAAAAACTCGCGAGATTTGAATTTTCTGATAAAAGGGCTATTTATTATGAATTATTGAAGTTCCGAAGTTCCGAAATAATTAATTTTTGGGAGTTTTAGTTAATTATTTTGAGAAAAACGTTTTTTGCAACTAAGTTGGCCTCACATGTGATTCAAATGGGCTGAGATCAGTTGTCTAAGGTGGGCTAAAGAAAATGTGAAAAATATATTAATATTATATTCAATTTTCTGCTTTGGTGTTCTAAGCAATTTCCTATAAATAAGGTGCTTAGGTTAGAATTGAAAATCACAACAAAAACTGAAGTTTCTCTCTATTTCTCTCTCGATATATTGAGCGATTCTTGTGAGTATACTTTGAGTATTGTTAGATTTTGTGCAAGTTCCTTCAAAGACTATACCCTATTCCAAATTAGAAGTAATAATCTTTCGAGGTAAGGGATGTTATTTTCTTCTCAAATGATATTATTTCTTCAATATCATTATCGTTGAAATATTGGTTGGAACTTTTATCAAATTTGGAACTTTTTCATGCTCGGGTTACTATTCATGAGTTACTATTCACGAAGTTACTATTCATGAGTTACTATTCACGAGTTACTATTCACGAGTACTATTCATGAAGCGTGAAGATGTTTTTGTGGGAATTTCTATCTTTTGGTGTCTGAGTTACTTATTCACGATATCAAGACTATTCACGATACTCTGAAATATTCAATTTAAAAATAAAATTTCTTCTTTTTGTCCAAAAATATCTATTCGGATACTAGCTTTGATTGTATCCATGTTTTGATCATTCTTGAATTTTACACCACTATGATTATTTTTTTGAGGTATTTTTAAACATGGATAAAACAAAGTACTTAATCCTTAATCCTTAATCCTTGTCATTTTGTTTCATCGGATTCGCTTTCTTTAAAAATATTTTTCATCATTCTCGGTCTTAAATGATGATATTATTGAATATCTTTGGCCCGTAGTGCAAAGATGAATGATTTCAAGAATATCTTTGGTCAGTAGTGCAAAGATGAACAGTGTTTAGATGAACATGACTAATCGATGAATATCTTTGGCTTGTAGTGCAAAGATGAATATTTGATTCCGATGTATATTGATTGATGTTACAGGGATAAAAGATAGACGATGAACTTTTAAATTCATACATAGAAGATAGTAGTTTGCATTCTCTACTTAACTCTTCTAATGAATTATTATTTCATTGCGAATATTGATTTAAAATTTGTTGTCTATTGTATTCTATTAGATTTTTTCCTGTTGAAGACTAACGGTAATTTGTTGTATATTATCTTAGTCATAATATTCTTTCTTGAATTTGTGGTTGAGCTCACCCTTTTCCTTTTTTGTTCCATTTTTCTTCTCGGAGGCGAGAATATAGTGAGTGCAGTGGGGTATGGAATGAAGGTTTTAGAAAGGATTGTTTAGTAGTCCTCACCATTTTTGTAAAATAATGTATCAATAAATGTGATGAGGATTTATTTGAGTATAGATATTGTCTAGAAGATAATATTTGTATTCAAACTCACAGTTTTACTGTTGTTGTAGTTGTTTCTGTACCATGTATTGACAACTCAGAATAGGTGATGTATACCTATTTTGGGGGCGTCACACTCACCCTTGCTATAAATAAAACATTTCAGCTAGGGATGAAGTTGCAGAAGGTGTTGTGAAGAAGAACAAAGGAAAAGGCATAGTGATAAACTAATATAATAAACATTATTATTATTATGTTGTATTGTAAACCCTTTTTGTATATCTAAGGGGTATTTTTGTAATGTTAAGATTAGCGGACCTGGGACTAATGTATTAACAACATATATTAATGTGATATGTATTACTATTTCTATATGAATGGGTAGCTAGTTAGTATTATATTGTGGATCGTGAACACCAAACTCGGGGGTCAGGTAACCCGGATTTGGGGGTGTCACATAGAAAGGGTAAGCAACAAGTTTGCCCAGCAAGTAAAAGTTTATTTGAGGATATATCATGATTGAAAGAATTTGAACAAAATGCTGGCTACGCTCAACAATATGAAGATTGTGAACTAGCAGGAATCAAAGTTTCATAACTGAACGATCAGGGCGATATGAATATATATCAATAATGAACATGAACAACAATTACTGAACCATATGGTAATGAAGGTGATTAGCCTTTCATACCTGATGAACACATACAATATGCACAGAGTGCGAATCAATAATGCATAGACGTGATTATCAGCAATGATTAACAACAAAAACAATTGAAAGAACAACTTGAGGTCAAGTTAGAGAACTTGCCTGCTCGGTTAATTACTACTACACATTCTATATCGCTTTATCCGAAGACCTATTATTGATAATATAGATCTCTCAATATTAGAATAATATCATCACAATATAATATTGTTATATATATAATTATAAAATAATCCTAAACACATAACACATAACCCTATCAATCAACAAACTACCTAAGACTTGGTATCAAGTCAAACTATTTCATTCTGAGTTGAATCCGGTACAATATCGACATCTTGACGGTCTTGTCGGATAATTCTCGAGCCTAATATCGCTAAGACTCAATCTAAACACTTATCAGTCAAAATATTTTTCATAAGCTCGTAATAATTTTCATCTAATTATTACAATTTATCATGTTTTTTCAATCATTAATACCGTAATTATATAATTTAAATACCATGTAATTCTTTTATCATTAATATTTATTTAATATTAAATATTAATAAAAATCATTATATAATATTATAATATATTTATAATATATCAAAGTAATTTAAATCCTTTAAAATGATTTTTACACAATTAAATCCATTATCCGATAATTGTCATTAATATTAAATGTTAATGTTTCTCATGCCAAAATATCAAAAGTTATATTTTATAACTTAAAATATTTTTACAATACTTAAATCACTTTCATATGATTTTTCAAACATTAATTCTATTTTTCTATAATTTATTTAATACATTTATTAAATAAATTAATTATCATTAATATTATTTAATTAATGAAATTTATCACAAAATATTAAAAGTTATTGAAAATAACTTAAAATATTTTTTTATACCATGATATAATTTTTCATAATTTTTCAAGTATTAAAATTATTTTAAATAATTTATTTAATATTATAATTAAATAAATTAATTACTCTTAGTATTCCAAAAATATTAAATATTTATGAAATATATTCAAAATATTTAAAAACCCATTTTTAGGCTTTAAAATAATTTTTAGTAATTTATTATGTATTTTTAATAATTTAAAACTAATTTTCTCTAATTATTAAATAAAATAATTAATTTTCTAAGTAAACTGTCGCTAAAGGGCCCTATATCGACGAAATTGTCACTATAGGTGTTCTTGAGCCTGCCCAGAAACTCATAGCCAGTTAGCAAGTGGGTATGTTTGACCGGTTGTAACTCTTTGATCCTTACGTTTCTGGGTTTGAAATGAAGTTCATGTTATAGTATTTATGTAACACTATAACCCCAAACAAGTTTCATGGCTAGAATGCATCATACCAAGAAGATATGAGGCATCAAACATGTTGTTAGAGAACAGTTATACGGTCCTAATTTCGATCCTTATAACTTGCACTCCAAATCTGTTTTGTGGGATATGAAGGTTCACATATGTAGTAGAGATGTCGGTGAACAACTCTATATCATCAGATCAGTCTAACAACAACATCAAAGGAAGATTTAGGTCGGTCAAAGTACTGGTCAAGAAACGGTTCTTGAAGATTCTGGCTTTTCCAGAATCTTCATGCGGGTAGATAGGTCAACCTAGTTTGACCATGATTAATTTTCATTCTGGTTATGATCTGAGTAATATAAAAGCATGGATGTGTAGTCCTCATGTCAGGCTACAAGATTAAAGCACTAACGCGAATTAAAACACAAATAGTAGCAAGATCTGAAGCCTAGAAAATGGTTGTCAGAGTTTCTGGTAAAATCTGGGTTGCCCAGAAATCAGACTTCGTGCTCAGTCAACGCACTTTGGCCGCTTGATTCAAGTTTCAGATCAAAGCCCTCACAACATAGAACAGATATATAACATAAAAGACACTAAACATCAAACACACAGCGATCTACGAGCCCTGACATTAGGCTGTCAGACACTTTTTAAGGTTCAAGAACAGCTTCTAAAAATTCTATTTTCGTGCATCTAAGTGTTATAGATCTATAATCTAACAACCCAGAACACTACTTAACACCCTTAGACACCACTTTAAACAACAAACAACAAAATCTAACATCAAATCATAAGATTTTGAAGATTTAGGGTTTATACCACATTGAAGCTTGATCTTTGATTCTGATCATTGATCCTGATCATGGAAAGATAAGTAGTGATATAATCTTATCTTATCTCTCCTTTTCATTCTCAACCCCGAAAATATAGAGAGAGAATGGGCTTGACAATAATGAGAAATAAAGTAAGTATTTTCTTACCCTACAACAAAAAGGCCTATCAGCGACCGACCATCAGTGACCGCACTTGGTCGCAGATAGCTATCTGCGACCGATTGCGGTCGCTGATAGTTGTCGCATAAAATCTGGTCGCTGGGATGCACATCAGCGACCACTATTAGCGACCGCTATATCTGCGACCGCTATGAAGCGCGAATCAAATGACAAATGCGGTCATTGAGCCGAAGTCGAGATGGTCCAGGCCAAAAGTCGACGTGGTCCACGTGTCAATGACCATTATCAATGACCGCGCGCGATCATTGATACTATGTCGTCATAATAACTTTCAAATGACCGCACGCGGTCACCGATATAAAAAAAAATTACACCAGATTTTGTTGTTTTGCAATTTCCAAAACTCGCACTGCTTTCTACCTTCTTTATCCCAACACACATACACACCAAGATAAACAACATACAAAAACAATATAAACATCCATCGTCCCACCAACACATACACCAAACTAGTATATAAACCTTTAAAAATCAATATGATTTGAATAAATATAATAACATTTCAAAACTTGTTTAAGTAACATATATACAAACATCCAAATAATGAATATACAAGTACAAGGTTATGTCAAGCGCCATCCCTCCTCGATCACCCTCAGAATTAACAAAATAATAAAATAGTTTAGTACATAAACATGATGTTGATATAAACATGTATATATATGAATATAAAATGACAATAAACAAAAGTTGCATTTAAATAGTTTAGTACATAAACATGACAATGATATAAAAAACATGTATTGCTAAACATACATTTCATGAGCTCAAGTGTCAATGTCTGATTCAGAATCATCTTGTATACATGTTGCAGATTCATAACCATCATCTGCTTCAGATTCTGTGTCAGATTCAGTCAATAACTCTTCCTCCTCAGTATCAATGTCATCTGACACAAGTATTGACTCAGGATCTAATTCATGTGGTTCATCTCCACCATCTAACTGGATTACTTCATTGTCGTCCTCCACATTTATTATAGTCTGAGTATGAAGCATCTTCTCTTGGTAAATCTCCCCATCAACTAATTCTACACGACTCACGCTACGGAGTATAAATTACAACTTGCCAATCAGAAAGGCCTATCCCTTTTCCTAATAGGACTAGGAGTGTAGTATAGTTGTCTTGCTTTGAGTTGGTAAAACAAACGGTTCGTTGGAGTACGCAGACTATGGAGGTCAATATCGACGATTCCATGTCCACAACACGTATCCCTTTTTCCGAATCAAACCAACGGCACTTGAACAAGTGAATACGACCCCGTGACATGCCCTTGTATTTACAACTCTATGATTTCCTCCAACTCCCCATAAAAGGCACGACCAAGCTCATTGTAACAATCTCCTTGGACACACACTCCGAGTTCGTTGTTCTTTACCGCGCCCATATGCCTTTGTGTGAAATTCACAACCATTTATTTTGAACCATCATACGGACTTGATCCTTATGTCGTCCCATAGCTAGGACTTGTACATTAGCCTAATCGTTGATCCCTCAACAAAGCCTACAAAAACTCCATCTTATTAAATGAAGTCATAGTTAACATATGGAGTATATATATTATATATACACACTACGTGCTTAAAATTGAACTTACTTTGTCCTTTAGCCAAAGTGCAAAGTTTTTATCCCGATTGATTTGAATATCTTTATCGCTTATGCTCGGCATGCTTCACTTTTAACTCGTCATCGTACAATCTATACCATGTTATAAACATTAACATATTAGAATAAATTTTCAACTTAAAAGATAAAATATCAAGTTTACATGTGTACCTCACAAATTCGCCAATCTCCTCACAATTGAGAAGAATGTAAGTATGCGGCATGTAATTTTTGCTCGTAGAGGAATATGCTTCCCTTTTCCATAAACGCGCCCGATAGACCAAATACAGAGAGTCACCATTTAGTTCAACATTTCCCCATCATCATGTCTCGATACTCGATTGGCCTTTTGTCAAGACTTCGTCCAAAAATAGTCCGAGACAAACGTAGATATCTCATCAAAATCAGATGCCTCGTGATATCGACCCCTCGACATAAGCTCTATTCTTCACCTTCCTCTTAAGGTTTCCCATCACCCTCTCGAAAGGGTACATCCATCTATATTGAACTCGACCCCCAACACGAGCTTCATAGGGAAGATGGATTTGCAAATGCTCCATGGAGTCAAAAAACCAGTGGGAATATTTTTCCGGTTTACACGTGATCTCTATGATGTTCTTCTCAAGTACAAACATGTCCTTCTCATTCAATGATTTTGAACACAAGTCTTTGAAGAAACGACTAAGATCCGTCAAAGCATCCCATATTGGTTTATCAAGCGGATCCCGAAAATGCTATAGTATGAGTCTCTCCATGAACACACGATACCACGACTCTTCATCCTTGCAAATTTCCCACCAGTAACACACCTTGCAATGTTTGACGATATCCATCCGGTAGTTTCAAAGACTTAACCCATGTGCACACATCTTCAACTTGCTTTTTGACAATGTGTACCTTGCATGCGGTTTGACAATCTTACCATTAGGAGATTCATAAAGTTCTAATCCGGAACGCTTACAAATATCTTTCATGTCCAAACGCGTGCCTTTATCGTTATCTTTTGTTTTCCCCAGTATCATTCATCACAAAGTATTAAACACATTGTCAAACACATTCTTCTCAATATGCATCACATCTAGATTATGATGAATCAAATTTGTAGACCAATAAGGTAATTCCCAAAAGATGCTTCTCCGAACCCGCTTATGAGATTCACCAAACCCATTGATTATGTTTGTCGATCAACCTTACCAAATGGGATAACCTAAGCAATCTCATTACACGATCTCGCATCTCCGTTCCCTCGACAATCGCGGTGCGAGCATATCATTATCTACTTTCCCTTTCCTAAAGTGTTCTCTATTTCTTCGAAATGGGTGATCTACCTATTTAAGAACCGATTTACGACAAATCCAAACCAACAAGGCTTTCGACCTTTTGATAGATTAAACGACTTTGTATGCTCCATACAATACGGACAAGCCAACTTCCCGTGTGGTACTCCATCCAAACTAACATACCATAAGTCGGGAAGTCACTTATAGTCCACATAACCACGCCTCTAAGGTTGAAATTTGTTTTCGCTGCAACATCCCAAGTCTGTCTCCATCCTCCCACAATACCTTTAACTCGCTCTATAAGAGGTCTCAAGTAAACATCTAAGTTCTTTCCGGGACTCTTAGGACCGTGAATCATGAGTGAAAGAAATAAGTATGGTCGTTTCACACACATCCAAGGAGGCAAGTTATGCGGAGTAACAATCACAGCCAACATGAGTATTTTAACAATTGAGTGGCCAAACGGTTGAAACCATCGGTGGACAATCCAAGCCTCACATTTCTAGGTTCCAATGCAAATTCAGGATGTGCTAAGTTGAAATCTTTCCAAGCCTCGCCCATCTCATGGATGATTTAGTTCTCCATCTTTAGTGGAGATTTCGCATGCCAACTCCTATGTTCAAATTGATTGAAGACATGTACAATCTTTTTAGTCGATGTGTTATTGGAAAATACCTTAGAATCTTAAACGGTATACTTGATTTTTTGTAGTCACACCTCTTTATTAGGCCTAAACCGATCATGATCGCAAAACATGCACCTTGTCATCTGCTCATTTTCCTTATAAAACAACATGCAATCGTTGGGACATGCATCGATCTTTTGGTATCCAAGACCCAACTTCTTCACCATTTTCTTACAAAAGTAATAGTTACTGTGTAATTTCTCACCGTCAGCAACATACTCTTAATTGCCTTCAAGAGTGACTCAAAACACTCATGACTCATGTTGTGATCACCTTGATGTTAAGTAATGTCGCCACTCGCAGATAATGTAGTGTGTTTGGTGCAACCATGCCACAATGGCTTCATACTACCTCGCCTAACAACTTAAAGAAGTCTTTGGCATCGTAATTCATAGGTTGCTCTCTCGCTTTGCTCCCAATCAAAATCTGCCCTCGCAATATCATGGACCATTTCATTCATAATGATGAGTACTACTCGCCTCAATTGTGTACTTGTGTGATGTCACCATCTCTTCTCTCGCCCATGTGCCCACCAAAGATTCTTCGTAATTTCTCATGAACCCGTAAACAAGTAAATGATAGTTTACCATGTCTCTCATCCATATAATTTACATTCTTACACTTTAAACATGGACATCGATTCTGCGACTTACCATTCATACATTCTGGGTGACTATACGCATACTCCAAAAACACTTGGCAACCAAATTCTAAATTCAATCAGAAGATTTATATGGGCACTTGACTTTCGTCGTGCCATCCAACTACTGATCTAAATAGAGGTCCATGATTCCACTAAGACCTACTACGAACAACATTATAAATGTTAATTAACACATGACTTGAGCATACTTGTAACCATATGACTTGAGCATACTTGTAAGCATGCATAACTTGGTTGAGCAATTTATAGCTTCTATAACATTTTGTAGCTTTATTCTTATATACATAAGTGTTAAATACCCTTGTTAAAAAGATAAACACCTTTTTTATTGACCATGTGTGTCTAGTTACCTTCTCTGCTGCACTAACAGCTTCCCTAAGATCGCTTATTTTGGCTTAATGTTTCAATAGCTTACTATGCTAACAACCAAGCTTGGCTTGGCCTCGTGAGGTTTAGCTAGCTTGGCAAGTGGCCTCGTGTGGCCTCGTTGCCCCAAGCCCAGCCCATCAACTCCAATAGCCCCTTAATAGGCTCTAGTGGATCAACAATAGTCTCAAGTAATAGTATAAATGTTCGCAACTACCCGACTAATAAAAAAATTTGCCAAATGTATTAAATATACACACTATACCTAAACATGCATAAACAAACCAAAAATTGATACATTCTTTTCTGTTCATACATTACATATCAAACTCAAATTTATACAAATTAAAACTTAATTGTAGAATATGTATTTACACAAATCAAACACTAATTGTAGTATACAATACAATACATATCAAATCCAAATTTCCAATATATCAAACCCAAGTTGAATTCAAATTTCGATTAATATATAACAAATTAAACCCTAGATTAAATTTCAAAACTCAAATTGAACACTAATTCATTCGAGGATTCATCATTTTTATAACAAAATAAATTAAAACCCTAAATTAAACACAAATTCTAGCATATTAAACAAACAAATTAAACCCAAAATTAGTTTACCAGTGTGGTGAAGTGGTGGTGTGGCGGTGGTGAAGCGGGTAGTGCAGCGGTGGTGCGGCAGTGCAGGTCCTCTCTTCCCTCTTCTCCCTCTTCTCCCTCGTGTATCTCTTTCTTTTTTTTTTCTACTGATATCGCGAACCTGAGTCTGAATAAGTTTTAGTTGATCAATGATTGCTTCCAAATGACCGTTTATGGTCACGATTTTTTATGACGTGGTTTTTTAGCGACCGCATTGCGGGTCACGATATATATATTGGTCGCAACAAATAAACGCGCCACCTTTTCGCACCAAATTTTGGGAGGGAAACTAATGTCATTGACGAAGCGTGAATCGCATGCGTCACGATATAGTAAATCATGATTAGATTCAATTACGGTCGCTGATGTTGGTCGCTATAAGTATTATCTGCGACCGGATATGCGGTCGCTGATATCCTTGGTCGCTGATAGGCCTTTTTCTTGTAGTGTTACTTCAAATCTCTTATATTATGATCCATTGAACCTAATGTTGCTAGGTGTCCTCAAAGATCAGATTTGGCTGAGATTATAATGCACATGAAATATCTAGAGTTGTTCACCAACTCTATATATGGCAAGATTTGCAAGTTATGTCCAAATAATGCAACAACGGTAAATGGGTCATTTGTCTTGTAAATTAAATGGCACTTTAGAAATTTTCTACAACCCTTAGGGTTTAATCCTTAGGGTTTAACCCTTAGGGTTTAAACCTAAGGTTTCAAAAATTAAATATAGGATTTCCAAATTAAGATATTAAAATTGGAAAATTAAGCTTTCAAATTTATAATTAGTATTTTCTAATTATATTAAAGTTTACTAATCATTTTCAAGCTTGCTAATTAGGATTAATGATTCCTAATTAAAATTAAAATTACCTAATTACCAATTAGGGTTTCAAATTTACAAATTAACGTTTCTAAAATTTAGGGTTTCTAATTATTAGAATTTCTAAATAATCATTAGGGTTATCCCTAATTAGATTGTAATTAATACACAAAAGCTTTATACATAGCATTTAAATTCCCAAATTAGGATTTTGATCATCCGAATTAGGGTTTCAAATTCCTGAAACTAAAATTAGGATTTCCAGAACCGGTTTCTAAGGTTTCATATAAATCATAAGAATTTTCTAACTGAACGTTGATGTTCTAAATATATACTTAGGGTTTTTCACTGATATAGTTTATCTGGTTAACCCTTGACCCTTAACCATATTTTGTACACACACATGACCATACACACAAAATATATACACTTACATACTTAATCTTGAATAATTCACCACAAAAAAAAAAATTAAATCCATAAAATTTCTTCCCAGAAATGTCAAATCCATATTCACTTATTTTCTATCTAGGATTATTATTTAACCTTAATTCAATATTTTAAGATTTTAATAAATATCCAAATTCTCGGGTTATCATAGATCATTTGGTATAATCATGACCCGTAATGTTACAAATTATGTGGTAAAAGTCCTCATTGGCCCGTAGTGCATTGATGGACAGTTGTTGGTATGATTATGACCAGAGATTATTCGGTATAATCATGACCATTGATGATTACCTGTATATCTTTGGCCCGTAGTGCAGGGATGATTCGATGATGTGGTTTATTTATTAAGATGAGTCTCAGCGATAAAGTTGATGAAAAACTTTTTAAATGATAGAAGATAGTAGATATCATGCTTTACTTGACTCTTCTAATGGATTGCTTATTCCGATGTAGTTGTTGATCTAAAACTTGTTGTCTATTGTATTCTATCAGTTGTTATACTGTTGAAGGCTAAGGATAATTTATTCTGCATTATCTTAGTCATAATATTTCTTACTGGGATAGTTGAGCTCACCCTTTTCTTTCACCGTTTCTCTTCGTGAAATGAGAATATAGTTGGGGTGGGTCTGGGAATGGATTGACTATCCGTATGGTTGTTTTAGTAGTCCTCACTATTCTGTGAAATAGTGTGATAATAATTGTAATAAGGACTCTATTGAGAGTGGATATTGTCTAGGAGGCAATATTCTTGTTTAAACTCTCAGCTATGTTTTGTCGTATATTACCCGACAGTTGTATAATTAAGTTTGTATTTGATTTATGTACCATATATTTGGCGACTCAAGATGGGTGATGTATACCTATTTTGGGAGCGTCACAATATATATATATAAGTAATAAAAAACCATGGATCGACGATCGGGGATACCTACACAACGCGACCCTCAACGTTAGTAGTTATATATATATATATATATATATATATGATAAAAAGCTTAAAAATCTAAAATATCTTACAATGGACTACCAAGAAGACTTTAGATATCTTTAAACGCCTGAAAACTCGGTTTCCACCGGTTAAATTTTAGTATGTAGCAAAACACGAGCTTACAAGTGTTTAGAAAGAAGAATCACTCAGTTTAGAGCACTCTAGAAGTGTTTACAAACTGAAACGGACAGAGTTTTCTCTTCTTTTCTCCTTTTTTTTAAATGAGTTGCCAAGAGCTCTTATTTATAAACCAAGGAGCCACGGGTCTACCTGCGGCTGCCTGGGGTGCCCCGAACTCTGTGGGTCCTATCGTCTCGAAGTACGTGCACTCGGGCAACGCGTTGTCCACTCGAACCTTCGTAACTTTCAATCTGGGCATCCGATAAAGACATATTGTACCTTTTCGGAATGTTATTGTTAAGAGCTACACAATGACATGAGATTAGAGGTTGTACAAAACCGGGAAGATGGGTCCATGACCAGATCTTCAAGTCTTCAAGTTTTATTCGGTGTACTGTCTTGTGTAGTAGTCACTCGGGATTTGAGCTATGGTTCTTATGGAACACTTCTGTATGCAGTGTGGATGGAAATGTGTTCACACGACGTGAATGTAGTATCGAGGTGGAAAAATGATGATTTTGCCCCCTCACCGGGGTTATCTCCGGCTTTATGCAGATGTAGCAGTCGTTGCTCAGGGTTATCTCTGAGATTGGGCTGCTCTGGATGTTGAATGTCCTCAGGGTTATCTCTAAGGTGTGCTTGACCTCCCAGGGTTATCTTCGGGGTTGGAACTAAGTTTCTCGGGGTTGTCTCCGAGGTTGGAATTGACTTTTCTGGGGTTATCTCTAGAACTGGAACTGCATCCCTCGGGGTTGTCTTCGAGGTTGGAACTGAGTCTCCCGAGGTTGTCTCTGGGATTGAAACTGAGTATCTCGAGGTTGTCTCCGAGATTAAAAACTGAGTATCCCAGGATTGTCTCCGGGGTTAAGCTGATTTTACTTCCAGGGTTATCTCTGGAAGACGATTATGACCTCTTACAGGGTTAGTAACAGGAATACAAAATTTTGAACGTCTACAATCCTCTTCAACAGGTACCACTACCAAAATTAGGTCAGCTATCAGGGGTGACTCAAATACCACGCGTATGTCTCGTGGCTCCTCTTCTCTAACCTTACTAGGTTCTCCCAATTATGGCATCCTACAACCATAGACACAAAACAAACAAACAACAACTTCATTAGTACTTCACAATATAAATTTATTGTATAGAATGAAAATATATTTCACAATACTACTAACTCTACTAAGAAAACTCTACATGAGTTTTATCTTCTTCTATACTCCTATATTTTTTCTAAGGTTATAGTCTAAGAATTCTTACTCCGAAGGTTTATAATCGTAGGCTTGCCTTTGTCCTTATCTGTGCCAAAGGGTTCACACTGTTCTGCCTTAACTGAAATGTTTAAATAAAGCAAGAATGAGCAAAAAAATTGCCCAACAAGTAGTATAACAATAAGTTTGAACAAGCATAATTATAAGTCAAATAATCTCAAGGGTATAATGATAAAAGATAGTTGGGAATTCAAATAATCATGTTGTAAACAAAGAATTATTAATAGTTCCAAATATGCCCTTTGAATTGTGAATAATGAGTCATTATAGACTGAAATATCTTCAAAAGAATTCAAAGGTTTCAATATTTTCCAATAAATAAGATTTTAATACTGAGCAATCACTATGGACCAAGAACTCTTGCTAGAATTAACAGTATTTCACTGATAATCCAATAAAAAAAAGTACAATAAGTTAACACGATTGCTTTTTATGTAACTTACACATATATAAGTATACATACATGTATATTTTTATCTACATACATATGTATATGTATACTTAACTTATAAATATATATATATATATATACACCCATAAATTATATGACCCATATGTATTCGGTTAATCCAATATAATGTCCCTTGGCTATTAGCATAATTTAATCAAATCTTGGATCAAATACTCATTGGGCTCAACTGTGACGCCACCAAAATTAGGTATACATCACCCATCTTGGGTCGACACTTACATGGTACAGAATTTAAATACAACTTATTAACATAACTGTCGTGTACAATACGACATAAACTGTGAGTTTAAATACAAATATCGTCTACTAGATATTATACAAACTCAAACAAAAAGTCCTCATTACAGTTATTATCACACTATTTTTTACGAATAGTGAGGACTACTAATGCTATCTTCGTGACCATCACTGCTTTCCCGACTCGTCCCAATTATATTATCATTTCAAAGAGAATAAAGGAAAGAAAGGGTGAGCTCAACTAGCCCAAGAAGAAATATTATGACTAAGATAATGCGTAATAAATTATCAATAGTCTTCAATAATGTTAAACTGATAAAATACAATAGACAACCAGTTTAACTGCAGCGGAATATGCAATCCATTTAAAAGAGTTAAGTAGAAAATAAAGTCTACTATCTTTTAGGTTTTAAAAGGTTTTTCATCACTGTTTATAGCTGAGACTCAGCTTTAATAAATATTTCACATCATCGAATCACCCCTGCACTACGGCCAAGGATATTCTACTAATTTCATGGAGTATAGAAGTCAAAGTTTTAACCAACTGGGTATAATAAAGAATGGAATAACAAAAGAAATCACCATGCATGCGATAGACCAAGATGCATGTTATTCCAATGTAATAATAAATAACGGAACCGTGTCGTGAAATTCACAATTCCACGTGATGTTCCAACAGTAATAATAAAGATGGAACCGCATCCGGTAAAACACACGCGATAGGATATTCCAACAGAATAATAAAGATTTTAACCAGTCCTGTAAAACACATGCATGTGATGTTCCAATGTAATAATAAAGATTTTAACCAGTCCTGTAAAACACACGCATGTGATGTTCCAATGTATAATAATAAAGATTTTAAACCAGTCCTGTAAAACACACATGCATGTGATGTTCCAATGTAATAATAGAAGAATGTCACCAAGTATAGGGTAAACCACTTATACAAAGTTATTCCAATGTAATAATAAGCAATGGAATAACAACAGCTTCTCTTCATGAATAAGAAAGAATAACACCCTTACATTTGGTAGAAGATTGAATCTGCAAAGAAGAAAGTAACAAAATACTCTTCTTCTTTCTCTCTTATTCTCTCTATACTTTCTCTCTCTATAGCTCAATGAATTCGTGAAAAATAATGAAGCCCTAGGCCTCTATTTATAGAAGATTTCTAGCTTAGCACCTGCCGTGTGAAAAGGCAAGTGGCTTGACGACTGGTTTGACGCCTGTAATGTGAAACGACAAGTGGTTCGACGCCTGTAATGTGAAACGACAAGTGGTTCGACGTCTGGTAAAGGTAATTACTATTAACGAAGGTAAATACTATCGATGAAGGTAAATACTATTCACAAGGGTAATTACTATCGACGAAGGTAATTACTATCGACGAAGGTAAATACTATTGACGAAGAGACTCTTAGATAATGACATATGAGCCCCCATAAAATAATCAAACTTACCACAAATCATTTTTTTTCATCAACACATATTTAATCTTTCAACAATTATTAATCATTTATAACTTGTCGCCTCAATTATTGATTTAATACTATAACATATTATACGATGATGATCTTGTGACAATAATTGAATCAATAATATAAGAGATATGATGCAAAGAATTATCGTAGCAATAATTGAGCATAGTGAAAGTGACTTCTCACGTAAGCATCAATAATCAATACCGTGTGCTACTATGCAACTACGCCAGACATCGCATTTTTTTACCACCGGTAGTTCAACAGCTTTTAACGGTAACACCTCCAAGTTATTTTTATAAAATATTTTTGTCGCTTTCTCAATCCGATAATAATTACATTATGGGGTCACCAATGATTGAGCCATTGTATTTAATATTCCCTAACAAAAGAATATTCCCCACCAAACAAATATTTTATAACAACTTGCATACTTTGCAAAATTTATAAATATTACCCACAACTATAACATTATATCAAATTTATTCCATAATATTCAAAAATAATATTTATAGAAAAATTCATCTTTATTTATAAAAGCTGGGGTCTTACATCAACTACCATACTAGTAACTTAATTTCATTGGGCTACCAATTCATATCTATTGGACTTCCAACTTAATTTAATTGGATCATGCACGCTCATAAATATGTATATTGGACTAACATTAATCTACCAAATTAACTACTTGGGACACATTTCCTAACACATTGTAATTTATTCACATTGGGCTAAGGTATAACCCTTAGTCCAATACCTTATTAAATTATCTCTTAATTAATCTCATTAAGTAATTAATTACGCCACAAGGCTTATCACTTAAGCTTAATTAAACTCATTATCATTATCACATTTCTCAATTACCACATACTCAATTCAATTTAAATGAATTATCACATTTCATGCCACAATATATATATATATATATATATATATATATATATATATATATAAAATAAATATTCAAACATTTTTATTTGCAATATTAATATTATTTATAAAATTCTCGGGTATTACAAATCATCTTCATTTAATGAGCAAGCAATGTATATACCAAGCTATCTGGATTCACTAATCCCCTTTTAGTAATCTAAAGATTGGGAACACTTTTAGTTTGTGAGCTATCTAAGAATTTAGATCTCATTAGCATCATCATCATCATGATTCTAAAATCATTGCTCAAAACTATGAGTTTATCACATATTATAAAATATCACCATGTAGATAAATTAAAAGTCTTTAATAAAATAATTCTTTTATTAATAAATAAATAAGATTGTAACAAAGTATATGCTTTATCATCAAACATAATTGACTTGTGTGCATTGTGACGCCCCCAAATCCGGGTTACCTGACTCCCAAGTTTGGTGCTCATGATCCACAATAAAATAACATCTAACTACTCATTTAAATATGAATAGAAATTTACAACACATTAACTGATATAGTTAATACATTCGTCCCAGGTTATCTAACCTTTAAATTACAAACATACCCTTTAGATATACAAAAAGGGTTTACAAATACAACATAATAATAATGTTATCCATAGCAATTACAAAGATAAAGCAACTTTGCCTTTGTTCTTCATCAAGACTCTCCAAATACTTCGTTCCTAGCTGAAATGTTTTGTTTAGCAAGGGTGAGCAACAAATTTGCCCCGCAAGTTAAGATATACAATGAATTTATAAGGATCAAAACAACAGACTATCTAATTCGATAGAATAACTCCAAAGTTCAGGGAACTTTGAAATAGCTGAACAATTGTCTTCTCTAACCAATCTTCTCACAACCTATGCAACACATTAACGAAAGAATACAATGCTTTCAAAGTTTCTACGACATTCTATTGAATAACAATTTAGAGTTTATACCGAATGATCTCCTCTGATCTTGAAATTCTATTCTCGAGTAACTATCAAAGATTTACTTTGATATACCCAAATAACAAGATGGAAATATTTTCCAGAATTTATGCTGAGTGATCACAAAGGATCTAGAACTTTTCTACTCGAGTAACTATCAAAGATTTACTTTGATATACCCAGGTGTATCAGATAACCATAAAGATTAAATCATACCCCTCTACAAGTATATAAAGTAATCAGCTTCATTATACCCTATATTATGCATAATACTCAAACGCGCGCAAAGGCCGAATATACGACCAAATATGTTCCCTTTATATAAAAGGTTGTTCTTCTCAGTCTTTGAATCAAAATTTGATTTAACAACGAAATACAATGATTTCAATATCTAATCACTTCTCTTCTCTTCTCAAACCTATCAAGTTTTCTTTTTCGATCTAGCCGAAACAATTGGCATCGATCTATCAATAATAATTGAATTCTCTTCTCTTCTCTTCTCGAACCTATCAAGATCTAACAAATGTTTGTCTATCCAGAACAATTAACTAAGACATTTCTCAACACGATTCAACAATAGACAGGAATTGTAAGACCCTGAATTTTATGAAATAAAAGTATTTAATTTTTTCTTATAATTGTTATTCAGTAAATGGTTAAATTGATAAAAAGTTAAAGTTAAGGGTGATGTATGAAAAAAGAAATTCAAAATAAACAAGTGGTTATAAAATACTCATTGTTGTCGGGGAATATTCATTTGTTCGTGGAATATTCTTGTTGTTGGGGAATATTCGTACGATGGCGCAGCCATTTATGGGCCCCATAACAGAATAATTATTAGATGAAGAAAACGACAAGTTTGAGTTTTTATAAATAACTGCGTAATTGTTATCGTAACAATCGTTGAATACTCGGTGGTTAAAATACAAGAATACGCCACGCTTGCAGCAGAGTAAGCACACCAGACATTGCATAGTATTTTTGAATTATTGATTCTTACGTAAGAAGACACTACTCAATAATTATTACAGTAATTATTGTTCAATATTTTATTTTATTGATTCAATAATTGCTACGTTGTTATTTTATATTATTGTTGTTTCAATAATTGTCACTATACAGTATTTCCATTATTATATCAATAATTCATATTATTTGAATAATATTATTAGATAGCATTATTGGAAATGTCTAGAAAGTTCTGTCAAGGAGAGGTTAGGTCATCTAATTGCGCGCCAATAGGGAGAAATCCTTATCGGAAAGCCCCCTCTTTCCTGGGAACAACCTGGTTGTCATTATTGTGATTCTGTAATATTATTTGTGAAGAATTAATTATTGATTTATATGATAAAGAAATATTTATTTTTATGTGGATATAAATGAAGGAATTAATGTTGAGGTATTTTATCAGTATTTTGTCGGAATGGGGGTATTAAAAAAACCAAATCAGTGTTCTTAATGCTCTATTGCGTGAGTTATAATTTTAATCCGACCGTTGGATCGTTGCGATTTTTGGATATGTTATACATATATAAGTTAAGTATATGTCCACAAATTTTGAACCGTTAAAAATTAACGCATGATTTGTTATGAATTTTAAGAGGTACTAAAAATCATCCGTTTGTGGATTTCGGATATCTTCTGTTTGGAATTTGGAAAAACTTAAAGCTACAAAGTTGTAGAGAATTCGATTTCGTATGGAATGGACATAAAATTTGTATTTTTCTGATGAAAGGGCTATTTATTATGAATTATTGAAGTTTCTGATTATTATTTCAATTTTAAACCATTTTAGAAAATTCTAGAAATGGTGGGCCCCACCCTTGTCATTGTTGGTGGGCTGAGATTTTTAAAAAATGGAGGGCTGATAAGTTTCAAAGAAGTCTTGCGTAGAAGAAAATTAAAATAATAATATTATTTTATTATTTTAGTCTCCTATGGCGTTCTAGCATTTTCCTATAAATAGGTGCTTATGTTAGAATTGAAAATCACACCAGAAATATAAGTTTTCTCTCTTTATATTATCGAACGTATTTTTGTGAGTATTTAGATACTTTAAGAGTTGTTATTCAGTGCAAGTTTTCTTCGACTTTACATCCGATATTCCAGTCAGAAATACTGCTCTTTTGAGGTAAGGGAGTGTAAGGGTTATTATGTTTTTCAGTTTCATAATTTTTCCGACTCTCAAAAATTCTAGAAAAATTTGAAATGATAATTTGATGAGTTTTCTAGATTGTGTCCAAAAATAGCGATTTTTGGATGTATAGATTAGAAGTTGTGAATTTTATGGGAAAAGACTATTTTAAAAGTAAACCCTTATAACTCCTTGTGGTTAACTCCAAAATTGGTGAAATTTTTATTGGGAGTACATGTATATAACAGCAGTACACTCTATAAATTTCAGAATTTTTGGACAAAAGTACAGTTTATGATAAATGTCTAAATATTCAGCAGTTTTGGCCATATGAAAAATAGTAAAAGAATTTTAAAAATTTTGAGAAAAATATATGTTCAATATGGGACTATATTCTGCTAAATCTCTGAAAAGAAAATTTTTTAGGACTGATTTGGTATTTTTCATAAAAATAGACTAGTTATGAATAAATGAATTAAATATGTTATGTGAAGTAAGAAAATTGGAAAATAGGATTTTATGGGTTGAGAATCCTATATAAGGTATATACAGATTTTTGATGAGGGTTTTGGTTATTGGTGATGAAATCTTATGAGTTTGGCATTTTAGGATGATTAAATGCATTAATTAGTAAAGTTTAAACAATTAAAATAAATTATTTATAGGTTTAAGAAATGATTAAAATATTATTGTAATATAAATAATATTAGATTATGAGATTATTAAGTGATTTATAACATTTGGATTAACGTGTTATGAAATCATTGATTTAAAATATTATTTAATGATTAATATATTAGTAAATGAATTTAATGTTATTATATAATGAATAATATTAAATGGAGTTTATAATATAATGAATAATGTTATTATCTTCGTTAAATATTCGTTGAAATATTATTTTCTATTCAAATTATTTTTGATATAATATTATTCTTAAATTTTACTCTAGAAAGCGGTATCATATTGACAATTTGGATATTATTGAATTTGGATAAATTAAATTGTTAAAGTCTTTAAAAATTTATCCTTTATCTCATGTGATTGATTCTTTATATCCTTGTCATGATCCTCATGCTTATATTGTGATGAAAGTCATCTTTGGCTCGTAATGCATAGATGGACTGTTGTTTATTAGTTTTATAATTATATGCATTTGGCCTGTAGTGCAAAGAAGAACTGTTGATTGATATCTTTGGCCTGTAGTGCAAAGATGACCTGTTGTTGAATTTCTTTGGCTCGTAGTGCAAAGATGACATGTTGTTGAATATCTTTGGCCCATAGTGTGAGACCCCAAATTTTACGAATAAAGATTTAAATTTCTTGAAATATTTTTTTGAATATTATGGAGTGAATTTGATATAATGTTATAGTTGTGAGTAATATTTATAAATTTTGCAAAGTATGCAAGTTGTTGTATAATATTCGATTGGTCGGGGAATATTTTTTTTATCAGGGAATATTCATACGACGACACAATCATTGGTGGACCCCACAACAGAATTATTGTCGGATTGAAAAAATGACAAAAATATTTTTATGAAAATAATGGCGGAAGTTTTACAGTTAATATTGTTGAACTACTCAAGAGTAAAATACAATGAATACGCTGTGGTTCGCATAAGTAGCATTACCTAGATTGATTATCGATGCTTACGTGAGAAGTCACTCGCTTTTGTTCAATTATCGCTTTAGTAATTCACGTAGTATCTCACGTTAATCGATTCAATTATTGTTTATATTTTATATATTATTAAATCAATAATTGAGATGACAAAGTTGTTAAATTATTTGCAACATTAACGATGTCTAGAAGTTCGCCAAGGAGAGGTTTGGTCACTTAATCAAGGCTACCAATAGGGAGAAATCCTTATTGAAAGCCCCTCTTCCTCGGAACGACACCGTCGATTAATAATGTGAATTATAATAATGATGATGAAGTTTGTTTTATTAGTATTATTAATGTAATAAAATGTAAAAGTTTTTTATATAAAACAAAATACTTTTATAAAGTTATTTGTTTTATTAAGCAATAATTAGAATATATATTATATTTTATTATGCATAGTGTTTTGCATAAGTAAAATCTTTTTATATAAAATAGAATACTTTTATAAAGTTATTTGTTTTATTAGGCAATAATTAGAATATATTATATTTTATTATGCATAGTGTTTGCATAGTAAAATCTTTTTATATAAAACAAAATACTTTTATAAAGTTTTTCATTTTATTTGATTATAAATAGAATATATTATATTTTTTTATTTAAAAAGATTTTGTTTTATTAGAATATTTTATTAAATCAATCTGGACTGTTCGTTTAAAAGTGAATCAATCGGGACCGTTCATGAATTAGTTACTATTCAATCCATTCGTCTATAAATAGAAGCTTATTCCTTCATTATTTCTTACGAATTCACTGAAACTCTAGAGAGAGAAACTGTAGAGAATTCTTCTTCTATAATTTTGAGCGTATTTTCTGTTTAAGAAAGCTTTGAGCGTAGTGCAAGTTTCTTCAAGTATATCCCCACCCTACCCGTCAGAGTACTCTTCTTTATAAGGTAAGGGATATTATTTGTTGTACTCGTAAGGGGTATTATTTCTTTCGTATTCATAAAGAGAACTTCTATTATTCCATTTTTTATTCTGTTGGAATAACTTGTATACGCGGTCTACCCTATACTTGGTGAAATTCTTCTGTTATTCCATTCTTTATTATTATGTTGAATAACTCGCCTATGCTGGTACCGCATACACGGTGAAATTCTTCATTATTCCATTCTTTATTATTCTCGTTGAACATCCCGTCAAGGCTAATTTCACCGAC
Organism: Panax quinquefolius; assembly: GCA_020205615.1. Taxonomy (NCBI): domain Eukaryota; kingdom Viridiplantae; phylum Streptophyta; class Magnoliopsida; order Apiales; family Araliaceae; genus Panax; species Panax quinquefolius. The sequence continues at coordinate 58,898,597 of CM035173.1, forward strand.
CGGTTTCGTTATTTATTATTCTGTTGGAATATCCTGTCTGTGCGTTTACGCATGACTTGGTTCCGTTATTTATTATTTTGTTGGAACATCCTGTCTGTGCGTTTACGCATGACCTGGTTCCGTTGTTTATTATTCTGTTGGAATATCATGTCTATGCGTTTACGCATGACCTGGTTCCATTATTTATTATTCTGTTGGAATACCATATCTGTACATTTACGTATGACCTGGTTCCATTATTTATTATTCTCTTGGAATAACCTGTCTGTGCGGTCTATCGCATACCTGGTGATTTCTTTTGTTATTCCGTTCTTTATTATACTCAGTTGGATAAAGTTTTGGCTTTTATACTCCATGAAATTAGTGGAATATCCTTGATATTTCCGCTTCATCCAGTATCTTTTCATGGAAATATTCTTCTGAGCATTCTTGAATTTTTCTCTACAAAGAAGTATCATGTTGACAATTTGGACGTTATTAGTTCCTGAATAAATTAATTCTTGACCTTGTTTTATTAAATTCTTATATCATTGTCATCATCCTCATGTTTATATTTTTTTGAAAGTTATATATGGCCCGTAGAGTGTATAGATGGACTTGGTATGATTATGACCGTGAATTATTCTCTATAATCATCACGACCGTAATGTTACAAATGATGTGGTAAAAGTCCTCATCGGCCCGTAGTGCATTGATGGACGATTGTTGGCATGATCATGACCATCGATGAATACACGAATATCCTCGCCCGTAGTGCATGGATAATTGTGGTCACGATACTAATGAATATCCTCGGTCGTAGTGCGGGGATGATGTGGATTATTTATTGTCGAGTCCCAAATGATAAAAGTGATGAAAACCTTTTAAATCATAAAAGATAGTAGATTTTATTCTCTACTTGACTCGTTTAATGGATTTCTTGTTTCGCTGCAGTTAAACTTGATGTCTATTATATTTTATCAGTTTAACATTGTTGAAGACTAATGATAATTTATTCTACATTATCTTAGTCATAATATTTCTTACTGGGCTAGTTGAGCTCACCCTTTCTTCCGTTGTTCTCTTCAGGAAATGAGAACGTAGCCGGGACTAGTCGGGGAACGGAGTGACGGTTCGAGATGGTGTCTTAGTGGTCCTCACTATTCTATAAAATAGTGTAATAATAAATGTAATGAGGACTTATTCTGAGAGTGGATATTATCTAGAAGATAATATTTGTATTAAAACTCACAGCTCTTATTATATATTTAAGATTGTATTTGTATTTTGTACCATGTATTCATGGCGACTTTAATAGGTGATGTATACTTATTTTGGGGGCGCCACAACTTGGTATCAAAGCTAGGGATATGATCCTCGGCCGAGATGTGAGACAAGAACTAGGAGGGGAGAGACGGGGAATTCTTTCGCTAGTATGACCTACCTAAGTTTATTTGGTATTTAATTTGCTCACCGAGTATAGGGATAATATGTGATATGTTAATCAACCCTTGTTTTGTGGCGTGATTTGAAAATGACATCCGAGAATGTTGAGAATAGCAATGGAGCACAGGAGACCATTGAGTCTCTACATATCAATAATCAGGATAATGTGCATCAGGAAGGCAACAATCCTCAGGCAAATATCAACACTAACCAAATGATGAACGATGGAATGTTCAGAGGCTTTATGCAATTCATGCAACAACAAAAAGAGAGACTCGCTCAAAATATAGGTGGAAATAATGGCAACCCACAAACGGCCACCGCTAAGCGCTTCAAGGAGCCGGGACCACCGGAGTTTTTGGGAAAGCCGCACCCACTTAAGGTAGAGACGTGGATTAAGCGAGATCACCAAGATATTTGATGTCTTGGAATGCTCAGAGGAGCAAAAAGTTCCATTCGCCACTTTTATGTTGCGTGAAGAAGCAGATCATTGGTGGGATAATAATTTTGTCGTTTTCTCAATCCGATAATAATTCCGTTGTGGGGTCCATAACGATAAAATTATTATCATCGGATTGAGAAAACGACAAAATTATTTTTATGAAAATAATCTACTAAAGTTTTACCGTTATCATTGTTACTACTCGGTAGTAAAAAGTACAGCTTGTAAAAATGTAAGACCCCAACTTATTATTAATGAAATTTAATTTTCTATTTATTATTTTAAGGGTTGATTTGATTAATGTTGATAGTTAGGGGTAAAATACGCAAATACTTCAAAATAAGCAAGTGGTTATAAAATATTCATCATTGTTTGGAATATTCGTTTGGTCGTGGAATATTCAGACCGCTTGGAATATTCGATTTACGACGCAAATGCATGTGTGGGCCCCATAACTGAAAGCGATTGGATGAAGAAAACGACAAATATAAGTGGTTTAAAAATAATCTACAGAAGTTGTTATCAAGTATCATCGTTAAAATACCCTATGGTTAAAACACAAGAAGATACCTGATTGCACCAATTATTGATTCTTACGTAAGAAGGCACTACTCAATAATGGTTACGTAATTATCGCTCAAAGATTTTATATTGAAAGTTAATAATTGTCATATTGATATTTTATATTGTCATTGTTTCAATAATTGTCATTACACAAGATTTTTCATTATCGGCAATAATTCATATTATCTCAATAATATTATTAGATAACATTATTGGCAATGTCTAGAAAGTTCTGCTTAAGGAGAGGTTTGGTCACCTAATCAAGCGCTAGTAAGAAGAAGAAATTCTTATCGAAAGCCCTCTTCCTGAACCCGCCTCGTCACAATATTGTGATTCTCAGAATATTATTTGTGAATAATTAATTATTGATTCATATGATGAGGAAAATATTGATTTTTGTGGATATAGATGGAGAAAAATTTTAATGTGACAATTGTTGAAAATTGAAATTTTATCTTTTTCCGATAAAATAATTCATTTAAATATATTATTATATTTTAATAATATAATAATGGTGATATTTTTACAACGAATGTGGGATATATGAGTATACGAGGAGGAAGAGTATTTTTGTTGCAATAAATGTTTAAAACATGTTAAACATGCTCATGGACCCCATTTATCGACCGAAATTTGATTATAAATTTCGTAAAATCGCCTGCTTGTGGATTTCTTGGCCAATTTCTATTTGAATTTGGAAAAACTTTCTTCCGCAAAGTTGTAGAGAATTTGAATTTCCTATAAAAACTCAAGCGATTCAAATTTTCTGATGAAAGGGCTATTTATTATGAATTATTGATGTTCAAGTTCAAATAATTGATTTTTGAAGTTTAAAATATTTAAAATTAGAAAAACGTTTTTTCTTACTTTTTCTAGAATGTGGCATGTGTTTGATGGCTGAAATTAGATTCTAGGCATGTGTAGGAAATTTATATAATTATATTATTAATTTATTAAATTTTCTCGCTTTTGTGTTCTAAGCAATTTCCTATAAATAGGTGCTTAGGTTAGAATTGAAAATCACACCGTAAATCAAGTTTTCTCTCTATATTATCGAAATTATTCTTGTGAGTATTTTGAGTATACTTTGAGTATTGTTAGACGGCAAAGTTCCTTCAAAGACTATATCCTAGATTCCAAATTAAAGTACTAATCTTTCGAGGTAAGGGATGTTATTTTCTTCTCAAATGATATTATTTCTTCAATATCATTATGTCAAAATATCGGTTGAACTTTTTATCAAATTTGGAACTTTTTCATGTTCTAGGTTACTATTCATGAGTTACTATTCACGAGTTACTATTCATGAGTTACTATTCACGAAGTTACTATTCACGAGTACTATTCATGAAGCGTGAAGATGTTTTTTTGTGGAATTTCTATCTTTTGGTGTTTGAGTTACTATTCACGATACAAAGACTATTCACGATACTAAGACTATTCAATCAAAAAATAAAATTTCTTCTTTTGTCCAAAATATCTATTCGGATACTAGCTTTGATTGTATCCATGTTTTGATCATTCTTGAATTTTACACCACTGCGATTATTTTTGAGGTATTTTTGACGTGAATAAAACAAAGTACTAATCCTTAATCCTTAATCCTCACATTTTGTTTCATCGATTCGCTTTTTTAAAAATATTTTTCATCATCCTCGCCTTAAATGATGATATTATTGAATATCTTCGGCCCAGAGTAAACGATGAATGATTTCTCAAGAATATCTTTGGTCAGAAGTAAAAGATGAACAGTGTTTAGATGAACACGACTAATCGATGAATATCTTCGGCTCAGAGTGCAAAGATGAATATTTGATTCCGTATGTATATTGATTGATGTTACAGGATAAAAGATAGACGATGAACTTTTAAATTCATACATGTAAGATAGTAGTTTGCATTCTCTACTTAACTCTTCTAATGAATTATTATTTCACGCTTAATATTGATTTAAAATTTGTTGTCTATCAGTATTCTATTAGATTTTTCCTGTTGAAGACTAACGATAATTTGTTGTATATTATCTTAGTCATAATATTCTTTATCGGGCTAGTTGAGCTCACCCTTTTCCTTTTTGTTCCATTTTTCTTCTCGTGAGGCGAGAATATAAATGAAGTACGTAGCCTGGGGTATGGAATGAAGGTTTTAGAAAGAATTGTTTAGTAGTCCTCACCATTTTTGTAAAATAATGTATCAATAAATGTGATGAGGATTTATTTGAGTATAGATATTGTCTAGAAGATAATATTTGTATTCAAACTCACGCTTTTGATCTTGTAATAATAAAGTTGTAGTTGTTTCGCATCATGTATTGACAACTCGTAATGGGTGATGTATACCTATTTTGGGGGCGCCACAATTGGTATCGTAGCTTAGGATATGATCTCCATGAGAGATCGGGGAATAGAACTAGAGGGGAGAGACGAGTAAATCCTTCACTAGTGTGTCCTACCTAAGCTTATTTTTTAGTTGGTCAAGATATAAGGATATTATGTGATATATTGATTTCTTTAATTAACCATTGTTTTATGATAGTATTTGAGAATGTCGATTGAGAATATTAACAATGGAAATGAGACCGTGGAGACGCTCAGACTCACCAACGAGGAGAACGTAAACAGTCGGCAATGTTCCTCCCGAACAACACCACCATCGAAAGCGTATGATGAACGAAGGGATATTTAGAAGCTTTTTCCGGTTCATGCAAAATCGCATTTAGGAGACTCGTGTTCAAAATACGTAGAAATGATAGCAATTCACTGTTGTTGTCACAAAACCAAGCAGCTTCAAAGAGTCGGGACCACCGTAATTTAAGGGAAAGCCGATCCGATCACGGCGTAAACACGGTTAAATAAATTACCAAGATATTCGATGTCTTGGGATGCACGGAGGAACAGAAGGTTCCATTCGCCACCTTTATGTTCCGTGGCGAGGCGTATCATCGGTGGAGTCTGTGAAGCGCACTCCATCCAAATTGCACTCAAAGATGTCTCGGGAAACACTTTCAGAAACTATTTAATGACAAATACTTTCCCGAAAGTGTTCGCTATACGAAGGAAGTGGAGTTCATCGATTAGAGCAAAACAACACGACGGTGTCTCAAAGACGAGGCAAAGTTTGCAGAGTTATCCAGTTCAGACTCATTCGGTGGAGAATGAGGAACGATGACGCGATGTTTTCTTAGAGGTTTGAAACCCAAGATACGCCAAGATCTCATTTCTCATAAACTTTCTCTATTCAGATGTTGTAAAAGTGGCTCAATTATTAGAGCGAGATAACGAGTACTACTCAACCGAGGGACCACAACCAGATCGTACTCGTAGATATCAACCAATGTAATAATGATAACCAAATGAGAAAAGAAACAGACGGACAAAAATGGTAACCACTCTGTGGTAATCATGGCCATGAAAATGTAAGAAGCGAAGTCGAGGAGATTTTAAAAGAGGAGATTTAACAACGACTTATATGAAGACGACATAAAGGCTTAGCAAAGAATCGGTTCTAAGGGAGGAGAACGACCACCCATTATATGCTATAAATGCGGAAAGAGGGACATATCACCAAACCGCCCACAACAAGCAAGGTATGCTATAATTGTGGAAAGAAGGACATATCGCCGAGATTGTACGCAGAGAGCGAAACCTAGTTCAATGGGGACGGTGACTCAAAATATCGTCCCCGTAAAAGTCAAAGTCAACGATTTCGGAAGAGCGCTTGTTGTGATCGGTCAAAATGCGAGGAACCCAAACGAGGTGATCACGGTAAGCTATTTATAAATTCTTGCGAACTTTATACCTTACTTGATACCGGTATACCCATTCATTTATCTCTCCCGCTTGTGCTCAACGCTTAAACTCGACTCCTAGGAAATTAGACTTTGACCTATCTATGGAAACTCCGTTAGAGAAACTTTCATCACATCCACTGCTTATAAATCTTGTTTGATTCAAGTTGGCACCATCACCTTACCCGCTGACCTTATCTCTTTAAAGATACTTGCTTTTGATGTGATTTTAGGGATTGATTGTTAACTACTCATCATGCAAAAATTGATTGTTTTCGTAAGGTCATTAGTTTTCATATTCCTAACCAACCCGTTGTATTTAATTCAAGCAACTAAACCATTAAAATCAATCACCACATATCTAATCATAAAGCTATTCGCTTATTGAAAAACTGATGTCAAGCTTTCTTAGCCCATGTTATGGATTTGAATAAAGACACGCCAAATTTGAATAATATTCCCGTTGTTATCGACTTTCCGACGATTTCAAGAAGAACTTCCCTGCCTACCCCGTAACGTGAAGTCAATTCTTTATTGATCTTGAACCCGCACAAAGCCCATTTCTAAAACCCCATATCGAATGGCTCCTATTGAACTTCAGAGTTAAAGGTCCAACTACGTGAATTGTTGGACATCGGCTTCATTCTGCCCCAAGACATCTCCTCGGGGTGCTCCTGCTTTTATTTGTAAAGAAGAAAGACGGGAGTATGCGACTTTTGTATTGACTATCTGAATCAAACCATGTCACCATCAAGAATAGGTATCCTCACCTCTCGTATTGATGACTTGTTTGACCAAATAAGCAGGGGCACAATTCTTTTCAAAATCGATCTTCATTCGGATATCATCACCAAGATTAGAATCGAGGATATTCCAAAGACCGCCTTTAGAACTCCTGGAAGACGGGCATTATGAATTCTTAGTCATGTCGTTCGATCGACTAATGCTCCCGCGGCTTTCATGGATATGATGAACCGAGTATTCAAGGAATATTTGATCGCTTTTGTTGTTGTTTTTATTGATGACATCCTTATATATTCCAAAAGTCGTGAAGATCATGAGCACCATTTGAAGTCGGTACTCCAAAGGCTTTCGTGAAAACAATCTATATGCCAAATTGAAGAAATGCGAGTTCGCTTGAGGAAGTAGCATTCCTCGGGCACGTGGTGTCAAAACATGGAGTATCCGCTGATCCGGCCAAGATCAAGCAATACAAAGTTGGGAGCAACCAAGCTCATGATCAAGTACGTAGCTTTTTAGGCTTAAATCGGTTATTATCGGAGATTCGTGGAAGGGTTTTCTCGAATCACTACTCCATTAACTCAAATAACTCGTAAGGATACAAAATTCGCTTGGAGCAAAGAATGCGAGAAAAGTTTCCAAGAGCTTAAGAGGAGACTTATTTCTAAGACTGTTCTAACAATACCATCCGGTTCTTGATGGATTTGTTATCTACAAAATGATGCTTCGTGCAAAGGGGTTAGGATGTGTTCTCATGCAACGGGAAAAGTCATAGCCTATGCCTCATGACAACTTAAAGAGTATGAGAGGAATTATCCTACTCATGATCTAGAGTCAGCAAAGCAAATGCTTTCAAGCTTAAAATATGGGAGGCACTATCTATATGGGGAGAAAGTGGAGATATATTCGCACCATAAAAGCCTTAAATATTTCTTCACTCAAAAGAACTCAACACGCGGCAGCAATGACGCTGGCTCGAGCTATTGAAAGACTACGACCACACTATTCAATACCATCCCGGAAAGGCAAACGTGGTAGTCGGACGCGCGCCGAGTAGAAGATCATATGCGAACGAAAAGCGATGATGTCAAGTATACGACAGAAACCAACTTTAATAGAAAAAGTTAAGGTCGCTTCAAGCCACCGAATCTTGAGCCGATGCGATGAAGAAGAAAGTACAAGAAGGAGCTATTCCTAAGCGAGAATCGATGAAGAAGGAATACTTCGAGTCCACTCTAGACTTTGTGTTCCTAACGACTGATTTGAAGTACAAGATTATGATGGAGGCACACAATACACCATTTGCAATCCATCCTCGAAGTACTAAAATGTATCGTGATCTTCGACATACATTTTGGTGGAACAATATGAAGAGAGAGATTGCAAAGTTTATCTCAATGTGTTTAACTTGTCAACGGTAAAGGCGAGCATCTAAGACCTAAGGGTCCGCTGCAACCACTTGAGATTCCGAAATGGAAGTGGGAACATATTACCATGGATTTCACACGGGTCTTCCTACGGCTTTCTCAAGGCATCAATGCTATTTGGGTTATTGTTGATAGATTAACCAAGTCCGCTTTCATTTCTTGCCGACACGGAGACTTATTCCTCGAACGCCTGCTAGTATGTACGTGAATGAAATTGTGAGGTCAGATGGCATGCCCAGATCCATAGTTTCGGATCGTGACCCAAGATTCACTTCAAGATTTTGGGTTAGCTTGCAAAAAGCTATGGGCACGGATTTATTTATCTGGTTCAAGATACCATCCTCAAACCAGACTTGACAATTAGAAAGGACTATTCAAACTCTTGAAGATTTATTAAGACTCGTGGTCCTGCACTTTAAGGGCGCTTGGGATAAGTATTTACCATCGGTGGAATTCTCCTACAACAACAGCTTATCGTGCAAGTATAGTGTAGCTCCATTTGAAGCATTATATGGACGAAAAGTGTCGCTTCTCCAATATGTTGTTGGGACGAGGTGGGTGAAGCAACATTGTTGGGACCCGAAAGTAGTACGTATGACTACTAAAAAGATCCAAATGATTCGACAACGATACAAACGCAAGACAAGATCGACAAAAGAGTTATGCGGATCTTCATCGAAAGGACGGGAATTTAGTGTAGGGGATCATGATTGTTGCGAAGTTGCTCCATGGAAGGGAGTTACAAGATTTGGGAAGAGAGGAAAGCTCAATCCACGATTTATCGGTCCATTTCAAATTCTCGACCGAGTAGGAAATGTAGCCTATAGACTCACAAGCTACCTCCGAGTATGTCTCGTGTTCATAATGTGTTTCATATATCCAGTATTTCAGAATATGTGAAAGACCCAACCACGTTATAGAAGTTAGAACCTGACGAGATAGCCAAGACTTAACGTATGAGGAGGTAATACTGCCAAGATTTTGGATAGGAAGGAGCATGTCCTACGCCAAGAAAGGTCATACCACAAGTTAAAGTTTTGTGGAGGAATCATGCTATAGAGGAAATGACCGGGAATTGAAACTAAAATGAAAGCGAGGTATCCTCACCTTTTCAAAACACTGTGTACGTGACGCCAATTTCGAGGACGAAATTTCATAAGGAGGGAGGTCAGAAGACCCCAACTTATTATTAATGAAATTTAATTTTCTATTTATTATTTTAAGGGTTGATTTGATTAATGTTGATAGTGAGGGGTAAAATACGCAAATACTTTCAAAATAAGCAAGTGGTTATAAAATATTCATTGTTGTTTCTGGGAATATTCGTTTGGTCGTGGAATATTCAGATCGCTTTGTGGAATATTCGTATTTACGCACGCAAAACATGTGGGGCCCCATAACTGAAAGCGATTGGATGAAGAAAACGACAAATATAAGTGGTTTAAAAATAACTGCCAGTAGTTGTTACCAAGTATCATCATTAAATACCCTGCGGTTAAAACACAATAATAGACACGATCGCACCAATTATTGATTCTTACGTAAGAAGGCACTACTCAATAATGGTTACATAATTACCGCTCAAAGATTTTATCGAGTTAATAATTGCCGCATGCGTTGATATTTTATATCATTGTTGTTTCAATAATCATTGTCATTACACAATATTTTCATTATCGAAGCAATAATTCATATTATCTCAATAATATTATTAGATAACATTATTGGCAATGTCTAGAAAGTTCTCGCTTCTAAGGAGAGGTTTGGTCACCTAATTGCGCCACCAAGAAGAAGAAATTTTATCGAAAGCCCTCTTTCCTGAACCGCCTCGTCATCAATATCAGATTCTCGTAATATTATTTGTGAATAATTAATTATTGATTCATATGATGAGGAAAATATTGATTTTATGTGGATATAGATGGAGAAAATTTTAATGTGACAATTGTTGAAAATTGAAATTTTATCTTTTTCTCGATAAAATAATTCATTTAAATATATTATTATATTTTAATAATATAATAATGGTGATATTTTTACAACGAATGTGGGATATATGAGTATACGAGGAGGAAGAGTATTTTTGTTGCAATAAATGTTTAAAACATGTTAAACATGCTCTGCGGACCCCATTTATCGAATCGAAATTTGATTATAAATTTCAGTAAAATCGCCTCGCTTGTGGATTTCTTTCAATTTCTATTTGGAATTTGGAAAACTTTCTTCTGCAAAGTTGTAGAGAATTGAATTTCCTATAAAAACTCAAGTAGATTTGAATTTTTCTGATGAAAGGGCTATTTATTATGAATTATTGAAGTTCAAGTCTCAAATAATTGATTTTTGGAAGTTTAAAATATTTAAAATTAGAAAAACGTTTTTTCTTACTTTTTCTAGAATGTGGCATGTTTTGATGGCTGAAATCAGATTCTAGGCATGTGTAGGAAATTTATATAATTATATTATTAATTTATTAAATTTTCTGCTTTGGTTTCTAAGCAATTTCCTATAAATAGGTGCTTAGGTTAGAATTGAAAATCACACCGTAAATCAAAGTTTTCTCTCTCTATATTATCGAGTTTATTCTTGTGAGTATTTTGAGTATACTTTGAGTATTGTTAGACAGGTGCAAGTTCCCTTCAAAGACTATATCCCAGATTCCAAATTTGTAAAAGTACTAATCTTTCGAGTTAAGGATGTTATTTTCTTCTCAAATGATATTATTTCTTCAATATCATTATGTCAAATATTGGTTGAACTTTTATCAAATTTGGAACTTTTTCATGCTCTGGGTTACTATTCATGAGTTACTATTCACGAGTTACTATTCATGAGTTACTATTCACGAGTTACTATTCACGAGTACTATTCATGAAGCGTGAAGATGTTTTTTGGAATTTCTATCTTTTGGTGTCTGAGTTACTATTCACGATACAAAGACTATTCACGATACTGACACTATTATTCATCTAAAAATAAAATTTCTTCTTTTGTCCAAAATATCTATTCGGATACTAGCTTTGATCAGATCCATGTTTTGATCATTCTCAATTTTACACCACTATGATTATTTTTGAGGTATTTTTAGACGGAATAAAACAAAGTACTAATCCTTAATCCTTAATCCTTGTCATTTTGTTTCATTGGATTCGCTTTTTTAAAATATTTTTCATCATCCTCGCCTTAAATGATGATATTATTGAATATCTTTGGCCCGTAGTGCAAAGATGAATGATTTCTCAAGAATATCTTTGGTCAGTAGTGCAAAGATGAACAGTGTTTAGATGAACATGACTAATCGATGAATATCTTTCGCTCAGAGTGCAAAAGATGAATATTTGATTCCGTATGTATATTGATTGATGTTACAGGATAAAAGATAGACGATGAACTTTTAAATTCATACATGTAAGATAGTAGTTTGCATTCTCTACTTAACTCTTCTAATGAATTATTATTTCACCGCTAATATTGATTTAAAATTTGTTGCCTATTGTATTCTATTAGATTTTTCCTCGTTGAAGACTAACGATAATTTGTTGTATATTATCTTAGTCATAATATTCTTTACCGGGCTAGTTGAGCTCACCCTTTTCCTTTTTGTTCCATTTTTCTTCTCGTGATGCGAGAATATAAATGAGTACGAGCCTGGGTAATGGAATGAAGGTTTTAGAAAGAATTGTTTAGTAGTCCTCACCATTTTGTAAAATAATGTATCAATAAATGTGATGAGGATTTATTTGAGTATAGATATTGTCTGTAAGATAATATTTGTATTCAAACTCACAGCTTTACTGATTGTAATAATAAAGTTGTAGTTGTTTCTGTACCATGTATTGACAACTCAGAATAGGTGATGTATACCTATTTTGGGGGCGTCACATAAAATCCCAAATTTTACGAATAAAGATTTAATTTTCTCGAAATATTTTTTTGAATATTATGGTGTGAATTTGAGATAATGTTATAGTTGTGGGTAGTATTTATAAATTTTGTAATGTATGCAAGTTGTTATATAATATTCGATTGGTCGGGGAATATTCTTTTTGTCGTGGAATATCCGTACGATGGTACAATCATTGGTGGACCCCACAACTGAATTATTGTCGGACTGAGAAAATGACAAAAATATTTTTATGAAAATAACGGCGGAAGTTTTACTGTTAAAACTGTTGAACTACTCAGTAGTAAAAGTACAGTAATACGCGTGGTTGGTTGCATAGTAGCACACGGTATTGGTTATTGATGCTTACGTCAGAATTCACTCGCTTATACTCAATTATTGCTACATAATTGTTACATCATGTCTCTCATATTATTGATTCGATTATTGTCACACAAAGAGATCTCGTGATAATATGCTATATTATTAAATCAATAATTGAGACGACAAAGTTATTCATATTATTAAATTGAAATATTTACAATGTCTAGAAGTTCTGTCAAGGAGAGGTTTGGTCATCTAATTGCGCGCCAATATAGAAAAATCCTTATTTGAAAGCCCCCTCTTTCCTGGGAACTACCTGATTGTTAAATATTGTGAGTTATAATATTAATGATGAATAAAGTTCATGTTGATTAAAGATGAAATTGATAGTTCTATTGTGTTAGGATTATTGGTGTTAGTAAAAGTCAACATTTATTTCAATAATAATTGATGTCTAGAGGTTATATTGTTTAATCAGGTATTCGGGGCACTTTTCGTGTCGGAGTACTATTCATGAGTTACTATTCACGAGTTACTATTCACGGGATACTATTCACCCGAAAAATATATTTCTTTTCGGTCCAAATCATTTTTGGGTACAATATTATTCCATGAGGAGATGTGCTAATTTTTCGAATCAGTTGGTTGAAATTATATTAGTAAATCAATATGGATTGATGGTTTAAAGTTTTAATAGTAAATCAATAATTCATTTAAATATATTATTATAATATTATATTATAGTAGTATGATGTGATTATATGATAGTATGTTTTTTTTTATAATTTGAATGGTAACATTATTATAGTAAATTCATGGTATAAAAGTAAAATGAGGTGGAAGAAAACAATTTGAATTTGAATTACGATGATGTAGCGATGATGTCATCGTAAACGATGAGGTAAGCAATGATGTCATCGAAAGGATGATGTAAGCAATGATGTCATTTGATCGATGATGTAAGCAATGATGTCATATGATCGATGATGTAAGCGATGATGTCATAAATTATGGCGAAAAGACTATTTTACCCTTACTCTACTAAGCTTATAAATAGAAGCTCATTCCTTCATTATTTTTCAAGAATTCACTAAAGCTATAGAGCGAGAAAGAATAGAGAGAATAAGAGAGAAAGAAGAAGAATCTTCTGTTAATACAATATTGCAGTATCCAATTTCCTACTAAGGTAAGGGATATTATTTGTTGTACTTATAAGGGGTATACATGGCTATGCAAAGTACCGCATACATGGTGAAATTCTTCTGTTATTCTATTCTTTATTATTCTGTTGGAACATCCCAATACTGCGCGCTTACGCATGACCGTTCCGTTGTTTATTATTCTCATTGGAACATCCCGTCGCCTGCGTTACGCATGACCGGGTTCTCGTTGTTTATTATTCTGCTGAATACCACATGCATGCGCTTACGCACGACCGGTTCCGTTATTTATTATTTTGTTGGAACATCCTGCTTTGCGCGCGAGTTTGCCTCGACTGGTTCCGTTATTTATTATTCTGGAATATCCGCCTCAATGCGGATTTTTGAGTGTCCTTTTCGCTACTTGTTCTTTGGTGTTCTCATGTTAATGTGAGATTTGTTTGAAAAAACAAGTGAAAAAGGTCCGATATGTATAATGTCGACGATTGACTTTTAAGAGTCGCCATTGGTGTATTTAATCGTCGCACTAACGCAACCGAAAAAGGTTTGCACATCGACCCAAAGTGATTTGACACTACTAAAACGGGTCTGTGAAACCGAGATTCATTTTGGGTCCGGGGCTTGATTATGCGAGGGAAGGTGTTAGGCACCCCCGATCCGTGTTACCACTACGACCGCCACTTTTCAAAGAAATTGTTATATGAATGTGTGTGTGTGTGTGTGTGTGATCAATGTGCAATTATTTGAAAGTAGTGATGTACCTCGCTCGCACCTATATATACATAAGGTTTGAATTTATAGAAAAATTCAGCTTTTAAACAAGATATAGCAATGACGTTTTGTAAAAGAGGTTTTTCAAACCCCGTGCTCAATAGTAATTGAGGCCTTTGATACTTCCATTTTATTATTAAATGTCCGGCTTTGTTTGCTTTTATTTTCTAGATGCGAAGCATTCTCGAGAAAAATATACAAGAAAGGCGTCAACTCCTCATGGGCATGATAAACCATCCAAGGAAATTCGCATAATCGTAAAATAATGTACAAGTCGCCATAAATTTGAAAAATGTCCATCATGGGAACCGAATCTAGATTCAAGAAATCAACCTCGTGATCACATGATTCCTAGGCTCACATGATACCGCAATTTGTATGGAAAGCAAGTAGCGCTATATATATATAAAGTCAGAATATATATATATATATACATGATCAACCACCACGTAAGCAACTCCATGGGGATCGAAAATGTAAATATATAAAAGCTATATAAATATATATATATATATATATATATATATATATATATATATATATATATATATATATATATATCAAACCGCCACGTAAGTAAACTCCAAAGTGACGAAATGTAAATAAAGTCAGAAAAAGCAATCAACGCCACGTAAGTAAACTCTGTGCAGACAAAAAAAAAAAAGTCAAAAGCGATCAAATGCCACCACGTAAGTAAACTCCAAGTGACAAAATGTAAATAAAGTTGTAAAAAAGGCCATATAAAAGTAAATCCAGTAAAACTCAGAATATATATATATATATATATATATATATATATATATATATAAATATATATAAGCAAAAATCATCGATGTAAATCCAGCTCATCCGATATGTCCGACATCAATATATATATATATATATATATATATATATATATATATATAATATATATATATATATATATATATATATATATATATATATATATATATATATATATATATATATATATATATATATATATATATATATATATATATATATATATATATATATATATATATATATATATATATATATATATAAGCGATTTAAACGCACCGGATGTAAAATCTGTGCTCATCGATGTAGTCCGACTACATATATATATATATATATATATATATATATATATATATAATTTAAACGCCTGCATCAAGTCTAGGCTCAATCGAGGCATAACTCGATAATGTTAGTCCATATATATGAAATATATACATATATTAGTATATATATATATATGTAAATGAAAACCACTGACCAAGTCCGCAAACGCACACAAACACGACTCTCAATGTGTATAACAAAGGTGTGCTATATGAGAAGAAGGCTTTATAAAATGTAAGAAGGCTTACAAAGGTCGCCAAAGTAGACTTCTATGACTTTAAATGGATAAACACTCACCCCCCACGGATAAAAGATAGCTATATGTGAGCTAACTAGTGTTTAAAGAAGAGGAAACACTCAAAAGATGTGTATGCAGAGTAAAATGGATGGCTTCCTCGCCTTTTTTCCTTCTCTCTCTCTCTTCAAATGGTCACCCAAGCCTTATATATATAGATGGATGGATGGTCAGTAGTATACTCGCAAGGGCAGCCGCAGCTTGTACCGCACCGGTCGTCGTGGTGGATCCGAGCCTCATGTCCCGTTATCTCAGTAGACGTGCACTCATGCATCGTAATGTCCGCTCAAACTTGCGTAAACTCAAATCCGAGCATCCGAACGAGGTATATCCGACCTTCTTCGACCGCTGCGTGTCGAGAGTTACGCAATGACATGGATTAGAGGTTGTACGGGTCGAAAGAGGGGTCTATGCCCACGGTCTTCAAGCTTCAAATTCTATCCAAAGTATCGCCACACGTAATAGTCACCGGATTGTCACCCTCTGCTCTTCATGGGGACATTTGTTGGATGTATGTATGTATGAAGTGTTGAGACGACGCGCCATTTGTCGGCGGAACAAGATGACGCTTGACTCTCACACCGGTTATCGCCGCTTTGAGTTGAAAGTAGACGCTGCTTCGTGTTTACAAATTTAGATTGACTACTTGTTGGTATGCCGCGATATCATCTTGTTGACGTGGTAAGATGACGCTGCGACTCTCACCGGGTTATCGCCGCTTTAAGCGAAAGCGCTCGACGTTACATCCGATTGATCGTGGTTACATCCGAGATCGGGCTATCTGTTCAGATGTTCTCATCGCCATCTCGATCGAAGTCGATCGATGATGTTCGATACAAGCATTTCGGGTTATCACCGAAATCGCAATGGCATCCTCGGGGCTATCACCAAGGATGGTGTTGCTACTCCCAAAGGTTGTTCTCGGACCGAACCGAACGTCATGGTGTTATCGCCGAGATAGAATCGCCTCTCCTGTTGTTGTTGCCGGTCTTTTTGATCTCGCATATCTCGGTTATCTCCGAGATCGAAATGACATTCCCGGTGTGTTTCCGGTTGATATGACGTTCCCTGGCCAGTGTTCGGGTTGAACTGAACTTCCGGTGGTATCCGGATGGATGTAAGTCGCCTTTCGTGGTTATTCTCCAAAAGACGAATCTACCCTCCCGCAATGTTAGTAATAGGAGTGCAAAAATTTCGAGTGTTCACAGATGCCCCTCTTTATCATATTCATGCAATGCAAGGCATGGATAGGATAAAGAATCCTAGACACTTGAAATGCAAGCAAGATAAACATGATGCTATATGCAAAGAACATGATGCAAATGTATGATGCATGATCGTGTGTAATCCTCGCCGGATGACAATCAAGCGATGACTTGACATGCGATCCAAGTTTCCAAGGATGTCGACGCTGGGACTACCACCAAAGTCTTGAATCCTAGACACCGCTTTATACTCCATAGAGGTACCTCTTGTGGAAGAGATCCGTGGGGATAAGGCTTTGTCTCGCTTGAGGATGTGTATAACATGTTCCCTCATACCGTCGAGAGTTATCGCCAACAAAGGTGTCAACGCGCTGTGGTCAGCTCGACCTTCGCTGATGTGTGTATCACCGGACAGATCCCCTCGCTTGGGTGTATTGTCAAGGTCGCTTGACCTTCATCGATGTATGTGTCAATGGTAGCATTGGTCAGAGCCCCTCACCGGGGTAAGGTCAGGTTTCTTCAGGGGTTTACTCACCATCTACCGATATGACGCCAAGGTCGCTTTCGACCTTCATCGATGTGTGTGTATCAATGGTTACATTATAGCATACAGACTTCCACCGGGGATACGTAGAAGTTTGAAGGATGCGCATGACTTCACCGGGATACGTAGATGCTTGATAACTTCAAGGCTGTAACCCCCACCGGGGAGGTTTGATATTTAACGTGTTGTTTTTAGGTTGAATTTTCGTGGTTTTATGCCAGAATTTCCGCCGGGATTGTTTAGGGTCAGTGACCTCGCAAATGACTAAAGATCGACCTTTGTGGGGTATCACGAGCATGGTTTGTAAAAGTCGAGCTCATTGGTATAAGATACCCTCGCATTCAAAGCGAATACCATTGAGGCGACGGAGAGTTTAACTCGACCGACAAGAAACCGTGGATTTCAAGCTAATCCGCCAAATCGCAGTAGCATTTTTATTCCCGATTTGCCTTTTTCACCAGTGAGACCTCCTTTCAGCAACTCTAACTCGAGCGAGCCGGAGGTGTGGGACCCATGTAGGGGGCCAGCAGTGTACTCGCAGGAGCCGCAGTTTAGCCTCATGGCCACCGTGCTTATGATAGTGGTCGGTTGCTTTCATAAGTCATTTTCAAGTTGCATAAATAAGGAAATCCGAGAGCTCTTCTTCGATCTCATTGAAGTTCGGGCAACTTTCTCGATATATTCTCGCCACCGCATAAGCGCTTTTCACCGCCCCGTAACATATGCATGTATTTTTTTTCCAATTTCGTCCGCTTGAAAATGACTTATCGCATTTAAATGCATTTAGATACATAGTAGTGAATATGCATGCCGATATGACTTGATAAAAAATATTCAACATAGCAAATGTTAGTATTAAACCATGTCAATATAATGATGTGAAAAAATTTGACTTTTGAAATAAAAAATCGCACCTTTACTATCATTTCTTATCCTATATGAGGACAAATGAGTAAAGGTAGACAAGCAAAATAATCCCGTAATTAGACTACACTTACGGATTTTTTACTATGCAATGTATTGATGCATACATGATGTATATGATCGTCGTATAGGTGTGCAATCGAATGGCCACCTAGTCATGCCTATGTGCATGTGGATAGTCCCATTTACAAAGGGGCTATGGCAAAATTTTCCCAAAATGTAGGTATTGGGTAGTCATGCATTTTTAACTCATCAGAGATGTATGTTAAAGCAATGCATGCATGCATGTAATCATAGAATGCATTTTGAAAAGACTCTGTGTAAGAAATTACCACACCCTTTCTCGAGGTGATTTGAGACTTGTCATCCGTGATAATATGGATCCAGATCACCGAGTAGTTCCCGCAGACCACTTCTTCGTGTACGGAGGAGGGCTTTTGAAGAGCCTCAACGCTGCTTCTCCATGTGAGACAAATTTCGCTCGCTGTCATGAGGCGGTGATACGCCTATATTCGGTTGAGGTGCCGAATGTCGAGGACGAGGAGGAGGATGCACCGATCGAGGGTTCCGCTTCCTCATCAGACGTGTTCCCCGTAGGGAATTTCCAGTATTCAAGTGGCGAACCCAGCATCTTCTCGGGCGACTTGAGTAGGCATCCTTCAAAGATACCGCACGCAAACGAGGTATGAAGTTAGATCTTTAATCTTCCTTATTTCCTATCAATGAGGAGTCAAGGATTCTGGCGTCGATCTCGCATTTGATGTAGGTTCCCGCTTCACACACCTCTGGGAACTGGTTTAAGATCCACTCTATGTATCGTGCCTCGTGATGATGACTACAGAGCGATCGCCCATGGTCGGGGATTCGGAGGTTCTTTCCATTCTACCCCGCCACCGTCCCCCCGGGGTTACCTCGTGGCATTGTTCGAGCGGTGGTTCCACCGCACTCAACCACTCCATTTGTTGGATCATGAGGTGATGATGACGCCGATGGATCGGCATTTATCACAGTATGGAGTTTGAGGGGAGCCAGCCTCAGACGGCGGATATCACCCCTACCGCCGCCGATCCTTGTTGGGAGTTCCGACGAGGCGCTCAAGGGCGTGACTGCTCAGACAGTGTCCTTTGAGCGTAGATGCTATGAAAGGGTCATTGAGTGAGCCTATACCCGATGATGTGAGAGTCGTGGATCGCATTCTTCTACATTGATTGTTCCCGATGATCATTAGGGTCGCTTTATAGCAGATAATTCCTCTACTACGGTCCTCCTTCGCTTTGATTAGCGCCACTCGACACGTGGACCGTGATAGAGAGTATGATCGGGGTTCCTACACCTTTGCCTACTTCCTCGTGGAATGCGATGCGATCGCAGGGGCTTCGACCGAGGCGTGGTTAGGATTCTACCCATTTCACGCGGTGAGTGTTTCTCTTGTCTTTTCCCATATATAGGTTAAGAGTGTCGACCGACAAAGCAGATGTTTGCCTTTGTGTCGGGCAAGGCTTTGGGCCCATGAGAGGCTTCCTTGTTTGCAAGGCCCCGTGAGCGTGTTGGGTTTAGACACACCTATCCACGAGGACGGAGAGATGGCATCATTCCATACCAAGCGAGGTCCCCGCTGCGAGAGGGTTTCACTCATTGTCGCCATAAATGAGCTATCGATAAATGATGTCATCACACGGATTCCCTACTCGAGAGCATTTGGGAGTTGGATTTGAGGATGGGTACCCGACCGAGTAGAGTACGCCATTTCCACCCGCAGGATTCCTCTCTTCACAGATGGAGGATGGGAGCTCTATTTAGAGAGCGCATATCGTGAGCACTACAGAGAGAGATCCAGATGCCGATCTTGCCTCCCCGCCAGCGCAAGTATCGGGCCTATTTCGCAATCACCCGCCATCGACATCCCATTGATGGGGATCGACGGCTTTACATTATCGAGAGGGCCCCCTGCTCTCGTGAGATGTTCCAAAGATTGGTGGATCCTCGCACGATTGGAGCTCGCACTTCGCCACACACACGCTTTATGGGGATATGGTTCCAGATCCGTGATGATGACGGATTGGCTAGCCTCGTGTCGTAGATCCGACTCATGTGACATGATTGATTGATGATCGACTTTGGCAAATGGACCGATCACATCTTTTCATTCAAAGATTTGGGGCGTAGATCCCGCAGAGGTAGATACTTTTGATCCTTCCAGCCTCGCGCCGGGTCCCTCAGTGACCCATATGGTTTTGCTTTGCAGCATATCCTCCTTTTTCATCGGCCGACATCCCCGTAGAGATAGAGATCCAAATGACTCGTGAGGAGTTACATCAGTGGATGTGATCGATGATGTGTATATCGATACTATTAACTTTTTTCTCGATGTATTTCTCATTATCTCTTTCGATAGGCCTCTCGTTAGATCCGGGTAGCTTCACCCCATTCTCGCTATATCTTTTGATAGGCCTCTCATTGTATGTCAGGTAGCTTCACCCCATTTCCATATATTTTAGTCAGACAGAGATGTATTAGATGATGATATACTTAGAATGTATGTACGCTTTTCCATTCCCTATATCATATTGCCATCTATCAGTATCATGCATGTTATTATGTTATGATATGTATGTATGTCCAGAGATACTCAAAGATTGAATTTCTCGGATGGTCTTATGACACGACCCGCATGTATGTCTTCTTCGACAGCTAGTCAGATCGATCATACCCCACCATTTGTGGTGGTAGTAATGGTATGCGATCATGGTATGATAAGATATCACCATCGCATATGGTGATCGTAGATGATTTGGTCGCAAAGATACTACGACCTTTATCGATGTTTCAGTGTTCCTCCAGATTTGTAGAGGGCATGCTAGAGCACCGGTACCGGATGCATATGTGTATTCCGATTTGGGACCCGTGAGTCGACTCCTACTTTGAGGAGTACGCACGATCGATGATGTCGCCCGGATGCACTCTTGCGCATATATGGTGATGGGAGACATGAGTAGATGATAGCCTATGACTCTCACAGATTGAGGCGCAGAGTGGTGCAGATGAGATTACATCCGCCATGTTATATCCCAAAGCTTTCCTGCTTGATGTGTTTGGCTCGAGGATGCCTATGCACATCATTTCCGGGATTTCACCACACCGGAGGATCATCATGCTCAAATGTAGTAGATGTATCGCTTCTATGCGTATTGTTATATACGCCTACATGCCGCAGACACATGGATGAGCTAGATATCTGCGGCATCATCATGGCAAAGAGAGCTCTCGTGGAGGGTCATACCATTATTCCGATGATCATTGCAGAGACCTTGAGGTCGCCTACATATCGCCGCACTTATCCCAAGAGAGTATTCACAGTGTAGCTCTTGGCCATGTCAGATGTGTGGTTTATGTCACACTTGAGACCGATCAAGCACATTTAGACATCATGGATTTTGTTTCACCCATGACATAGCCACGACGTATTCTTCCAAAATTTCGAGAGTGTACAGATGTCGCGATCGTGGTCGCCTTTTCCGCAGGGATTAGAGATCCATTTGATATATTGCCGTGTTCAGGGCTCAACAACCCTACAGCTTCATTACTCATGCTCCGCATGGATTATCTCCTCCGGCCGGATTGAGGGGCATGATCACTTACCACCCATCGGGCCGTGATGTGTCAATTGACCAGCTTTTGGATTTCCATCCGTATGAGGGGGCAAGTGAGTCAACGCTTCACGCCACACCGCTTTTGTCAATGAGAGATGATCCAGTCAGATGCCTGCTGGGATCAAATGAGAGTCGGGCGAAGTTTTCTCGTCACCATCCGGTTGTTCTCAGCAGTAGTATTCCGCATGGATGGAGACAGAGATCGATCGGCCATGCAGATCCATAAAGTGCAGGGACCGATTCTCGACGATGAGGAGCCTATAGAGGAGGCCGTTATTCCCACCGATGATTCGATCATTGGCCGCCAAAGATTTGTGATGGATTCTCCCACCCCGAAAAGCATCATATTACCAAAGATTCTAAGACAACATTTGGAGCAGAGCTTACATCCGATGACCCATGATAGAGATCGTAGCTAGGGCATGCTGATGTCGACAACTCTCGATGAGAGAGACACCGCTCTGTTGAGAGGGATGAGGCTAGATCACCAGTGGATGCATTGATTGAGAGAGCGGATGCCGCCTTATCTCTGCTAGGGGATGTGGCCATTGCAGATAAAGACTTCCATTAGATCCCGATGACCGCTGGCCCGCCGATATGAGTGCTTATATCGATGAGCATTATGCCACCATGCAGCTTAGCCTCTCGATCTCGCTAGCTCGTAGATACCTCAAGGTGAGCTTGCAAAGGCTTCCTCCGCCTTCTTCGTAGAGGGATGCTATGTTAGATCCGATAGTCCGTGATACACACGTATCTCAGTAGATAGCTTTGTATTTTCCCCGCATGCACTAGCTTAGCCATTTTGTCATGTACAACATGTATGTATATATCAAACAAGATATGTATGGCAGGAAAATATATTTTGATTCACTTCCCTTTAGTTATGCCTTGATACTTGCTTGATATTTGCCTGCTTTCTCCGTGGCCTTGTGATCTTGATGCATTCTCGAACTTATCCTCGATAGATGGACATCGAGACGCCGCAAGGTCTCTCGTAACGGATCATTGATTTCTATGAATCCCTACCATCTTTGTGTCTTCGGACCGTATCTCAGATGGAAAAGTGGAGAGGAGGGTGGTTTCTTCCTCTCTCGAGATCGACCGCACTACGATGGTCGCCAAGATTTCTATTTGTGAGAAGCCTAGTTAATTCCATCTCTTATGGATCGGTATTGCTTTTTCGAGGCACGATCGCAGCTTTTTAGATGGTCACCGAATCTTCTATTTGTGAGAAGAAGTCAGGTAATTCCATCCCTTTGATCCGAAACCGATGAAATGGGGCAAATCAAGGTTGATCCCAAAGATCGCGACAAGTAAGTATGTTTGTTCTAGGTAGGGGTTAGATCGCACTATGAATGGTCGCCACGCATCTCTATCAAGAGGAGATCAAGTCTCATGTAGTTCAACCTAGTGTAGGAGGTTCAACGCCGAATGTGAAAGGCGTATGGGTGTAGTAAGTATTTTTGTTGTTTTTTGTTGTTTTTTGTGAAGAAAGGGCGTAAATGTTTTGTTGTTTTTTTTTTTATCATGACCGCCATATATAGATATGGTCGCCACGCACTCGTGTATCGTGGAGATCAGTCGACGAGTTCGCCTCGTGACTGACTAATCGCAATTTAAGAAAAAAATGTGAATCCCATGCAAAGCTATATCATGGGAGAAGAAAGTTTAATCCCATAATGGGGATAAACCGCAAGTGTGGAAAAAGTTCGATCCCGCCTTCGTGACAAACCGCAAGCGTAGAAAAGTTTAATCCCGCTTCGTGATAAACTGCAGTGTGAAAGGTTCAATCCCGCCTTCGTGATAACCGAAATTGAGAAAGGTTCAATCCCGCCTTCGTGATAACCAAAATCGTATGGAAGGTTTGAATGAAGTAAAACCAAAGGTCGGGCTTGAAGTGTATGTTTCCTCGAGGGGCGTAAGAGCATGTAAAAGGGAAAGGGGTTCAAAACCGAAACGACCGGTGATTTGATGATCAAAACCAGATGTTTGTTTGATGGTAACTTCAGATATAGTAGTACCGCTTTCACTTGTCCGAAGTTGATAAGTCGTGAAATTCATCGCCATCCATTTCCTCGCAACTGAGAGCACCTCCCGCCAATACTTCTCGACAATAAATGGGCCTTCCCAGCTAGGGAGCGAATTTTCCTTAGATTGATCTTCGTTACCAATGATCTTCTTCAAAACCAAGTCATGTTGTTTGAATTGCCAGAGTCGGATTTTTTCTCATTGTAGGATCGCATGCGATCCTTTGTTGATATAATCGACTACGGAAGATAGTCGCGTTCGCCTTTCGCTCTATCGTAGACAATTGGTGATACCGCCTTGTACCCATAGGTCTTCATCCAACCGAGCATCCATCAATACTCGAGGGGGATTCCATTTCCACTTCTACGGGGAGCACCGCTTCCATCCCATGTACTAACGAGTAGGGGTTGCCCTCAAAGGAAGTTCGCATGGAAGTTCTGTAGGCTAATAAAGTCGAGGCAAGAGGTCGTGCCATCCTTTGTGGTCATGACATTTTCTCGCATGATCTTTTTTGATGTTTTTATTAGCCGCCTCAACAAAGACCATTCATCTTTGGTCAGTAGATGACGGAGTCGAGAGGTGTTTGATGTGGAATTTTCTCGCATAAATCCTCCATCATTTTGTTGTTGAGGTTCTTAGCATTGTTCTACACAACGACCTCTCGTTGTCCATATCGATGTATGACATTGTTTCGGCGAAAGCAATGATAACTTCTTTAGTAACCTTGGGGAAGGAAGTCGCTTCTACCCATTTGGTGAAGTAGTCGATCATCATGTGAATATGAATCGATGTCCATTACCGCTTTGGGGGCTCGATGGGGTCCGACACGCCCATTCCCCACATCGAGAAGGGCCATGGCAAACTCATATATCAGGAGTTCCTCGAGGGGCGTGGATAGCATTCCCATGAATCGCATCGATAGCATCTCTCGACGTGATCATCACAAATACTTTTGAGTGTGAGCCAATAATGTCCTGCTCGAGAATTTTCGACAAGTAGGGGTCCGCCATGTGAGGGCCAGATACTCCACCACGGATCTCATCCATGAGTCGCCGAGCTTGGTCTTTGTCCGCATATCCGAGGAGACCTAATCCTCATCTCTCTTTGTAGAGTGCATCTCCGCCAGTAGAATTTCATAAAGAAGTCGATGAATCCGCTTCTTCTCAGCTTAGGCTCACCTCACGGTGTAGATCCATCTCGCAGATACTCCTCGATGTGTTGGTACCAAGGGTTGTGGATGGGAGGTAGCTCATCCGATACTTCTCCAATGTAATTCCCATAGATCGGGGCTTTTTTGCAGAGCAAAACGTGATGCTTTGGCATGTTTTCCTTGTCGTATGTAAACCAAGGAGGCCAACGCTGCTAATGCGCGCTCGCAAAATCATTCCTATTACGAGGAATGTGTAGAAAGGAGATTTCTTCAACTCCAAAGCCATCTCAGAAACTTGCCGATGGTAAGGCAAAGAAATGCAATTCTTTTTGTTTGATAGATTCCTCGTGGATTGCTTGATTACCAATTCGAATCCCCAAAGACAAGCTAACCACCGATGCCCATCGAACGGCAAGTTTTAGCCCCATGATACAACCTTCATACTCACCGTGTTGTTGGTGCCGATAAACCGCAATTTGATTCACGACGGATACCGCTTCCCCATCGGATATTAGGACTCGCCCAGCCCCCGAGCCTTCAAATTAATACCCATCAAAATACATTTTCCACTCACCAGCATGTATCGTATCGATGTCAGAATCGAATCACATTACCCCTTCATCGGGAAAGTACGCTTTCTAAGGGTTTGTAATCCCTCGCAAAAGTGCGCCAGCTTGATCCGCAATTCCTCGACCTTTCGATGACATTTTTTGCGCCACGTAGACGATGTCAAATTGTCAGTAGGATCAACCGCCATCCGGATAATGACAATTCAAGATGGGTTTATCAACACATACTTGAGAGGATCCACGCGGATATGAGATGGGTTGTGTGACCATGGAGGTAATGTTGTAACCTCATGGAAGCCCATGCTAAAGCACAACAAGTCTTCTCGATCGTAGTGTACTTGTGTTCACCGATGTCAATCTTTTGTCGAGGTAATAGATAGCTCGCTCGCCTCTATCTATCTTTTTTTTGCTCAAAGATGCAAATTTCATATAGCATTGTCATTTATGGATGTACATGAACAGAGGAACATCATCCCCGGAGGTACCAAAATAGAGCGTTAATCAACCGCTTTTTGATTGTGAGAGGAAGGCTTTCGACACTCATCGCTCCATTTCATGGATGAGTTCTTCCTTAACAATTTGAAGATAGC
Source organism: Panax quinquefolius (assembly GCA_020205615.1). Classification (NCBI taxonomy): domain Eukaryota; kingdom Viridiplantae; phylum Streptophyta; class Magnoliopsida; order Apiales; family Araliaceae; genus Panax; species Panax quinquefolius. The sequence continues at coordinate 58,925,183 of CM035173.1, forward strand.
TCACAAAGTGTGTCGTGAGTCGAGAAATGAATCGCTAATGAAGTTGATCCTTCCCAAAAATCCCCGTATTTCTTTCTCTCGTCTCGAGGAATGGGCATTTCCTTCGATGGCCTCGGATTTTGGTAGATCCAGCTTCAATCCTTTGTGGTCGACTAGAAGCCTAGCAACTTGCCTCGACTTAACACCAAAGGCGACTTTCATGGATTCAACTTTAAGTCAGACTTTACGCAACCTCGTTGAAAAGCTTTTTGAGATGGTCTAAATGGTCATCCTCCTTCCGGATTTGACAATGATGTCATCCACATAGATCTCTATCTCCTCAGTGCATTAAATCGTGGAAAAGAGCCATCATAGTCACCGATAGGTCGCCCCAAGCGCTGATGAGGCCGAATGACAACCGCTCTCAGAGCAAAAAAGTTCCCAAGGCGTGATGAAAGTCATTTTTCGATTGATCTTCCTCAAATAACCATAATTTGATGGTACCCCGCAAAGCAATCAAAGAAGGGAGTACATGCCGATTGAGCAAAGATTGTCAATAAGAATGTGGATAAAGGGCACGGAAAGCTATCTTTAAGGCAAGCTTTGTTCAAATCCCGATAATCCACGCAGACTCGCACCTTCCCCCGGTTTAGGCACGGAACAATGTTGATATCCACTCCTGATATGTAGACACCATGATGATGCCATGCCACTTGAAATTGTTTCACAATTTCTTCTTTAACCTTTAAACTCCACTCGTGTTTCAATCGCCGAGAGCTTTTTTGCTAACCGGCTTGAATCCTTCTTTAATGGGAAGGCGATGAAGAACAATGTCAAGGGACAAACCCACCATGTCTTCATGAGACCATGCAAACACATCCTGAATTGGGTTAATAAAGGCAACCATGTCATTCCGCCGAGTTGTGGTAAGGTCCGAACCAACTGGATTAGCTTAGGGTCAGTTTAAGGTTCCAAGATCGAAAGGAGTGGTTTGATCAAGATTGGGTTTGGGTTTGTCTCACACCCATTCCTTAATCTCTCGAGGTGTCTCAATGTCCTCTCGATGTCCATCAAGTCCGAGTCTAACTTTGCATCAAAGTTACAAACTCAGGAGAGAAGGCACCTCATCGCAAAGTATGTACATCTAAATTCGTAGTCCTCAAACAAAAGATGCTTTCACTTAATATATGCAACTCGCTCGATCATACAAAAGTGTTAGTATGTACGTGATAAAATAACTCTAGTAGTGTGTAAAAGGAAAGCAAGCAATTAAAGTTATCTATGTGGGTAGGGATTTTTTCCCCATTTTACCTCGCCGACCAATGCATGGAGTGTCGCCCAATTGTCGAGGGCAAAGTCCTCAAGGATCGCAGTGATGGAAGGATCGCTCGTCTGTCTTCCTTCTCCCGAATGATAACCATGACATCCGGGCAATCATCGCCCTCTGGGTGTATCTGCTTGTATATTCATCATGAATAATGACGCGATGCCCGCCATCATCAAGGCAAGGTCATGTTTACGCTTTCGCTCTTTTCTTCCACTTCGGATTAGGAATCAACACCTCTTTAGCTTTGATTGGCACCGGTTTCGAAATAGCATAGCCACAAAATGATGGGCCGGCACCTTTACCGAGATCGCATTAACTCATGAGGTAAAGGTATAGAAAATCGCCGCATGCAAGCTTCGAGGAACCCGCTGCGTGCTTATGAGGATTCCCTCGTGTCTCGAACTAGAAGAATAGCCTAGCCCTACTGCTCCAATTTGATCGACATTCGATAGGGTGCTTAATACCCCGCTTGATCCTTACCAAGCCCTCGTCCAAAGTTGATGACCCAATAACATCATTTTCGAGTGGCCGACATAACCCTCTAGAAATCTTGGGTACGGAAGTGGCGCCCCAATAGAATGGTATCATGCGTGTTACTCACTTCCAAAGTATGGAAACCGCCCTGCTCAACTTCAATCGAAGTCGATAATTGGTAGAATTCCTTGTTCAGACAATCCGCCCATTGCCGATGACAAAGAATTGACCGTTGTTGATGATGTATTTGAGTTGTTGATGTAATGTGGATGGAATAACCCAAATCATGTGTATCCATGGTCTCCCCAATAAAGAAGTCAGTATCCTCGAATCTATCTTTGAGGACGTGGAAGGATACATTGAATGTATTTGGACCAATCTCAATTGGCAATTCAATCTTTCCGACGGCATTTCGCGCGGATCCATCAAAAGCTCTACTTGACCGTATGGGCCGCTTGATCCGCTTTGAGATTGATATTCATTTTTACCAAGGTGGCATAAGGACAGATATTTAGAGATGAGCCTCCATCTATCAATACTCCTGCTAGCATGTACCCGAAAGACAACACTGCGATGTGCAATGGCTTGCAAATGACCGGTTCCTTCGGAGGTATATCATCATCGCGAAGGATATCACATTGTTGTTGAAAATGTGATCAACCAAATGTTGAAATTTTTCCACATCCACCGATTTTGGCAAGTAGGCTTCTTCTAAAACCTTCAACAAGATCTTCCGATGATCCTCGTAAGAGAAAAACCAAATCCAGATTGAAATCGTGTGGAGCTTCTCGCAAGCTTAAAACCACTTTCGCTTCATTACGACCCATAGTACGGGAGGAATTTTTCAATCTTCTCCATGGGCAATTTCCCTTTGCTTCGCAAGTAGGTTTGATAACCCGCCGAGGAAGGTACAAAGGGATTTTCTTTCGACACCAGAAAGCAGAGTATGAGACGTGGATCCTTCAAATTTCTCCCATAATTCCATGGAACTTTGTGTGTTCGACAACAGATGTCAGGGTCTCGCAAGGTAAAGGAATTGCTCTGTGCGCCACTTTCAAAGGATTGTCACCTCCTTTTCGAGTCAATTGGTTGATGGGAAATACTTTGACAGCTTCATCATCCACTTTGAGATAACTCGCAATCGATCCTTCCATCGGGTAGGGCATGCATTCCCACCCTTGAGTCAGCATAAAGGTAATCATCTCGCTATTTGCAGACACCGCTATCAATAAGATTCTCAATAAGATGGCGAGTGCCCAAAGATTCTTCCGTCGTGGTCATGACCATGAGAATGTGAATGATATCGACACATTTCATCGATTGAACCGCCTCGAAGCGGGATTGATCGAGGGAGAAGGAATGTGATTCTTCCTTCATCGATCAACATTTGAAGTATCTCCTCCATGATCGCCCAGATAGGTGAATTCCTTTGATTGGCAAAATCCCGACGGGCTTTAGCACTTGCTCGCTTTCAGTAACCTTATCCTCCATAGCTTCGCTTTCAAGGTGTTGATGGAGCATTTATAACAAATGGAAGGAGATAGGCATGCTCCTCGCCTAATTAATCAAGCGCGTGACTTGATGTCGGTGGGTCACCAGCTCGCCAATCGCTCAATTTGTTTGCAAAGAGCTTTCATCTTTCGCTCCACGGTAAATCGAACTTTTATATAATCCCATTTGTCAACACCGCCTTTGATGGGTTGGGATGATTCGCCATCGAACCTCAGATAAAGGCTCCAACCGATCATGTTGACCTCTTCTTCTTTGTGGTTGAGGAAGAGGGTTGTCTTGCACATGAGGTTGATCTCGGTTTGGTGACTACAATCTCACCGCTGTTCATCGATCCTCAATCTTATGTTTCAAGGCCCAACAATCTTGAGTATCATGTCCGGTGCCCCGCATGATGATAAGCACACTTCGAGTAGTAGATTAAAACCCCCGCCATTAGGGTCATCACCGTGGAAGAAGATGTGTAATTTTCTTCTCGAGCAAATGTAAGAGCAAGAATGTTCTCGAGCTTAATCCCCTAAGGGTGTGAACGTCCGAGGTCGCTTTTACTTCCACTTTTAGGCAATGGAGGGTTCAAGATCAGTGCCGAAAAGGGGAGTAGTTTCTCCTCCGACACAGCATGCTTGATTGCCTTTTTGTCCTTGTAGTAGATCAAGGAAACATCCTCCTCTTTCTTTTATGGACCTCCGGGTTGTTTCCATAAGATCCGGATTGATGTGCTCAAAGAATGCCTTTAAGAGCTATTAGGTCTTGAATTTTACCGACTTCAATCCCATTTCACCCATCTCACCGTGTTTGATCATTTCGTAAAATGGTTTGCCAATACCAAATAGAACTCTCTCATAGAAAGGAGCTTCTCACACATCTATGAAAGTCACGACCATTTCTCGATTCTCACATGGAAGGAATAACTTGAGCAAAGAAGGCGCCCCACCTTTTCGAGCGCATTTCTCTAAAACGACTCATTAGATCGCTTTCGACCTTGGTGATTTGGTACCGGCCAGAGCCATCCGAGATTGAAATCAGATTGAGTGAGGAAGGCGTGAGCCACTTTTCCCAAATATGGATCTTAGAGTCAGTTTAACTGCATACCATGAACCAAGCTTCTCCAATGATTTTTTTTCTCAAAACAAATTGCATTCTCGAGCTTTTCATTTTCTCGTGATAAGACCCGAAGTTCTCCAATGAACACCTTTAAATGTGTGTAAGGATCCCCTAATCCGCCATACTTTTCAAAATCGTGGGTCTTAAATTTCTCCGATAATGCACACCAGAAATATGCAAAGGTCTCGTGATATGAAACACCGCCACGTGTTCCAACTTTTTGAGAACGCGAATGGTTTCCATTTCAAGGACCTTCTTCCCGATGTCACCAAAGGTTCCGGATCTCCTTTGAGATGGGTGCCTTCGTGGTCTTTGTTGGTTGTAGATCCAACCGATGTTCGAATTGTTTTTCCGCACTTGAACTCCCCTCGTGTAGAGGATTCTCGTATGTGTAGGTATCTTCGCACTCGAGTAGATCGGGTGTAATTCTTTTAGTAGAACGCCCAAGTCTCGTGATTTGTTTACTCAATCCACAAATTCTTCTCGAAAATGTGATTAGATCGCTTTCGAAGAGGACATGATTGGTCAGAAGCTCATGGATTTTTTTGGATTTTGACCGCAATGTGCCCAATTGCTTCCCTACAAAAAAGACTTACGTAGTTTAGTCTTAGGGTAATATAAATGTTATCATAACATGTCCATTTAGGAATTTGTCCTCGCAAAACCCGCTGTTAATTGATAACATGTCATGCATGCATGTATATTCTTCATATTTTCCATTACATATGGATGAACATGGAATAAAATTACAAGTAAATGCTTTTACAAGTAATTGAAAATGGAAAGCATGAAGAAACTTTCCTCCGCATTTGGTTTATCGAGGTCGACCTATCCTAGGGTTTCTCTCATGCTTTTTCTAATATGAAGGTTCCCAGATCATCGCAATCTACTTGACGGAAGTTAATCCGGCCGCTCAACCGGAGCGAAATCTGAGTGGGTGCCTTTCCCGAGCCCCGGGAATCATTCTTCCCACGAGTCCAAAGAATCAAACACCGACAGATAGCCTCCCGGTGGAGGGACCACACAACATACATTCACATACAACGTGTCTCACCGCTTATGCAAAATGATGACATGTAAGGAAGCACTAATATCACAGATAGATATTTAGCAAAGGCAAAATAAAAAATGCATTCGCACACATTCATCGTAAATGTAAATGCAACATTCACACACAAGCATATAACAATTTTGAAAAGCTTGTAATAGCGGCTTAAGCCCTCTTACCGAGAGTCCCCAAAGAGAGTCGCCACCGTCGACGCTTGGGATTTTTGAGTGTCCTTTTCGCACTTGTTCTTTGGTGTTCTCATGTTAATGTGAGATTTGTTTGAAAAAACAAGTGAAAAAGGTCCCATATGTATAATGTCGACGATTGACTTTAAGAGTCGCCATTGGTGTATTTAATCGTCGCACTAACGCAAATCAAAAAGGTTTGCACATCGACCCAAAGTTGATTTGACACTCGCTAGACGGGTCTGTGAAACCGAGATTCATTTTGGGTCCGGGGGCTTGATTATGCGGAGGGAAGGTGTTAGGCACCCCCCGACATCCGTGTTACCACGATGACCGCCACTTTTCAAAGAAATTGTTATATGAATGTGTGTGTGTGTGTGTGTGTGGATCAATGTGCAATTATTTGGAAGTAGTGCTGTACCTCGTTCGCACCTATATACATAGGGTTTGAATTTATAGAAAAATTCAGCTTTTAAACAAGATATATGGCAATGACGTTTTGTAAAAGAGGTTTTTCAAACCCCGTGCTCAATAGTAATTGAGGCCTTTGATACTTCCATTTTATTATTAAATGTCCTATTTGTTTGCTTTTATTTTCTAGATGCGAAGCATTCTCGAGAAAATAATATAAGCAAGCAGGTCGAACTCCTCATGGGCATGACAAATGCATCCAAGGAAATTCGCATACATCGTAAAATAATGTACAAGTCGCCATAAAACTAAAATGTCCATCATGGAACCAATCTAGATTCAAGAATCAACTCTGCGATCACATGATTCCTAGCTCACATGATACCGCAATTTGTATGGAAAGCAAGTAGCGCTATATATATAAAAGTCAAATATATATATATATATATATATCAACCACCACGAAGCAACCCACGGGGGATCGAAAATGTAAATATATAAAAGCGGTAATATATATATATATATATATATATATGATATCAACCGCCACGTAAGTAAACTCCAAAGTGACGAAATGTAAATAAAGTCAGAAAGCGATCAACTCGCCACGTAAGTAAACTCCAGTGCAGACAAAATGTAAATAAAGTCAGAAAAGGCCACTGAAATAAACTCAAAAGTCGACAAAATGTAAATATATATATATATATATAAATATATATATAAAAGCAATATAATATATATATCGGATGTAAATCCAATATATCGATATATGTCCGATAAGAATTATATATATATATATATATATATATATATATATATATATATATATATGTAAATCCAAACTCATATATATAATATATATATATATATATATATATATATATATATATATATATATATATAGCGTATAATAAACGCATTTATGTAAAATCCAAAGCTCATCGATATGTCCGATAACAATATATATATATATATATATATATATATATATATATAATAAATTTAAACGCACCGATGTAAAATCTGTATCATCGATGTAGTCTCACCACGCTTATATATATATATATATATATATATATATATATATATATAAGCAATTAAACGCCTGCATCAAGTTCAGGCTCAATCGAGGCATAACTCGATAATGTTAGTCCATATATATGAAATATATATATATATATATATATATATATATATATATATAAAAAATGAAAACCACTGGATCAAGTCCCGCAAACGCACACAACACGACTCTCAATGTGTATAACAAAGGTAAAGTGTGCTATATGAGAAGAAGGCTTTATAAAATGTAAGAAGGCTTACAAGTAATCGCCAAAGTAGACTTCTATAACTTTAAATGGATAAACACTCACCCCACGGATAAAAGATAGCTATATGTGAGCTAACTAGTGTTTAAAGAAGAGGAAACACTCAAAAGATGTGTATGCAGAGTAAAATGGATGTGGCTTCCTCGCTTTTTTCCTTCTCTCTCTTCTCTCAAATGGGTCAACCCAAGCCTCAGATATATATAGACGGATGGTCAGTAGTACACCTACCAAGGCACCACAGCTTGTACCTCGCTACCGGTCGTGGTGGATCCGAGCCTCATGGGTCCCGGCTGTCTCGTAGTACGTGCACTCATGCAATCGTAATGTCCGCTCGAACTGCGCGAACTTCAACCGAGCATCCGAACGAGGTATATCCGACCTTCTTCGATCACCGTGTCGAGAGTTACGCAATGACATGGATTAGAGGTTGTACGGTCGAAGAGGGTTCTATGCCCATGGTCTTCAAGCTTCAAATTCTATCCAAAGTATCGCCACACGTAATAGTCACTTCGGATTGTCACCCCTGCTTCTTGTGGGACATTTTTGGATGTATGTATGTATGAAGTGTTGAGACGACGCGCCATTTGTCAAAGGAACAAGATGACGTTTGACTCTCGCCGGGTTATCACCGGCTTGAGTTGAAAGTAGACGCTGCTCGTGGTTACAAATTTGAGATTGACTACTTGTTGGTATGCCGCGATATCATCTTATCGACGCGGTGGTAAGATGACGCCAGACTCTCACCGGGTTATCGCCGGCTTTAGCGAAAAGCGACGCCGCTCGTGGTTACATCCGAGATCGGGTCGCTTGTTTGTATGCCTCACCGCTATCCTCGATTGAAGTCGATCGCATGTTTGACACAAGCATTTCCGGGTTATCGCCGAATCGCAATGGCATCCTCGGGGCTATCACCAAGGATGGTGTTGCTACTCCTAGTTTTGTCTTCTCGACTAGAACCGAACGTCATGGGTGTTATCGCCGAGATAGTAATCGCCCTCTCCTGTTGTTGTTGCTTTGCCTTTTGATCTCGATATCTCGGGTTATCTCCGAGATCGAAATGACATTCCCTGTGTGTGTTCCGGTTGATATGACGTTCCCGCTTTGTGTTCGGTTGAACCGAACTTCCGGTGGTATCCGGATGGATGTAAGTCGCCTTTCGTGGTTATCTCCAAAAGACGAATCTACCTCCTCCGCAATGAGTTAATGTTTGTTATATTTTATCAATTTAACATTGTTGAAGGCTAATGATAATTTATTCTGCATTATCTTAGTCATAATATTTCTTCTTGGGCTAGTTGAGCTCACCCTTTCTTTCATTGTTCTCTTAAGGAAATGAGAACGTAGCCGGGACTAGTCGGGGAACGGAGTGACGGTCCAGATGATAGTTTTAATAGTCCTCACTATTCTGTTAAATAGTGTGAAAATAAATATAATGAGGACTCTTTTGAGTGTGGATATTGTCTAGATGATAATATTCTTATTAAACTCTCAGTTTACGTTTTGTCGTAATTTACACGACAGCTGTATTATTAAGTTGTATTTGAATTTTGTACCATGTATTTGGTGACTCAAGATGGGTGATGTATACCTATTTTGGGGGCGTTACAATAGTAATATGCGTGGTTTCATAGTAGCACACGGTATTGATTATTGATGCTTACGTGAGAAGTCACTCAGTTTTGTTCAATTATTGCTTCAGTAATTGTTGCATAGTATCTCACGTTAATTGATTCAATTATTGTCGATGTTTTATATATTATTAAATCAATAATTGAGACGACAAAGTTGTTAATATTATTATTTGCAACATTAACGATGTCTAGAAGTTCTGCCAAGGAGAGGTTTGATCACTAATTGCACGCCAATAGGGAGAAATCCTTATTGGAAAGCCCCCTTTTTCCTGAGAACGACGTGGTCAAATAATAGTGTGAATTATAATAATGATGATGAAGTTTGTTTTATTAGTATTATTAATGTAATAAAACAGAAAAACTTTTTATATAAAATAGAATACTTTTATAAAGTTATTTGTTTTATTAGGCAATAATTAGAATATATTATATTTTATTATGCATAGTGTTTTGCATAGTAAAATCTTTTTATATAAAACAGAATACTTTTATAAAGTTATTTGTTTTATTAGGCAATAATTAGAATATATTATATTTTATTATGCATAGTATTTGCATAAAGGCTCGCGATAAGTGTTTGATAGTAAAATCTTTTTATATAAAATAGAATACTTTTATAAAGTTATTCGTTTTATTAGATTATAAATAGAAAATATTATATTTTATTTAAAAGATTTTGTTTTATTAGAATATTTTATTAAATCAATCTGACCGTCTGCTTAAAAGTGAATCAATCGGGACCGTTCATGAATTAGTTACTATTCAATCCATTCTTTTATAAATAGAAGCTCATTCCTTCATTATTTCTTACGAATTCAATGAAACTCTAGAGAGAAAATCAGAGAAAATTTTTCTTTTACAATCTTGGCGTATTTTACATTTAAGAAAGCTTTGAAGCGTAGTGCAAGTTTCTTCAAGTATATCCCCCTTCTACCCGTCAGAGTACTCTTCTTTATAAGGTAAGGGATATTATTTGTTGTACTGTAAGTAAAATTATTATTTCTTTCGTATTCATGAAGAGAACTTCTGTTATTCTATTTTTTTTTATTTTGTTGGAATAACCTGTATACGCGGTCTACCCTATACTTGGTGAAATTCTTTTGTTATTCCATTCTTTATTATTATGTTGGAATAACTTGTCTATACGAAGTACCGCATACATGGTGAAATTCTTCTGTTATTCCATTCTTTATTATTCTGTTGGAACATCCTGTCGGTGCAAATTTCGCCTGACCCGGTTCCGTTATTTATTATTCTGTTGGAATATCTTGTCTGTGTGTTTACGCATGACCTGGTTTCGTTATTTATTATTCTGTTGGAACATCCTATCTTTGCGTTTACGCATGACCTGGCTCCATTGTTTATTATTCTGTTTGAATATCCTGTCTGTGCGTTTACGCATGACCTGGTTCCATTATTTATTATTTTGTTGGAATATCCTGTCTGTGCGTTTACGCATGACCTAGTTCCATTATTTATTATTCTGTTGGAATAACCTGTCTGTTTGGTCTATCACGTGTCTGGTGATTTCTTTTGTTATTCCATTTTTTATTATACTCAGTTGGTTAAAGTTTTGGCTTTTATATTCCATGAAATTAGTGGAATATCCTTGATATTTGCGCTTCATCCAATATCTTTTCATGAAAATATTCTTCTGAGCATTCTTGAATTTTTCTCTACAAAGAAGTATCATGTTGACAATTTGGACGTTATTTATTCCTGAATAAATTAATTCCTGAACTTGTTTTATTGAATTCTTATATCATTTTCATCATCCTCATGTTTATATTTTTTTTGAAAGTCATCTGTTGTGAGACCCCGAATTTTATGAAATAAAAGTATTCAATTTTTCTATTTTGGTGAATAGTTAAATTAATAAAAGTTTAAAGTTAAGGGTGACATTTGAAAATTTTTCAAAGTAAGTGATGATGAAGTTTTGTTTTATTAGTATTATTATTGTAATAAAATAGAAATGCTTTTTATATAAAATGTAATACTTTTTATAAAGTTATTCATTTTATTAAGCTAATAGTAAAATCTTTTATATAAAAAGCAGTAATACTCTTATAAAATTATCTATTTTATTAGATAATAATTAGAATATATTATATTTTATTATGCATAGTGTTTGCATAGTGCTTGTATAGTGTTTGCATAGTAAAATCTTTTTATATAAAACAAAATAACTTTTATAAAGTTATTCGCTTTATTAGATTATAAATATAATATGTTATATTTTATTGTAAACCAATCTGGACCGTCCGTTTAAAAGTAAATCAATCTAGACCGTTCATGGATTGGTTACTATTCAGTCCATTCTCCTATAAATAGAAGTTCATTCCTTCATTATTTCTTACGAATTCACTGAAACTCTAGAGAGAGAAACTATAGAGAGAAAGAAGAAAAGTATTCTGCTACTTCACTACTCCTATATCCGGTTTATTCTATGGTAAAGGACATTATTTGTTGTACTCGTAAGGGGTATTTTTTTTTTCATATTCATGAAGAGAACTTCTGTTATTCCATTCTTTATTATTCTGTTGGAATAACGTGTATACGCGGTCTACCCAATACTTGGTGAAATTCTTCTGTTATTCTATTCTTTATTATTCTGTTGGAATAACCTGTATACGCGGACTACCATATACTTGGTGAAATTCTTCTATTCCATTCCTTATTATTCTATTGGAATAACCTATCTATGCGAAGTACCGCATGCATGGTGATTTATGTTGTTATTCCATTCTTTATTATTCTGTTGGAACATCCTGTCGGTGCGAATTTCGCCTGACCTGGTTCCGTTATTTATTATTCTGTTAGAATAACCTGTCTATGTGAAGTACCGCATGCATGGTGATTTCTGTTGTTATTCCATTCTTTATTATTCTGTTGGAACATCTTGTTGGTCGTAATTTCACCGACTGTTCCATTCTTTATTATTTTGTTTTAATATCCCATCGTGCGCTTTCGCCGGGACTGGTTCCATTATTTATTATTCTGTTGGGAATAACCTGTCTGTGAAGTCTATCGCACGCATGGTGAATCCTTCTGTTATTCCATTCTTTATTATTTTGTTGAAATAACCTATCTATGTGGATTACCACATGCATGGTGAATGATCCTTTGTATTCATTCCTTATTAAATTGTAGAAATGATCTGTTTACGTGGATTATGATGAAAGTCATAATAAAAGCATTGGACTGATGAAAATCATGGGTATATGTAGTATTAGTAAGTGTTATGATGAGTTGTGTTGGTTATTATGTGAAAACATGAAATTTTTTTAGAAATCACAAAGGGTTGAAAATCAGATTTTTGCAGAAAATAGAACATAAAATTCAATTGACCATATCTCCTATTATATTTTGAATTTTTGAGTGTGGTCAAGAAGTTCTAGAGTTAGATCTATGAGTTTTCTAACTTATCCAGGTGGAATCACTGGAAAAGGTGTTGTAGATTTTCGTGTTGACTGATTTTAGCAAAGTACAAAAAAGTTAAAAAATGGGAAAACAGCTACTGCTAGAAATTTTAAAAGGGAATTTTCGACCACTTAATTTGTGAGAAAAATTCCAGTCTTTTGGGACATGAAAATATATGGTATTCTCATCTCTTTGAAATACCAGGTACGTACGTAAATTTCGAGGGCGAAATTTCATAAGGAGGGGAGATTGTGAGACCCCGAATTTTATGAAATAAAAGTATTCAATTTTTCTATTTTGGTGAATAGTTAAATCGATAAAAGTTTAAAGTTAAGGGTGACATTTGAAAATTTTTCAAAGTAAGTGATGATGAAGTTTTATTTTATTAGTATTATTAATGTAATAAAACAGAAATGCTTTTTATATAAAACAAAATACTTTTATAAAGTTATTCATTTTATTAGACTAATAGTAAAATCTTTTTATATAAAAATGTAATACTTTTATAAAGTTATCTGCTTTATTAGACAATAATTAGAATATATTATATTTTATTATGCATAGTGTTTGCATAGTGCCTGCATAATGTTTGTATAGTAAAATCATTTTATATAAAATAGAATAACTTTTATAAAGTTATTCATTTTATTAGATTATAAATAGAATATATTATATTTTATTGTAAACCAATCTGGACCGTCCGTTTAAAAGTAAATCAATCTGGACCGTTCATGGATTGGTTACTATTCAGTCCATTCTCCTATAAATAGAAGCTCATTCCTTCATTATTTCTTACGAATTCACTAAAACTCTAGAGAGAGAAACTATAGAGAGAAAGAAGAAAAGTATTCTGCTACTTCACTACTCATATATCCAGTTTATTCTAAGGTAAGGGATATTATTTGTTGTACTCGTAAGGGGTATTTTTTTTTCATATTCATGAAGAGAAAACTTCTGTTATTCCATTTTTTATTATTCTGTTGGAATAACCTGTATACGCGGGTCTACCCTATACATGGTGAAATTCTTCTATTATTCCATTCTTTATTATTCTGTTAGAATAACCTGTATACGCGGACTACCCTATACTTAGTGAAATTCTTCTATTCCATTCCTTATTATTCTGTTGGAATAACCTATCTATGCAAAGTACCGCATGCATGGTGATTTCTGTTGTTATTCCATTCTTTATTATTTTGTTGGAACATCCTGTCGGTGCAAATTTCACCTGACCTGGTTCCGTTATTTATTATTATGTTAGAATAACTTGTCTATGCGAAGTACCGCATGCATGGTGATTTTTGTTGTTATTCCATTCTTTATTATTCTGTTGAAACATCCTATCGGTACGAATTTTGCCTGACCTGGTTCCATTCTTTATTATTCTGTCAGAATATCCTGTTTGTGCATTTACGCCGGACCTGGTTCCATTATTTATTATTCTGTTGGGAATAACCTATCTGTGAAGTCTATCGCACGCATGGTGAATCCTTCTGTTATTCCATTCTTTATTATTATGTTGGAATAACCTATCTTTGTGGATTACCATATGCATGGTGAATGATCCTTTGTATTCATTCCTTATTAAATTGTGGAAATGATCTGTTTACGTGGATTATGATGAAAGTCATAATAAAAGCATTGGACTGATGAAAATCATGGGTATATGTAGTATTAGTAAGTGTTATGATGAGTTATGTTGGTTATTATGTGAAAACATGAAATTTTTTTAGAAATCACAAAGGGTTGAAAATCAGATTTTGGAAGAAAATGGAACATGAAATTTAATTGACCATATATCCTATTATATTTCGAATTTTTGAGTGTGGTCAAGAAGTTCTAGAGTTAGATCTATGAGTTTTCTAACTTATCCAGGTGGAATCACTGGAAAAGGTGTTGTAGATTTTCGTGTGGACTGATTTTAGCAAAGTACAAAAAAGTGAAAAAATGGGAAAACAGCTACTGCCAGAAATTTTAAAAGGGAATTTTCGGCCACTTAATTTGTGAGAAAAATTCCAATCTTTTGGGACATGAAATTATATGGTACAAAGTACCTCCTGTCCAAAAATGAGCTCATTCCGACTTAAAATGAGCAAGTTATGACCATTTCAATATTTAGGTTTTTCCGACGAAAAACGCTATAACCGGAGTTCTATAACTCCGATGACCATGAAATTAAAACTGGAAGATCACGATAACATTTGTAAGATCCTACCAAGATTTGGGAATTTCTGGAGTTAAACTTGAGGTAGCTAATTTCTTAAGGAATTAATTAGAAATTGATTTTTGAAAAATAGTAAATGAATTTTAAAAATTTCGAGAAAAATATATGTTCATTATGGGACTATATTCTGCTAAATCCCAAAAAAGAAATATTTTTGGGACTGATTTTGTATATTTCATGAAAATGCACTAGTTATGAGTATATGAGTTAAATATGTTATGTGAAGTTGAAAATTTGTAAATAGGATTTTATGGCTTGGGAACCCTATATAGGGTATATGCAGATTTTTGATAAGAGATTTGATCATTGGTGATGAAATTTTATGAGTATGGCATTTTTGAATGATTAAATGCATTATTTGGTAAAGTGTAAACAATTAAAATAAATTGTTTATAAGTTTAAGAAATAATTAAAATATTGTTATAATATTAATGATATTAGATTATGAGATTATTAAGTGATTGATAACATTGGGATATTCTTGAACCCCTGGATAATTTATACTATAAATGTTTAATATTTATCCTTTATCTCATTTGATTGATTCTTTATATCGTTGTCATGATCCTCATGTATATATATTATGTTGAAAGTCATATGTGGCACAGAAAGAGTGCATAGATGGACTTGGTATGATTATGACCGTGATTATTCAATATAATCACGGTAATCAGTAGTGTTACAAATGATGTGGAAAAAGTCCTCATTGGCCGTAGTGCATTGATGGACAATTTTTGGTATGATTATGGCTATGGATTCTCTTCGGCCAAGGGTGCAAAGATGAATTGTTTTATGGCATGATCAGGACCGTTGATGAAAACACGATCATCTTTGGCCCATAGTGCATGGATAATTCGTGGTCGTGATACTAAAAGAATGTCCTTGGCCTAAAGTGCAGGGATGAATTGATGATGTGGATTAATTATTGAGTTGAGTCTCATCAATGAAATATTAATTCATGGATGTGATAATAATGAATATCCTTGGCCGTAGTGCATGGATAATTCATGGATGTGATATCAACGAATATCATTGGCCGTAGTGCAGGGGTGATTCGATGATGTGGATTATTTATTAAGTTGAGTCTCATCGATAAAAATATTGATAATAAACTTTTAAATTCGTAGAAGATAGTAGATATCATGCTCTACTTGACTCTTCTAAAATACAGTTGTATGTCTTTGGTTTGTAGTGCAAAGATGAATTGTTAATGAATATCTTTGGCCGTAGTGCAAAGATGAATTTATTAGTATGATTATGAGCAGGATTGTGATTTGGTATAACCATGATTTTTTGATGTTTCACGTGAAGATAGGTGATGAAAATTATCTTCGTCCTGGGTGCGAAAAGGAATTCAGAATCACAATTATGACTATGAGTTATTCATATGATTGTGGACAGGAATTGTTGATTGATGTTACAGGGATAAAACATTATTGGTGGACTTTTAACATGAAGAAGATAATAGACCTGATGGTTTATTTGACTCTTTTAATGGATTGCTCGTTCCGCTACAACTATGGTTGAAAAGTTTTATCATCTACCATATGTTCTAAATCTCTGATTTATTATTGATAAAAGCTATTGATAATTTAATTATCTTTGGTTATGATATTCTTTACTGGGCTAATTGTGCTCACCCTTTTACTTCATAATTCCTTTAAGGTAATAAGAGTGTAGTTGGGTCGAATGGGGATAACAGGGGAATAGAACGGTGGTCTATAGCTGTTGAGGTTCTCCCTAAATAGTATGGAAATAATTTTATTGAGAACTTTAGATAAGTGTGCCGTATTGTATACGTCATTTGATATTTAAATTTGGTGAACCGAATAAGGTGAGGCGAACCCAACTTTGGAAGGGTGTTTTGTCACTATCATACAAGATGTCTAATGACATATAACCTCGTGTTATCATAAGACAGGGTTGTGCACATCCACTTGCTGAGTATATCTACGAGCACTACCTATATGATCTTGGAGTTTATTTGAAATATAATTTTCACTTGGAGATAGTGGAAATAGTTATATGTCAAGAGAAGACTCACTATTGGAAGGAACATGATAGTAATCTTCTCATTTTTCTTTGGGGTCTATTGGGTCAACCAAGGATAATTCTCTGGACATATGATATCTATCATAACTTAGATTAATGGCCTCCTATGTACGAAGGTTTCCTTGAGCACTTTCCAAAGATTTTAATTTCTAAAACAGTTTTTGACTGTACCTTTATGTAAGGTTCAATTGTGACATGAGTCAGAGTTGGTATATGTATTTATATTTAAACTCACAGTATACATGTCGTCGTATTTTGCACTACAGTTGTATAAATGAAGTTGTAAATGATTTTTATAGTGTATTTTCTGGCGACTCAAGATGGGTGATGTATACCTGTTTTGGGGGCGTCACATATGTGGCCTGTAGTGCATAGATGGACTTGGTATGATTATTCGCAGGAATTATTCGGTATAATCATGACCGTAATGTTACAAATGATTTGGTAAAAGTCCTCATTGGCCCGTAATGCATTGATGGACAGTTGTTGGCATGATCATGACCATTGATGAATAAACGAATATCCTTGGCCCGTAATGCAAGAATAATTTGTGGTCGTGATACTAATGAATATCCTTGGCCGTAGTGCAGGGATGATGTGGATTATTTATTAATCTGAGTCTCAGCGATAAAATTGATGAACAACCTTTTAAATTATAAAAGATAGTAGATTTTATTCTCTACTTGACTCTTTTAATGAATTGCTTGTTCCGCTGCAGTTAAACTTGATGTCTATTATATTTTATCAATTTAACATTGTTGAAGACTAATGATAATTTATTCTACATTATCTTAGTCATAATATTTCTTACTGAGCTAGTTGAGCTCACCCTTTCTTTCACTTTTCTCTTCAGGAAATGAGAACGTAGCCGGGACTAGTCGGGGAACGGAGTGACGGTCCGAGATGGTGTCTTAGTAGTCCTCACTATTCTATAAAATAGTGTAATAATAAATGTAATGAGGACTTATTCTGAGAGTGGATATTGTCTAGAAGATAATATTTGTATTAAAACTCACAGCTCTTGTTGTATATTTAAGATTATATTTGTATTTTGTACCATGTATTTGGCGACTCAGAATAGGTGATGAATACCTATTTTGGGGGCGTCACACGTAGTGCAAAGATGACCTATTGTTGAATATCTTTGGCCTGTAGTGCAAAGATGATCTGTTGTTGAATATATTTGGTCCGTAGTGCAAAGATGACCTATTTTTGAATATCTTTGGCCCGTAGTGCAAAGATAACTTGTTGATGAATATCTTTGGCCCGTAGTGCAAAGATAAATTTATTAGTATGATTATGAACAGGAACTGTGATTTGGTATAACCATGATCTTTGATGTTTCAGGTAAAGACATGTGATGAAAATTATCTTCGTCCTGGATGAGAAGGGAAATTTATAACTACAATTATGATTATGAGTTATTCACATGATTGTGGACAGGAACTATTGATTGATGTTACAGGGATAAAACATTGTTGGTGGACTTTTAACATGGAGAAGATAATAGACTTTATGGTCTATTTGACTCTTGTAATGGATTGCTCGTTCTGCTGCAACTATGGTTGAAAAGTTTTATCATCTACCAAATGTTCTAAATCTCTGATTTATTACTGACGGAGGCTATTGATAATTTAATTATCTCTAGTCATGATATCAAATAGGGTGAGGCGAACCCAACTTTGGAAGGGTGTTTTGCCACTATCATACAAGATGTCTAATGATATACAAGCTTGTGTTATCATAAGACAGGGTTGTGCACATCCACTTGCTGAGTATATCTACGAGCACTACCTATATAACCTTGGAGTTTGGTTGAAATATAATTCTCAATTGGAGACAATGGAGATAATTATATGTCAAGAGAAGACTCACCATTGGAAAGAACACGATAGCAATCTTCTCATTTTTCTTTGGGGACTATTGGGTCAACCAAGGATAATTCTGTGGACATATGATATCTATCATAACCTAGATGCATGGCCTCCCATGTACGAAGGTTTCCTTGAGCACTTCCCAAAGATTTTAATTTCTAAAACAGTTATTGTTTGTACCTTTATGTAAGGTGTCATTGTGACGTACTATCCAAGGTTGGGGACATGAGTCATAGTTGGTATATATTTGTATCAAAACTCACAATATATGTGTTGTTGTATTTTGCACGACAATTGTGATAATGAAGTTGTAGTTGTTTTCTGTACCATGTATTTGGCGACTCAGAATAGGTTGGGTGGATTGGACCTATTTTGGGGGAGTCACAGAAATTATATGTACTATTAATAATAGCATCTACAGATGTAAGTATCCAATAACAATTATTCTCCAAGTATATTCTTAGAATCACTAATACAATTTGAATTAATAAACATGCACTCACTATGAATAATCAACAATAAATCCTTGGACGTGGTCTAACCAACAATAAATAACCACCATAGTATTTAAACAGATATAACTCAGGGTTGAGTTAGGAAACTTGTCTTCCGCATTGATTACTGCTACTCAATATACTTATCTGCGTTCACAAGACCTATAATCACAATATTGGTCTTACAATTAGCACAATAATTTACAACATGTATCACTGTAATTTACAGTTAATCATTCTCCTAGACACATTACCGCATAACCACATCAGTGTTTATAACATATATAAACATTCATCAAGTCTAACTAGTTCAATCTGGTTGGACTTCAGTCTATTCTCGGTGTACTGGTCACCCTATCCGACAATTAATACTTGTATTGTCAACTAAACTCGGTCTCAAAGTTTAATATTATATTAGATAAGTCAAATATCATTTATAATATTTTTCGGAAGCTTTTAATAATTTTCAAATAATTATTATAATTTATAATAATTTTTCAAACACCGAAATCATTTTTTAAATGATTTAAATATCAAATAATCTCATCATCGTTAATATTTAATAATATTGAAATATTAATGACATACTTGTCAAAATATTAAAGTTATTAATAATAACTTAAAATATTTTTAATTTCATAATATTCTCTTTAAATGATTAAAACATTTTAAATCATCACCATTAATATTTAAATATAAATGAATTTATCAATAAAATATTAAAAGTCATTAATTATAACTTGAAATATTTTTAAATCACTTTACCCATTTTAAATAATTTTTACATCAATAAAACCATTTTAACTCATTTATTTAATATAATAATTAAATAAATCTATTATCATTAATATTAATTTATTAATGAAAATTCTCCAAAAATATTAAAAGTTACATTTTATAACTCAAAATATTTTTAGACACTTTATTCTTATTTAAAATAATTTTATAATATTAAATTTATTTTTCTCTAATTTATTTAATACACTAATTAAATAAATTAAATATCATTAATATTCAAATATTTATAAATATTAATGAAAAATATCTCAAATTATCAAAAGTTAATTTTCATAATTTAAAATAATTTTTAAAACCATTTTTGTAATTTTTAGAATTTATTTTCTATTTTTAATTAATTTCTGAAGAAATCAGAAATTAAAATTAATAAAATCGTCGCTATAGGCTATAGCGACAGTAACCGTCGATGTTGGTGTTCTTGAGCTCAAGAACACTGAAAGTCCCAGTTCTCAAGGGTTTTGATTCTCAATTCTTGCATGTTATGGGCTAACTAATACTTTGATCTTGTAGTATACATGTAGTACTACAATTATCAAGCATTATCTCAATCATACAATATCATATCTGCATGATCCAGAGCTTCAAAGTAGCTGTCAGATATCATCTAGGTTTTCTGGGTTACCCAGAAACCCAGACAGTCTCGAGGTACCACTTTCAAGCTCAATAATCTTAGTGTTATGGTTAAACTTTATGTGGTCTAATGATTCCAAACTATAGTTCTCATGTCAAGGAACAACTACATAACACTATTTCAGTCCAACAACATTAAAATCACCAGATACAGCTTGGTCAAAGGCTGTCAGAAATGGTGTTCATCCGGTTTCTGGAAATTCCAGAAACTGCAAGTCAGTGTCGAGTGGTCTAGTTTAACCACCCACTACTTCGATCCTGCTTGTGATATAAGGGATCTTAAAGAATGGATCTATAGTCTAGACAACACACTACCATCTAGTTACAATAACATCAACAATACACATCAAACTTGACAGATCAAGGTATTTGAAAAGCTTGTCAGACACTGCTGAAGGATTTCTGGGTTACCCAGAAATCGTCCGGTCATGCTTGGTCAACGGGTTTTGACCGTTTATAACTTTTAATCCGAACTTAGGGTTAGGGTTTCTATTCTCTGTTAAGCATAACTCTACTCTTATATCTCAGTCAACACACAAATTGACGTATTCTCTAATCTCGTATCACATATACTCAACTCAATATTGATAATCAATATCAATATTGATAAATAAATAAAAAAGTATTCGTAAAATTCGGATTATTCAAAATCCCGGGTTATCACATTCTCCCCTCCTTATAAGGATTCCGTCCTCGGAATCACCGCTTCCTTACTCCCTACAATCTTTTAAAGTTATATCATTAATTCACTCTTGTCAACACAATATTCATTTGTGTCTCAAAATTCTAATCAGTGTTTTGAATCTTATAAAAGAAAACAATTAACATCAATATATATCCAATAATTCTCACAAAATTTAATTTCTAAGCGAAATCATTACCTGTCGCCACCTCTTGGGCAGCCACTGCATCTTGCACCATCATATTAAATGTACGAGCTGTTGATCTCCCTGGCTGTGCAGGTTCTCGAATCGCCAAGGTTCCAATATTAGGTCCCTTGTTGACACTTCCCTTCTCCACATTTCTCTTCGAACAGTTCCGAACCCGATGATCAATCGATCCACACGCAAAACAACCTTATATCTTCTTTGGATTGGGACAATTGGGTGACATGTGTCCCTCTTGATCGCAATTATAACAAACTCCCTTCTTCTTCAAACAAACTCCAGAATGATTCTTTCCACAGGTAGCACATGGCTCCCCTCGTTTCTTATTCCCTTCTGTCTTGTTACCCGACTGGGTATTCTCGCTCCACATCCTCTTGTTTGGATTACTACCACCACTGCTTCCTCCATCATTTATCTGCTTCTTCTTCTCCTGATTATATTGGGATGCAGCTTCGCTTCCCCCCTCAGTAATTATCGCTTTCTCTAACAAAGCCGCGAACGTATTGATTTGTAATACAGCTACTTTGTTGTATACACCTAGCTTCAATCCATTCTCAAACCTTCTCGCCTTCTGTAGCTCTGTATCCACCTGATGAGGTGCAAATCTCGCTAACTCATTGAATTTAGCAGCGTATTCTGATACAGACATATTCTCCTACTTCAGTTCTAGAAATTTGACTTCCATTTTGGATTGCATACTCAGATAAAAGTAGTTCTCAAAGAACAACTCCTTGAATCTTGTCCAAGTCACTACTGTTGTACCAACTCTAGTCTGATTGGTCTCCCACCAATAATTAGCTTCTCCCTTCATTAAATATGTTGCAAAAGCTATCTTTTGCTCTTCCGCTACTCTGGCAATGATGAATGCTTTCTCCATTTCTTTCACCCATGTTTAGGCTTCAATCGGATCCGTGGTTCCCTTGAATTCTGGTGGTCCTACTACTTTAAAGTCTTTGAAGTTAGCCAATATATCTGCTGGTTGATCTCTCGTTCTTCCTCTTGCTGCTGGAGCTCTATTTCCCATAGCTTCGGCTATCATATTTGCAAAGTTTTGCATCGGGTCAGCTTGACCTCCTTCATTATTCACTGATAGTTCTTCTCTTTGATTTCAATTATGTCGACTAGACGGCATTATCTGATTTAAATAAAAATCTTACATTAATTCTCTTTCTCTACCCAAATTCTTATTAATCACACAATAAGAATTTAACACAAAGTTCTCATATAATCGCATATTTATTCAAATAGCACATAATACATTTAGTACTCAATATATACAACTATCCCTTTTTCATAAATATCAAGATTAACAACACAACTTTAAACAAAAGTTGTAATTTTCCAACTTTATACAAAAAGTTGCACTTCTCCATTCACACATAGCTATTCCCAGTTCGTCAAACTTACCACACCTAGGGGTTCAGGAACTTGCCACAATTATATGAGTTTATGAACTTATCCTAGTCAGACCATTGGCGTCCATTCGCTGAGGGGTTCAAAACATTTCATATAATTATGAGTCATGAACTTACCATAAGTATGAGTTTTAAGAACTCACAAATTAATCTTATATTCATATAGAAAATAAAGATTTCATTCATACAAACATATATATTTACATATGTTCACACATCATTCTCGATATTACAACCATTAATATCATATCCTACTACCAAAAGATAATACTGCTTATATCTAAGTTGTCTACTGTCCACTCCCTTCACCAGTCTTCTCCCTACCGAGACACTTGTTGAATCTGTGACCCATTCTCCCACATGAAAAACACTTCTTCATATTCGACTTATGACCATGTATGGAAATATGTCTTTCCTGCTTACAATTGAAGCACACGTTCTTCCACATCATGCATTCTCCCGCGTGAGTCTTTCCACACTTGCTACAGACTTGCTTCTTCTTCGGGTTTGAATTTTCAGAATTATGATTGTTGTTGTCCCTCTTTCTCTTATTCTTTCCCTTCTACTTAATTGTTCCTTCAGACGATCCACCACCTTCAGTTTTCATCCTTTCCACCTGCGCCTTCAACTCATTCCTTTCTTCAGTCATCTCGCGTAATGCTCGCTCCTTCTTCCACAACTCTTCCAAGAGAAACACTTTACTCCGGAGTTCTTGTATTTCTGCAGATACTTGATCTTGGTCTCCAACTTTAGTCTTATTGATAAGTAGGTTTTATACCTACTTATTGGATATCAATTCACGAGAATTATGCTCATCTCAAGTAGAGTGTAGTATGTTTTTAGTTGCATTTTATGTTTATTTTGCAATACTCGTAATTAGAACTCCTATGGTATGGAAATGCTGGAAATGGCATAGTTCGGCATTGGCAAGGTGATATGAGACTAGCAAAGGCATGGCAAGTGGAACGTGTGTAGACAAGGAACTGAGCAGTGATGGATGTTATGTAAAAAAGATAATATGAAGGACAAACAACAGAACAACAAGCAGCAGCAGCAGAACATCAGAGTGCAAAATACTGAGAAGCGATGCGGTATGCAAGTGAAACAAGTTAATTTTTATACGCTGGCGCTATCACTCGCAGAAGCTAAAATCGCATCCACGCGCGCCCGCGCCCGTTTTATACTGGGATCTTGAGTGGCCGCAGGAGTCCTCTGAAGCTGTTTGTTGACTTATTTTTAAATTTGAAATTTGAGCAATTGGTCTTATCTAAAACTATTCTAGTTTTCACCAGACGTGGATTATGGTTGTTTTTATTAGTTTTCATCAGAGTAATTAGGGTTCTAAGTTTTTGAACTAGTTCTAGAGAGGGTTTGAGCATAGTTTTAAGATTTTATACATCTTCTCTTGAATTTAGTTATTAAATAATTAATCATTTCATTTTCTTGGAGATTATTGGTGATTTGGACAGCATTTTGGAACAAATTCTGCAATTGGGTTTAATCAATTCTCTCTTTTCTCTTAATTATGCTATTTAATTTCCATGTGTTATTACAATCCCATAATGGCTTTCGGTTCAGAAATGAACTAAATTCCATTATGGGATTCTAACGGATTTTGATATGTAGTCTATAATTATTTGACTGATTGTTTGATTTTATATTTATCATTGGATTATCTATTATGATTGATCGTATTCCATGAATGTTTGATCACCATTCACTTTGTATACTTATATGGAATTGAAAAATGAAATATGAGTATAGTTATAATCATAATAGCATGCGTTTATGAGGTTGAGATGTTTAGCTTTATATTTTGTGAATCAGATAGAAATATACTGTTTCACCATGTGTAGTAATATAAGAGCATGTGCTTTAATTCATTATTGCTGTAATTTCACATAGAAATATAGTGATTCTGGTAATATTGATGATTACATGATTTCTATCACTTTTGGAGGTTATGTAAACCGGTCATAATACATTGAAAAATGGTTATGTCTACTTTTGTGCGCTTGGATAATTTTCCATGGTAAATGTATAATCTTGCATGATGGTAATATTTAGATGAAGTATGAAATGAAGTTAGAATCCCATTCTTTCCAAATTTGATTCATTATTATAGTATTATTCTTTTATTCATTATTTGAGTTCAAATTAATTTAAAATTGTGAATATTCGTTTAAGCATATGAAAATAGTGATACAATTGGTGTATAATAATTTAATCTTAAAACCTTTCTCCGTGGATCGATACTTTTCTTACTCTGTACTACTTGTTGACCCGTGTATGCTTGCATGAGTTAGAGTCCTTTTGCTAATACTAAAAAGGAGGCAACAAGTTTTTGGCGCCGTTGCCGGGGAAAGGCATTTAATTTTTTATTATTATTATCATCAATTTTAAGCTAAATTATATGACTTAGACAAATCTAATCTTGCCTCATTTCTATTTTTGTTTTTGTTTGTATTTCAGGTACTTGTATATATTTTTATGCACACGCGGTCATCCAATTTCGAGTTGACACCTGCTCAGGATAATATTAACGGAAGAGGTTGGAAAACAAGAGTGCATAGAAATTTACAAGCAGCTTTAGAGACCACAGCATCTAATATGGCGGCAGAAGAACAAAGGGAAGAGCATAGGGCTTTAAGAGATTATTCGATGCCAAATATTAATGGATTGCAGTCAAGTATAGTCAGGCCAGCGATAGCAGCTAACACCTTCGAGATAAAGCCGGGCAATATTCAAATGGTGCGGAATTCGGTATAGTTTGGGGGTGCTGCTACAGATGATCCTAATGAGCATCTATTGAGCTTCATTGAAATATGTGACACCTTCAGATACAACGGGGTGATAGAGGATGCAATCAGACTTAGACTATTTCCATTTTCATTGCGGGATAAAGCTAGAAGTTGGCTTCACTCTTTACCTTCGAGATCTATCACCACATGGGAGGACGTAGCACAGAAATTCTTAGCCAAATTTTTCCCAATGGCTAAGACTGCAAATATGAAAACAGCAATTTCCTAGTTTGAGCAGCAACAGGGTGAATCTCTATATGAAGCCTGGGAGAGATATAAGGAAATGCTAAGGAAGTGTCCACACCATGGCATGCCGGATTGGATGGTTATTAACATATTTTATAATGGATTGGGATGGCAGTCAAGGCCTATTGTAGATGCAGATGCAGGAGGAGCTTTATGGGCGAAGAGCTATGAAGAGGCCTATAATCTCATTGAGACGATGGCAGCAAATGATTTCCAAAATCCTACAGGTCGGATACCACAGCCTAAAGTTATAGATTTGTTAGAAGTGGATGTTATCACTCAATTGTCAGCACAGATGGCATCCATGGCGAAGAAGATTGATTCGTTAGCAGAGACTAAGGCGAAGACAGTTGCCTTTGTGTGTGAGATATGTGCAGGGTCACATTCAACTGACCAATGTACTATCAGTTTGGAGTCTGTACAATATGTGAGCAACTATCGGAAGGATCAAGGTCAATTTCAAAACATATACAACTCCAACAACTGCAACCATCCAAATTTTAGTTGGTCAAATAACCAAAGCAGTCAACAAAGTCAGTTTCAACCACAAAATCAATTTCAGTCACAATCAGCTCAGCAATAGTTTGCACCAAGACTGTAAGACCCCGAAATTTTTTAAATAAAAAGGAATTTCCTTTATTTATTATTTTGAAATAGTAAGGGTTGATTTGATTAATGTGGATAGTTAAGGGTTAAATACGCAAATATTTCAAAATAAGCAAGTGGTTATAAAATATTCATTTTGTCGGAAATATTCGTTTGGTCGTGGAATATTCGTCGCTGTCGGGAATATTAAATGCGACGGTAAAGTGCCCATGTGTGGGCCCCATAACGAAAGCGATTGGATGAGGAAAAGCGACAAAGTTTGGGTGGTTATAAATAACAGCGTAGTTATTACTGTTAAGATCATTGGAATACCCTTGTGGTTAAAATACGATGTCTGGCGTGGTTGCACGGTAGCTACGGTATTGCAGTATTGTTGAATTATTGATTCGTGCGTAAGATGGCACTACTTTCAATAATTTTCACGATAGTTCTTGCTCAATATTTTATTTTATTGATTCAATAATTCTTTGCGTTGATATTTTATATTATTGTTGTTCAATAATTGTCACCGCCAAAGATATTTCCCATTATTAGATCAATAATTCATATTATTTGAATAATATTATTAGATAACATTATTGGCAATGTCTAGAAAGTTCTGTCTAAGGAGAGGTTTGGTCACCTAATTGCGGCCAAAGATGAGAGAGATCCTTATTGAAAGCCCCCTCTCCTGAGGAGCGACTGGTTATCATAAATGTGATTACGTAATATTATTTGTGAATAATTAATTATTGATTCATATGATAAAGAAATATTTATTTTATGTGGATATAAATGATGGATTTATTTATGTGGTTATAAATGAAGAAATTATGTTGAGGTGTTTTATCAGTATTTTATCGGATTGGAGGTATTAAAAATTAAATCAGGGGTTTTGAGATATATTATGGGGTTATAATTTTTTTAATCCGACCCAATTGGATTGTGGTAATTTTTGGGTATGTTATACATACATAAGTTGAGTATATGTCCACAAATTTTGAACCGTTAAAAATGCACGAATGATTTGTTGTGAATTTTAAGAGGTGTCGGATTCGGAAATTAGGTTTATAATTGATTTTGGTGGAAAATTCTAGAATTGAGTGGGCCCCACTTGTGGTTGGTGAAGAAATGTGCTGAATTTTATTTCAAATGTGGTGGGTGGCAATATAGCGGTAAAGCCATCGGTAGCGAGTCAAGTCCTGCTTGGTAGGGCTAACATTTTCCTATAAATAGAGGCTAAGTTAGAATTGAAAATCACACCGAAAACAAAGTTTTCTCTTTCTCTCTCTATATTATTGGCGTATTTTGTGAGTATTTAGATACTTTGAGAGTTGCTATTCAATCTACAAGTTTCATTCAACATCACTTGAGCCTTTCCTTTCAAAATCTTGATTCTTTGAGGTAAGGGATATTATTTTTTTCGTAATGATATTATTTCTTCAATATCATTATCTTTGAAATGTTGATCTGAAGTTTTATCAAAATTTGGAACTTTTTCATGTCCGGGTTACTATTCATGAGTTACTATTCACGAGTTACTATTCATGAGTTACTATTCACGAGTTACCATTCACGAGTACTATTCATGAAAAAGCGTGAAAATGTTTTTTGTGGAATTTCTATCTTTTGGTGTCTGGAGTTACTATTCACGTTATACGGCACTATTCACGTATCTATCTGACACTATTCATCGAAAAATAAAATTTCTTCTTTTCGTCCAAAATATCTATTCGGATACTAGCTTTGATTGTATCCATGTTTTGATCATTCTTGAATTTTACACCACTATGATTATTTTTGAGGTATTGTTGGACATGGATAAAACAAAATACGAATCCTTAATCCTTAATCCTTGTCATTTTGTTTCACTTTGGATTCGTTCTTTAAAAATATTTTCATCATCCTCGATCTTAAATGATGATATTATTGAATATCTTTGGCACATGTAGTGCAAA
This sequence comes from Panax quinquefolius, assembly GCA_020205615.1. NCBI lineage: Eukaryota > Viridiplantae > Streptophyta > Magnoliopsida > Apiales > Araliaceae > Panax > Panax quinquefolius. Next base: position 58,953,563 of record CM035173.1, read on the forward strand.
GATGAGCGGTGTTTAAATGAACATGACCGATGATGAATATCTTTGGCTGTAGTGCAAAGATGAGCGGTGTTTAAATGAACATGACCGAATCGATGAATATCTTTGGCCTTTAGTGCAAAGATGAGCAGTGTTGAGATGAACATGACCGATTGATGAATATCTTTGACACATAGCTGAAGATGAATATTTGATTTGAGATGAATATTGATTGATGTTACGGGATAAAATATTGATGATGGTTATTAAATTCATAGATTATAGTAGATTTCATTCTCTACGTAACTCTTCTATGAATTATTATTTCATTATGAATATTGATCTCGAAACTTGTTGTCTATTGTATTCTATCGAGTTTTTCCTGTTGGAGACTAACGATAATTTGTTGTATATTATCTTAGTCATAGTATTCTTCTTCTTCGGGCTAGTTGAGCTCACCCTTTTCCTTGTTGTTCCATTTTTCTTCTCGGGGAGGTGAGAATGTAGCAGTACTAGTCGGGGTATGGAATGAAGGTTCTAGAGAGAGTTGTTTAGTAGTCCTCACCATTTTTGTAAAATAAAGTATCAATAAATGTGATGGGGATTTATTTGAGTATAGATATTGTCTAAAAGATAATATTTGTATTTAAACTCATAGTTTCTTGTTGTAATAATAAAGTTGTAGTTGTTTACGTACCATGTATTTGGCGACTCGAGAATGGGGTGGTGTATACCTATTTTGGGGCGTCACAACCGTATCGAGCTTAGGATATGATCTCCAGGCGGAGATCGGGGAATAAAACTAGGAGGAGAGACGAGTAAATCCTTCGCTAGTGTGTCCTACCTAAGCTTATTTGTTGGTTGGTCATATTATAGGGTATTATGTGATTTGTTAATTTATTTAATTAACCCTTGTTTTATGATAGTTTTTTAGAATGGTCTGTTGAGAACGTTAACAATGGAGTGAATGAGATCGTGGAGACACCTCTAATCGCCACGACCGAGATAATGTGATGTCGGTCAAAGAAGAAGGAATTAGAGATATCCATGTGGTGAGTGAAGAATTGATAGTTGCTTTTAGAGATAATCGCAGAGGTAACAAATTGAGAGTGAGGAAGAAGAGGAAGAAGAGGTACACGAAGAGTTTATTAGAGGTATTTTATGATCGAAATATAGAATTGCAAAATCGTATTCATGAGTTAGAAGAAGCGAAATAAAGAATTGCGAGGCGATCGTGGAGCAAAAGGATGCAACAATTCAAGCTTGTGTTACCCGATCGTGATGCTTGAATGAAGCACTCTTTGGCGAGTATAAGATGATAAAGTGGAATCGAAATGAAAGAAGAAATAACCGAGCGAGTGAAATGAGTGATGCATGGGTAAAAAGGCGCACGACGCGTTGATATTATGGAAAGAGATGTCCAATCTAAAAAGAAAGATTTAACGATGACGGAAGAGCGTCGGCGAAGAACATCGGCACCATCAACAAATTCTAGGGAAGAGAACGATCGCCGCTTAGATGCTACGAGATGTGGAGAGGAGGGACATATAAGGTCAAACTGTTCAAAGCCTTCCAAGGTATGCTATAATTGTGGAAAAGAAGGACATATCGCTCGAGATTGTACGATATCGAAACCCAGTCCAGCGTGAATGGTGACTCAAAAAGGATGTCCCGAAAAGTCAAAGTCAACGGTTCTTGGAAGAGCGTTTGTCGTGGCCGGTCAAAAATACGAGGAACCCGAACGAAGTTAGCACGGGTTAGTTAATTATAAATTCTTGCGAAGTTTATACCTTACTAGAATCACCTGTTCTACCCATTCTTTTATCTCTCTTGCTTGCGCTCAACGTTTGAACTTGACTACGGAGAAATTAGACTTTGACCTATTTATGGAGAATCCATTAGGAGAAACTTTCATTACATCTGTTGTTTAGAAATCTTGTTTGATTCAGGTTGGCACTATCACATTACCTGTTAACCTTATTTCTATAGAGATATTTGCTTTTGATGTGATTTTAAGGTTAACTACTCATCATGCCAAATTGATTGCTTTTGTAAGGTTGTTAGTTTTCATATTCCTAAGCAACCTGTTATCCGAATTCAAGCAATCAAACCATTGTAATCAAACATTTTCATATCAAGCCATGAAGTCATTCGTTTATTACGGATGTCAAGTTTTCTTAGTCCATGTTATGGATTTGAATAAAGACACGTCAGATTTGAATAATATTCCTGTTGTTATTGATTTTTTCTGATGTATTTCCTGAAGAATTTCTTGGCTTACTCCCAAAGCCTGATATTAAATTTTGTATCGACTTTGAACCCGGTACAAAACTCATTTCTAAAATCTCATATAGAATGGCTCCTATTGAACTTCAGGAGTTAAAAATTCAACTATAGAATTTGGTACCTGAGCCTTTATCTTGTGACTTCCTTTGTGGAATTCACCTAAGCCGAACTCTCTATAGGGGCGTCATATTAGATGCGATAGTAAATCGATAGGTGTCATTGTGACGTCTTATCCAAGATTGGGATATGAGTCACGATTGAGAGCAACCTAAGTCGATGTCGAAATACGTAGCTTTCTAGGCTTAGTTGGTTATTATCGGAGATTCGTTGAAGGATATTCTCGAATCGCTATTCCATTATCGCAAATGACTTCGTAGAGATACAAAATTCGAATGGAGCAAGGAATGTGGGAAGAGCTTGAAGAACTCAAGAGAGACTCATTTCAAACATGTTACGACCATGCCATCCTGGAAAGAGCGAACGTGGTAGGCGGCGTGTTGAGTAGAAGATCGTATATACAAAATGCGAAGTACGATATTGTCAAAGACTAATTTCAGTATAATTTACAAATAATAGAGATGGAGATGAAAACTCTAGGTACCCACGTGATGATATCTGAGTATAATCGACTTTAGTTAAAAGTCGCTGCTCAAGCCACCGGCCGGGGCGATGCGTATGAAGAAGAAAGTACAAGAAGGAGCTATTAGGAGCGAGAGAATTGATGAAGAAGGAATACTTGAGTTCACTCTAGACTTTGTGTTCCTAACGACTCGATTTGAAGTACAAGATTATGATGGAGGCACACAATACACCATTTGCAATCCATCTGGAAGTACTAAAATGTATCGTGATCTTGAACATACATTTTGGTGGAATAATATGAAGAGAGAGATTGCAAAGTTTATCTCGATGTGTTTAACTTGCTTAACGTGTAAAGGCGGAGCATCTAGTACCTAAGGGTCCGTTGCAACCACTTGAGATTCCGGAATGGAAGTGGGAACACATTACCATAGATTTCGTTCTGGGGTCTTCTTCTACGGCTTCTCAAGGCATCAATGCTATTTGGGTTATTGTTGATAGATTAACCAAATCTGCTCACTTCTTCTTGAAATCTGGGAGACTTATTCCCTTGAACATCTTGCTAGTATGTACGTGAATGAGATTGTGAGGTTGCATGGCATGCTGTATCCATAGTTTTGGATAGTGACCCAAGATTCACTTCATGATTTTGGGTTAGAAAGCTATGGGCACAATTTCTGATTGATTTGGCATACCATCCTCAAGCGGATGGGCAATCGAAAAGGACTACTCAAACTCTTGAAGATATATTAAAACTCGTGTCCTAGATTTCAAAGGAAGTTGGGATAAGTACTTGCCATTGGTGGAATTCTCATACAACAATAGTTATTAAACAAATATAGGCATGGTTCCATTCAAAGCATTATATGGACAAAATGTCGTTCTCCAATATGTTGGGATGAGGTGGGTGAAGCAACATTGTTGGGACCCGAGTTAAATACGATATGACTAATGATTCGACAACGTATACAAACGGCACAAGATCGACAAAAGAGTTATGCGGATCTTCATCGAAAGGATGTGGAATTTAATGTAGGGGATCATGTATTGTTGCGAGTTGCTCCATGGAAGGAGTTACAACATTTGGGAAGAGAGGAAAGCTCGATCCACGATTTATTGGTCCATTTCAAATTCTTGACCGAGTAGGAAATGTAGCCTATAGACTTGCGTTACCTCCGAAAGTATGTCTCGTGTTCATAATGTGTTTCACATATCGTGCTTATAAATATGTGAAAGACCGAACCACGTTATTGAGTTAGAACCGGACGAGATAGCCAAGACTTAACGTATGAGGAGGTACTGTCAAGATCTTGGATAGGAAGGAGCATGTCCCTACGCCAAAAGGTCATACCACAAGTTAAAGTTTTGTGGAGGAATCATGCTATAGAGGAAATGACACAGGAATTGGAAAGCGGAAATGAAAGCGAGGTATCCTCACCTTTTGAAACACACAGTGCGTCGTCGTCAATTTCGAGCACGAAATTTCATAAGGAGGGAGGTTGTAAGACCAAAATTTTTAAATAAAAGGAATTTCCTTTATTTATTATTTTGAAATAGTAAGGGTTGATTTGATTAATGTGGATAGTTAAGGGTTAAATCATGAATATTTCAAAATAAGCAAGTGGTTATAAAATATTCATTTTTGTCGGGGAATATTAGTTTGGTCGTGGAATATTAAATGCTTTGTCGAGAATATTAAATGCGACGGTAGCAGACCATGTGTGGGCCCCATAACTGAGCGATTGGATGAGGAAAAGCGACAAAGTTTGGGTGGTTATAAATAACAGTAGTAGTTATTCTGAATTAAGGCTGTTGGAATACCGGTGGTTAAAATCTGATGTCTGGCGTGGTTGCACGATGAGCACCACGCAGTATTGCGATATTGTTGAATTATTGATTAAATGCGTAAGATGGCACTACTCAATAATTTTCACGATGAATTCTTTATTCAATATTTTATTTTATTGATTCAATAATTCTTTGCGTTGATATTTTATATTATTGTTGTTCAATAATTGTCACACGCATATTTTTCCCATTATCGGATCAATAATTCATATTATTTGAATAATATTATTAGATAACATTATTGGCAATGTCTAGAAAGTTACATCTCTAGGAGAGGTTTGGTCACCTAATTGCGCGCCAAATGAGAGAGATCCTTATTGAAAGCCCCCTCTTTCACAGGAGCGACTGGTTGTCATAAATGTGATTACGTAATATTATTTGTGAATAATTAATTATTGATTCATATGATAAAGAAATATTTATTTTATGTGGATATAAATGATGGATTTATTTATGTGGTTATAAATGAAGAAATTATGTTGAGGTGTTTTATCGGTATTTTATCGGATTGGAGGTATTAAAAATTAAATCGGGGTTTTTGAGATATATTGCGGGGTTATAATTTTTAATCCCACCGATTGGATTGTGGTAATTTTTGGGTATGTTATACATACATAAGTTGAGTATATGTCCACAAATTTTGAGCCGTTAAAAATGCACGAATGATTTGTTGTGAATTTTAAGAGGTGTCGGATTCGGAATTAGGTTTATAATTGATTTTGGTGGAAAATTCTAGAATTGAGTGGGCCCCACTTGTGGTTGGTGAAGAAATGTGCTGAATTTTATTTCAAATGTGGTGGGTGGCAATAGTAGCGAGTAAAGCCATCGTGTGGCAGTGTCAAGTGCTGCTTGGTAGCTAACATTTTCCTATAAATAGAGGCTAAGTTAGAATTGAAAATCACACGAAAACAAAGTTTTCTCTCTTTCTCTCTCTATATTATTGAGCGTATTTTGTGAGTATTTAGATACTTTGAGAGTTGCTATTAAATTACAAGTTTCATTCAAAGATCACTTGAGCCTTTCCTTTCAAATCTTGATTCTTTGAGGTAAGGGATATTATTTTTTTTCGTAATGATATTATTTCTTCAATATCATTATCTTTGAAATGTCGATCTGAAGTTTTATCAAAATTTGGAACTTTTTCATGTCCAGGGTTACTATTCATGAGTTACTATTCACGAGTTACTATTCATGAGTTACTATTCACGAGTTACCATTCACGAGTACTATTCATGAAGCGTGAAAATGTTTTTTTGGAATTTCTATCTTTTGGTGTCAGAGTTACTATTCACGTATCGGCACTATTCACGTATCTGACACTATTCATCGAAAAAAAAAAATTTCTTCTTTTAAGTCCAAAATATCTATTACGGATACTAGCTTTTTGATTGTATCCATGTTTTGATCATTCTTGAATTTTACACCACTATGATTATTTTTGAGGTATTGTTGGACATGGATAAAACAAAGTACGAATCCTTAATCCTTAATCCTTGTCATTTTGTTTCCTTTGGATTCGTTCTTTAAAATATTTTCATCATCCTCGGTCTTAAATGATGATATTATTGAATATCTTTGGCTTTGTAGTGCAAAGATGAGCGGTGTTTAAATGAACATGAATGGTGATGAATATCTTTGGCACAGTAGTGCAAAGATGAAGCGAGGTGTTTAAATGAACATGATGGTAATGAATATCTTTGGCCTTTAGTGCAAAGATGAGCAGTGTTGAGATGAACATGACCGATTGATGAATATCTTTGACACATAGTGCAAAGATGAATATTTGATTTGAGATGAATATTGATTGATGTTACGAGGATAAAATATTGATGATGGATTTGTTAAATTCATAGATTATAGTAGATTTCATTCTCTCGTAACTCTTCTACATGAATTATTATTTCATTACTGAATATTGATCTGAAACTTGTTGTCTATTGTATTCTATCGATTTTTCCTGTTGGAGACTAACGATAATTTGTTGTATATTATCTTAGTCATAGTATTCTTCTTCTTGGGCTAGTTGAGCTCACCCTTTTCCTTGTTGTTCCATTTTTCTTCTCGGGAGGCGAGAATGTAGCGGAAGTCTTAGTAGGGAATATGGAATGAAGGTTCTAGAGAGAGTTGTTTAGTAGTCCTCACCATTTTTGTAAAATAAAGTATCAATAAATGTGATGGGGATTTATTTGAGTATAGATATTGTCTAAAAAGATAATATTTGTATTTAAACTCACAGTTTCTTGTTGTAATAATAAAGTTGTAGTTGTTTCTGTACCATGTATTTGGCGACTCAGAATGGGGGTGGTGTATACCTATTTTGGGGGCGTCACAAAGACCACCCTATCAACCTGAATTTTCTCAACAACAGCATCATACACCACTTCCACCTCAGTAAGAAAAGAAGTCAGAGATGGAGGAGATGATGATGAAGTACATGGAAAATACGGAAGTGATGATTAAAAGCCAAGCAGTGGCTATCAAAAATTTGGAAACTCAAATGGGTCAGATGGCATGCATGCTTAACAACAGACCACAGGGTTCATTGCCAAGTACCATAGAGGCCAATCTAAGAAGAGAAGGGAAGGAACAATGTCAAGCAATTACACTTAGGTCTGGGAAACAAACTGCAGAAAATCATCATGGCGCGCCCGTGCCACTTTTGTAAAGGGAAGATGCGCGGCCGCACGGTCAAGAAATTTTGTCTGATGAGAAATTAAATAATGAAGGGTCTGAACAACAGGAAGAAAAGAAGAATAAAGAAGGTTCATTTGAGAAGCCCGTGAATAAAATACCAATAGTTCACCCTCATGTTCCTTATCCACAGAGATTGCATAAGCAGAGGGAAGACAAGCAATTTAGTAAGTTTTTGGAGGTATTTAAAAAGTTCTAGATTAACATACCCTTCGCTGAGGCATTGGAACAGATGCCTAGTTATGCAAAGTTTATGAAGGGCATCTTGTCAAGGAAGAAGAGATTAGAAGACTTTGAAACAGTGGCCTTGACGGAGGAATGCAGTGCAGTGCTTCAACGCAAATTACCTCCAAAGCTGAAGGATTCGGAAAGTTTCACAATGCCATGCACAATTGGAAATATGAGCTTCAGCAAATGTTTATGTGATCTTGGGGAAAGTATCAATATGATGCCCTTATCAATATTCAATCAGTTGGGATTCCCGGCTCCAAGGCCGATAAATATTTCTTTACAGCTAGCTGACAGGTCTATCACTTATCCATGGGGAATTGTTGAAGATGTACTGGTAAAAGTCGATAAATTCATCTTTCCGACTGATTTCATCATTTTAGATTATGAAGAAGACAGAAGTATACCAATCATACTTGGAAGACCATTCCTAGCTACAGGAAGAACCTTAATAGACGTTCAAAAAGGGGAACTAACAATGCGAGTGCAAGATCAGGAAGTTACTTTCAACGTATTCAAGGCAATGAAATTTCCGACGGATGAAGAGGAATGCTTCAAGGTTGATTTGGTGGAAAAAGGGCTAAATGATGAAGTAGAAACTTTGGTGGATCATGAACCATTGAGAAGTGCTATTGCTGGAAATTCAGAATTAGATGATGAGGAGACTGAAGAACTTGTGCATTTTCTTAATACAACTCCACAATTCAAAAAAGTCAAAAATCCTGTTGAGCCATTAAAGAAAGCTGGAGAGTCATCAGTGAAATTGAAGCCATCTCTTGAGACACCTCCAGAACTTGAGTTAAAACCACTTCCAGACCATTTGAGGTATGCATTTTTAAATGAAAATTCAAAATTACCTGTTATTATTTCTTCTGCACTAACATCTTTTTAGGAAGAAAAACTACTAAGAGTTCTCAAAGAGTTCAAGTCAGCTATTGGATGGACTATAACAGATATAAAAGGGATCAGCCCATCTTTTTGTATGCATAAGATCCTACTGGAAGATGATAGCAAGCCTTCGGTGGAACAACAAAGAAGACTTAATCCAATCATGAAGGAAGTGGTCAAGAAGGAAGTATTGAAATGGCTGGATACATGCATTATTTATCCGATTTTAGATAGTTCATGGGTGATCCCAGTACAATGTGTACTGGAGAAAGGGGGTATGACCGTCGTCTCTAATGAGAACAATGAGTTGATTCCGACGAGAACAGTGATAGGGTGGAGAGTTTGCATGGACTACCGCAGGCTTAAAAAAGCTACAAGGAAAAATCATTTCCCGCTATCATTTATCGATCAGATGTTGGATAGACTAGCAGGTCATGAGTTTTATTGCCTTTTGGACGGATATTCAAGCTACAATTAGATTGTTATAGCTCCAAAGGACCAAGAAAAGATAACCTTTACATGTCTGTATGGTACTTTTGCTTTCAGAATGATGTCTTTCGATTTGTGCAATGCTCCAGCCACCTTTCAGAGATGTATGATGGCTATTTTTTCGGATATGGTGGAGCAAAATGTGAAGGTATTTATGGATGATTTTTCAGTATTTGGGGATTCTTTTGATTTATGTCTTGATAATTTGGTGATGGTTTTAAGAAGATGTGCTGAAACGAACTTGGTATTGAATTGGGGAAAATGCCATTTTATGGTACAAGAAGGAATAATTCTGGGACATAAGGTGTCGAAGAATGGACTTGACGTGGACAGAGTTAAATTAGAGACTATTGAAAATTTTTTGCCACCAACTTCAGTAAAAGGTGTTCGAAGTTTTCTTGGACATGCAAGCTTTTACCGCAGATTCATAAAAGACTTCTCCAAGATAACAAAACCACTTTGCAATTTATTGGAGAAGGATGCACAGTTCAAGTTTGATGAGGATTATGTGTCTCCATTTGAGCATTTGAAGAGAAGGTTAACTTCAGCACCAGTAATTATAGCACCGGATTGGGACCTACCATTCGAATTGATGTGTGATGCCAGTGATTATGCTGTGGGGGCTATTTTTGGTCAGCAAAAGGAAAAGATTTTTCATGTGATATATTATACAAGTAAGACCCTTACTGATGCACAGTTGAATTATACCACCACGGAGAATGAATTATTGGCAGTTGTGTATGCTTTTGATAAGTTCCGAGCGTATCTGATTAGTACAAGGGTGATAGTGTACACGGATCATGCGGCAATTCGACACTTAGTGGCAAAGAAGGATGCAAAGACTCGTTTGATCATATGGATAGTTCTATTGCAAGAATTTGATTTAGAGATCAAGGACAGAAAGGGAACTGAGAACCAAGTGGCGGACCACTTATCTCGACTAGAGAATCCGGGAAGGGAGGCAGATGATAAGATTATGATTAATGAATCCTTTCCAGATGAACAGTTGTTTGTGGTAAAAGGAGAAGTGTCATGGTTTGCAGACTATGCGAACTACTTGGTGAGTAGGATGATCCCTTCTGACTTAGTTGGTCATCAAAAGAAGAAATTCTTGCACAATGTGAAGTGGTTTATATGGGACGAACCGTATTTGTTCAAATAATGTGCTGATCAAATGATAAGGAGATTTATCCCATATAGTGAGACAGAGGGGATTTTGCAGGATTTTCATGCTTCTTTATATGGTGGTCATTACGGTGGAGAGCGAACAGCGACTAGAGTGTTACAAGCAGGATTTTATTGGCCGACAATTTTCAAGGATGCTTACAGTTTCGTCCAGAGATGTGACAGATGTCAAAGAGTTGGGAATATTTTGAAAAGGAATGAAATGCTATTGAACACGATCCTCGAGGTGGAAATTTTTTATGTTTGGGGGATAGATTTCATGGGCCCTTTCATTTCTTCATGTGGAAATCTATACATCTAGTTAGCAGTTGATTATGTGTCAAAGTTGGTGGAAGTGGTAGCTCTTCCAATGAATGATGCCAAAGTGGTCCTAAGACTTTTATAGAGGAGTATTTTTACGAGGTTTGGGACTCCAAGGGCTATCATTAGTGATAAAGGAAGTCATTTTTGTAATATGCAGTTCACAGCTCTGTTGGCTAACTATGGGGTAAATCATCGCATTGCTACAGCTTCTCATCCTCAAACTAATGGCTAAGAAGAGGTTTCAAATCGTGAAGTTAAGAGAATTCTGGAGAAAGTTGTGAACCCCAAAAGAAAGGATTGGTCATTAAAGCTTGATGATGTTGTATGGGCATATAGGACTGCTTATAAAACTCTGTTGGGCATGTCACCTTTTCAGCTGGTTTATGGAAAAGCTTGTCACCTTCCTATGGAGCTTGAGCATAAGGCATATTGGGCGATTAGGAAGCTAAATTTATATTTGAAGGCTGCAGGAGAAAAATGCCTACTCCAACTCAATGAGTTGGACGAATTCAGATTACAGGCGTATGAAAACTCAAAGCTATACAAGGAAAAGGTGAAGAAATGGAATGATCGCAAGATCATAGAGAGAGTATTTGAGCCGGGACAAAAAGTTTTGCTATTTAATTCAAGACTTAAACTTTTTCCTGGGAAGCTCAAATCAAGGTGGTCAAGGCCATTCACAGTGAAGATAGTTTTTCCACATGGTGCTGTGGAAGTGTTTGATAAATTCCCAGACAAGTCGTTCAAAGTGTATGGACAGCGGCTAAAGCATTATTTTGGTGGCGAGGTTGACAGACAAAAAGTAACCTCAATTCTTTCTTCAACATGAAGTGTTAGAGATAGTTAAGCTAATTAACTATAACTTAGCGCTTGATGGGAGGCAACCCATTATTTCCATCTTAATCTTTTATTTATTCTATTTAAATTGAATTTGTTAGTTCATTTTCATGCTTAGTGTTATAGCTTGCTGAGGGTTATATTAGTATTATGGGAGCTAAATTTGCATATGATGATGTATGAACATAGTGTAGAAAGTATGGTGTTAAGATAGTCATTCTTTCTTATTCAGTAGTTCATGCTTTGATATTGTTAATTGGTGTTTGTGCAAGTGTATTGGAATGGATTCATCACTATTTTGGTAAATTTGAGATGCAGATTGATATTAACGAATGCAGGGCGCATGTAGAGCCAAGAGCTTTGAAAAACAGCGCCGCTTTTACAAGTCTGTCTGCAGAAAAGCGAGCGTTGCCGCCACACCATGTCCCCATTCAGAACACGCGTGGTCGCGCCCGACACCGGGTTTTGAAAAATTTTTAGGATTTTAAAGACGTGTCTTGCTCCATCACTTATAACATTTGAAATAGCAGAGCATATCTCATTCATCTCCACAGTGTGCACGACTCTTCCTTCCCAAACCGTTCCAATTCAAAATTGTAACTTCTCATCCTACTACGCGTATTTTGCATCAGTTCTCCTACCCACGTTCAAAGTCTTCACTGATAAAACTAGGGTTTTTCAGTGGGTGTGTGCAATACACTTGCTACAGACTTGCTTCTTCTTCGGGATTGAATTTTCAAAATTATGATTGTTGTTGTCCCTCTTTCTCTTATTCTTTCCCTTCTGCTTAATTGTTCCTTCAGACGATCCACCACCTTCAGTTTTCATCCTTTCCACCTGCGCCTTCAACTCATTCCTTTCTTCAGTCATCTCGCGTAATGCTCGCTCCTTCTTCCACAACTCTTCCAAGAGAAACACTTTACTCCGGAGTTCTTGTATTTCTGCAGATACTTGATCTTGGTCTCCAACTTTAGTCTTATTGATAAGTAGGTTTTATACCTACTTATTGGATATCAATTCACGAGAATTATGTTCATCTTAAGTAGAGTGTAGTATGTTTTTAGTTGCATTTTATGTTTATTTTGCAACACTCGTAATTAGAACTCCTATTGTATGGAAATGCAGGAAATGGCATAGTTCGGCATTGGCAAGGTGATATGAGACTAGCAAAGGCATGGCAAGTGGAACGTGTGTAGACAAGAAACTGAGCAGTGATGGATGTTATGTAGAAAAGATAAGATGAAGGATAAACAACAGAACAACAAGCAGCAGTAGCAGAACATTAGAGTGCAGAAAACAGAAGCAGAGCGGCCACGTGGCTGAACAAGCTAATTTTTGCGAGCCCGCGCCATCTGCCTGCAGAAGCTAAAATCGCATCCACGTGCGCAAGCGCTCGTTTTGTATTGGGATCTCGTGCGACCGCGCGAGTCCTCTAAAGCTGTTTGTTGACTTATTTTTAAATTTCAATTTTGAGCGCTTGGTCATATCTAAAACTATTCTGGTTGGCACCAGACGTGGATTATGGTTGTTTTTATCAATTTTCATCAGAGTAATTAGGCTTCTAAGTTTTTGAATTAGTTCTAGAGAGGGTTTGAGTATACTTTTAATATTTTCTACATCTTCTCTTGAATTTAGTTATTAAATAATTAATCATTTCATTTTCTTGGAGATTATTGGTGATTTGGACAGCATTTTGGAACAAATTCTGCAATTGGGTTTAATAAATTCTCTCTTTTCTCTCAATTGTGCTATTTAATTTCCATGTGTTATTACAATCCAATAATGGCTTTCAGTTCAGAAATGAACTAAATTCCATTATGGGATTCTAACAGATTTTGATATGTAGTCTATAATTATTTAACTGATTATTTGATTTTATATTTATCATTGGATTATCTATTATGATTGATCGTATTGCATGAATGGTTAATCACCATTCACTTTGTATACTTATATGGAGTTAAAAAATGAAATATGAGTATGGTTATAATCATAATAGCATGCGTTTATGAGGTTGAGATGTTTAGCTTTATATTTTGTGAACCAGATAGAAATATATTGTTTCACCGTGTTTAGTAATATAAGAGTTTGTGCTTTAATTCATTATTGGTGCAATTTCACATAGAAATATAGTGATTTTGGTAATATTGACGATTACATGATTTCTATCACATATGGAGGTTATGTAAGCAAGTCATAATACATTGAAAAATGGTTATGTCTACTTTTGTGCTCTTGGCTAATTTTCCATGATAAATGTATAATCTTGCATGATGGTAATATTTAGATGAATTATGAAATGAAGTTAGAATCCCATTCTTTCCAAATTTGATTCATTATTATAGTATTATTCTTTTATTCATTATTTGAGTTCAAATTAATTTAAAATTGTGAATATTCGTTTAAGCATATGAAAATAGTGATACGATTGGTGTATAATAATTTAATCTTAAAACCTTTCTCCGTGGATCGATACTTTTCTTACTTTGTACTACTTATTGACCCGTGTATGCTTGCATGAGTTAGAGTCCTTTTGCAAAGACTAAAAAGGAGGCAACACTTATTCTCTTTCTCCAACTTAGCTTCTTCGGACTCTGCCTCCTCATCTTCATTCAAATACATCTCGAGATAATCATCATGATCACTCCCAAGATTGATCATAGATTCGTCTTTTCCCACTTCTTCAATCGATTAAGCTTTCATTGTGACACCTCGGCTTATTAGAATCGGTGCAACACCTTCGCTAGCATCTCCGTACTCATTTCATCTTCTCCTGAAATCCTACAGTCAGTTAAACAACTTGATTAGTTGTAAGACCCCGAATTTTATGAAATAAAAGTATTTAATTTTTCTTATAATTATTATTCAGTAAATGGTTAAATTGATAAAAGTTTAAAGTTAAGGATTATATATAAAAAAATTTCAAAATACGCAAGTGGTTATAAAATACTCATTTCTGTCGGGGAATATTCGTTTAGTCGTGGAATATTCTTGTTGTCGGAGAATTTTTAAATGCGACAGTGCGACCATTTAGTGGGCCTATAATGTAATAACTGCTTGGATGAAGAAAATGACAAGTTTGAGTTTTTATAAATAACGACGTAGTGTTATCGTTAATAATGTTGGAATACCTGGTGGTTAAAATACGATGTCGCATTTGTTGCACGATGCATGCGGTATTGCACAATATTTTTTTGAATTATTGATTCTTACGTAAAAAGGCACTACTCAATAATTGTTACAAATAATTCTTGTTCAATATTTTATTTTATTGATTCAATAATTGATGTGTTGATATTTTATATTGTTGTTGTTTCAATAATTGACACTGCACAGTATTTCCCATTATCATATCAATAATTCATATTATTTGAATAATATTATTAGATAGCATTATTGGCAATGTTTAGAAAGTTCTGTCGAGGAGAACTCATTATCGGAAAGCCCCCTCTTTCCTGGGAACAGCCTGGTTGTCATTATTATGATTCTGTAATATTATTTGTGAATAATTAATTATTGATTTATATGATAAAGAAATATTTATTTTATGTGGATATAATTGATGGATATATTTATTTTATGTGGTTATAAATGAAAGAATTAAAGCTGAGGTGTTTTATCAGTATTTTGTCGGAATGGAGGTATTAAAAATCATTCGTTTGTGGATTTCAAATATTTTCTATCTGGAATTTGGAAAAACTTAAAGCTACAAAGTTGTCGAGAATTCGATTTCGTATGGAATGGACATAAAATTCGTATTTTTCTGATAAAAGGGCTATTTATTATGAATTACTGAAGTTTCAAAAAATAAAATATTTTTTATTAAAATTGGGTGGGACCCACTTTTGTTTTGTTGAAAACATGTGGGCTGCTATTTTCTTCCAAGATGGCATGCTAATGGCTTTCTAATAAGGTGGGCGTAGAAAGAATGAAATAAAATAATATTATTTTATTATTTAGTAGTTTACTATGGCGTTCTAGCATTTTCTTATAAATAAAGCTTTAGGTTAGAATTGAAAATCACACCAGAAACAAGTTTTCTTTCTCTCTATATTATCGAGCGTATTTTTGTGAGTATTTAGATACTTTGAGAGCTGCTATTTAGTGTAAGTTTTCTTTGGCTTTACATCCGATATTCCAGTCAGAAATACTGCTCTTTTGAGGTAAGGGATTGTAAGGGATGTTATTTTCTTCGTAAATGATATTATTTCTTTTGATATCATTATACTGAAATATTGATATGAATTTTATTGTTTAATTTTTTCCTTTTCGTGACGGGGTTACTATTCACATATACGGCACTATTCATGTATATGGCACTATTTACGTATATGACATTATTTCCGTATACGGTACTATGTACGAATACAGAGTACTATTCATGAGTAATTCACGAGTTACTATTCATGAGTTACTGTTCATGATTTACTATTCACGAGTTACTATTCACAACAAAATTGGTTTCTTTTTCTGACCAAATTATCGTTGATTTATGAATCTTACTCTTGAAATTAAATGCAGTTGTTGATCATATTGTTTTTATTATCATATATAACATTTTTATAATCCTTGTGATGAAATTTCTCTTTGACTTGAGTGTAAAGAAGGGTAGATTATTGGTATGATCGTGACTATGGGTTCCCTTTGGCCAGTAGTACAAAGATGAATTGTTGAATGGTATGATCATGACCATTGAATTTATAATTGAATATCTTTAGCTTAAGTGCAAAGGTGAATTGATCAACATGGTTATAATTATTGTTTATATAAATTCTGAAATGATTATATATTTCCTTGAGATATTAATATCTTTGGCATGTAGTGCAAAGATGATCTGTTGTTGAATATCTTTGGCCTGTAGTGCAAAGATGACCTGTTGTTGAATATCTTTGGCCCGTAGTGCAAAGATGACATGTTAATGAATATCTTTGGTTCGTAGTGAAAAGATGAATTTATTAATATGATTATGAACAGGAACTGTGATTTGGTATAACCATGATCTTTGATGTTTCAGGTAAAGACATGTGATGAAAATTATCTTCGTCCTGAATGAGAATAGAAATTTAGAACCACAATTATGATTATGAGTTATTCACATGATTGTGGACAGGAAATGTTGATTGATGTTACGGGGATAAAACATTGTTGGTGGACTTTTAACATGGAGAAGATAATATACTTTATGGTCTATTTGACTCTTCTAATGGATTGCTCATTCCACTGCAACTATGGTTGAAAAGTTTTATCATCTACCATATGTTCTAAATCTCTGATGTATTACTGACGAAGGCTATTGATAATTTAATTATCTTTAGTCATGATATTGTTTACTGGGCTATTTGTGCTCACCCTTTTGCTTCACAATTCCTTTCAGGTAATAAAAGTGTAGCTGGGTCTAGCGGGGATAACAGGGGAATAGAACGGTGGTCTATAGTTGTTGAGGTTCTCCCTAAACAGTATGGAAATAATTTTATTGAGAACTTTAGATAAGCGTATTTGTATTTTTATATCGTCATTTAATAGTTATATTTGGTGAATCAAATAGGGTGAGGCGAACCCAACTTTGGAAGGGTGTTTTGCCACTATCATACAAGATGTCTAATGACATACAACCTCGTGTTATCATAAGACAGGGTTATGCACATCCACTTGCTGAGTATATCTACGAGCACTACCTATATAACCTTGGAGTTTGGTTAAAATATAATTCTCAACTGGACACAGTGGAGATAGTTATATGTCAAGAGAAGACTCACCATTGGAAAGAACATGATAGTAATCTTCTCATTTTTTTTTTTGGGACTATTGGATCAACCAAGGATAATTCTGTGGACATATGATATCTATCATAACCTAGACGCATGGCCTCCCATGTACGAAGGTTTCCTTGAGCACTTCCCAAAGATTTTAATTTCTAAAATAGTTATTGACTGTACCTTTATGTAAGGTGCCATGGTGACGTACTATCCAAGGTTGGGGACATGAGTCACAGTTGGTATATATTTGTATCAAAACTCACAACATATGTGTTGTTGTATTTTGCACAACAATTGTGATAATGAAGTTGTATTTGTTTTCTGTACCATGTATTTGGCGACTCAAAATGGTTGGATGGATTGGACCTATTTTGGGGGTGTCATAGTTGGTATCAGAGCTTTGGGATATGATCTTTGGCGGAGATCCGGGATTAGAACTAGGAAGGGAGAGACGAGTAATATCCTTCGCTAGTGTGTGTCCTACCTAAGCTGAATTTTCTTACTTAAGTTGACAAATTGTGATATGTCAATTAACCTTAGTTTTGAAGCTGTATTCTAGAATGATATCTGAAATACAGGAGATGAGCAATGGAGAAATCATGATGACAGGGAAGATGGAATCTGAAATGAAAGCAAGGTATTCTCAACTCTTTGAAATACCAGGTACGTAAATTTCGGGGACGAAATTTCATAAGGAGGGGAGATTGTAACACCCCGAATTTTATGAAATAATAGTATTTAATTTTTCTTATAATTATTATTCAGTAAATGGTTAAATTGATAAAAGTTTAAAGTTAAGTGTGATATATATAAAATTTTCAAAATACGCAAGTGGTTATAAAATATTCATTTATGTCGGGGAATATTCGTTTGGTCGTAGAATATTCTTGTTGTTGGGGAATATTCGTATGACGACGCAGCCATTTGTGGGCCCCATAACAGAATAAATGTCGGATGAAGAAAACGAAAAGTTTAAGTTTTTATAAATAACGGCGTAGTTATTACCAAATTAATCTTGTTGGAATACGGTGGTTAAAATACGATGTCTGGCGTTGTTGCTTGAAGATAGCACACGGTATTGCCACATATAATTTTTTTCAATTATTGATTCTTACGTGAAGGCACTACTCAATAATTATTACGATAATTCTTTGCTCAATATTTTATTTTATTGATTCAATAATTGTTGTGTTGATATTTTATTTTGTTGTTGTTTCAATAATTGACACTGCATAGTATTTCCCATTATCATATCAATAATTCATATTATTTGAATAGAATTATTGACAATGTCTAGAAAGTTTTGTCAAGGAGATGTTAGATAATCTAATTGCGCGCCAGTAAGGAGAAATCCTTATCGGAAAGCCCCCTCTTTCTTGGGAATAGCCTGATTGTCATTATTGTAATTCTGTAATATTATTTGTGAATAATTAATTATTGATTTATATGATAAGGAAATATTTATTTTATGTGGATATAATTGATGAATATATTTATTTTATGTGGTTATAAATGAAGGAATTAAAGCTGAGGTGTTTTATCAGTATTTTGTCGGAATAGAGGTATTAAAAATCATCCGTTTGTGGATTTTAGAGATTTTCTGTCTGGAATTTGGAAAAACTTAAAGCTACAAAGTTGTAGAGAATTTGATTTCGTGTTGAATGGACATAAAATTCGTATTTTTCTAATAAAAGGGCTATTTATTATGAATTACTGATGTTTCGGAAAATAAAATAAATTTTATTAAAATTGGGTGGGACCCACTTTTGTTTTGTTGAAAACATGTGGGTTGCTATTTTCTTCCAAGATGGCATGCTGATGGCTTTCTAATAAGGTGGGCGTAGAAAGAAGGAAATAAAATAATATTATTTTATTATTTAGTCTACTATGGCGTTCTAGCATTTTCTTATAAATAGGCACTTAGGTTAGAATTGAAAATCACACCAGAAACAAGTTTTCTTTCTCTCTATATTATCGAGCGTATTTTTTTGAGTATTTAGATACTTTGAGAGTTGCTATTCAGTGCAAGTTTCCTTCGGCTTTACATTCGATATTCCAGTCAGAAATACTGCTCTTTTGAGGTAGAGAATTGTAAGGGATGGTAAGGGATGTTATTTTCTTCGTAAATTATATTATTTCTTTTGATATCATTATAATGAAATATTGATATGAATTTTATTATGAAATTTTTACCTTTTCGTGATGGGGTTACTATTCACGTATACGGCACTATTCACGTATATGGCACTATTCACGTATACGGCACTATTCATGTATATGGCACTATTTACGTATATGACATTATTTACGTATACAGTACTATTACGAATACGGAGTACTATTCACGAGTTACTATTCACGAGTTACTATTCATGAGTTACTATTCACGAGTTATTATTCACAGTAAAATTGATTTCTTTTTCTGACCAAATTATCGTTGATTTATGAATCTTACTCTTGAAATTAAATGTAGTTGTTGATCATATTGTTTTTATTTTCATATATAACATTTTTATAATCCTGGTGATGAAATTTCTCTTTAACTTGAGTGTAAAGATGGGTAGATTATTGGTATGATCGTGACTATGGGTTCCCTTTGGCCAGTAGTGCAAAGATGAATTGTTAATTGGTATGATCATGACCATTGAATTTATAATTGAATATCTTTAGCTTAAGTGCAAAGCTGAATTGATTAACATGGTTATAATTATTATTTATATAAATTCTGAAATGATTATATATTTCTTTGAGATACTAATATCTTTGGCCTGTAGTGCAAAAATGATCTGTTGTTGAATATATTTGGCTTGTAGTGCAAAGATGATCTGTTGTTGAATATCTTTGGCCTGTAGTGTAAAGATAACCTGTTGTTGAATATCTTTGGCCCGTAGTGCAAAGATAACCTATTGATGAATATCTTTGGCCTGTAGTGCAAAGATGAATTTATTAATATGATTATGAACAAGAATTGTGATTTGGTATAACCATGATCTTTGATGTTTCAGGTAAAGACATGTGATGAAATTTATCTTCGTCCTGGATGAGAAGAGAAATTTAGAACCACAATTATGATTATGAGTTATTCACATGATTGTGGACAGGAACTGTTGATTGATGTTACGGGGATAAAACATTGTTGGTGGACTTTTAACATGGAGAAGATAATATACTTTATGGTCTATTTGACTCTTCTAATGGATTGCTCATTCCGCTACAACTATGGTTGAAAAGTTTTATCATCTACCATATGTTCTAAATCTCTGATGTATTACTGACGAAGGCTATTGATAATTTAATTATATTTAGTCATGATATTCTTTACTAGGCTAGTTGTGCTCACCCTTTTGCTTCACAATTCCTTTCAGGTAATAAAAGTGTAGCTGGGTCGAGCGGGGATAACAGGGGAATAAAACGGTGGTCTATAGTTGTTGAGGTTCTCCCTAAACAGTATGGAAATAATTTTATTGAGAACTTTAGATAAGTGTGTTGTATTTTATACGTCATTTAATAGTTATATTTGGTGAATCAAATAGGATGAGGCGAACCCAACTTTGGAAGGGTGTTTTGCCACTATCATACAAGATGTCTAATGACATACAACCTCGTGTTATCATAAGACAGGGTTGTGCACATCCACTTGCTGAGTATATCTACGAGCACTACCTATATAACCTTGGAGTTTGGTTGAAATATAATTCTCCAAATGTCAAGAGAAGACTCACCAATGGAAAGAACACGATAGCAATCTTCTCATTTTTCTTTGGGGACTATTGGGTCAACCAAGGATAATTCTGTGGACATATGATATCTATCATAACCTAGACGCATGGCCTCCCATGTACGAAGGTTTCCTTGAGCACTTCCCAAAGATTTTAATTTCTAAAATAGTTATTGACTATACCTTTATGTAAGGTGCCATTGTGACGTACTATCCAAGGTTGGGGACATGAGTCACAGTTGGTATATATTTGTATCAAAACTCACAACATATATGATGTTGTATTTTGCACGACAATTGTGATAATGAAGTTGTAGTTGTTTTCTGTACCATGTATTTGGCGACTCAAAATGGGTGGGTGTATACCTATTTTGGGGCGTCACATTAGTACTTCACCAGTACAAACTTCTCACACTAGGTGTCCACATATATCACTATCGATACACTTCAGCAATCCCTCACTTAGTACTCTAAATGAGTTTTCTTTATCTCGTTTATGGTTATAATACTAGGGTTCTCTCCCCCCCCCCCCCCCACTTAAGATTTATAACCTATAGCTTTGATACCACCCTGTGACGCCCCCAAATCCGAGTTACCTGACTCCCGACTTTGGTGTTCACGATCCACAATATAATAACATCTAACTACCCATTTAAATATAAATAGAAATTTACAACACATTAACTGATATAGTTAATACATTCGTCCCAGGTTATCTAACCTTTAAATTACAAACATACCCTTTAGATATACAAAAATGGTTTATAAATACAATATAATAATAATGTTATCCATAGCTATTACAGCATAGCACCTTTGCCTTTGTTCTTCACCGAACCTCTAGTTACTTCATTCCTAGCTGAAATGTTTTATTTAGCAAGGGTGAGCAACAAATTTGCTGTGATAACCCGAATTTTTAAAAGTTATTAAAGTAAGAATTTAATAATTAAAAATTCTTATTATGAGATGTATATATTTTGAATTATGTGTCTTGGTGTGAAAAAAATGAAATTTTTATTAGATTTAATAGTTGATTAAACTATTAAAGGAAATAAAAGAAATTAGTCACGACAAGGAATTTGGTGGCAAGGGAAATTAACCCTATAAATATTGGGTAATTTAAATTAAGTTGAAACTATATTATGGAATAATATTGTTTGAATATTAAAACCTTACTTGGTTGTGGTGTTGTAGTAAAGTGGATAAAAGATTTAATTCATTAATTAAATAGTGAGTTAATATATGAGTTTTGCTAATTAAATTTGGTATTCTTAATATATATTACATGTCATGGTAATATATGAAAAGGTTTAGTACCTTGAATGATATTAATAAAATATAAATTGATGGTGAGAGAAGAAAAACCAATATACCTATAAATAATTATTGGTTAGAGATTAATAAATTGAGTTAATATTTAAGTAGTGATTAGATGTATTGATTAAATAAATTGTATTGAGATAATTTATGAGAGGAAAAGAATTAAATAATTATATATTATGATTGTATGATTCATTTGAGTTAATTAAAATAATTAATGGAATAAATATTAATTATTTTAATGGAAAGATTTATTTTAAGTTGAGATGTTATGAATATAATTTTGTAATATATGGAGTAATAGTTATCTGATTATAATTGTATTATTCAAAGGCGATTAACTAAATAATTTAGCAACATAGTCAAAGTGTGACATTTAGAGAAAAAAAGATATACCATATGATAAGGAGAATTATTAATGAGACACCCCCAAATCTAGGTACTTCATTCCCACAAGATTTGGTGCTCACTATCCATACATTCATACTATCTACCCAAATAAAATAATATTTAAATCATAAATCCTCCCCTTAAATAGGGTTACATCATTAAGTTCAAAAACATCCCAAAGTTATCTAACCTTTAAACATCATTCAAAAAGTCTTGAATTAAATTATTACATTACATCATTATTAAAAGTCTATGGTCATAACAGTAATCAAAAGTACAAATCAGCATCACTTGTACAATTTTCCCTTTTCTTTGCTAGTTGAAGGCTCATCTACCTTCTCAACTTTAGCTGCAATGAGTATATAAATATGCAAGAGTGAGCAAAACAATTGCTCACCGGATATAACAATGAATCAACAGGAGAATAATAATAACTGCCAATAATAGGTTCATCAAACTAAATGGTACTCTAACAATGATAATCAGAAACTAGAATCCAAAATATGGAATATATCTAACTGAGGGTCATAAGACCATGAACTATGTCCATAGTTGCAAGTTCTTTCAACTCCAACTTTAACAGTCATAAGATTATAAGGACTCCTCGTACTTAGGGGGATCAGCCCTTCATACAATGTATTGTGCACAAACATTTTAACGCTATGCGTAAATTATTTCCTATTAATAATAGGGTTGTTCATCTCAGTGTTTAGAGTACAAGTCCGCACCAAATAAAGTTTGGTTTGGATAAACTTTCGAGGGTAATTTGAAGTTTAACGAACATCAACTAGAGGACTAGTTGAATCAATAGTGTTTGATAATACAACAGTTGTTTAATAAAAACATAATATAGAACAATTGAGAATCATAGGGAACTGATTACACATATTAAACTCATACTTGAAATAACTATAGAGCATAAGTATTCAGCAAAATGAATAAAATGGTTAACATTTGCTTGAACGTAAATAAGCTAAGGTTAGAGTCTTATAACATTAGAAATGAAATTACTGAACGTACATCGACTGATAGCAAGCTGGAAACTAAAAACTTGCTCAACATGGTATTAACTCTTGCAAAGAATTAAAACAGTTCAATAATAGAGATGAGAGTTCAAAAACTACATTCATTATACAATTATAGAACTTAAGAAACTTGCTTAACTATAAACAAGTTAAAATGAATCAATCAAATGAGAATTTCAAATAACATTAGAGTTAAAGTTTGTTCAAATGAATTTTAGGAACAATTGGCTTATTCAATAACGGTTAAGATAAAAAGCTTGCTCAATCAAAAGAATAAAGTTAAACAATGTAATAATAGAACTAACTCAACGAAAGTGTAGAGTTAGAAAACTTTCTCAATGTAAAAAGATAGAGTTTAGAAACTTGCCTTGAGCGTAAGCTATAAAATTAAACTCATGATCACCTACACATAATTTTAGAACCACAATACCTATTAGATATGCTAACATACCATAACATGTACACTTCTATCTAAACTTATCATTGAATCACAAGTCTTTCATTACCATTTACATTTCAAAAATTCCAAGTGTTTTACTTCGCAACACTTATCTAACGTTCATTGTGTATACTAAGTTATCACATAATGTGTTCTCGATTTACTAATCAATTTTGCAACTTTAAACTTACTAACCACAACTCACTATGTTATGTTAACCTTAACATTACACATTTAACATGCTAACATAATTTCAGATCATGTTATGATGCTTTCCCAAGTCTGCGATAATGGAAGCCGATTATCTCAAACCGTAGGTATGGCGCAATTGCGCCATATACAAAACTTCGAACCTAAGCAGCAATTGCCATTTTTTGCCTTATGTACCGCCAAGAATCTGAAGCCTAGAACTCAAAGTAATGCTACTGCTTTTTACTATAACTTTTCTTGTATTCTTGCCACGGTCTTGTAACAGACGATGAGAAGGCTAATGAACAATAGTCGACTTTAGCCCAACAAACACAAATTTCACCCACCAAACAGTGATATCAACATGTATAATTGATACAAAACTATTGTAAACATGTTTGTTAACAGTTTTAACCAATTAAAACAATTTTTCATCAACTAAAACTAGTTTAATTTCTCAAATTTCAAGTTTTCATATAAAACTCAAATTTTGATATTCATCTCTACAAATTATCACTATGAATTCAATACTTGGCCAAATTACCTTATTCAAATCATGTTATGCTCGTTTCTTAATGAACCACCATATACAAGCGTCAATTTACAGTTTCATATACGAATTGGCCACTAAAATTGACAATTACTCAAGCCATATAAAGAACACAAACACTGTCATTATTTTATACTACTGTCAAACGAAACTAGCATGCAATTATTGTTTAAACATAATATCTAATCATCATAAACACATGTAATCACCATAACTAATTCGAGAACATCAATTCTAAACATATAAAATTCACAGAGTATGAAAATTATTATCGTAAAACTCATATGTGTAAATATATATATATAAAGGTTATGTAAACATACCTTCAATTAGTGTGTAATTTTTGTTGTGATCACTGGAATATGCTCACGTTCTCTCTCAAATTATCTCTAAAACCTTTTCTTTTCTTTTTCTCTGTAGTTTATTTATTCTAGGCTTAGGCTTAGACCATATAGATTATACGTAATGTTAAACTAAAACCAACGCTCACCTTTCAAACGTAAAAACTGACATTATACTAATTGCCCTTAATGAATTATCAGTTACTAAAATTATATATATATATTATTTATATTTTGTTTAAATAATTTATAATTCAAAATTCAAAAGAAATCCAAAAAGCCATAGGGCTTTGTTTGGCAAATCATTTAAAATTAAAGAGTTTATATCCTTAAGCATTGTTTGGGTAAAACTAGATTAAAACTACTTTAATTTATTTATTTTTATAACTCCTTATACTATAGTTATTTGTCACACTTTATTTAATAAAGCTTTCATATTTAATTTAATTAATTCAAATAACAATTAATTAAATAAATCATTTAATCACATAACTTAATACAAATAATTAACCATCAAATTGAAATATCAACATAATAATAATTTCCTTAACTCATTAATTATTTATTTAACAAATAACTAACCAAATAAAATCAATTCAATTAAACAAATATTTATTCAATGATAAACACATCCATTAAATATTTATATAACTCAATAAATATTTAAATTACAATTTGAAATTTCGGATTGTTACAATTAAAATAAATTAAAAGGACATTAATGGTTCTAGCCAAACATGGCCTTGTGACCTTTTTCCTTTGTAACACCCACATTAAGCCATCAGTTGCAACACCCACATTAAGGCATCAGTTTATTTTGTTTACGTGGTGTAGCAAAATAGAGAGAAAGAGAGAAAACACAGAGAGAAAGATGGAGCTTAGAAAGAATTGAGAAGAGGGAAGAGACAATCTGAGAATCAAAAGGAAAAAGAGGATTAAACAAGGACTTTCAATTATCTAACTAGAGCTTAGAGGAATCAAAGGTAAATTCCTAAGTTTCTAGTTTTTGGTTTTTGTTTTCTAAAGTCTTTGTAATTAGGTTTTTGTTGAAGTACAATTTGTATATGTTTATGGGTATATATATTATGTTATATATCATCTATAAGCAATTTTTAGGTAATTGAACTCATGAAACTATGCTAAAGATGAAGAACTTGTGTTCTTAATGAAAAATATACGTTATAGCTTTAGAAAGTATAAAATTTCATGTTTAATATGTGTTATAATCTATAAATTGATGTTGGATTATGTTAGTATGTGAAGAAACGAAAACAACATAGTTTAAATCGTGTCAATTGATTAAGAAATGAAGTCATGGCGATCGAATTCGCTAGAGATGTTAAAACATGAAAATAGAGTATGAACATGTGTTTTGGGTCAAATTTTAGGTTGGTTATGTTTTTATAAATTGTTAGAATTCTATTATGTTGTAGTTCTATGAATTACGAATCGCGAGAACGGTAGCTTCAGGTCTCGTTTCTACTAACGGGTGCAGCTGCACTGTAGGGCACAGCTGCACTGTGCCCAAGGCTTAATTGGGTGCAGCTGCACCCAAATTATGTCAGGTATGACTGTTTTGACCTCTTTTAGTAAAATAGGCATAACGTTTTCATACGAACTCCGATTGAAGTGATTCAAGATGATCCGGAACGAGGACGAATAGACCTACAACTTTTATTCTTTAAGTTTTTCAATTTGAGGTCGGGAACAGTAGTCAAAATGGTCATCTTTGTGACTGATGCATATTCAGAGGCAATCGGAGGGCGTCGGACATGCACATACACAAGTATAGTGAGGTCGATGATAATAAATGTTGTTCTAAGTTATAGAACATGAATATTATGAAGTATAATGATGCTTAACATTAATAAATGATATATTAGATAAGTTGTATATGCATACTAAGCACGCACATGAGAGGCAAATTGGGCGTGTGACGAATAAATGTCGAAACGCCGTGATAAGTGATAATGATCGTAAAAAGTGTTTTAAATCAAATGAAATGAATATAATAATATATTGAATAGTTTTAATATAAAACCAATAAGTAGTCCTAGCAAGACTTAAACACTTGAATGAACTTCGAATATGAAATACAGTGAGATATAAGTTGAAAGTTAACACAGTCAAATTGAACATTGTGTATTAATTAATAAGAAGGTTTATGGGAGGTAGAGTAAAGTTTACATTACAACTATTATGCATTGCTATGTGACTAATAGTTGGTGTCCATGATTATATAATTGTGTAGGGCACGTGAAGTGCAGATAACTATAAGCTGTTAAACTGTTATTGGTAAACAACGATCAAGGTAAGTGTGACGCCCCTAAAATAGATCCAATCAATCCAACCTATTCTGAGTCGCCAAATACATGGTACAGAAAACAACTACAACTTTATTACTACAATTGTCATGCAAAATACAACAACACATATACTGTGAGTTTTAATACCAACTATGACTCATGTCCCAACTATGGACAGCACCTCACATTGATACATTACATAAATGTACAGTCAATAACTGTTTTAGAAATTAAAATCTTTGGGAAGTGCTCAAGGAAACCTTCGTACATGGGAGGTCATGCATCTAGGTTATGATAGATATCATATGTCCAGAGAATTATCCTTGGTTGATCCAATAGACCCCAAAGAAAAATGAGAAGATTACTATCATGTTTCTTCCAATGGTGAGTCTTCTCTTGACTTTAACTATCTCCACCGTCGACAATTGAACATTATGTTTCAACCAAACTCCAAGATCATATAGGTAGTGCTCGTAGATATACTCAGCAAGTGGATGTGCACAACTCTGTCTTATGATAACATGAGGTTGTATGTCATTAGACATCTTGTATGATAGTGACAAAACACCCTTCCAAAGTTGGGTTCGCCTCACCCTATTCGGTACACCAAAATTAAATATCAAATGACGTATGCAATACGACACACTTATCTAAAGTTCTCAATAAAATTATTTCCATACTATTTAGGGAGAACCTCAACAGCTATAGACCACCGTTTTATTTCCCTACTACCCCCGCTCGACCCGACAACACTCTTATTACCTGAAAGGAATTGTGAAGCAAAAGGGTGAGCACAACTAGCTCAGTAAAGAATATCATGACTAAAGATAAGTTTATTATCAATAGCCTTCGTCAGTAATAAATCAGAGATTTAGAACATATGGTAGATGATAAGACTTTTCAACCATAGTCGCAGAGGAACGAGCAATCCATTAGAAGAGTCAAATAGACTATAAAGTCTATTATCTTCTCCACATTAGAAGTCCACCAATAATGTTTTATCCTTGTAACATCAATCAACAGTTCCTTTCCACAATCATATGAATAACTCATAATCATAATTGTGATTCTAAATTCCTCTTCTCATCCAGGACGAAGATAATTTTCATCACATGTCTTTACCTAAAACATCAAAGATCATGGTTATACCAAATCACAGTTCCTATTCATAATCATACTAATAAATCCATCTTTACACTACGGGTCAAAGATATTCATTAAGAGTTCATCTTCGCACTACAGGCCAAAGATATTCAACAGCAGGTCATCTTTGCACTACAAGCCAAAGATATTCAACAACAGGACATCTTTGCACTACAGGCCAAAGATATTCAACAACAAGTCATCTTTGCACTACGGGCCAAAGATATTCATCAATAATTCATCTTTGCACTGCAGGCCAAAGATATTAATATCTCAAAGAAATATATAATCATTTCAGAATTTATATAAACCATAATTATAACTATGTTAATCAATTCACCTTTGCACTTAAGCTAAAAATATTCAATTGTAAATTCAATGGTCATGATCATACCAGTCAACAATTCAACTTTGCACTACTGGCCAAAGAGAACCCATAGTCATGATCATACCAAAAATCTACCCATCTTTACACTCAAGTCAAAGAGAAATTTCTTCACCAGGATTATAAAAATGTTATATATGATAATAAAAATAATATGATCAAAACATATAGATTTAATCTCAAGGGTAAGATTCATAAATCAACAATTTTATAACACCTTAATCCAAATGTTATAAATCACTTAATAATCTCATAATCTAATATTATTAATATTACCAATCATTTCTTAAACTTATAAACAATTAATTTTAATTGTTTACACTTTACTAATTAATGCATTTAATCATCCTAAAATGCCAAACTCATAAGATTTCATCACCAATAACCAAAATCCTCATCAAAAATCTGCATATACCTTATATAGGATTCTCAAGCCATAAAATTCTATTTTCCAATTTTCTTACTTCACATAACATATTTAATTCATTTATTCATAACTAGTTCATTTTTCATGAAAAATACCAAATCAGTCCCAAAAATATTTCTTTTCTGGGATTTAGCAGAATATAGTCCCATATTAAACATATATTTTTCTCAGAATTTTTAAACTTCATTTACTATTTTTCATATGGCCAAAACTGTCGAATATTTAGACATTTATCATAAATTTTACTTTTATCCAAAAATTCCGAAATTTACAGGGTATACTGATATTATATAGATGTACTCCCAATAAAAATTTTATCAATTTTGGAGTTAACCACAAGGAGTTATAAGGGTTTACTTTTAAAATAGTCTTTTCTCATAAAATCCATAACTCCTAATCTATACATCCAAAAATCGCCATTTTTGGACACAATCAAGAAAACTCATCAAATTATCATTTTCAATTTTTCTAGAATTTTTGATGGTCCAGAAAAAGTACGAAACTGAAAAACATAATAACCCTTAAAAATCCCTTACCTCAAAAGAGCAATACTTCCGACTGGAATATCGAATGAAAAGCCGAAAGAACTTGCACTGAAAAGCAACTCTCAAAGTATTTAAATACTCACAAAAATACGCTCGATAATATAGAGAGAGAAAACTTATGTTTCTGGTGTGATTTTCAATTCTAACATAAGCACCTATTTATAGCAAAATGTTAGAACGCCAAAGGAAACTAAAATAATAAAATATTATTAATATTTTTTCTTTTCAAATTTCCACGCCTCCTCCTTGAATCAGCAACCATTTTTGGACCAAAAAATAGCAGCCCACATGTTATTAACAAAAGTGGGTCCCACCCATTTTTAATAAAAATTATTTTATTTTTTGAAACTTCAGTAATTCATAGAAAATAGCTCGTTTATCAGAAAAATACTAATTTTATGTTCATTCCACACAAAATTGAATTCTCTACAACTTTGTAGCTTTAAGTTTTTTCACATTTCAAACCGAAAATATGTGAAATCCACAAACGGATGATTTTTAATACCTCATAAAATTCATAACAAATCATACGTTAATTTTTAACGGTTCAAAATTTGTGGATATATACTCAACTTATATATGAATAACATATCCAAAAATCACAACGATCCAACGGTCGGATTAAAATTATAACTCACGCAATAGAGCTTTAAGAACACCGATTTGATCTTTTAATACCTCCAATCCGACAAAATACTGATAAAACACCTCAACATTAATTTCTTTATTTATAACCACATAAATAAATCCATCATTTATATCCGCATCAAATAAATATTTCTTTATCATATAAATCAATAATTAATTATTCACAAATAATATTACGTAATCACAATAATGACAATCGAGTGGTTCCGGAAAGAGGGGCTTTACGATAAGGATTTCTCCTTTACGCGTATGAATTAGGTGACCAAACCTCTCCTTGATGTAACTTTCTAGACATTGCCAATAATGCTATCTAATAATATTATCCAAATACTATGAATTATTGATCCGATAATGGGAAATCTTGTGCGCGGTGATAATTATTTAAAAAAACAATAATATAAAATATCAACGCAACAATTATTGAATCAATAAAATAAAATATTGAGCAAGAATTACTATAACAATTATTGAATAGTGCCTTCTTACGTAAGAATCAATAATTCAAAAATCTGTAATACAATCTGGTATAACTCTTGTCTGACACGCACGCATATTACTGTATTTTAACCACCAGGTATTCCAACAGTGTTAACGGCAACAACTACGCCGTTATTTATAAAAACTCAAACTTGACATTTTCTTCATCCGACAGTTATTCTGTTATGAGGCACACGAATGGCTACGCCATCGTATGAATATTCCCCGACAACAAGAATATTCCACGACCAAACGAATATTCCCCGACAAAAATGAATATTTTATAACCACTTACTTATTTTGCAAAATTTTTATATATCGCCCTTAACTTTACTCTTTATCAATTTAACCATTTACTGAATAATAATTATAAGAAAATTTGAATAATTTTATTTCATAAAATTCGGGGTCTTACAATCTTCCCTCCTTATGAAATTTCGTCCCCGAAATTTACGTTCCTGGTAATTTGAAGATATGAGAATTCCTTGCTTTCTTTTCCGATTGTATTCTCCCGATCATCTCCTCTGTATCTTGATTTTCCCATTTCTCATCTGTATTTCAGATATCATTCTAGAATACAGCTTTAAAACAAAGGTTAATTGACATATCACAATTTGTCAACTTAAGTAAGAAAATTCAGCTTAGGTAGGACACACACTAGCGAGGGATATTACTCGTCTCTCCCTTCCTAGTTTTAATCCCGGATCTCCGCCAGAGATCATATCCCTAAGCTCTGATACCAACTGTGACGCCCCTAAAATAGATCCAATCCATCCAACCTATTCTGAGTCGCCAAATACATGGTACAAAAAACAACTACAACTTTATTACTACAATTGTCGTGCAAAATACAACAACACATATACTGTGAGTTTTAATACCAATTGTGACTCATGTCCTAACTATGGATAACACCTTACATTGATACATTACATAAATGTACAGTCAATAACTGTTTTAGAAATTAAAATCTTTAGGAAGTGCTCAAGGAAACCTTCGTACATGGGAGGCCATGCGTTTAGGTTATGATAGTTATCATATGTCCAGAGAATTATCCTTGGTTGATCCAATAGACCCCAAAGAAAAACGAGAAGATTACTGTGACACCCCCAAAATAGGTATACATCACCCATCTTGAGTCGTCAAATACATGGTACAAAAATCAATTATAAACTCCATTTATACAACTGTCGTACAAAATACGACGACATATATATTGTGAGTTTCAGTACAAATATTATAACGTATATAATACGACAATATTCATACTCAAATTATTACATGCCATATAAAGTACAGCATCAAATATTTCAAGTCTCCAAAGGGACACGAGAAGATTTTTGTTCTCTTCATTTTAATGTGGTGCACTTTTGACGCTTTCAAGGTTGGGTTCTCATCACCCAATTGTTGTTCACCAAAATCAATTATTAAGTGACGTATAAAATATGACACACACATCTTAGGTCCTCAATGCAATTATCTATTGCATGTCATGTCATTTTATAATGTATTGAGAAACTTCAGTAGTCTTGGACCATCTTTCTATTCCCCTGTTATCCCCACTCGACCCAGCTACACTCTTATTACCTGAAAGGAATTGTGAAGCAAAAGGGTGAGCACAACTAGCCCAGTAAATAATATCATGACTAAAGATAATTAAATTATCAATAGCCCTCGTCAGTAATGAATCAAAGATTTAGAACATATGATAGATGATAAAACTTTTCAACCATAATTACAACAGAACGAGCAATCCATTAAAAGAGTCAAATAGATCATCAGGTCTATTATCTTCTCCAAGTTAAAAGTCCACCAATAATATTTTATCCTGTAACATCAATCATCAATTCCTGTCCACAATCATATGAATAACTCATAATCATAATTGTGATTCTGAATTCCTTTTCGCACCCAGGACGAAGATAATTTTCATCACCTATCTTCACCTTAGAATAAAGCTGGATACTAGAGTAGAAAGGTAGCAGACTTCTCTTCTTCTTTCTCTCTATAATTTCTCTCTATAATAAATTCTCTATATCTTTAGTGAATTGGTGAGAAATGAAGGAAGAATGAGCTTCTATTTATAGGAAAATATAGTTTTGATAATTGCACGTTTTGGGGCTCGAAATATTACAGTATAATACCTCCAACTTTTCTTTCATTTTTAATTCAGTCATCCAAGTGTAGACACTCGAAATTTTCTGCACTCCAATTACTAACATTGCAGGAGGGTAGATTTGTCTTTTAGAGATAACCCTGAAAGATAGCTTAAGTCCATCCCGGATACCACCGGAAGTTCAGTTGCAACCCAGAACATAAACCGGGAACATCATCTCAACCCGGAACACACGCCGGGAGTGTCATTTCCAATCTCGGAGATAACCCCGAGATATGCAGATCAAAAGACCGGCAACAACACCGGAGAGGACAGTCCTGTCTCGGTGATAACACCGCGACGTTCAGTTCCAGTCCCAGAGATAACACTAGGAGTAGCAACCCCATCCTTGGTGATAGCCCCAAGGGATACCATTGCAGTTCTGGCGATAACCCCAGAAATGTTTGTTTCAAATATGTGCGATCAGCTTCAATCCAGATGACAGTGAGGCATACAAACAAGCAGTCCAATCTCAGATGTAACCCTGAGTAACGTCTGCTTTCCGCTTAAACCGGCGATAACCCCGGTGAGGAGTCATAACGTCATCTATCCACGTCAACAAGACGATATCGCGGCATATCAACAAGTAGTCCAATCTCAGCTGTAATCCTGAGCAACGTCTACTTTCAACTCAAACCGGTGATAAACCCGGTAAGGAGTCAAACGTCATCTTGTTCCTTCAAACAATGGCACGTCGTCTCAACACTTCATACATACATACAACAATGTCCCACAAGAGCCGAGGATTGACAATCCCGAGTGACTATTACGTGTGGCAATACTTTGGATAGAATTTGAAGCTTGAAGACCATAGGCATAGACCCCTCTTCCTGACTTCGTACAACCTCTAATCCATGTCATTACGTAACTCTCGACACAAGTGATCTGAAGAAGTACAGATATACTTCGTTTAGATGCTCGGGTTGAAGTTCTGCAAGTTCGAGCAAACATTACAGTGCACGACTGCACGTACTACGAGATGATGGGACCCGCGAGGCTCGGATCCACCACGACCAGCCTCAGGTACAACTACGGCCATCAGACTATAAATATAGGCTGAGGGGTCAGCCATTTGAAGGGAGAAAGAGAAGGAAAAAGGCGAGGAAGCCCTGTCCATTTTACTCTGCATACACATCTTTTGAGTGTTTCCTCTTCTTTAAACACTAGTTAGCTCACATATAGCTACTTTTTATCCGTGGAGCCGAGTGTGTTTATCCATTTAAAGTCTAAGAAGTCTACTTTGGCGTTTCACCGTAAGCCTTCTTATATTCTATATAAAGCCTCTTTCTCATATATCACACCTTCGTTGTACACGTTGATAGTCGTGTGAGTGTGTTTGCCTTTACTTCTCATCCAGTGGTTTTCATTTCTGTCTCACGTATATATATACTAATATATGTATATATTTCGTATATATGGACTAACATTATCGAGTTATGCCTCGATTGAGCCTGAACTTGATGCAGAAACGTTTATTTTATTTATATATATATATATATATATATATATATATATATATATATATATTATATATATAAATCGTGGTGGAACTACATACGATGAGCACAGATTTTACATCCTGGAGCGTTTAATTGCTTTTATATATATATATATAACAAAGATATTTATATATATAAAGCTGTTTTCGGATATATCGATGAGCACAGATTTTATATCCCATGCGTTTACTAGCTTATATATATATATATATATATATATATATATATATATATATATATTCTTGTCGGACATATCCGATGAGCCCGGATTTACATTCTAGATGCGTTCTTTGCTTTTATATATATTTGTACATATATATATATATATATATATATTTTTACATTCTGTCGAGCCCTGGAGTTTTCCTCGTGGCTTTTTACGACTTTTTTTACATTTAAATCCTACACAGAGTTCACTTCGTGACAGTTGATCGCTTTTTACAGCTTTATTTACATTTTTGTCCTGCCTGGAGTTTATTTCGTGGTAGTTGATAGCATTTACTGCTTTATTTACATTTCTGATCCCCCATGGAGTTGCTTTGTGGTGGTTGATCATGTACATATATATATATTTATCGCTTTTATATATATATAACTGCTTATTGCTTTCCATATAAATTGCAGTATCATGTGAGCCTAGGAATCATGTGATCACAGGTTCAGTCTATTGAACCTAGATTCGGTTCCCATGATGGACATTTTTTAGTCATGGCGACTTGTACATTATTTTTACGATGTGTCGAGTTTCCTTGGATGGCTGTCATGCCCATAAGGAGTTCAGCACTGCTGTATATTATTTTCTCGAGGATGCTTCGCATCTCGAAAATAAAAGCAAACAAGCCGAACATTTAACAATAAAATGGAAGTATGAAAAGGTCTCAATTTCTATTGAGCACAGGGTTTTAAAAACCTCTTTTACAAAACTTTATTGCTATATCTTGGTTAAAACTGAATTTTCCTATAAAATTCAAACCTTGTGTATATAGGTACGAATGAGGCCTCGCACTACTTTCAAATAATTGCACATTGATCCACACACACACACACACACACATCCATATAACAATTTCTTTGAAAAGTGGCGGTCACCGTGGTAACATGGATGTCGGGGGGTGCCTAACACCTTCCCTCCGCATAATCAAGCCCCCAAACCCTTAATGAATCTCGGTTTCACGAGACTGGTTTAGCGGTGTCAAATCATCACTGGTCAATGTGCTAACCTTTTTTCGATTCGTTGGTCCAACTAGTTAAATACACCAACTGGCGACTCTTAAAGTCAATCGTCGACATTATACATGTCAGACCTTTTTCACTTGTTTTTTTTTAAACAAATCTCACATTAACATGAGAACACCAAAGAACAAGTAACGAAAAGGGACACTCAAAAATCCTGACGTCGACAGGTGGCGACTCTTCTGGGGACTCCAGTAAGAGGGCTTAAGCCTTTATTTCAAGCTTTTCAAAATTGTTATATGCTTGTGTGTGAATGTTGCATTTACATTTCTGATGAATGTGTACGAATGCATCTTACTTATTGCACTACTAAATATCTATCTGTGATATTAGTGCTTCGCACATGTCATCATTTTGCATAAACGGTGAGACACGTTGTATGTGAATGTATGTTGTGTGGTCCCTCCACCAGGAGGCTATCCTGTCGGTGTTTGACTACTGGACCCACTCAGATTCGTTCCAGTTGAAAGACCGGATTAACTTCCCGTCGAGTAGATTGCGATGATCTGGGAACCTTCATGCCAAAAAGCTGCGAGAGTAACCCTAAGATAGGTCAGCCTCTGATAAACCAAACGCGGAGGAAAGTCTCTTCATGCTTTCCATTTTCAATTACTTGTAAAAGCATTTACTTGTAATTTTATTCCATGTTCATCCATATGTAATGGAAAATATGAAGAATATCTGTGCATGACATGTTATCAATTAATAAACTAGTTTTGCAGGACAAATTCCTAAAATGGACATGTTATGATAACATTTACATTACCCTAAGACTAAACTACGTAAGTCTTTTGTAGGGAAGTAATTGGGCCTGTTACCCGCTCAAAATCCAAAAAGGCCACAAGACTACAGCCAATCATGTCTTCTTTCGAACAGTCTAATCATGTTTCCCGAGAAGAATTTGACGGATTGAGTAAACAAATCACAGACTTGGCTATTCTACTGAAAGAATTACACCAGTCTACTCAGGGTACGAAGATACCTACACATACAGAGCCCTTTACACAAGGAGATCAGTTGGATACAACCAACAAAGACCCTGAAGGCACCCATCTCCAAAGAGATCCAGATAACGGTGACATCAGGAAGAAAGTCCTTCAAATGGAGGAAACCATTCGTGTTCTTAAAGGGATTGGAACTCATGGCAGTGTTTCATATACAGACCTTTACATATTCCCTGGTGTTCATTATCCGGAGAAATTTAAGACCCCTGATTTTGAGAAATATGCCGGATTAGGGGATCCTTATACACATTTAAAAGTGTTCATTGGAGAACTTGGGTCTTATGCTGAGAATGAAAAGCTCAATGCACGCTTGTTTGAAAAAGTCCTGATTTGGAGAAGCTTGGTTCATGTTATACCAGATTAGACAACTCTAAGATCCATAGTTGGGAAGAGCTGGCCCACGCCTTCCTCACTCAATACAGTTTTCAATCTCAGATGGCACCTAACCGGTACCAAATTACCAAGGTCAAGAAACAGTCTAATGAGTCATTCAGAGAGTATGCTCAAAGGTGGAGGCGCCTTGCTGCTCAAGTTATTCCTTCCATGACAGAATCAGAAATGGTCATGACTTTCATAGATATACAGGAAGCTCCTTTCTATGAAAGAGTTCTAGCTAGTATTGGCAAACCATTTTCTAAAATGATCAAACACGGCGAAATGGCTAAAATGGGATTGAAGTTCGGTAAAATTCAAGACCTACCCACTCTTAAAGTTGTTGCTGAGCACATCCAGTCCGGTTCTTATGGAAACAACCCTCGGAGGGTCCATAAGAAGAAAGAGGAGGATGTTTCCTTGATACTACAAGGACAAAAAGGCAATCCAAGCATGCCTATCTGGGAGGAAAACTACTCCCTTTTCCAAAGACAATCTTCAAACCCTCCATTACCTAAAAGTGGAGAAGTAAAGCGATCTCGAACGTTCACACCCTTAGGGGACTCGCTCAAGAATATTCTTGCTCTTTTGACCGCTCAGAAGAAAATTACACATCTTCTTCCACCAGCCAACCCTAATGGGAGGGGTTTCAATGCTACTCGGAAGTGTGCTTACCATGCCGAGGCACTCGGACATGATACTCAAGATTATTGGGCCTTGAAGCATAAAATTCAAGATCTAATAGACAATGGTGAGATCGTGGTCACTAAACCCGATCAACCTCATGTGCAAAACAACCCTCTTCCTCAACACAAAGAAGAAGAGGTCAACATGATCAGTTGGAGCACTGGACATGGTTCCAATTCTACTAATGAATCATCCCAACCCATCAAAGACGGTGTTGACAAATGGAATTATGCAAAGTTCTAGTTTACCATGGAACGAAAGATGAAAGCTCTTTGCAAACAAATTGAGCAATTGGCAGAACTAGTGACCCACCATCATCAAGTCACACGCCAATTAATCAGGCAGGAGCATGCCTATCTCCTTCCATTTGTTATGAATGCTTCATCAATACCTTCAGAAAGCGAAGCTATGGAGGATAAGGTTGCAAAGCAAGCAAGTGCTAAAGCCCATCGGGATTTCGCCAATAAAAGGGAATTCACCTATTTGGGCCAATCTATGGAGGAGATACTTCAAATGTTGATCAATGAAGGAAGAATCACATTCCTTCTACCTCCAATCAATCCCCGCTCAGGGCGGTTCAATCCTGATGAAATGTGTCAATATCATTCACATTCTCGCGGTCACGGCATAGAAGAATGCTGGGCACTCCGCCATCTCATTCAGAATCTTATTGATAGCGGTGTCCTGCAAATAGCAGATGATTACACTGTTTAACTCAAGGATGGGAATACATGCCCTACCCAATGGAAGGGATCAGTAGAAGTTATATCCGAAGTGGATGATGAGACTGTCAAAGTATTTCCCATACAACCAATTCATCTCAAAGGAGTTGAAAATCCTTTGAAAATGGCCGCACCAGAGCCAATTCCTTTACCTTGCAGACTACAACATCCTGTTGTCAGCTTACACAAAGTTCCATGGAATTATGGAGAAGCTGAAGGATCCACGTCTCATACTACTGCTACAGTGTCGAAGGAAAATCCACTGTACCTTCCTCAACGGGTTATCAAGCCTACTTGCGAAGCAAAGGGGAAGTTGCCCATGAAGAAGATTGAAAAATTCCTCCATACTATGGGCCACAATGAAGCCAAAGTGGTTTTAAGCTTACGAGAAGCTCCACACCAGATTTCAATTCTGGACCTGGTTTTCTCTTCCGAGGAGCATCGAAAGGTCTTGCTAAAGGTTTTGGAAGAAGCCTTTTTGCCAAAATCAGTGAATGTGGAAAAATTTCAACATTTAGTTGATCACATTTTCAACAACAATGTGATATCCTTCACTGATGACGACATACCTCCCGAAGGGACCGATCAATGTCAAACCACTGCACATCGCAGTGTTGTCTTCCGGGTACATGCTAGCTGAAGTATTGATAGATGGAGGTTCATCTCTAAATATCTGTCCTTATGCCACCTTGGTAAAGATGAATATCAATCTCAAGCGAATCCAAAGTAGCCATACGATCATCCGAGCTTTTGATGGATCTCGGCAAAATTCTGTTGGAAAGATTGAATTGCCAATTGAGATTGGTCCTAATACATTCAACGTATCCTTCCACGTCCTCAAGATCGACTCAGGATACAACTTGCTATTGGGGAGACCATGGATACACATGGCTGGAGCTGTTCCCTCCACCTTACATCAACAACTAAAATACATCATCAACAACAGTCTAGTCACTGTCAATGCTGAGCCGGAATGTCCTAGACCAAGAACTCTACCAATTATCAGCTTTAATTCAGAAGTTGAGATGGCCAGTTTCCATACTCTAGAAGTGAGTAACATGCAATACCATTTTATTGGAGCGCCACTTCCCGTACCCAAGATTTCTGACAAGGTTATGCCAGCCACTCAAGAAATGATGTTATTGGGTTATCAACCTAGACAAGGGCTTGGTAAGGATCAACAGGGTATTAAGCACCCTATCCAAATGTCCAGTTAGATTGGGACAGCCAGACTAGGCTATTCTACTAGTTCCACTCACAGGAATTCTCATAAGCACAAGCAGGTTCCTAAAGCTTCCGCCGCACAGCGATTTTCTATGCCTTTACCTCATGAGTTAATGAAATATCCAGTAAAGGTTCCAGCCCATGTTGTGGCTATGCTGTTTCCAAAACCAGTGCCAATCAAAGCAAAAGAAGTGCTGATTCCTGATCCCGAGGTGGGAGAAAAGTAAACATGACCTTGCCTTGATGATGGCAGGCATTCGCGTTATTGTTCATGATGAACACACAAACAAATACACCCCAGATGATGATTGCCCAGATGTCATGGTTATCATTCGGGAAAAGGAGGACACTGACGATCCTTCTATCATTATAGTCCATCAGGACTTTTCCCTCGACAATTGGAGCAGCACTCCATGCATTGGTCGACGAGGGTAAAATGGGCGTAAAAATCCTACGCCTGAGATAACTTTAATTGATTGCTTTCCTTTACAAACTACTAGCGCTTATTTTATCACGTACATGCTAACACTTTTATATGATCGAACAGTTGCATATATTAGGTGAAAGCATCTTTTGTTTCAGGACTCTGAATTTAGATGTGCTTGTACTTGCTGATGAGGTACCTTCTCTCCACAAGGGCTGTAACTTTGATGCAAAGTTGGACTCGGACTTGATGGACATCCAAGAGGACATTGAGAAACCTCAAGAGATTAAGGAATAGGTCGCAGACAAACCCAAACCCAATCTTGATCAAACCACTCCTTTCAATCTCGGAACCTTAGACAACCCTAAGCTTATCCAGATTGGTTCAGACCTTACCACAACTCAGCGGAATGACATGGTTGCACTGTTAACCCAATTCCAGGATATGTTTGTATGGTCTCGTGAAGACATGGTGGGATTGTCCACTGACATTGTTCTTCATCGCCTTCCCTTTAAAGAAATATTCAAGCCAGTTAGGCAAAAGCTCAGGCGATTGAAACCTGAGTGGAGTTTAAAAGTCAAAGAAGAAATTGTGAAACAATTTTAAGCTGGCATCATCATGGTGTCTACATATCCAGAGTGGATATCCAACATTGTTCCCGTGCCTAAATCAGGAGGAAAGGTGCGAGTTTGCGTGGATTATCGGGATTTGAACAAAGTTTTCCTTAAAGATAGCTTTTCCGTACCATTTATCCACATTCTCATTGACAATACTGCTCAATACGGCATGTACTCCTTTGCTGATTGCTTTGCGGGGTACCATCAAATTATGGTTGATGAGGAAGATCATGAGAAAACTGCTTTCATCACTCCTTGGGGAACCTTTTGCTACAGACGGTTGTCATTCGGCCTCATCAATGCCGGGGCAACCTACCAGCAAGCTATGATGGCTCTTTTCCACGATTTAATGCACAAGGAGATAGAGATCTATGTGGATGACATCATTGTCAAATCCCGGAAGGAGGATGACCATTTAGACCATCTCAAAAAGCTGTTCAACAGGTTGCGTAAGTATAACTTGAAGTTGAATCCTGCCAAGTGTGCCTTTGGTGTTAAGTCAGGCAAATTGCTAGGCTTCCTAGTCAGCCACAAAGGGATTGAACGGGATCCTACCAAAATCCAGGCCATCAAGGAAATGCCCACTCCTCAGACAGAGAAGGAAATACGGAGATTTTTAGGAAGGATCAACTTCATTAAGCCGATTCATTTCTGAACTCACAGCAACCTGTGAGCCAATCTTCAAATTGTTAAGGAAGAACTCCTCCATGAAATGGAACGATGAGTGTCAGAAAGCCTTCCTCACAATCAAGGATCAACTGATCAACGCTCCTGTTTAGGTACCTCCCAGGGATGATGTTCCCCTGTTCATGTACCTGTCCATAAATGACAATGCTATGGGTCGTATCTTTGAAGCAAAAAAGATAATAGAGGCCAAGAGCAAGCTATCTATTACCTCAGCAAAAGATTCAGCATCAGTGAACACAAGTACACTCTGATCGAGAAGACTTGTTGTGCTTTAGCATGGGCTTCCATGAGATTACAGCATTATCTCCATGGTCACACAACCCATCTCATATCCCGTGTGGATCCTCTCAAGTATGTGTTCAGCAAACCCATACTGAATTGTCGACTGTTCAGATGGCAGTTGATCCTACAGCAATTTGACATCATCTATGTGACGCAAAAGTATGTCAAAGGTTAAGGAATTGCGGATCAACTGGCCGCCGCACCTGCAGGGGATTACAAACCCTTAGAAACGTATTTTCCCAATAAAGGGGTAATGACAGTTCAGTTACAACATCAGTACGATACATGCCGTTCGTGGAAAATGTATTTTGATGGGGTTGTTAACACAGAAGGCTCTGGAGCCAGAGCAGTTTTAATATCCGGTACGGGGGAGCAGTATCCCGTCGCCGTCAAATTACAGTTTGTCAACACCAACAACACAGCTGAGTATGAAGGCTGTATCATGGGACTCAAACTTGCCCGTTCAATGGGTATCAGGTGGTTAACTGTCTTTGGAGATTCCGAATTGGTAATCAAGCAATCCACAGGAATCTATCAAACCAAAGAATTACATTTACTGCCTTACCATCGGCAAGTTCTACAGATGGCTTTGGAGTTCGAAGAAATCTCCTTTCTACACATTCCTCATAATAGGAATGACTTTGCAGATGCATTAGCAACATTGGCCTCCTTGGTTTATATACCTGACAAGGAAAACATGCCAAGCATCACGATTGCTATGCAGAAAGTCCCAATCTATGGGAGTTACATTGGAGAAGTATCGGATGAGTTGCCTCCCATCTATAATCCATGGTATCAGCACATCAAGGAGTATCTGCGAGATGGATCTACACCCGTTGAGGCGAGCCTAACTGAGAAGAGGCGGATTCATTGACTTGCTATGAAATTCTACCTAAGCGAAGATGCACTCTACAAAAGAGAGGCAGGATTAGGTCTCCTCAGATGTCTGGACAAAGACCAAGCTCAGCGGCTCATGGATGAGATCCATGGTGGAGTATGCGGCCCTCACATGAGCGGACCCCTACTTGTCAAGAAAATTCTCAAAAGCGGGACATTATTGGCTTACACTCAAAGTCGATTTGTGATGATCACGTCGAAGAGGTGATATCAATGTCAGATCCATGGGAATGCTATCCACGCCCCTCCAAGGGAACTCCACAATATGAGTTCGCCATGGCCCTTTTCAATGTGGGGAATGGACGTGATCGGGCCCATCGAGCCCAAAACCAGTAATGGACATCGATTCATATTCACCATGATCGACTACTTCACCAAATGGGTTGAAGCGACTTCCTTCCCGTGGTTACTAAAGAAGTCATCATTGCTTTCATCGTAAACAATGTTGTTTGTCGATATGGAAAACCAAAGGTCATTGTGTCAGACAATGCTAAAA
Source organism: Panax quinquefolius (assembly GCA_020205615.1). Classification (NCBI taxonomy): domain Eukaryota; kingdom Viridiplantae; phylum Streptophyta; class Magnoliopsida; order Apiales; family Araliaceae; genus Panax; species Panax quinquefolius. The sequence continues at coordinate 58,996,831 of CM035173.1, forward strand.
ACCTCAACAACAACATGATGGAGGAATTATGCAGAAAATTCCACATCAAACATCTCAACTCTGTCATCTACCGACCAAAGATGAATGGTGCTATTGAAGCGGCTAATAAAAACATCAAGAAGATCATGCAGAAAATGTCCGCTAATCACAAAGGATGGCCTGACTTCTTGCCCCTAACTTTATTAGCCTACAGAACTTCAATGCGTGCTTCCACCGGGCAACCCCTACTCGTTAGTCTATGGGATGGAAGCGGTTGCTCCCCATAGAAGTGGAAATGGAATCCCTCGGTATTGATGGATGCTCGGTTGGATGAAGACCAATGGGTACAAGACAGGTATCACCAATTGTCTCTGATAGATGAAAGGCGAACCGCAACTATCTTCCATGGTCAGTTATATCAACAAAGGATCGCACGATCCTACAACAGAAAAGTCCGACTACGGCAATTCAAACAACATGACTTGGTTTTGAAGAAGATCATTGACAACTAAGATCAATCTAAGGGAAAATTCGCTCCTAACTAGGAAGGCACGTTTATTGTCAAAGAAGTATTGACAGGAGGTGCTCTCAAATTGCAGGAAATAGATGGCGATCAATTTCCACAGCTTATCAACTCAAACTCCGTGAAATGGTACTATGTCTGAAGTTACCATCAAACAAACATCCTGGCTTTGATCATCCAATCACCAGTCATTCCAATTTTGAACCCTCTCTCCTTTTTACAAACTCTTCTGCCCCTCAGGGAAACATACACTTCAAACCAGCAGCCTGGTTTCACTTCATTTCAAACTTTTCACACCTACTTCTTCTGAAGACGAGATTAAACTTTTCACACCTACTTCTCCTGAAGACGAGATTAAACTTTTCACACCTACTTCTCCTAAAGACGAGATTAAACTTTTCACCCCTGCAGTTTATCCTCAAGATGGGATTAAACTTTTTCCACACTGGCAGTTTATCCCCTCTATGGGATTAAACTTTCTTCTCCCCGTAGTATAGCCTGTACATGGGATTTACACTTCTCTTCAGCTGCGATTCATCCTGAGGGGCGAACTACGTCGACCTGATCTCCCTGATACCCGGGGGTACGTAGGCAACCATATTCTATATGGCCCGGTTGCAATAAAGAAAAACAACAAAAACATTTCTGCCCTTTTCCTCACAAAAACAACAAAAATACTTCTACACCCATCTGCCTTCCGCATTCAGCGTTAAACCTCCTACACTAGGTTCGAACTACGCAGACTTGATCTCCTCTTCAACAGGAGTACGTAGGTAGCCATTCATGGTGCAGTCTAACCCCTACCAGAACAAACATACTTGTCACACGGTACTGGGATCAACCTTCAAATTGCCCCACTTCATCGGTTTCAGATCAAAGGGATGGAATTATCCAACCTCTTCTCACAAATAGAAGATTCGGTGACCATCTAAGCTGCGATCGTGCCTCAAAGAGCAATACCAACCCATAAGAGATGGAATTAACTAGGCTTCTTACAAATAGAAGTATTGGCGACCATCTGTGGTGTGGTCAATCTCAAAGAGGAAGAAACCACCCTCCTCTCCACTTTTCCATACAGATACTAGTCCCAAGACACCAAAGATGGTAGGGATTTTCAGAAATCAATGATCAATTCTGAGAGACCTTGCGATGTCTCAATGTCCATCTATCAAGGATAAGTTCAGAATGCATCAAGATCAAAGGCCCTGGAGAAACAGGCAAATATCAAGCAAGTATCAAGGCATAACTAAAAGGGAAGTGAATCAAAATATATTTCCCTGTAATACATAATACTGTTTGATATATACATCTATGTTTTACATGACAAAATGGCTAAGCTAGTCTATGCAGGAAAATATAAAGCTATCTACAGATATGTATGTATGCGGACTATCAGATCTAACATAGCAATCATGCCCCTCAAACCAGCCAAAGGGAGATAATCCATGCCCGGAGCATGAGTAATGAAGATGTAGGGTGAGCTAAGCCCTAAACACGGCAATATATCAAACGGATCACCAATCTCTACCAAGAAAGCGGACCAAGATACAGCATTTGTACACCCCGCAGGCTGAAAGGAGTATGACATGGCTATCTCATGGGTGAAACAAAATCCATGATGTCTAAATGTGCCAATCGGTCTCAAGTGTGACATGAACCACACATACAATGTATGATGAGAGCTACTCATGAACACTCCCTGCTTTGGATAAGTGCAAAGATATGTAGCCAACCTCAAGGTCTCTACGATGATCATCGGTACAATGGTATGACCCTCCCTGAGAGCTCTCACTGCCATAATGACGCCGATATCTAGCTCATCCATGTACCGCAGCATGTATACGTATGACAATATGCATAGAAGTAGTACATCTACTCTGGCTGAACACCAATGATCCTTCGGTGTGGTGAAATCCCCAGGAATCTTGTGCATGTATAGTCGTCCTCGAGCCAAACACATCAAACAGAAACGCTGGGATATAACATGGCCGGATGTGATCTCATCCTGCACCACTCTGCGCCTCAAGCCTGTGAGAGTCATGAACTGTCTACTCATGTCTCCCGTCACCATGTGCACGCAAGGTCTGTCCAGCGGTAGCATCGTCAACCGTGCATACTCCTCCAAAGTAGGAGTCAACTCATGGGTCCCAAAATGGAATACATATCTGTTCGGTACCCAGTGCTCTAGCATGCCCTCTACAAATCTTGGAGGAACCTAAAACATCAATAAGGTCATAGTATGCTGCAACAAATCATCTACGATCACCATGTCTGATGGTGATATACTATCATACCATGATCGCATACCAGCTACCACGCAAATGGTGGGGTATGATCAATACGGCTAACTGTCGAAGAAGACATATGTACGGGCCTTATCATAAGACCATTCAGGGGTCAATGTTGAATATCTCTGGACATACATACATATGCATAACAATAACATGCATGATACAATTGATGGCAATATGATATAGGGAATGGAAAACTGTGCATATATTCCTAAGTATATCATCATCTAATACATCTCTGTACAACTAAAATACAGGGAAATGGGGCGAAGCTACCCAGCGGCTAACAAAGGCCTATCAAAAGAAATACATCAGAAAAAGTCAATGGTGTCGATGTCCACATCATCGATGTTGTCCACCTGATGTAACTCCTCCTTAGTCACTGGATCTCTATCTACAGGGATGTCAGGCCTATACAAAGGAGGATCTGAGCCGACAAAACCATATGGGTCATCCGAGGGACCAGCGCCGGAGATGGAAGGATCAAAAGTATCTACCTCTGCGAGATCTCTGCCCAAATGTTGAATGAAAAGATGTGACCGATCCAACTGCCGCGTCAATCTATCAATCATGCCCACATGAGTCGGATCTCGACCGCAAAGCTAATCTCTCGTCATCATCACGGATCACGAAACCATATCCCCATAAACCGTGTGTGGCGCGGGTCTGAGCTCCAATCGTATGAGGGATCCACCAATGCTGGAACATCTCCTGAGAACAGGGGCCCTCTAACAATGTAAAGCTGTCAATCCCCATCAATGGGATGTCAATGACGGGTGACTGCGAAACATGCCAATAACGCCTGGCAGGAGGTAAGATCGGCATACGGATCTCTCCCCAGAAGTGCTCTGATATAGACGCTCTCCTAAATAGAGCTCCCATCCTCCATCTGTGAAGAGAGGAATCCTGCGGGTGGAAATGATGTACTCTACTCCAGTCGGGTACCCATCCTCAAATCCAACTCCCAAATGCTCTCTAGAGTAGGGAATCCATGTGATGACATCGGTACCGTCAATATAGCCAAATTTGTGGCGACAATGAGTGAAACCCTCAGCAACAGGGACCTTTGCCAGTGTGGAATGATGCCATCTCCGTCCTCGTGGATAGGTGTCTAAACCTAACACACTCACAGGACGCAAACAAAGAAGCCTCTCATAGGCCCAAAACTGCCAACACAAAGGCAAACATCTGCTGTCAGTCAACACTCTTAACCCATACATGGGAAAAGACAAGAGAAACACTCACCAGCAGAAATGGGTAGAATCCTAACCACGCCTCGGTCAAGCCCTGTGATTGCATGCGCATTCCCCTGAGGAAATAAGCAAAGGTATAGGAACCCCAATCATACTCTCTATACGGTCCACGCGTCGAGTGGCGGCCGATCAAAGCGAAGGACACCGTAGAGGAATTATCTGCTATGGGCGACCCTAAATGATCATCGAGAACAATCGCTGAAGAATGCGATCCACGACTCTCACATCATCGGTATAGGCTCACTCAATGGCCGCTTCATAGCATCTACGCTCAAAGGACTGCACGAACGGTCCCGCCTTTGGCGCCTCCTCAGGAACTCCCAACAAGGATCTAACGACGGTAGGGGGTGATATCCGCCGATGCAAGGCACCGGCTCCCCTCAAACTCCATACACGTGATAAACCGCCAATCCATCGTCGTCATCATCACCTCGCGATCCTAGCAAATGGAGTGGTATCGATGCAGGTGGAACCACCGCTTTCGAACAATGCCCCGAGGTAACCCGAGGGGAAAATGACGGGGTAGAATAGAGAAGAACCTCCCGAATCCCAAACCGTGGACGATCGCTCTCATAGTCATCATGCAAGGCACGATACATAGAGTGGATGCTAAACCGATTCCCTCGAGGTCGTGTGAAGTCGGGAACCTACATCAAATGCGCATCAACATCAGACTCCTTGACTCCTCATCATTAGGAAATAAGAAAGATTAAAGATCTAACTTCATACCTCGTTTGCGTGCAGGTATACTGAAGGATGCCTACTCAAGTCACCCGGAAGATCCGGATTACGCCACTTGAATACACTGCAATTCCTACGGGGAACACGTCTGGCCGAGGCGCAGAACCTCAAACGGTACATCCTCGTCCTCGGCATTCGGCACCTCAACCCGGATAGGACGTACTACCGCCTCCGCCAAACGACGAGGCTATCTCACAAAACGGTGCTGAGGCTCTTCAAAAGCCCTTTTCCGTACACCAGAAGTGGTCCTGCGGGAACTGCTCGGCTGATCTGGATCCATAATATCTGGACAGGAAGTCTCCAAATCACCTCAGAAAGGGTGTGGTAATTTCATTTTTGGAGTCTTTTTTAAAATGCATTCTCTGATTACATGCATGCATGCATTGTTTTAACATACATCTAGAGTAGAGTTAAAAATGCATGACTACCCAATGCCTACATTTTGGGAAAAATTTTCCATAGCCCCTTTGTAAATGGGACTATCCACATGCACATAGGCATGACTAGGTGGCCATTCATTCAAGAGCACACCAGCATACGCGATCGTATACATCACATATGCATTCATCACATCACAATAAAAATCCGTAAGTGTAGTCTAATTACTAGGATTATTTTACTATTCTACCTTTACTCATTTGTCCTCAGATAGGATAAGAAATGACAGTAAAAGGTGCCAATTTGACTGCTTCAAAAGTCAAATTTTTTCACATCATTATGTTTAGCATGGTTTAATACTAACATTTACTATGTTGAATATTTTTTATCAAGCCATATCAGTATGCATATTCACTACTATATGTCTAAATGCATTTAAATGCGATAAGTCATTTTCCAATGAGACGAAAATTGGAAAAAATACATGCATGTGTTACCAGGCGATAAAAAGAACGCTTATGCGGTGACGAATATATGCGAAAGTTGCCCGAACTCAATGAGATCTAAAGAAGAGCTCTCGGATTTCCTTTCTTTGTATAACTTGAAAATAGCGTATAAAAGCGATCGATCACACCTATACATAAACACGGTGGTCGCGAGTCAACCTCTTGGCTCCTCTACAGTACACTGCGGCCCCTACATGGGTCCCATACCTTCGGCTCGCTCCATTAGAGATTCTGATGGAGGTCTCATGTTGAAAAGGCCAAATCGGAATAAAAATGCTATGCGATTGAGCAGAATAGCCTGAAATCCTGGTTTTTTGTCGGTCGAGTTAAACTCCCGTCGTCTCAATGGTATTCGCCTAAATGAAGGGTATACTATACCAATAAGTTCAGCTTTCATAAACCATGCTCGGCAATACCCCACAAAGGTCCGATGCCATCATTTACAGGGTTACAACCCTAAACAATCCCCGGCGGGGGTTACAATGCGAAACCACGAAATATCAAACCTCCCCGGCTGGGGTTACAACACCGAAGTTATCAAACATCTACGTATCCCCGGCAGGGGTCACAACGCGCATCCTTCAAGCATCCACATATCCCCGACGGGGGCTACAACGTAATGCTACCATTGACACATACATCAATGAAGGTCAAGCAGCCTTGACAATGCATCCAGTAGGAATTTATCTGGTGATACACACATCAGCGAAGATCAGGCAACCCTGATAACAACAAACTGTTGGCAGTAACTCCGACAGTATGAGGGAGCATGTTATACACATCCTCAAAATAGACAAAGCCTTATCCCCACAGATCTCTTCCATACAAGAGGTACCTCTATGGAGTATAAGCTAGTGTCTAGGATTCGAGACTTTGGTGGTAGTCCCAACGTCCACATCCTTGGAGACTTGGATCGCATGTCTAAGCCATCACTGATTATCATCCCAGCAGGATTACATGGCAATCATGCATCATGCATTTGCATCATGTTACTGCATATAGCATCATGTTTATCTTGTCTGCATTTCAAGTGTCTAGGATTCTTTATCCTATCTATGCCTTGCATTGCATGAATATGATAAAGAAGGGCATCTGTAGACACTTGAAATTTTCTGCACTCTTATTACTAACATTGCAGGAGGGTAGATTTGTCTTTTGGAGATAACCCTGAAAGACAGCTTAAGTCCATCCCGGATACCACCGGAAGTTTAGTTCCAACCCGGAACACAAACCGGGAACATCATCTCAACCCGGAACACACACCGGGAGTGTCATTTCCAATATCGGAGATAACCCTGAGATATGCAAATCAAAAGACTGGCAACAACACCAGAGAGGACAGTCCTGTCTCGGGGATAACACCGCGACGTTCAGTTCTAGTCCCAGAGACAACACTGGGAGTAGCAACCCCATCCTTGGTGATAGTCCCAAGGGATGCCATTGCAGTTCCGGCGATAACCCTGGAAATGCTTGTTTCAAACATGTGCGATCAGCTTCAATCCAGATGACAGTGAGGTATACAAACAAGCAGTCCAATATCAGATGTAACCCTAAGCAACGTCTGCTTTCTGCTTAAACCGGCGATAACCCCGGTGAGTAGTCACAACGTCATCTGTCCACGTCAATATGATGATATTGCGACATATCAATAAGTAGTCCAATCTCAGTTGTAACCCTGAGCAACGTCTACTTTCAACTCTAACCGATGATAACCCCGGCAAGGAGTCAAACGTCATCTTGTTCCTTCAAACAATGGCATGTCATCTCAACACTTCATACATACATACAACAATGACCCACAAGAGCCGAGGATTGACAATCCCGAGTGACTATTACGTGTGGCAGTACTTTGGATAGAATTTGAAACTTGAAGACCATGGGCATAGACCCTCTTCCCGACTTCGTCTGACCTCTAATCCATGTCATTACGTAACTCTCGACACAAGTAATCAAGAAGTAATGAGATATACTTCGTTTGGATGCTTGGATTGAAGTTCTGCAAGTTCGAGCGGACATTACAGTGCACGACTGCACGTATTACGAGACGACGAAACCCGCGAGGCTTGGATCCACCACGACCAGCCGCATGTACAACTGCGTCTACACCGCAGTGTACTGCGACCATCGATCTATAAATATAAATGAGGGTTAGCCATTTGAAGGAGAGAGAGAGAAGGAAAAAAGCGAGGAAGCCACATCCCATTTTACTCTGCATACTCATCTTTTAAGTGTTTCCTCTTCTTTAAACACTAGTTAGCTCACATATAGCTACTTTTTATCCGTGATGGAGCTGAGTGTTTATCTATTTAAAGTCTAAGAAGTCTATTTTGGCGTTACCACCAGTAGCCTTCTTATATTCTATAAAGCCTCTTTCTCATATATCACACCTTTTTGTACACGTTGATAGTCGTGTGAGTGTGTTTACTGGACTTGATTCAGTAGTTTTCATTTCACATGCGTATATATATATTAATATATGTATATATTTCATATATATGGACTAACATTATCGAGTTATGCCTCGATTGAGCTGAACTTGATGCGGGCGTTTATTTGCTTTTATATATATATATATATATATATATATATATATATATATATATAAATCGTGGTCGAGACTACATCGATGAGCCTAGATTTTACATCCAGAGGCGTTTAATTGTTTTATATATATATATATATAAGCGTTGTTGTGGATATATCGATGAGCTGGATTTTATATCCTATATGCGTTTACTCGCTTTTATATATATATACATATATATAATTTCTGTCGGACATATCCGATGAGCCCGGATTTACATTCGGTGTATTTACTGCTTTTATATATATATATTTGTACATATATATATATGTTTACATTCCTGTCAGGCCTGGAGTTTCTTCCGTGGCTTTTTATAGCTTTTTTTATATTTCGTCCTACCTGGAGTTCACTTCGTGGCAGTTGATCGCTTTTTACAGCTTTATTTACATTTTTGTCCTGCTTGGAGTTTACTTCGTGGCAGTTGATAGCATTTACTGCTTTATTTACATTTCTGATCCCCTATGGAGTTGCTTTGTAGTGGTTGATCATGTACATATATATATATATATATATATATATATATATATATCGCTCGCTTTTCATATACAAATTGCGTCGATCATGTGAGCCTAGGAATCATGTGATCACAGTTTCGATCTCTTGAACCTAGATTCGGTTCCCATAATGGACATTTTTTAGCTGTAAGCAGCTTGTACATTATTTTACAGTGTCTGAGTTTCCTTGGATGGTTGTCATGCCCATAAGGAGTTCGGCACTGCTATATATTATTTTCTCGAGGATGTTTCGCATCTCGAAAATAAAAGCAAACAAGCCGAACATTTAACAATAAAATGGAAGTATGAAAAGGTCTCAATTCCTATTGAGCACAGGGTTTGAAAAACCTCTTTTACAAAACTTCATTGCTATATCTTGGTTAAAACTGAATTTTCCTATAAAATTTAAACCTTGTGTATATAGGTGCGAACGAGGCCTCGCACTACTTTCAAATAATTGCACATTGATCCACACACACACACACACATCCATATAACAATTTCTTTGAAAAGTGGCGGTCACCATGGTAACACAGATGTCGAGGGGTGCCTAACACCTTCCCTCCGCATAATCAAGCCCCCGAACCCTTAATGAATCTCGGTTTCACCGACCCGTTTAGCAGTGTCAAATCACTAGGTCAATGTGCTAACATTTTCGGTTGCATTGGTGCAACCAGTTAAATACACCAATTGGCGACTCTTAAAGTCAATCGTCAACATTATACATGTCGGACCTTTTTCACTTGTTTTTTTCAAACAAATCTCACATTAACATGAGAACACCAAAGAACAAGTACCGAAAAGGGACACTCAAAAATCCCGACGTCGACACCAAGTATTATCAAACTTGCACCACCTACCCTAATAGTAAATCATGTGAATCATGTGACTCAATAGTTCTAAACATGTGAAAAAATTAATTACAGTATAGTACCTCCATCTATACCTCCATTTTTAACTTAGTCATGCAAGTATCATCAATCTTGCACCAACTCCCCTAATAGTAAGTGAATGTGACTCAATAGTAACTCGTGAATAGTAACTCATAAATAGTAACTCGTGAATAGTAACTCGTGAATATTAACTCATGAATAGTACTCCGACACGAAAAGTGCCCTGAATACCCGATTGAACAATATAATCTCCAGACATCAATTATTATCGAAATTAATGTCAATTTCTTCTAACACAAATAATCCCAACACAATGGAACTATCAAATTCATCTTTAATCAACACGAACTTATTCATCATTAATATTATAACTCACAATATTTAACAACCAGTGTCGTTCTCGAGGAAAGAGGGCTTTACGATAAGGATTTCTCCTTATTGGTAGCGCTTGATTAGGTGACCAAACCTCTCCTTGGCAGAACTTCTAGACATTGTAAATATTGCAATTTAATAATATAAATAACTTTATTGTCTCAATTATTGATTTAATAATATATCATATAATACAGATGATATTGTGGCAATAATCGAATCAATAATATAAGAGATATGATGCAGCAATTACTGTAACAATAATTGAGTATAACTGAGTGACTTCTCAAATAAGCATCAATAATTGATACCATGTGCTACTATGCAACCATGCGTATTTTACCACCGATTATTTTATAACAACTTGCTTACTTTGCAAAATTTTCACATATCACCCTTAACTTTAACCTTTATCAATTTAACCATTTACTAAATAGAATAATTATAAGAAAATTGAATACTTTCATTTCATAAAATTTGGGGTCTCACAATCTCCCCTCCTTATAAAATTTCGCCCTCAAAATTTACGTACCTGGTAGTTTGAAGAGATAGGAATACCTTGCTTCCTTTTCGGATTGCACCTTCCCGGTTATTTCCTCTCTATCATGATTTTCCCATTTCTCATCTCCTGTATTTCAAATATCATTCTAGAACATAGTTTCAAAATAAGGTTTAATTGACATATCACATATTATCCCTATACTCTGATGGATCAATTAAATACCAAATAAACTTAGGTAGGTCATACTAGCGAAGGAATTACCTGACTCTCCCCTCCTAGTTCAAGTCTCACATCTCAGCCAAGGATCATATCCCTAAGCTTTGATACCAACTGTGACGCCCCCAAAATAGGTATACATCACCCATCTTGAGTTGCCAAATACATGGTACAAAAATCAATTATAAACTTCATTTATACAACTGTCGTACAAAATACGACGACATATATATTGTGAGTTTCAATACAAATATTGTAACGTATATAATACGACAATATTCATACTCAAATAATTACATGCCATATAAAGTACAGCATCAAATATTTCAAGTCTCCAAAGGAACACGAGAAGATTTCTGTTCTCTTTATTTTAATGTGGTGCACTTTTGACGCTTTCAAGGTCGGGTTCTCATCACCCTATTGTTGTTCACCAAAATTAATTATTAAGTGACGTATAAAATACGACACACACATCTTAGGTCTTCAATGCAATTATATATTGCATGTCATGTCGTTTTATAATGTATTGAGAAACTTCAGTAGTCTCGGACCATCTTTCTATTCCCCTGTTATCCCCGCTCGACCCAGCTACACTCTTATTACCTGAAAGGAATTGTGAAGAAAAAGTGTGAGCACAACTAGCCCAGTAAAGAATATCATGACTAAAGATAATTAAATTATCAATAGCCCTCATCAGTAATAAATCAAAGATTTAGAACATATGGTAGATGATAAAACTTTTCAACCATAATTGCAGCGGAATGAGCAATCCATTAAAAGAGTCTAATAGACCATCAGGTCTATTATCTTCTCAATGTTAAAAGTCCACCAATAATGTTTTATCCCTGTAACATCAATCATCAATTCTTGTCCACAATCATATGAATAACTCATAATCATAATTGTGATTACAATTCCTTTTTGCACCTGGAGATTTAAGATAATTTTCATCACCTATCTTCACCTTAGAATAAAGCTGGATACTGGTGTAGAAAGGTAGCAGACTTCTCTTCTTCTTTCTCTCTATAATTTCTCTCTATAATAAATGCTCTATAGCTTTAGTGAATTGGTGAGAAATGAAGGAAGAATGAGCTTCTATTTATAGGAAAATATAGTTTCGATAATTGAACATTTTGGGGCTCAAAATATTACAGTACAATACCTCCAACTTTTCTTTCATTTTTAATTCAGTCATCCAAGTATTATAAAACTTGCACCACCTCCCCTAATAGTAAATCATGTGAATCAATAGTAAATCATGTGACTCAATAGTTCTAAACATGTGAAAAAATTAATTACAGTATAGTACCTCCATCTATACCTCCATTTTTAACTTAGTCATGCAAGTATCATCAATCTTGCACCAACTCCCCTAATAGTAAGTGAATGTGGCTCAATAGTAACTCGTGAATAGTAACTCATGAATAGTAACTCGTGAATAGTAACTCATGAATAGTACTCCGACACGAAAAGTGTCCTAAATACCCAATTGAACAATATAATCTCTAGACATCAATTATTATCGAAATAAATGTCGATTTCTACGAACACAAATAATCCCAACACAATGGAGCTATCAAATTCATCTTTAATCAATACGAACTTATTCATCATTAATATTATAACTCACAATATTTAACAACCAGGTCGTTCCCAGGAAAGAGGGGGCTTTCCGATAAGGATTTCTCCTTATTGGCGCGCAATTAGGTGACCAAACCTCTTCTTGGCAGAACTTCTAGACATTGTAAATATTGCAATTTAATAATATGAATAACTTTGTCGTCTCAATTATTAATTTAATAATATATCATATAATGCAGATGATCTTGTGTGCAATAATCGAATCAATAATATAAGAGATATGATGCAAAGAATTCTTGTGTAATAATTGAGTATAAGCGAGTGACTTCTCAAATAAGCATCAATAATCGATCTGGTATTAACTCTTATGCAACCACGCGTATTTTACCACCGATTATTTTATAACAACTTGCTTACTTTGCAAAATTTTCACATATCACCCTTAACTTTAACCTTTATCAATTTAACCATTTAATAAATAGAATAATTATAAGAAAATTGAATACTTTCATTTCATAAAATTCGGGGTCTCACAATAACTATCATGTTCCTTTTAATGGTGAGTCTTCTCTTGACATATAATTATCTCCACCGTCTGCAATTGAACATTACGTTTCAACCAAACTCCAAGATCATATAGGTAGTGCTCGTAGATATACTCAGCAAGTGGATGTGCACAACCCTGTCTTATGATAACACGAGATTGTATGTCATTAGACATCTTGTATGATAGTGATAAAACACCCTTCCAAAGTTAGGTTCGCCTCACCCTATTCGGTTCACCAAAATTAAATATCAAATAACGTATAAAATATGACACACTTATCTAAAGTTCTCAATAAAATTATTTCCATACTATTTAGGGAGAACCTCAACAAATTCTAGAACCACCGCTTTTATTTCCTCATTACCCACGCTTCGACCCGTGACACTCTTATTACACGAAAAAGGAATTGTGAAGCAAAGGGTGAGCACAACTAGCTCAGTAAAGAATATCATGACTAAAGATAATTAAATTATCAATAGCCTTCGTCAGTAATAAATTAGAGATATAGAACATATAGTAGATGATAAGACTTTTCAACCATAGTCGCAGCGGAACGAGCAATCCATTAGAAGAGTCAAATAGACTATAAAGTCTATTATCTTCTCCACATTAAAAGTCCACCAATAATGTTTTATCCCTGTAACATCAATCAACAGTTCCTTTCCACAATCATATGAATAACTCATAATCATAATTGTGATTCTAAATTCCTCTTCTCATTCAGGACGAAGATAATTTTCATCACCTATCTTTACCTGAAACATCAAAAATCATGGTTATACTAAATCACAGTTCCTATTCATAATCATACTAATAAATCTATCTTTGCACTATAGGCCAAAGATATTCATTAATAGTTCATCTTCGCACTACAGGCCAAAGATATTCAACAATAAGTCATCTTTGCACTACAAGCCAAAGATATTCAACAACAGGTCATCTTTGCACTACAGGCCAAAGATATTCAACAACAAGTCATTTTTGCACTACTGGCCAAAGATATTCATTAACAATTCATCTTTGCACTGCAGGTCAAAGATATTAATATCTCAAAGAAATACATAATCATTTCAGAATTTATATAAACCATAATTATAACCATGTTGATCAATTCACCTTTGCACTTAAGCTAAAAATATTCAATTGTAAATTCAATGGTCATGATCATACCAGTCAACGATTCAACTTTGCACTACTGGCCAAAGAGAACCCGTAGTCATGATCATACCAATAATCTACCCATCTTTACACTCAAGTCAAAGAGAAATTTCTTCACCAGGATTATAAAAATGTTATATATGATAATAAAAATAATATGATCAAAACATATAGATTTAATCTCAAGAGTAAGATTAATAAATCAACGATTTCATAACACCTTAATCCAAATATTATAAATCACTTAATAATCTCATAATCTAATATTATTAATATTACCACAATATTTTAATCATTTCTTAAACTTATAAACAATTGATTTTAATTGTTTACACTTTACTAATTAATGCATTTAATCATCCTAAAATGCCAAACTCATAAGATTTCATCACCAATAACCAAAACCCTCATCAAAAATCTTCATATACCTTATATAGGATTCCCAAGCCATAAAATTTTATTTTTCAATTTTCTTACTTCACATAACATATTTAATTCATTTATTCATAACTAGTTCATTTTTCATGAAAAATACCAAATCAGTCCTAAAAATATTTCTTTTCTGGGATTTAGTAGAATATAGTCCCATATTAAACATATATTTTTCTCAGAATTTTTAAACTTCATTTACTATTTTTCATATGGCCAAAACTGTCGAATATTTAGACATTTATCATAAATTGTACTTTTATCCAAAAATTCCGAAATTTACAGGGTATACTGATATTATATAGATGTACTCCCAATAAACATTTCATCAATTTTGGAGTTAACCACAAGGAGTTATAAGGGTTTACTTTTAAAATAGTCTTTTCTCATAAAATCCATAACTCCTAATCTATACATCCAAAAATTGCCATTTTTGGACACTATCAAGAAAACTCATCAAATTATCATTTTCAATTTTTCCAAAATTTTTGAAGGTCCGGAAAAAGTACGAAACTGAAAAACATAATAACCCTTAAAAATCTCTTACCTCAAAAGAGCAATACTTTCGACTGGAATATCGAATGAAAAGCCGAAAGAACTTGCACTGAAAAGAAACTCTCAAAGTATCTAAATACTCACAAAAATATGCTCGATAATATAGAGAGAGAAAACTTAGGTTTCTGGTGTGATTTTCAATTCTAACATAAGCACCTATTTATAGGAAAATGCTAGAACGCCAAAAGAGACTAAAATAATAAAATATTATTAATATTTTTTCTTTTCAAACTTCCACGCCTCCTCCTTGAATCAGCAACCATTTTTGAACCAAAAAATAGCAACCCACATGTTATTAACAAAAGTGGGTCCCACTCATTTTTAATAAAAATTATTTTATTTTTCAAAACTTCAGTAATTCATAGAAAATATCCCGTTTATCAGAAAAATACGAATTTTATGTCCACTCCACACGAAATTGAATTCTCTACAACTTTGTAGCTTTAAGTTTTTTCAAATTCAAAACCAAAAATATCTGAAATCCACAAACGGGTGATTTTTAATACCTCATAAAATTCATAACAAATCATACGTTAATTTTTAACGGTTCAAAATTTGTGGATATATACTCAAATTATATATGTATAACATATCCAAAAATCACAACGATCCAACGGTTGGATTAAAATTATAACTCACGTAATAGAGCTTTAAGAAAACCGATTTGATCTTTTAATACTTCCAATCTGACAAAATACTAATAAAACACCTCAACATTAATTCTTTTATTTATAACTACATTAATAAATTCATCATTTATATCCGCATCAAATAAATATTTTCTTATTATATAGATCAATAATTAAATATTCACAAATAATATTACAGAATCACAATAATGACAACCAGGCAGTTCCCAGGAAAGAGGGGGCTTTCCGATAAGGATTTCTTCTTACTGGCACGCAATTAGGTGACCAAACCTCTCCTTGACAGAACTTTCTAGACATTGCCAATAATGTTATCTAATAATATTATCCAAATACTATGAATTATTGATCTGATAATGGGAAATACTGTGCAGTGATAATTATTGAAACAACAATAATATAAAATATCAACACAGCAATTATTGAATCAATAAAATAAAATATTGAACAGTAATTACAGTAACAATTATTGAGTAATGCCTTCTTACGTAAGAATCAATAATTCAAAAATCTTTATGCAATCTGGTAATGCTCTTTATGCTGACCGTGCGTATTCTTCGTATTTTAGTCACCAGGTATTTCAACAGTGTTAACGGTAACAACTACGCCGTTATTTATAAAAACTCAAACTTGTCATTTTCTTCATCGGACAGTTATTCTGTTATGAGGCCCACGGATGGCTACGCCGTCGTACGAATATTCCCCGACAACAAGAATATTCCATGACCAAACGAATATTTCCCGACAAAAATGAATATTTTATACCACTTACTTATTTTGCAAAATTTTTATATATCACCCTTAACTTTACTCTTTATCAATTTAACCATTTACTGAATAATAATTATAAAAAAAATTGAATAATTTTATTTCATAAAATTCGGGGTCTTACAGCAAGTCTTTTAGTTCCTAATTGCTATGTGATCTTGATTGTTTTAAATCTTTATTTCAAAGAGCATGATGTGTTATATATATGTTGAATGTATGAAATGTTAAAGTCAACTTATGACTATGTTGATTGAGTAAAGCATGTTGATTGAGTAAAGAACTCAATCTTTATACATCTTTATACTTGTTATATGAACTGTAACATGTATGTTATGTTAGTCCAATGTTTATGAGATATATGTTGAGCATGCTGTTATGTGCTACGTGATGAATGAAAACTGTTAGATTTTGCTGGGCTTTCGAGCTCAACCTTGCAAATAACCATTTTTGCAGGTTAAGGATTGAAGGTAACACTATGTGCTACTTGAATGGCGTGGATCAGAAATAATACACGAAGATTAATATTTTAGCTAAAGTTGTTGTTTCTTTAAACCATGATTAAGATTCATGAAATGTACTAAATGTTTTATGATGTATAGTTTTATGATGAGTTGTAAAGTTAAAGTCTAAGTTATCTGATATGCAGAGGTTATCGAATTAAAATGTAAAATTTGATATAATAACTGTGATGAAGTGAATCATGGATTATATATGATTCAAAGACATGTAGATGATAAAGGTTTAGATTCAGGGAATTAAAGTAAGAAGATAGAAAAGTTTAAATTATTCTGCATATTATTAAGTTTAACATCGAATAATGATGTAAAATCAGAAGTTAGACGTATTATTAACGACCGAAGTTGGTAATTTAATTGTATGAAATTTGGGGTCGTTACAGTTGGTATTAAAGCTGTAGGTTATAAACCTTAAGTAAGAGTACCCTAGGCTATAACCTTAGAGAATAAAGGAGAAGATCATAAAGAAGTTAAGAATCAAAAAGTTATATTTAAGTAAGGTACAGTTGTTCTCTTTAATAGTTAATGTATGGTATCTAGGCTAAACGATTCCTTCATAGAGCGGAGGTATATACGAACTAGCAACTCAGAACCTAGTTTGTTGGTTGTTTGTGGGAAACCACTCAGCGTACTATATTGAAACTATTAGAGACTCAATGTGTACCAAGTATGGAAAATGGATACGTATGATGAAAATGTGGAACTCGAATGAAATGTTGAGCAATGTAAATTAAGTTCAAAATTCTTAAAGGAAGAATGGTTATATAAACAAGAAAATTCAAAGATGAATCTTGAAGTGATATAGAGATAAGAAATAGGAGTTGCCTAACTCCAATAGTCAAAATAATGAATAATGTCGTAAATGCTGAAAAAGAAAAGAAAGAGGATCGTAAAACAAAACGATCACAAGTTAAGAAAAGAATTTTAAGGGAGATGATTATAGAATAAGATCACGACGTGATCAGTTTAAGTTATAAAGGAAAGATGGTCTATAATGTTTGAATAATTATAGCTTGATGCTATGAAGATGATGTACTATGAAATAGTACGAGATAACTCACGAGGAGTTATAGATGATGTGATATGACGAATTCGTATCGAGCAAAGAGCAAGTTATGAGGAAGATAGGGTTAGGTGGGATTTCAATTGAGGACTCATGTGATGGCTGAGTTGTAAAAACCTGTGTATGGGCGAGGGTTTTGTGCTTTCACTCAGTTTATCACATTGATAATCATTGGAATGTCGGTGTCGCGCTATCAATGTATGTGTGGTGAAAAGGTGATTCTTTTCTCATGGGTATATTTGATAGTTAGAAACTATTAAGATTAGTCAGATATTATTAGGATTAGGTGTGGTTCTTAAAACTAATGCATATGGTAAGTTCGTGACTCACAATAATATGGTATGTTTTGAACCCCTCAGTGAATGGGCGCTTTATATAATTACGACTAGGATAAGTTCTTAAACTCATACTATTGTGGTAAGTTCCTGAACTTCCAATGTGCGTTAAGTTTGATGAACTATACTGGGTATAGATAAGTTATAAATGAAGAATTGAGGATTATGGGAATAGATAGAATTATTAAGCAATGGATCAGTATAGAAAGTGGAGACATATGTTTTCTATATCTACTAGCTATGCTAGACTTTCGAAATTTATTGACTTTGTGCGAATGTTTGCACTTCTATTTTCTTGAAAAACATTGGATCAAATGATGAAAACAATGAGTTTTAAAAACAATACCGTTATTTGTATGTCTATGCTAATTGCTTTGGCTAGACAAAAATGATTTGAAATATATCAAAATGAATTTTTATATCATCAATGTGTCATGGAACACAGTGCGAGAGATGAAAAAAAGCGATGGAGTCATCAATGCAAGATTACTTAGTGTTGGATGTGATCTAAGGATCGTCAATTTAACTATGGTATGATGTAGTATGATAAAATCACCAAATAACGGAATCCTCAAACGGATTTGTAAATACGATGTCTGCGATATCGTGACGTCATAAAAGATTTTTGAGATTTCTTTAAGATATGATAATATATATATATATATATATGTATATGTATATTTTGATTAATGTCCGAATTGTTGTAAAAGTCTATGCTATTTGATTCAGCTAGACGAATATTGAAAGATGTTCATGAAATTCAAGCGTTTCTTGAGAAGTTATGCCAAACCAAATTGTTTTGGTGCGGATTCAGATGTTGAAAAGTTTGAGATGAACAACCCTTTTATAGGGATTACGCGGAGCGTTTAGATGTTTATTACCAATACATAGTATGAAGGGTTGATCACCCTAAATGCAGAGTCTCTACAATTTAATGGTTTGTTAAGGTTTAAGTTGAAAGAGTACTTATAACCATGGGTAGAGTGCACAATACATCGTGCGAAGGGCTTAACACCCTAAGTACGTGAGTCCCTATAGTCTAATATTTGTTAAGGTTTAAGTTGAAAGAGTACTTATAACTTAGTGGGCGTAGTTCAAGTCTAATGACCCCTCGGCATGATTTGGAATCTTTTAAATTCACATTATTCATATCGCTTCCCAATTATTGAGCGATTGTGGAAGATTCTTATTATTACGAAAAGGTGAAAGTGGAAAGGATGAGAAAACTAAGCAAAACATAATAATTTCAAGAAAGAATTGAAACTCCAGAAAGAAGAGAAATGTGAAACTCTTAGAAGAGGAAGAGGTGAGGAATATGATGATCTTAGAAAGATCCTTAGAGAAAGAATTTGGTTGCAGAACCTAATGAATAAATAGATATCAACATAAAATCTATTTTGATAAATGGAACGAATGATTAAAGTATTAACGCAAAAATCTATTTTGATAGATTGAATGAATAAAGATTAATAATAAAAATTTCGAGGACGAAATTCTTAGAAGAAATGGTGAATGTAATATCCCGAGTGTTTATGATAACGATCCTTAGAAAAGGAAATGAATGGGTTAAAGAATATATAATATTTGATATATGACTATGTTTAATTGAAGGTTATGTAATAAAACCTAAAAGTTGTTGAAGAAGTGAATAAAGTATATATATATATATAAAAAAAACTTTTTGCTAACTTAACGTGTTGAAGTTATTCAACGATAATTGTGAAAGAGATTTTGTGAAAACCTTAGTAAGGTAGGGTTTCAGTGATTCCGATGACGGAATCCTTATAAGGGGGGAAAGATGTGACAACCCGAATTTTTAAAAGTTATTAAAGTAAGAATTTAATAATTAAAAATTCTTATTATAAGATGTATATATTTTGAATTATGTGTCTTGGTGTGAAAAAAAAAATGAAATTTTTATGAAATTTAATAGTTGATTAAACTATTAAAGGAAATAAAAGAAATTAGTCACGACAAGGAATTTGGTGGCAAGGGAAATTAACCATATAAATATTGGGTAATTTAAATTAAGTTGAAACTATATTATGGAATAATATTGTTTGAATATTAAAACTTTACTTGGTTGTGGTGTTGTGGTAAAGTGGATAAAAGAGTTAATTCATTAATTAAATAGTGAGTTAATATATTAGTTTTGCTAATTAAATTTGGTATTCTTAATATATATTACATGTCAGTGGTAATATATGAAGAGGTTTAATACCTTGAATGATGTTAATAAAATATAAATTGATGGTAAGAGAAGAAAAATCAATATACCTATAAATAATTATTGGTTAGAGATTAATAAATTGAGTTAATATTTAAGTAGTGATTAGATGTATGGATTAAATAAATTGTATTGAGACAATTTATGCGATGAAAAAATTAAATAATTATATATTATGATTGTATGATTCATTTGAGTTAATTAAAATAATTAATGGAATAAATATTAATTATTTTAATGGAAATGTTTATTTTAAATTGAGATGCTATGAATATAATTTAAGTAATATATGGAGTAGTAGTTATACATATTATAATTGTATTATTCAGTGCAGTTAGCTAAATAATTTAGCAACATAGTTAAAGTGTGACATTTAGAGAAAAGAAGATATACCATATGATAAGGAGAATTATTAAAATAAATTAAAAGGACATTAATGGTTCTAGCCAAACATGGCCTTGTGACCTTTTGCCTTTGTAACACCCACATTAAGCCATCAGTTGTAACACCCACATTAAGGCATCAGTTTATTTTGTTTATGTGGTGTAGCAAAATAGAGAGAAAGAGAGAAACCACAGAGAGAGAGATGGAGCTTAGAAAGAAATTGAGAAGAGGGAAGAGACACTATGAGAATCAAAAAGAAAAAGAGGATTAAACAAGGACTTTCAATTATCTAACTAGAGCTTAGAGGAATCAAAGGTAAATTCCTAAGTTTCTAGTTTTTGGTTTTTATTTTCTAAAGTCTTTGTAATTAGGTTTTTGTTGAAGTAAAATTTGTATATGTTTATGGGTATATATATTATGTTATATACCATCTATAAGCAATTTTTAGGTAATTGAACTCATGAAACTATGCTAAAGATGAAGAACTTGTGTTCTTAATGAAACATGTACGTTATGGCTTTAGAAAGTATAAAATTTCATGTTTAATGTGTTATAATTTGTAAATTGATGTTGGATTATGTTAGTATGTGAAGAAACGAAAACAACATAGTTTAAATCGTGTCAATTGATTAAGAAACGAAGTCGTGGCGATCGAATTCGCTAGAGATGTTAAAACATGAAAATAGAGTATGAACATGTGTTTTGGGTCAAATTTTAGTTTGGTTAATGTTTTTATAAATTGTTAGAATTCTAGTATGTTGTATTTCTATGAATTACGAATCCATAGAAGCGAAAACGGACTAATTTGGATGTGTGTAACTCAAGTTATGAAGATTAGTAGGAGAAAATGGGTCAAAAATCGTGAGAACAGTAGCTTGGTGTTCCGTTTACGCTACTTGGTAGCATGCTATTATTTGTGCCTTAAGTCATTTAGGGCGCATTTACTTCTGCTATTGCCCAGGCTTTAGTAGCAATTGCTACCAAACTATGTCAGGTGTGACTGTTTTGACCTGTTTTAGTAAAATAGGCACAACGTTTTCATACAACTTCTGATTGAGGTGATTCAAGATGATCCAAAATGAGGACGAATAGACCTACAATTTTATTCTTTAATTTTTCAATTTGTGGTCGGGAACAGTAGTCAAAATGGTCATCTTTGTGACTAATGCGTATTGAGAGGCAATCGGAGGGCGTCGGACATGCACATACAAAAGTATAGTGAGGTCAACGATAATAGATGTTATTCTAAGTTATAGAACATGAATATTATGAAGTATAATGATGCTTAACATTAATAAATGATATATTAGATAAGTTGTATCGCATACTAAGCACACACAGAGAGACAAATTGGGTGTGTGATTTAATAAACGTCGAACCGTAGTGATAAGTGATAATGAGCGTAAAAAGTGTTTTAAATCAAATGAAATGAATATAATAAGATATTGAATAGTTTTAATATAAAACCAATAACTAGTCCTTGTAGGGATTTCGGCACAAAAACGCCTTGCGAAAATAAAATAATCAAAGCAATATCCAAAACCCAACACGGGATCCATGCAAAAAATCAATTAATTCAGAGGTTTAGATATTATCTGAAAAAATGAAAGTGTTTACAAAAGCGGCTTGAATCCTTAACACAATTCCTCACGAAACTACGTCTCTCTATGGTATCCACATTTACAGCCGCACTGAGCACCGTTGAACGATTACGCAATAAGAGGGACTTGCAGATACTAGCCACCAAATGAACCTTTATGAAGCTGTCGTTTTCTCTCTAGTCTCTCTCTAAGAGCGGCTAGGGTTTTCAAGTTATGATCTAACCTAAGTAGGCTGCTATATATCCTATATATAGTAGTTAAATGGAATTAATCAAAACCTAATTTTATAAAATCAATTTATATATATATATATATATATATATATAACTTAATTAAGTCTTACTTAATTAATATACATATATACAAACTTTCCTTTTAATTTAAATTAAGTGATTTAAATACTATTAATCATATTAATATATTTAAATCCTTAAAATTTAAATTTATTCCCTTTAAATTACGTTCTATGTGTGTGACCCTATAGGATATTATCACGTTGGCAATAATTTTAAAATCATATTATAAAATTATAAGCGATTGGCGGCATCTAGTAATGCATCACTTTGCTACCCAGTAATAATAAGATCGATGATTCGATCAACCTTTTAGTGACCAATGTTTTAATGTAATTTAATCCTTTTAACCTTAATATCCTAGATTAAACTCGAGAGTCATGGAATGTGTCATACTCTTCATAATTTAATCTGAGTTTTCTTGATCAATGAGTAGTATATATATGAAACAAATCACTATTTGAGCATGACCATGCATTTCATAGTCTACTCAATCAAGAACTATGGATATCACCCTAATAAATAGGAGGGTTAAATTCCATCTAGATCACTCATATTCCTCACCACGATTCATGATGTACCCAATAATCACTTTTATAGTCCACCTATTAAAGGTAACATTTGATGATATCAAAGTACATAAATTCCGTGTAGTAATATAGTGATTTCGGTCGGAGGACCATTACATCATTGTCACTATGAGAATTGTTAATGACACTTAGCATAATGCTCCCACATAGAATTCTCATGGTGGGTATGTCCGATTACAATTCTTCTCAACATGTACTGTATGCGTTGACTTAATATCTCATATATTTATGACCCGATGAGATTTGGCCATCAGTCAATCCACATACTATTCTCAATGCATCATTGTTGTCCCATCAACAATAATACTCGACTAGGGACATTTAAGAATAATGATACTAATTATAATTATATAATCTCATGTTCAAGTCACATACTTGAAACTATATAATTTGTATCACTATTCTAAGGATTTTTATTATGTTAACATTTATATAACGCAGTAAATAAAACCATAATAAAATCATTCATTTATTCAATCAAATATAATATCAAAATGTTAAGCAATTATATCAAATAATTGGCCTCTGGGGCATAAACTCTAACAGTCCTAGCAAGACTTAAACACTTGAATGAACTTTGAATATGAAATACAGTGAGATATAAGTTGAAAGTTAACACAAACAAATTAAACATTTTGTATTAATTAATAAAAAGGGTTATGGGAGGTAGAGTAAAGTTTGCATTACAACTATTATGCATTGCTATGTGACTAATAGTTGATGGGCATGATTATATAATTGTGTAGGGCACGTGAAGTGCAGATAACTGTAAGTTGTTAAACTGTTATTGGTAAACAACGATCAAGGCAAGTCTTTCAGTTCCTAATTGCTATGTGAACTTAATTGTTTTAAATCTTTGTTGCAAAGAGTATGATGTGTTATATATATGTTAAATATATGAAATGTTAAAGTCAACTTATGACTACGTTGATTGAGTAAAGCATGCTGATTGAGTAAGGAACTCAATCTTTATACATCTTTATACTTGTTATATGAACTGTAACATGTATGTTATGTTAGTCCAATGTTTATGAGATATATGTTGAGCATGCTATTATGTGTTATGTGATGCATGAAAACTGTTAGATTTTGCTGGGCTGTCGAGCTTAACCTTGCAAATAACCATTTTTACATGTTAAGGATTGAAGGTAACACTATGTGCTACTTGAATGACATGGATCAGAAATAATACACGAAGATTAATATTTTAGCTAAAGTTGTTGTTTCTTTAAACCATGATTAAAATTCATGAGATGTACTAAATGTTTTATGATGTATATTTTTATGTTGAGTTGTAAAGTTAAAGTCTGAGTTATCTGATATGCAGAGGTTATCAAATTGAAATGTAAAATTTGATATAATAACTGTGATGAAGTGAATCATGGATTATATATGATTCAAAGACATGTAGATGATAAAGGTTTTGATTCAGGGAATTAAAGTAAGAAGATAGAAAAGTTTAAATTATTCCGCATATTATTAAGTTTAACATCGAATAATGATGTAAAATCAGAAGTTAAACGTATTATTAACGACCGAAGTTGGTAATTGAATTGTATGAAATTTGGGGTCGTTACAGTTGGTATTAAAGCTGTAGGTTATAAACCATAAGTAAGAGTACCCTAGGCTATAACCTTAGAGAATAAAGGAGAAGATCATAAAGAAGTTAAGAATCAAAAAGTTATATTTAAGTATGGTACAGTTGTTCTCTTTAATAGTTGATGTATGGTATCTAGGCTAAACGATTCCTTCATAGAAGCGAGGTATATCTGACTAGCAACTCAGAACCTAGTTTGTTGGTTGTTTGTGGGAAACCACTCAGCGTACCATATTGAAACTATTAGAGACTCGATGTGTACCAAGTATGGAAAATGGATACGTATGATGAAAATGTGGAACTCGAATGAAATGTTGAGCAATGTAAATTAAGTTCAAAATTCTTAAAGGAAGAATGGTTATATAAACAAGAAAATTCAAAGATGAATCTTGAAGTGATATAGAGATAAGAAATGGGAGTTGCCTAACTCCAATAGCCAAAATAACGAATAATGTCGTAAATGCTGAAAAAGAAAAGAAAGAGGATCGTAAAACAAAACGATCACAAGTTAAGAAAAGAATTATTCTCCAAGTCTCCAATAGCTTCTACGGATGTAAGTATCCAATAACAATTATTCTCCAAGTATATTCTCAGAATCACTAATTTAATTTGAATTAATAAACATGCACTAACTGCGAATAATCAACAAAAAAGTCTTGAACGTGGTCTAATTAACAATAATTAACCACCATAGTATTTAAACAGATATAACTCAAGGTTGAGTTAGGAAACTTGCCTTCCGCGTTGATTACTGCTACTCAATATACTTATCTGTGTTCACAAGACCTATAATCACAATATCGGTCTTATAATTAAAACAATAATTCACAACATGCATCATTGTAATTTACAGTCAATCATTCTTCTAAACACATTACCACATAACCACATCAGTGTTTATAAGCTATATAAACACTCATCAAGTCTAACTAGTTCAGTCTGGTTGGACTTCAATCTATTCTCGGTGTACTAGTCACCCTATCCAACAATTAATTCTTGTATTGTCAACTAAACTAGATCTCAAAGCTTTAATATTATATTAGATAAGTCAAATATTATTTATAATATTTTTCAGAAGCTTTTAATAACTTTCAAACAATTATTATAATTTATAATAATTTTTTAAACACCGAAATCATTTTTCAAATGATTTAAATATCAAATAATCTCATCATCATTAATATTTAATAATATTAAAATATTAATGACATACTTATCAAAATATTAAAGTTATTAATAATAACTTAAAATATTTTTAATTTCACAATATTCTCTTTAAATGATTAAAATCATTTTAAATCATCACCATTAATATTTAAATATAAATGAATTTATCATCAAAATATTAAAAGCCATTATTTATAATTTGAAATATTTTTAAATCACTTTTCTCATTTTTAAATGATTTTTACATCAATAAAACCATTTTAACTCATTTATTTAATATAATAATTAAATAAATCTATTATCATTAATATTAATTTATTAATGAAAATTCTCCAACAATATTAAAAGTTACATCTTATAACTCAAAATATTTTTAGACACTTTATTCTTATTTAAAATGATTTTTATAATATTAAAATTATTTTCTCTAATTTATTTAATACACTAATTAAATAAATTAAATATCATTAATATTCAAATAATTATAAATATTAATGAAAAATATCTCAAATTATCAAAAGTTAATTTTCATAATTTAAAATAATTTTAAAACAATTTTTGTAATTTTTAGAATTTATTTTCTATTTTTAATCAATTTTCGAAAAAATCAGAAATTAAAATTAATAAAACCATTGCTATAGGCTATAGCGACGATGCAAATCATTTGTTGGTGT
The DNA here is from genome assembly GCA_020205615.1 of Panax quinquefolius. NCBI lineage: Eukaryota > Viridiplantae > Streptophyta > Magnoliopsida > Apiales > Araliaceae > Panax > Panax quinquefolius. The sequence goes on from CM035173.1 coordinate 59,023,694, forward strand.
TCTTGAGCTCAAGAACACTTTGTGATCCAGATTCTCGAGGTCCACGTTTGACCAGCTTTGATTCTCAATTCTTGCATGTTATGGGCTAACTAATACTTTGATCTTGTAGTATACATGTAGTACTACAATTATCAAGCGTTATCTCGATCATACAACATCATATCTGCATGATCCAGAGCTTCAAAGTAGCTATCAGACATCATCTAGGTTTTCTGGGTTACCCAGAAACCCAGACAATCTCGAGGTACCACTTTCAATGTGACAACCCGAATTTTTATAAGTTATTAAAATAAGAATTTAATAATTAAAATTCTTATTATGATATATATATATATATATATATATATATATATATTGAATTATGTGTTTTGAGTGTGGGTAAGTATATATATTTGCAATTTATCTTGAAATGTGTGATTTAGTGTGAAGAGATTAAGTGTGAATGTAAAAGAGATGTATATATTTGGAAAATAAGGTTTAATAGTTAATTTAACTATTAAAGAAATTAAATGAGATTATTACGGGAATGTAATTAACTACATAATATTAGTTAATTTAATTAAGTTAAAAATTATATTATGAAATAATATAATTCGATTATTATGCTTTATGGCAATGAAATTGGTATGCATTAAAATTTCATAAATAATGAGAGTAATTCACTTAATTAAAATGGTGAATGAATATAAATATATTTGATGGTAATTTTATTAGATTTAATTAAATTAAATATTAGAATTTGATTAAATAAACTGTGACCACAAACTATACTATAAATGAGTTATTAAAATAAATTAAAGGAGTTTAATTTAGTTTTGCCAAACAAGGCTTAATGAATGTTAAGTCTTTTATTTAAATAGGTTTTACCAAACAAGGCATAAAGATTTTAAGTTATTAATTTTTAAATTGGTTTAGCCAAACAAGCCTTATGGCTTTTGATTTAAAAAAAAGATATAACTGACATCAGTTACACATATAATTATATTATATATTAATACGTATTATATTATACGTTATATTTCTTAAGTTGCGTAAGTTGGAAAAGAGAGAAGAAGAGAAAGAAGAGAAAGAGAAGAAAGAAAGAAAGGAAAGAAAGAAGGAAGAAGTAAGAAAATTATTCAAGCTTTATAGCAAATCAAAGGTTATAATCTAACCTAAACCGCTAGTTTTTATATTCTTGAGTTTTTTTTAGATATCATAGAAGTATGAATTGATGAAGAAATCAATTAGGATTATGTCAAATGTTGAATAATATGATATTTTCTATTAGGTTTGTAATATTCATGAACGCAATCAAATTGCAAAAATAAGCGGAAACGTAAAAAATCAGAGTTTAAAATTTTACAAACCATATACCCGGATCACCCTTTATGCACAATTATTAATTAAACGAAAAAGATGAATAAGAACATACCCTTGAAGATCCAAGCTTCCTCGGGTACAAGTTCACCTCCAATCATTTTCTCGTTCAACTTGAATTCACCGGGTTTGGTTCCTTCCTTTGATCAACGTTAGCCACCCAAGTGTTTGGCCTCTAGAGGTGATCCACCAAGGAAGAAGAAGGATTTAAGAGGATGGGTATTTGGCTCAAACCCTAGTTTTCTATCTCTATAGAAAAGAACGTACTCTCCAACTTTTGGAATTGCGTATATCACATATCTGATATCAAGTAACCTTATTTAATAAAATAAGGTATTATTTAATTAAACTCTTTTAATTAAATGGGCTCCCTAATCTTATTAGGGATAATTAATTAAACTCCTTTAATTAATTTTCCCTCCTAATCCTATTAGGAATAAATGAGAGTTCTTATATTAAATTAATTTCTAAACTCTTTTAGAAATTAAAATAATAATAATTGTAATAATATTAATAAGACTCCTCTTATTAATTTATATTTAATATTTCTAAAATATTAAATAATAAATATTAAGCAATTTAATTTATTCTATCACCATAGATTAAATTAAATATACATAACATATATTATTACGATTATGCCATTAACTTCTTAAATAATTATTCTTCCTTTTATGGTGTGACCCTTTAGGTTCTCCATATTAAACCGGTTGTGAATAAATCAATTAGAACAATTCTAATCTTATTTAAATAAATAAATTAAACAATTAATTTATTTAAATAAATAATATTTATTCTATGATAGGGATAAGCCTCTCCTAGCGATCAACGACTTTCCGGATAATATAGATTTCAACATTAATCATAAAAAACCTTTGAGTAAATAGTTCTCTGAATTCAATCCTTCCACCATACAATGTCCCAATTAAATATAAGACATGGAATTCTTTGTCAAGTCTTATTTTATTTAATTATATGTATTTCATCCTTAAATGCATGACTCAAATAATGCAAATTAGAAACTCCTTTCTAATTTCATTACGCTTTAACCAAGGACTCTTTGGTTGTCATTTATCGAATCACATAGGACATTTCTCTTCTTTTAATAGAAGTGGTAGATTCTTTATTGATCATACATTATCTCCATGTACAACTTATTATACCCAAGCATACCCTTTGATATACCCTAAGGGTCTTAAGGAATAAGTCAAAGTATAATTCATCATACACAAGAATACTATGATGATCTCAAGTCCAAGGATCACTTGTACTACTATCACTCAGAATTCCTATTGACGAAAGTAAGTAAAACTCCATTAGGTATTCCTTAGCGAGCCAATGCTTCAAAGTGAACTTATTCTCCAATAAGCACCTACATACTTGCTTTAGTGTCTCCACACAAATGATCATGAGATCAATCATCCTCATCCAATGAAAGCAAACAACGTGTACCAATCTATCCTGGATTCACTAATCCCCAATTTAGTAATCCAATGATTGGGAACTATTTTGGTTTTAAGCTTTCTAAGAATTTAGATCTCATTAGAATGATCATCATCATTATTCTAAAAGCATTGCTTAAAACTATGGGTTTATCACATATTATAAAAACAAGATCATGTAGATAATTAAAAGCCTTTAATAAATTAATACTTTTTATTAATAAATGAATAAGATTGTTTCAAAGTATATGCTTTATCATCAAACATGATTGGCTTGTGTGCATACTACTTTCAATTTTCATTCATATGTGAAATTTGAGTAACACAAATTCAAGTTTTAGAATAATCAAATTCATGAAAATAGGTTGAATGATGAAGAATTTGAGTTTTGTTATATATATAAGTTTTGGTCTATTTTAAGACTAAAATTTGTTAGGAGTTTAAGTTATAATAGTAAAATTGGTGATGGATTGTGAAAATATATGAAGAAACGAAATCAACGTAATTGAAACTAACTGTTTTGGTTGTAAAACGAATTCACAGTGAAGAATTTCACTATGAATGTCAAAAGAATAAGAAATAAGAGAAATAGTGAAATTTAAAGGTTGTAATCTTGATGGTTATGTTGTTTATGTGATTAGAAACGTGTTAAAAACATTAATTTATGTTTCTGTAAACATATTATACCTTGGGTAGGTTGGTATGGTTGTTAGAAAGGAGTTGGTAGTCCTAATTTGCCTTTCTGTAGTGTTTGGGATCATAATTCGCGAACTAGCAGAAGGGACCCCCACCCCAGCGGGCTACCCTAGTGTAAATACCCTCGCCCTAACGGGGGGTAGTCTGTCTAGCCAAATTTTGAAAAAAAAAACTGACCGGACATGTTTTACTAAAACGAGCATAATGTTTTCATACGAACTCCAATTGAGATGATTCAAGATGATCCGGAACGAGGACGAGTATACCTACAACTTTTGTTCTTTAAGTTTTTCAATTTGATGTCGGGAACAATGGTAAAAATGGTCATCTTTAGGACTATTGTGTTTTCGGGGATAATCGGAGGGCGTCGGGCATGCACGTATGCATGTGTAATGCTTCTGACGATAAAAGATATTGTTCTAAGTTATAAAACATGAATGTTAGTTAACATAATGATGTTTAACATTAATAAATAATGTATTAGATAAGTTGTAGAAGCATAATAAGCATACACAAGAGAGACAAATCGTGTAAGACCCCAACTTTTATGAATAAAGAATAATTTTCTCGAAAAATATTTTTGAATATTATGGTGTGGATTTGATATAATGTTATAGTTGTGGGTAATATTTACAAATTTTGCAAAGTAAGCAAGTGGTTATATAATATTAGATTGGTAGGGAATATTCATTTTAACGAGGGAATATTAAATGCGACTAAGACAATCATTGGTGGACCCCTAACGGAAGTATTGTCGTGGTTAAAAGCGACATAATTATCTTTTAAAAATAACGGTGAAAGTTTTACCGTTAAACCGTTGAACTATCCCAGAGTAAAAAATACGATGTCATACGTGTGGTTCGTAGTAGCGCACGGTATTGATTATTGATGCTTACGTGAGAAGTCACTCGGTTATACTCAATTATTACTACGATGAATTGTTGCATCATATCTCTCATATTATTGATTCGATTATTGTCACGGTATCATCTGCATAATATGATATATTATTAAATCAATAATTGAGACGACAAAGTTATTCATATTATTAAATTGCAATATTTACATATGTCAGAAGTTTTGTCGAGGAGAGGTTTGGTCATCTAATTGCGAGCGATAAGGAGAAATCCTTATCGGAAAGCCCCCCTGTTTCTGGGAGCGACACGGTTGTTAAATATTGTGAGTTATAATATTAATGATGAATAAGTTCGTGTTGATTAAAGATGAAATTGATAGTTCCATTGTGTTGGAATTATTAGTGTTAGTGGACATCTATATTTATTTGATATTAATTGATGTCTGGAAGTTTTACTGACCAGTCGGGTAATTAATCGGATAAATGAGAAATTAATTGCTATTAATTCACATGATTATAACTATTTGTTCGCATGTGTGTACTATTGATTCAAATTCTTGTACTATTAGGGGAGTTGGTGCAAGATTGATAATACTTACATGACTAAGTTAAAAATGGAGGTATAGATGGAGGAACTATACTGTAATTCGTATTTTCACATGATTATAACTATTGATTCACATGATTGAGCTATTGATTCACATTATTTACTATTAGCGGAGGTGGTGCAAGTTTGATAATACTTGCAGGACTAAATTAAAAATGAAAGAAAAGTTAAAGGTATTGTACTGTAATATTTCGAGCCCCAAAACGTGCAATTATCGAAACTATATTTTCCAATAAATAGAAGCTCGTTCTTCCTTCATTTCTCACCAATTCACTAAAGCTTTAGAGCAATTATTATAGAGAGAAATTATAGAGAGAAAGAAGAAGAGAAGTCTGCTACCTCTCTACTCCAGTATCCAGTTTCTTTCTAAGGTAAGGGGTATTATTTTTTTCGAATTCATGAAGAGAGTTATTTTCTTTCAATACTCGTAAGGGTTGTTATTTCATTCTTTATTATTCTGTTAGAATAACCTGTCTATGAATCTGGGTACTTCAATTCCATGGGATTTGGTGTTCACTATATAAATATCATCTATCTATCTACCCATAATAAATGCAAACCATGCAATAGATAGAAATAATAATAAATCTCCCCTTATGGGGTTACATCAACTACATAATAAATACAATCCCAAAGTTACTCTAACCTTAAACATCATCGTGGAATCATAAACAATTAAGTCTTAAACAACATCATTAACTTAAGTCTAACCTAAATACATCATCAAATAAAATAACAAGTCTTGACACTTGCTAATTTTTCCCTTGCCTTTACTAGTGGAAGGTTAAATGGGTTCTTTTGTTCTTAAGCGCAATGTTATTATTAAGCAAGAGTGAGCACTAATGCCCACAAGTATAATAATGAAATAACAATATAATAACATGCGAGTAAATCAAAGACATCTAAATAAAAGCTCGACTTTTGAATAAAGAATGAATAACAAGAAACAAAAAGAATTACGAGGGTCATAAGACCTTGAACTATGTCCTAGGTTATCAAGGGTTATACTTGAAACCTTTAACGATCGTAAGACTATGGACCTTTCTACTGCGTACTTAGGGGATCATTGTGGCGCCCCAAAATAGGTATACACAACACCCGTTCGAGTGCATGTAAATACATGGTAGTGCAAAAACAACTACAACTTTATTATTACAACAAGAAAAGCTGTGAGTTTGAATACAAATATTATCTTCTAGACAATATCTATACTCAAATAAATCCTCATCACATTTATTGATACATTATTTTACAAAAATGGTGAGGACTACTAAACAATCCTTTCTAAAACCTTCATTCCATACCCCGACTAGTACTCGCTACATTCTCGCCTCTCACGAGAAGAAAAATGGAACAACAAGGAAAAGGGTGAGCTCAACTAGCCCGGTAAAAGAATATTATGACTAAGATAATATACAACAAATTATCGTTAGTCTTCAACAGGAAAAATCTAATAGAATACAATAGACAACAAGTTTCGGATCAATATTACGCAATGAAATAATAATTCATAGAAAGAGTTACGTAGAGAATGAAATATACTATAATCTATGAATTTAACAGTCCATCATCAATATTTTATCCTGTAACATCAATCAATAATCATCTCAAATCAAATATTCATCTTCTTTGCACTATAAGCGAAAGATATTCATCAATCGGTCGTATTCATCTCAACACTGTTCATCTTTGCACTAAAGGCCAAAGATATTCATCATTCGGTCATGTTCATTTAAACACACTGCTCATCTTTGCACTCTGAGGCCAAAGATATTCATCGATCGGTCATATTCATTTAAACACCGCTCATCTTTTACTCTACGGGCCAAAGATATTCTTGATCGGTCGTGTTCATTTAAACACTGCTCATCTTTTGCACTACGTACGCCAAAGATATTCTTCAGAAATCATTCATCTTTTACTACTGGGGCCAAAGATATTCAATAATATCATCATTTAAGATTGAGGATGATGAAAATATTTTTAAAGAACGAATCCGATTGAAACAAAATGACAAGGATTAAGGATTAAGGATTAGTACTTTGTTTTATCCATGTCCAACAATACCTCAAAAATAATCATAGTGGTGTAAAATTCAAGAATGATCAAAACATGGATACAATCAAAGCTAGTATCCAAAATAGATATTTTGAACGAAAAGAAAAAATTTTATTTTTCGATGAATAGTCTTAGTATATCGTGAATAGTCTCAGATATCGTGAATAGTCTTAGATATCGTGAATAAATAACTCAAGACACAAAAGATAGAAATTCCACAAAAAAACATTTTCACGCTTCATGAATAGTACTGCGTGAATAGTAACTCATGAATAGTAACTCATGAATAGTAACCCGAGAGCATGAAAAAGTTCCAAATTTGATAAAACTTTAGATCGACATTTCGGTAGATAATGATATTGAAGAAATAATATCATTACGAAAAAAATAATATCCCTTACCTCAAAGAATCGAGACTTCGGAAGGAAAGGTTCAAGTAATCTTGAATGAAACTTATCTTGAATGCGAAACTCTCAAAGTATCTAAATACTCACAAAATACGCTCAATAATATAGAGAGAAAGAAAAAAAACTTTGTTTACGGTGTGATTTTCAATTCTAACTTAGCCCTCTATTTATAGGAAAATGTTAGCCCGTAAAAGCGGACTTGACTGCTACTACGATGGCTTTACACTACTACTATTGCCACCCACCACATTTGAAATAAAATTCAACACATTTTTCACCAACCACAAGTGGGGCCCACTCAATTCTAGAATTTTCCACCAAAATCAATTATAACCCTAATTTACGAATCGAGACACCTCTTAAAATTCATAACAAATCATTCGTTCATTTTAACGGTTCAAAATTTGTGGACATATACTCAACTTATATATGTATAACATATCCAAAAATTTCAACGATCCAACTATTTGGATTAAATATTATAACTCACACAATAAAGCTATAATAACAAGATTTGATCTTTTAATACCTCAATCCGGCAAAAATACAAATAAAACATCTCAAAGATTAATTCCTTCATTAATAACCACATAAATAAATCCATCATTTATATTCATATAAAATAAATATTTCCTTATCATATGAATCAATAATTAATTATTCACAAATAATATTACGAAATCCATGATTATAATGAAATGCACTTTCCCGGAAAGAGGGGCTTTCCAATAAGGATCTCTCCTTCTTGGCGCGCAATTAGGTGACCAAACCTCTCCTTAGATGTAACTTTCTAGACATTGCCAATAATGTTATCTAATAATATTATTCAAATAATATGAATTATTGATCCGATAATGGGAAATCTTTGTGCGATGACAATTATTGAACAACAATAATATAAAATATCAACGCAAAGAATTATTGAATCAATAAAATAAAATATTGAACAAGTAACTCTTTGTGAAAATTATTGAGTAGTGCCTTCTTACGTAAGGATCAATAATTCAACAATATTGTGCAATACCGTGCTCTTCTTGTGCGACCACGCGATTCTTGTATTTTAACCACCGGGTATTCCAATGCGGTCTTAAATCTTGTAACAACTACGCCTGTTATTTTTTTTAACCAACTTATATTTGTCGTTTTCCTCATCCAATCGCTTTCAGTTATGGGGCCCACATATGGGCTGCTACCGTCGTACGAATATTCCCAAGCAGTCTGAATATTCCACGACCAAACGAATATTCCCAACAACAATGAATATTTTATAACCACTTGCTTATTTTGAAATATTTGCGTATTTAACCCTTAACTATCCACATTAATCAAATCAACCCTTACTATTTCAAAATAATAAATAAAGGAAATTCCTTTTTATTTAAAAAATTTTGGGTCTTACATTAGCACTTAGTATAATCTGATTGCACAATATCTTAATTGCTAACGTAAGTAAATCCTTTTTGCGAGGTTGTTCATCTCGGTTTGACATTCGAGTCCGCACTCCAAAGGAAGTTTGGTTTGGACAATTCATCGAGGGTTCTAAATTTAGAGCGCTCATCAACTATGGACTAGTCGAATCAATAAGGGTTCGCTAGTCTAATAAGGTTCAATAATAATGATATTCAAATTGAATAATAATCTCGGGAAGTATACAATAGGACAATTATTGTATAAGCTGAATCATGCTTTGAAAAGATAATCAATCTTTAATATAACATTTGAACATGAATAATAATAATGATAATTTACTCGAGGTAATTAATAAACTTGAACAATAATGACAAGTAGGGTTAGAAACTTGCCTCGTCGCGTAGGCTAAACAATTACTACTTACATTCACCACAAATCCTACACACATACCATATGTATTCACGACATTCATTAGTTACATTTTCACTTAATTATTTCATATAAACTCCACTTTATTTAACAAATCATTACCTTTCTAATTTAATTACTTAATTAAATTAGAATATTTTCATTCTCTTACTATTATTACACTCGAATAAATTATTTCATAATAATTTCCATCGAATATTTAATTTATTCCATAATATCTCAATTAAAATATTTAATTTATTTTATAAATATTTTAATAATAATTTTCATCGAATATTTATTTTATTCCATAATATCTCAATTAAAATATTTAATTTATTTTATAAATATTTTAATAATAATTTTCATCGAATATTTATTTTATTCCATAATATCTTAATTAAAATATTTAATTTATTTTATAAATATTTTAATAATAATTTTTATCAAATATTTATTTTTTTAATTTTTTTTATTATTTTTTATTTTTTTATTTTATTTTTATTTTATTTATTTATTTATTTATTTATTTATTTATTTTGACCGCCGGGGTGGGGTAATTTAGTTTGCTTAACGTACGTAAAGCAGGGTTTACCAGTGCTCATTTTCTCTGATTTTTGCGATTCTGCGATTCATGAACATAACAAGGCCAAATTAGGCGAAAATCAATCACACGTAAAATTATACATGAATATAGCCATAACTTCCAATTAGTTATTTTTTTTACAAATTTAGACTTACCCAATCATTGTAATACATATATAATCATTACTTAACCCATCTAGTATGATTTTTAACAAGTTACAACACATAATTTGCAAAATCAACACATTTACTTTCTTTATTCTTGATGTTCTTGAAGGTTTTGAAAATAAAACATGAAAATTGTCACTCTGGATTCGTTATAACACGAATCCGTTTATTTAAATTTTGGTCTCTTCAGTATCAACATGCATAACAACATACAAGTGTAAAATTTAGGGATAATATCGATCAATACATAAAATACCACGTATAAGGCCATATATGCCCAAAATCCAAACTCTGTAAATTTTGAAATAGCAAGTCATCGTATTATGAAACTTATGATATGGTTTACAAAATATATATAATTAAATACGATGTGATGTGCCATAACACATACAAAACCCATAATCATTACTCCTATCTCAATTACAGAGGCTTTACAGTATGAATGAAAGCCATTTTCATAAAACTCAAATAACGTAAAAAATAGAATTTGGTTTGGAGAAATTACCCAGAGTATAGATTAAGAAGAGGTGATCCAAGATGATCCTTTCACAATTACTTGATGATTACACACTCACAATATCTCTAATTCTCACAAATTTTCTATGATAAATTCTCAATCTCTCTCCCTCTCTGCTCTTCCAGACTTAGAATAATAAAAGAAAAGAAAAGAGAACGTAGTATTATAAGAACTCGACTGACGCGCAATAATGGTCAGTTAACCCAGTCATGGGTAACTGCTAGTAACCCCCACTAAGGCCATGTTTGGCTAGCATAATAGATTTCAAAACTCCTTTAATTTAATAAAGCTTTATCATATAGTTTAATTCACGTCACACCCACTTGCACAATAATTCATATATCTTATTTAATATAAATAAAATATAATAACTTCTCATAAATTCACATAGTCATATATTTAATTTTCTCATTAATTAATTATATTAAATTATTAAATCTCTAATTAATAAATAAATTAATTAGAATACCATCATCTTTAATTAAATAATTCATTTAATTGATAAGTCGACATAATTACGTACTTGATAATAAAACTCTCTACATTAATTTAATAAATGTAACACATATAATTAAATTAATCTACCATAATTAAATCGAATTAATTATTTAATCTAATAATTAAATCATCGAAAAATATTTATTTAATTCAATAAATATTAAAATTAATTACAAAATTCTCGTTCGTCATCATCTTTCCCCTTAAAAGGATTACATCCCCGAATCACGACTCAATAAATTCGACCGTTACATTCTCCCCCACTACAAAGATTACATCCCCGAATCGGTTACATAATTAAGTAAATAAATGAGGATAATTCTTCATCATATTCTCTTGAGTTCCCACGTAGCTTCGTCGGCGTTGTGGTTCCTCCAATTACCTTAGCGGAAGGTATAACTTTATTTACGAGAACTTGTTCTTTTCGATTGACAATTTGGACGAGAATTTCTTACGTAAGATAAGTCTTTCTCAAAATGTAGGGGTTCATATTCAATTACATGCTTGTAATCGGCCTTGTAGGTCGTGTCTGAAAAGCATGGAAGGCGTTGTGGACATTCTCGAGTCTTTGGAGGTAAGGCTACCTCGTCATACTTCTCCGATTCTTCTCGATGCTTGAAAGGGTCCAATGAATCTTGGGCTCAATTTCCCTTTCTTCCGAACACGATCTTCCCTTCCGGGGAGAGACCTTCAAGAAAACATAACTACGATTCAAACTCGATATTTTTACGATGTGGATCGGTAGTATTTTTCTGTCGATCTTGAGCCGCTACCGATGTGTGCTCGGATCACTTTGACTATTTCTGTAGTCTGTTTGTACCAATTACGCCCTAGCAATTGTCTTTCACCAACTTCATCCCAAAGAAAGAGAAGTTACGCACTTTCTGCCAGTATAACGCTTCGTGGTAGCATGCCTATACTAAGCGTGGTAACTATTGTTGTGGCCAAACTCTACTAACGGTGAGGTGATCATCCCAATTTCCTTTGAAGTCCATCACACGTGCTCTCGGCATATCTTCTAATGTTTGAATCGTTCTCTCACTCTGTCCAAAATGCATTTGAGGGTGGTAAGTTGTACTCATTCGCAATTGCGTACCCATGCATTCTGAAGACGTTTCGAAATTTTGATGTGAAGCGCGGATCTCTATCGAAAACAATTGACACGGCGTTCCGTGTCTCGAAACAATCTCTTTCACATATAACCTTGCCAACTGATCTAAGTTGAATCTGATTTTAATTGGAAGGAAGTGTGCGGATTTCGTCGATTCGGTCACGATAACCCATATTTGCGTCGTAGCCTTTACGAGTCGTCGGAAGGCCAACCACGAAGTCCATTGTAATATGTTCCCATTTCCATTCTGGGATTTCTAACGGTTGTAGCAATCCACTCGGTCTCTGATGTTCTGCTTTTACTTTCTGACAGGTCAGACATTTGGCAACACATTCTGCAACATCGCGTTTCAAATTCGGCCACCAGAAATGTTGTCGAAGATCTTGATACATCTTTATACTACCTGGGTGAATCGAATATCTCGAACTATGAGCCTCACTCAGAATTTCTTCCTTAATTTCTTGTACTGGCGGAATCCAGATTCTATTTTCAAATCTCGATATTCCTTCTTTATCCATCTTAAATCTTGGTTGGTTCCTTGGATATCTTCTTTGTCACCTTTTTACATTCTTAGATCACGAAAATGAGCCTCCTTTACTTTATCTAGTAGAGTTGTACAGTTGCATCCGAAATAACTTCTCATCAATCTCCATAGGATACTTCACTTCCAACTCCGGTTTCTCCATTTACGTAATTAGCTCCTCTGACGATTAACATCATCAATTTCTCACGACCCTTTCTACTTGAAAGCGCCGGCAACCACATTTGCTTTCCCGGATGGTATAAAATCTCACAATCGTAATCCTTAATTAATTCCAACCATATTCTTTGACGCGTATTCAAATCCTACGTGTAAAAATATATTTGAGACTCTTGTGGTCCGTATATATTTCACACTTCTCCTATATAGATAGTGCCTCCAAATTTTTAGAGCAAAAACAAGCGCAGCTTAACTCCAAATCATGGGTGGGGTAACCCTTCTCGTAATCCTTCAATTGTCGTGATGCATACTTGTGAATGACTTTGCCATTTTGCATCGACCTGCGCCAAGTCCTTTATGCGATGCATCACTATAAATAACAAAATTTCACTGTATCCTCTGGAAGAGATAACACGGTAGTACTCAACCTCTTCTTCAATTCTTGAAAACTTTCCTCACACTTATCCGTCCAAACAAATTTCACAGCTTTTCGAGTTAAATTCGTTAACGGAGTTGCGATCTTGGAAAAGTCTTGTATGAACCTTCTATAATATCCTGCCAATCCAAGAAAACTTTGTACCTCCGATGGCGTCCTCGGCTGATCCCAGTTAATCACGGCTTCGACTTTGGATGGATCTACCGAAATTCCATTTGTATCGATCACGTGCCCAAGAAATTGCACTCGTTCAATCCAAAATTCGCATTTCAAAAACTTGGCATACAACTTTTCCCTTCTCAATACTTCCAACGTTAATCTCAAATGCTCTTCGTGTTCTTCTTTGGTTTTCAAATAGACCAAAATGTCATCTATAAATACCACTACGATCTTGTCCAAAAACGGCTTGAACACACCATTCATTAGTCCCATAAATGCTTTGCGGGAGCATTCGTAAGACCAAACGACATTACTAAAAATTACGTAGTGGCCAGTATCGTGTTACGAACGCAGTCTTTGGTACATCCTCGGCCTCACCTTCAATTGATGATATAACCTTCTCAAGTCTATCTTGGAAAAGTACCTCGCTCCTTGATTGATCAAACAGTCGTCGATCCTCGGTAATGGATATCTGTTCTTAATCGTGACCTTATTCAGTTCTCAGTAGTCGATGCAGAGTCGCGTCGATCCATCCTTCTTTTCACAAACAACAACGGGCTCTCCCACGGCGATCGGCTTGGTTGAATGTACTTCTTGTCCAACAATTCTTGTAGTTGTACCATTAATTCCTTCATCTCTCTCGGTGCCATTCGATATGGTGCCTTGATATGGAGCGATTCCGGGCGCCAAACCGATTCTGAAATCTACCTCTCTATCTGGTGGAAGTCCCGGTAAATCGTCTGAAATACGTCGACGAAGTCCCTCACAATCGGTAATTCTTCTACCTTGATTCTTTTTCGACTATCGACTATGTAAGCTAAGTATCCTACACGGCCTTGTCTTAACAACTTCACGGCTGCATCATCATCGAACAACTACGCTTGTTCAGACGACTTCTACCATAAAACACAACCTTTGATGGAGTCATAAGGTTAATACACTTCTTTTATTAATCAATTCTGACCCGTAATTGAATAACCATCCATTCCCAAAATAACGTCAAATTCCCCAAGTCAAATAGGGATAAGATCTACGTTCATGATATTACCCTTAATATCCACTCTACGCTTCTTAAACACGTATTTAACAGAATTATCTCCTATTCGCAATTTCTATATTCATGGGATATTCCAACTTATCCATAAGCAAATCTAAACTATTAGCAAAGTCTTGGGATATAAAGGAACAAGTAGCACCCTTAATCAAATAAAACATAAGCATTAATTTCATTGATCGGAATGATACGACACCACATCACGAGACTGGATGGATTGCATCTGCATCGTATTAAAAGTCCCAAGGCGGTTTCGGTCGGTTTTGTTACTGGTTGGTCCTGATGGTTAAGAGCATTTCCACTTTATTATTTCCCGGTTTCCTCCTGATCCTGACCCTCCAGATCCCTTCTTGGGACAATCTCTTGCCAGATGGTCCTTGAACCACAAGTAAAACAAGCACCCTTTTTTGGGTTTGGGCAGGTTTGGTGCTATGTGGCCTTCCCCATCCACAATTGTAGCACTCTTTTTTCCTTTCATACAAACTCCCGGATGGGCTTTCCCTTGAAGTCGGGCATGCTTCGATTCTTTTCTTCTGACTACCTTGCTGATTCCCCGATGATGAGCTGTCGTTCCACCTTTTCTTCTAATTGTGACACCCCCAAATCCAGGTACTTCAATTCCACGGGATTTGGTGTTCACTATATAAATATCATCTATCTATCTACCCATAATAAATGCAAACCATGCAATAGATAGAAATAATAATAAATCTACCCTTATGGGGTTACATCAACTACATAATAAATACAATCCCAGATTACTCTAACCTTAAACATCTGTGCGGAATCATAAACAATTAAGTCTTAAACAACATCATTAACTTAAGTCTAACCTAAATACATCATCAAATAAAATAACAAGTCTTTAACACTTGCTAACTTTGCCCTTGCCTTTACTAGTGGAAGGTTAGTCAGTTCTTTCGTTCTTAACTGCAATGTTATTATTAAGCAAGAGTGAGCACTAATGCCCACAAGTATAATAATGAAATAACAGTATAATAACATGCGAGTAAATCAAAGACATCTAAATAAAAGCTCAACTTTTGAATCAAGAATGAATAACAAGAAACAAAAGAATTCTGAGGGTCATAAGACCTTGAACTATGTCCTAGGTTATCAAGGGTTATACTTGAAACCTTTAACAGTCATAAGACTATGGACCTTTCTACTCGTACTTAGGGGGATCGACCCTTAGTATAATACTGTGCACAATATCTCAACGCTAACGCATAAGTAAATCCCTTTGCAGGGTTGTTCATCTCAGTTTGACATTCGAGTCCGCACCAAAGGAAGTTTGGTTTGGACAATTCATCGAGGTTCGGAAATTTAGAACGCTCATCAACTATGGACTAGTCGAATCAATAAGGGTTAAGCTAGTCTAATAAGGTTCAATAATAATGATATTCAAATTGAATAATAATCTCGGAAGTATACTGATAGGACAATTATTGTATAAGCTGAATCATGCTTTGAAAAGATAATCAATCTTTAATATAACATTTGAACATGAATAATAATAATGATAATTTACTCGAGGTAATTAATAAACTTGAACAATAATGACAAGTAGGGTTAGGAAACTTGCCTCAAATCGTAGAAGCTAAACGATTACTACTTAGTTCACCACAAATCCTACACACATACCATATGTATTCACGACATTCATTAGTTACATTTTCACTTAATTATTTAATATAAACTCCACTTTATTTAACAAATCATTACCTTCTAATTTAATTACTTAATTAAATTAGAATATTTTCATTCTCTTCTTATTATTACACTTTCGAATAAATTATTTCATAATAATTTCCATCGAATATTTAATTTATTCCATAATATCTCAATTAAAATATTTAATTTATTTTATAAATATTTTAATAATAATTTTTATCGAATATTTATTTTATTCCATAATATCTCAATTAAAATATTTAATTTATTTTATAAATATTTTAATAATAATTTTCATCGAATATTTATTTTATTCCATAATATCTCAATTAAAATATTAAATTTATTTTATAAATATTTTAATAATAATTTTATCAAATATTTATTTTTTATTTTTTTTATTTTTTTTTTTTTTATTTTATTTTTATTTTATTTATTTATTTATTTATTTATTTATTTTGATCACGGTAGTGGTAATTTAGTTTAGTAACTTGCGTAGGAAGCGAGGTTACCAGACTCATTTTCTACTGATTTTTGCGATTCTGCGATTCATGAACATAACAAGGCCAAATTAGGCCAAAATCAATCACACGTAAAATTATACATGAATATGGCCATAACTTCCAATTAGTTATTTTTTTTACAATTTAGACTTACCCAATCATTGTAATACATATATAATCATTACTTAACCCATCTAGTATGATTTTTAACAAGTTACAACACATAATTTGCAAAATCAACACATTTACTTTCCTTTGTTCTTGATGTTCTTGAAGGTTTTGAAAATAAAACATGAAAATTGTCACTACTGGATTAAGTATAACAAGAATCCGTTTATTTAAATTTTGGTCTCTTCAGTATCAACATGCATAACAACATACAAGTGTAAAATTTAGGGATAATATCGATCAATACATAAAATACCACGTATAAGGCCATATGGCCAAAATCCAAACTCTGTAAATTTTGGAATAGCAAGTCATCGTATTATGAAACTTATGATATGGTTTACAAAATATATATAATTAAATACGATATGATGTGCCATAACACATATAAAACCCATAATCATTACTCCTATCTCAATTACTGAGAGGCTTTACGGTATGAATGAAAGCCATTTTCATAAAACTTCAAATAACGTAAAAATAGAATTTGGTTTGGAGAAATTACCCAGAGTATAGATTAAGAAGAGGTGATCCAAGATGATCCTTTCACAATTACTTGATGATTACACACTCACAATATCTCTAATTCTCACAAATTTTCTATGATAAATTCTCAATCTCTCTCCCTCTCTTCTCTTCCAGACTTAGAATAATAAAAGAGAAGAAAAGAGAACGTAGTATTATAAGAACTTCATTGACGACGCTTGATAATAATGGTCAAGATTAACTTGATCATGGTAAATCGCTAGTAACCCCACTAAGGCCATGTTTGGCTAGCATAATAGATTTCAAAACTCCTTTAATTTAATAAATCTTTATCATATAGTTTAATTCACGTCACACCCACTTACACAATAATTAATATATCTTATTTAATATAAATAAAATATAATAACTTCTCATAAATTCACATAGTCATATATTTAATTTTCTCATTAATTAATTATATTAAATTATTAAATCTCTAATTAATAAATAAATTAATTAGAATACCATCATGCTTAATTAAATAATTCATTTAATTGATAAGTGACATAATTACATACTTGATAATAAAACTCTCTACATTAATTTAATAAATGTAACACATATAATTAAATTAATCTACCACAATTATGCGTCGATTAATTATTTAATCTAATAATTAAATCATCGAAAAATATTTATTTAATTCAATAAATATTAAAATTAAGTACAAAATTCTCGTTAAATCACGATCTACGCGACTACCGCGTGCATGGTGAATTCTTTTATTATTCCATTATTTATTATTCTATTGGAATAACTCATGCATGCGATTACTCATCATATACGTCTGTGAATTCTGTTGTTATTCCATTTTTATTATTACATTGGAATATCTTATGCATGCGGATTCGCATGACTGGTTCCGCTTCTTTATTATTCTCATTGGAATATCACATGCATGCGGATTATGCATGACTTCGTTTCATTCTTTATTATTACATTGGAATAACTCATGCATATATGGATTATGCATGCATGGTGAATGATCCTTCGTACTCATTCTTTATTAAATTGTGGAAATGATCTGTCTACATGGATTATCGCATGGCGGATGAAAATCCATTTGCGATTTTGTATATTCTATTATACTCGTATGAAATATTATTTCTTTTGTACTCGTCGTGAAATATCATTTTATTTGGTATTTTTCTGTTACGAGTTACTATTCACGGGTTAATATTCACCCGGTTACTATTCACTCTAGTATTATTCACTCGGGTATTCGGGGCACTTTTCATGCTGGAGTACTATTCACGAGTTACTATTCATAGGTTACTATTCACCCAATTACTATTCACTCTAGTATCATTCACTCGGGTATTTGGGACACTTTTCGTGTCAGGGTACTATTCACAGGGTACTATTCCCGAAGTACTATTTACCCGAAAAATATATTTCTTTTCTGTCCAAATTATTTTTTGTACATGAATATTATTCTTGAATTTTACTCCACAAAGCAGTATCATGTTGACAATTTAGAAGTAATTGATTTCAAAATAAATTAACTTATAAATCTTTAAAATTTATTCTTGAACTTGTTTTAATTAATTATTATGTCATTGTCATCATCCTCATGCTTATATTGTGATGAAAGTCATCTTTGGCTTACGTGCATAGATGGACTTGGTATGATTATGACCAGTGATTATTCGATATAATCATGACCTGTAATGTTATAAATGATGTGGTAAAGTCCTCAATGACTGTAGTGCATTGATGGACGCTTTTTGGTATGATTATGACCAGGGATTATTCGGTATAGTCATGACCATTGATGATTTAATGAATATCCTTGGCCCATAGTGCAGGGATGACTCGATGATGTGGTTTATTTATTAAGCTGAGTCTCAGCAATAAAAATTGATGAAAACATTTTAAATCATAGAAGATAATAGATATCATGCTCTACTTGACTCTTCTAATGGATTGCTTATTTCGCTGCAGTTAACTTGATGTCTATTGTATTTTATCAGTTTAACATTGTTGAAGACTAATGATAATTTATTTTACATTATCTTAGTCATAATATTTCTTACTGGGCTAGTTGAGCTCACCCTTTCTTTCACTATTCTCTTCAGGAAATGAGAACGTAGTCGGGACTAGTCGGGGAACGGAGTGACGATCCAGATGATAGCATTAGTAGTCCTCACTATTCTGTTAAATAATGTGACAATAAATGTAATGAGGACTCCATTGAGTGTGGATATTTTCTAGATGACAATATTCTTATTAAAACTCTTAGATTATGTTTTGTCGTATTTTACACGACTGTTGTATAATTAAGTTGTATTTGAATTTTGTACCATGTATTTGGCGACTCAAGATGGGTGATGTATACCTATTTTGGGGGCGTCACAAATCGAGCGTGCGACGAATAAACGTCGAAACGCCGTGATAAGTGTTAATGAACGTAAAAAGTGTTTTAAGTCAAATGAAATGAATATTATAAAATATGAAATGGGTTTAATATAAAACTAATAATGATTCCTAGCAAGATTTTAACACTTGAATAAATTTTGAATATTACATAAGTCAAAAAGTTAACATAATCTAATTGAACATTGTGTGCTAATTAACAGGAAGGATTATGAGATGTGGAATAGAGTTTACATTACAATTACTATGTGTTGTTATGTGACTAATAGTTGATGTGTATGATTATATAATTGTGTAGAGCACGTGAAGTGCAGATAACTGTAAGTTGTTAAACTGTTATTGGTAAACAACGATCAAGGCAAGTCTTTCAGTTCCTATTTGTTATGTGAACTTGATGATGAACTGTTTTATATATTTGTTGCAAAGAGAATGATGTGTTCTATATATATTGAAAGTATGAAACGTTAAAGTCAATTTATGACTACGTTGATTGAATAATGAATGTTGATTGAGTAAGGAACTCAATCTTTATACTTGTTATATGAAATGCAACATGTATGTTATGTTAGTCCAATGTTTATGAGATATATGTTGAGCATGTTATTATGTGCTATGTGATGCATGAAAACTGTTAGATTTTGCTGGGCTATCGAGCTCAACCTTGCAAATAACCACTTTTGCAAGTTAAAGATTTAAGGTAAAGTTATGTACTACTTGAAAGATATGAATCAGATGTACTACTTGAAAGATATGAATCAGATGTGATACTTGAAGATTTATATACTTTGGCTGAGTTATTATTATTTGAACCATGTTTAAGGTTCCGAATAATGTATTAATGTTGAATTATAATATCGTTTTGTGATGTAAACTCTTGTAGTATTACAATGATTCTGAGATATTTAGATGTAAAGGTTGAAAGTTCTGGGAACGAGAATAGTTTGTAGTAGAAAATTTTAATTGTAATAGAAAATTTTAATTATTTCACAAATTTCAATGGTTGTATTATCGTTTAATGATGTAAAAAATTAGAGGTTGAATGTATTGTTAACGACCAAAATCGAGAATTAAATTGTATGAATTTTGGGGTCGTTATAGTTGGTATCAAAGCTGATAGGTTAGAAACCTTAGGTAAGAGTACCTTAGGCTATAACCTTAGAGAAGAGAGGTGCAGATAATGAAAGAATAAGCTCAAATAGAGTTTAAACAATAAGAAGTAATTTAAGAAATTTATAAAGAAGGGATTAAAACATGCGTGAGAGGATTCAAAGAAGAATCTCGCAGAGTTATAAGGAATATGAAAGTGGGGTTACCCTACTCCAATAATAAGGATGTAAGGTGATAGTAAATAGACAATGTCTATAAGAAGAGAATGATAAAGAAGTTAAGAATAAAAAGTTATTTTTAAGTATGGTACAATTGTACTCTTTAATAGTTGATGTATGGTATCTGGGCTAAACGATTCCTTCATAGAGCGGAGGTATATACGAACTAGCAACTCGGAACCTAGTTTGTTGGTTGTTTGTGGGAAATCACTCAGCGTAACATATTGAAACTATTAGAGACTCGATGTGTACCAAGTATAGAAAATGGATACATATGATGAAAATGTGGAACTCAAATGAAATGTTGAGCAATGTAAATGAATTTAGAAATTCTTAAAGTAAGAATTGTTATATAAACAAAAAAATTCAAAGAAGAATCTTGAAGAGATATAAAGATAAGAAATGGCAATAGCCAAGATAACGAATAATTTCGTAAATGATGAAAAAAGGGAAAGAAAGAGGATCGTAAAACAAAACGATCACGAGTTAAGAAAGGAATTTTAAGGGAGATGATTATAGAATAAGATCACGACGTGATCTGTTTAAGTTATAAAAGAAAGATGGTTTGTAATGTTTGAATAATTATAGCTTGATGCTATGAAAGTAATGTACTATGATATAGTACGAGATAAACTCACGAGGAGTTATAGATAATGTGATACGAGGAATTCGTATTGAGCAAGTTAAGAGTAAGTTATGAGTAAGATAGAGTTAGGTGGGATTTTAATTGAGGACTCATGTAATGGCTGATTTGTACAAACCTTTGTATGGGCGAGGGTTTTGTGCTTGTACTCAGTTTATCACCTTGATAATTATTAGAATGTCGGTGTCGCGCTATCAATGTATGTGTGGTGAAAAGGTGATTCTTTTCTCATGTGTATATTTGATAGTTAAAAACTATTAAGATTAGTCAGATATTATTAGGATTAGGTGCGGGTCTTAAAACTAATGCATATGGTAAGTTCGTGACTCATAATAATATGGTATGTTTTGAACCCTCAAATGAATGGGCCTTTATGGTCTGACTAGGATAAGTTCTTAAACTCATATTATTGTGACAAGTTCCTGAATTTCAAATGTGCGGTAAGTTTGATGAACTATACTGGGGGTATAGGAAGATTGTAAGTTGAAATAAAAGAATATTTAGTATAAAGATTGAATTTGATGGAGAAAATTAGATATTCCAAATCTTATAGCTTTGCTAGATTTTTGAAATTTATTAACTTTGTGCTGATGGTTGCATTTCTATTTTCTTGAAAAATATTGGATCAAACGATGGAACCAATAAGTTTTAAAAAAAAATATCGCTATTCGTATGTCTATGCTAATTGTTTCGGCTAGATAAAAATGATTTAAAAATATCAAAATGTATTTTGTTTTTTTTTCCCATAGTCATTAAGGCATCACATTAAATATGATGCTAATTTAACAAACGAGGAAGTCATCAATGCAATTAAACCTGGTGTTGGATGTGATTATAAGATCGTCAGCCCACTATGGTATGATATAGCATGACAAAGTCATATAATGACTGAATCCTCAATGTACTATCGAGATAGTACGGTATCATGTCATCATAAAAGGATTTTTGGTTTTCTTTAAACTAAGAAAGATATGCCATATGAATTGGATAAAACTGTTTCGATTGATGTTCGAGTTGTTGTTAGAAGTCTATGCTATTTGATCTAGCTAGACAAATATTGAAAGATGTTTATGCAGTTCAAGCGTTTCTTAAGAAGTTATGCCAAACCAAATTGTTTTGGTACGGATTCAGATGTTGAAAAGCTGAGATGAACAACCCTTTTATAGGGGAGTACGCAGAAGCATTTAGATGTTTGTGCACAATATGTGGTACGAAGGGTTTAACACCCTAAGTACGGGAGTCCCTATTGTGATGCCCCCAAAATAGGTATACATCACCCATCTTGGGTCGCCATATACATGGTACAAAATACAAATACAACTTAATTATACAACATGAGCTGAGAGTTTTTACATGAATATTGTCTTCTAGACAATATTCAAACTCAAATAGAGTCCTCATTACATTTATTGGCACACTATTTTATAGAATAGTGAGGACTACTATAACACCATCTCGGGCCATCACTCCGTTCCCCAACTAGTTCCGGCTACGTTCTCATTTCCTGAAAAGAACAATGGAAGTAAAAGGGTGAGCTCAACTAGCCCAGTAAGAAATATTATAACTAAGATAATGCAGAATAAGTTATCATTAGCCTTCAACAATGTTAAACTGATTGAATATAATAGACAACAAGTTTAACTACAGCGGAACAAGCAATCCATTAGAAGAGTCAAGTAGAGCATGATATCTACTATCTTCTATGATATAAAAAATTTATCATTTACTTTATTGTTGGGACTCAGCTTACCAAATAGATCACATCATCGAATCATCCCTGCATTACGGGCCAAGGATATTCATTAGTATCACGTCCACAAATTATTCTTGCACTACGGGCCAAGAATTATTCGTGTAATCATCAATGGTCATGACTATACCGAATTATCCTTTGTCATAATCATACCCAATCAATCAAATCCATCTATGCACTTGTAAGCGAAAGATGACTTTCATCATAATATAAGCATGAGGATGATGATGATGATATAAGAATTCAATTAAAAGAAAGTAAAGGATAAATTTTTAAAGATTTATAATTTAATTCATCCAGAATTCAATAATGTCCAAATTTTCAACATGATCTTCGCTTTGTAGAGTAAAATTCAAGAATAATATCCATGTATCAAAAATAATTTGGACATGAGAAAAGAAATAAATTTTTGGTGAATAGAACCCAATGAATAGTACCACATAATAGTACTTGAGAATAGTACCCGTGAATAGTTCCCAGAGCATGAAAAGTTACCCCAAATACCAGAAAGTGAACAATATTTAAGTGAATAGTAAATCAATGAATAGTAACTCGTGAATAGTACCCCAAACATGAAAAGTGCCCCAATACCCGGGAGTGAATAATATTATAGTGAATAGTAACTGGGTGAATAGTAACTCATGAATAGTACTTCGGGTGAAAATATTGATATTTAATAAAAAAAAGTTCATATCAATATTCCAATAAAATGATACTAGATGAAGCGCAAAACTCACGGATATTCCACTAATTTCAAGGATTATAGAAGCAATACTTACCATAGTAAGTTTAGATTTAAAAATATGAAAAGAATTAACATATGAAAACTGCAAATAGATTTTTACGTAATACGATGCGTGTCCGTAGAGGCAAAGTTATTCCGACATACTAAAGGATGAATACAAAAATAGTATTTCTTATGAATCTGAAAGAAATAATACCCTTACCTTAGTAGAAAATTCGGATCTTTGCAAAAGTAAAGTAGCGAGAATACTCTTCTTCTTCTTTCTCTCTATAGTTTCTCTCTCTATAGTGTCTCTTGTGAATCTCAGTGAATTGGTGAGAATGAAAGAAAAATTAAGCTTCTATTTATAGGAGAATGGACAAAATAGTAACTAATTCACGAACGGTCCAGATTGATTCACTATTAGAACGGACGGTCCATATTGATTACTATTAAAACCACAACCGACGGTCCAGATTGATTTACTTTTAAAACCACTACCGACGGTCAAGATTGATTTACTTTTAAAACCACCACCGACGGTCCAGATTGATTTACTATTAAAATCACCATCAATGGTCCAGATTGATTTACTATTAAAACCACCATCAATGGTCCACCCCTAAAGTTTTCCAAGTTTGCATTATTCCCCTTAACTTTTGTAAATCACTTATCTTCAATAAACACATTCTTAATATTTCAACAATTATTCATCATTAATATTATAACTCACAATATTTAACAACCAGGTCGTTCCTATGAAAGAGGGGGCTTTCCGATAAGGATTTCTCCTTATTGGCGTGCAATTAGGTGACCAAACCTCTCTTTGACAGAACTTCTAGACATTGTCAATTTTGCAAATAATAATATGAATAACTTTGTTGCCTCAATTATAAAATATTTATTCAGATAATAATGTGACAATAATTGAATCAAATAACGTGAGATACTATGCAACAATTACTGTAGCAATAATTGAGTATAACTGAGTGACTTCTCACGTAAGCATCAATAATCAATCTTGTGTGCTACTTATGCAACCATGCCAGACATCGTATTTTTACCACCGGGTATTTCAACAGTTTAACAGTTAAACTTTCACCGTTATTTTTATAAAAAGATATTTCTGTCGTTTTCCAACTACGACAATACTTCCGTTGTGGGGTCCACCAATGATTGTGTCGTCGTACGAATATTCCCTGCTAAAATGAATATTCCCCGACCAATCGAATATTCACTGACACAACGAATATTTTATATCAACTTGATTACTTTGCAAAATTTTCCAAATATTACCCACAACTATAACATTATATCATATCCACACCATAATATTCAAAAATATATTTCGAGAAAAATTATTCTTTATTTAAAAAAAAATGGGGTCTTACACCTATAATCTAGTGACTGTTAAGGTTTAAGTTGAAAGAGTACTTATAACCGTGGACAGAGTGCACAATACATCGTACGAAAGGGCTTAACACCCTAAGTACGGGAGTCCCTACAGTCTAATGACTGTTAAGGCTTAAGTTGAAAGAAATACTTATAACCGTGGACGTAGTTCAAGGTCTTGTGACCCCTCAGCATGATTTGGAATCTTTTAAATTCCTGAGTTATTAATACTACTTCCCAATTATTGAACAATTATGGAAGATTCTTGTTATTCTGCAAGATGGAAGTGAAAAAGAGAGTATTCCTTAGAAAGAAGTAAGTCGTAGAATGCGACACTGAATGATGAATAAATTAAATGAGTGAGAAAAGAAATTTTGATATGAGAAGGAGATGAGTATCGAAGAATAATGTAAAAATTTTAATAGAAAAGTTTAATAATTGTAGAAAGATCTTTGTGGAAAGATAGTGGTTATAAAACCCAATGAATGAATAAAGTATTAACGTAAAATCTATTTTGATAGATTGAATGAATAAAGATTAATAGATAAAATTTTGAGGACGAAATTCTTAGAAGAAAGGGTGAATGTAATATCTCGAGTGTTTATGATAACGATCCTTAGAAAAGGAAATGAATGGGTTAAAGAATATATAATACTCAAAATATAATTGAGTTCAAGTGAAAGTTATGAAATAAAACCTAGAATTTGCTGAAGAAATGAAGGTAATACGAAATATAAAGCTTATATTAAGGTAATGTGTTGAAGTTATTCAACGATAAATTTTTTTAAAGAGATTTGATGAAAACCTTAGTAAGGTAGGGTTTCGGTGATTCCGAGGATGGAATCCTTATAAGGAGGGAAGGATGTGACAACCCGAATTTTTATAAGTTATTAAAATAAGAATTTAATAATTAAAATTCTTATTATGAAATATATATATATATATATATATATATATATTGAATTATGTGTTTTGAGTGTGGGTAAGTATATATATTGCAATTTATCTTGAAATATGTGATTTAGTATGAAGAGATTAAGTGTGAATGTAAAAGAGATGTATATGTTTGGAAAATAAGGTTTAATAGTTAATTTAACTATTAAAGAAATTAAATGAGATTGTTACGGGAATGTAATTAACTAAATAATATTAGTTAACTTAATTAAGTTGAAAATTATATTACGAAATAATATAATTCGATTATTATGCTTTATGGCAATGAAATTGGTATGCATTAAAATTTCATAAATAATGAGAGTAATTCACTTAATTAAAATTGCGACGCCCCCAAAACAGGTATACATCACCCATCTTGAGTCGCCAAATACATGGTACATAAATCAAATATAAACTTCTTTAATATAACTGTCGTGTAAAAATACGACAAAACATAGCTGAGAGTTTAAACAAGAATATTGTCTTCTGGACAATATCCACTCTCAATGGAGTCCTCATTACATTTATTATCACACTATTTCACAAAATAGTGAGGACTACTAAAACAACCATCTGGACCGTCAATCCGTTCCCCGACCAGTCCCAGCTATATTCTCATTCCCTGAAGAGAACAATGAAATAAAAGGGTGAGCTCAACTAGCCCAGTAAGAAATATTATGACTAAGATAATGCAGAATAAATTATCCTTAGCCTTCAATAGTATAAAAATTGATAGAATACAATAGACAACAAGTTTTAGATCAACAACTGCAGCGGAATAAGCAACCCATTAGAAGAGTCAAGTAGAGCATGATATATATATATCTTCTATGATTTAAAAAAATTCATCAACTTTATCACGAGACTCAAACAATAAATAAACCACATCATCGAATCATCCACACTACGGGCCAAGGATATTCATGTAATCATCAATGGTCATGATTATACCGAATAATCCACAGTCATAATCATACCAACAACTCATCCATCAATGCACTACGGACAACGAGGGACTTTTACCACATCATTTGTAACATTACGGGTCATGATTATACCGAATGATCCATGGTCATAATCATACCAATCAACAGTCCATCTATGCACTCAAGCCAAAGATGACTTTCATCACAATATAAGCATGAGGATGATGACAATGATATAAGCATTAATCAAACGAAATCAAGGATAAATATTAAAGACTTTAATTTTATCTAGAGTTTAAAAATATCCAAATTGTCAACATGATACTGCTTTGTGGAGTAAAATTCAAGAATGATATTGTATCAAAAATGATTTAAACCGAAAATAAATCAATTTTTGTCATGAATAGTATTCTAGGTGAATAGTACCCAGGTGAATAGTACCCCATAAATAGTACTTTAGGAATAGTATCCTGTGAATAGTACCCGTATAAATGAATAGTACTCATAGACAGTACTCCGGCATGAAAAGCTTAAAATTTAACAAGAATGTTCAAAAATATCCTTGTGAAACGATATTGGATGAAACGCAAATTTCAATGATATTCTACTAATTTCATGGAGTATAGAAACCAAAACTTTAACAAAATGAGTATAGAATTCAAAATCTGAAATAATATTACTTACATCCCTTACAACTGTTGAACGAAAATAATATTCCAACGAATATTTAATGAAGATAATATTCCTACGAATATTGAACGAAGATAATATTCTTTATGAATATTGAACGAAAATAATATTCATACGAATACGAAAAATAATATCTCTTCAGAATATGAAATAAATAATATCCCTTACCTCAAAAGAAGACTGGATACTGGAATAGTGAAGTAGCAGACTTCTCTTCTTCTTTCTCTCTATAGCTTCTCTCTCTATAATTGCTCTTGTGAGTCTTAGTGAATTGGTGAGAATGAAGGAAGAATGAGCTTCTATTTATAGGAAAATATAGTTTCAATAATTGCACATTTTGAGGCTCAAAATATTACAGTATAATACCTTCATCTTTTTCTTCATTTTTAATTTAGTCCTGCAAGTATTATCAAACTTGCACCACCTCCCCTAATAGTATATCATGTGAATTAATAGTACATTCATGTGAATCAATAGTTCTATACATGTGAAAAAAATAATTACAGTATAGTACATTCATCTATACCTCCATTTTTAATTTAGTCATGCAAGTATTATCAATCTTGCATCACCTCCCCTAATAGTACATACATGTGAATCAATAGTACACACATGTGAACACATAGTTATAAGCATGTGAATTAATAGTAATTAATTGCTTATTTATCCGATTAATTACCCGATTGGTCAATATAACTTCCAGACATCAATTATTATCGAAATAAATGTCGATTTCCACTAACACTAATAATCCCAACACAATGGAACTATCAATTTCATCTTTAATCAACACGAACTTATTCATCATTAAATTTATAACTCATAATATTTAACAACCAGGTCATTCCCAGGAAAGATGGGGCTTTCCGATAAGGATTTCTCCTTATTGGCGCTCAATTAGGCGACCAAACCTCTCCTTGACAGAACTTCTAGACATCGTCAATATTGCAAATAATAATATGAATAACTTTATCGTCTCAATTATTTATTTAGTAATAATAAATATCATGCAGATGATACTGTGATAATAATTGAATCAATAATATGAGAGATATTATGCAGCAATTACCGTAGCAATAATTGAGTATAACTGAGTGACTTCTCACGTAAGCATCAATAATCAATACCGTGTACTACTATGCAACCACGCATATTACTGTACTTTTACTACTAGTTAGTTCAACAGTTTAACGGTAAAACTTTCACCGTTATTTTTATAAAAGATATTTCTGTCGTTTTTTAACTCTGACAATACTTTCGTCGTGGGGTCCACTAATGATTGTGCCGTCGTACGAATATTCCCTGTTAAAACGAATATTCCCCGACCAATCGAATATTCCCCGACACAACGAATATTTTATATCAATTTGCTTACTTTGCAAAAATTTTAAATATCACCCTTAACTTTAACTTTTATTAATTTAACCATTTACTAAATAACATAATAATTATAAGAAAATTGAATACTTTCATTTCATAAAATTCGGGATCTCACAAAAATGGTGAATGAATATAAATATATTTGATGGTAATTGTTATTAGATTTAATTAAATTGAATATTAGAATTTGATTAAATAAAGTGTGATCACAAACTATACTATAAATGAGTTATTAAAATAAATTAAAGGAGTTTAATTTAGTTTTGCCAAACAAGGCTTAATGAATGTTAAGTCTTTTGTTTAAATAGGTTTTACCAAACAAGGCATAAGAATTTTAAGTTATTAATTTTTAAAGTGGTTTAGCCAAACAAGCCTTATGGATTTTGATTTAAAAAAAAAGATATAACTGACATCAGTTACACATATAATTATATTATATATTAATACGTATTATATTATACGTTATATTTTCTAAGTTACGTAAGTTGGAAAAGAGAGAAGAAGAGAAAGAAGAGAAAGAGAAGAAAGAAATAAAGAAAAGAAAGAAGGAAGAAACAAGAAAATTATTCATGCTTTATAGCAAATCAAAGGTAATAATCTAGCCTAAACCTCTAGTTTTTAGATTCTTGAGTTTTTTTTAGATATCATGGAAGTATGAATTGATGAAGAAATCGATTAGGGTTATGTCAAGGGTTGAATAATATGATATTTTCATTCAAATGTGAAATTTGAGTAACACAAATTCAAGTTTTAGAATAATCAAATTCATGAAATAGGTTGAATGATGAAGAATTTGAGTTTTTGTATATATATATATATATATATATATATATATATATATATATATATATATATAAATTTTGGTCTATTTTGAGACTAAAAATTTGTTAGGAGTTTATGTTATAATAGTAAAATTGGTGATGGATTGTGAAAATATATGAAGAAATGAAATTAATGTAATTGAAACTAACTGTTTTGGTCGTAAAACGAATTCACAGTGAAGAATTTCGTTATGAATGTCAAAAGAAGAAGAAATAAGAGAAATAATGAAATTTAAAGTTTGTAATCTTGATGTTTATGTTTTTTATGTGATTAGAAACATTAGTTTATGTTTCTGTAAATATATTACACCTTGGGTAGGTTGGTATGGTTGTTAGAAAGGAGTTGGTAGGCCTAATTTGACTTTCTGTAGTGTTCGGGATCATAATTCATGAGTAGAAGGACCCCACTTGCCGGCCGGCTACCCTATCAAATACCCACTACCCGTGAAGAGATATAGTCTGTCTAGCCAAATTTTGAAAAAAAAAACTGACCGGACATGTTTTACTAAAAACGATCATAACTTTTTCGTACGAACTCTGATTGAGGTGATTCAAGATGATCCGGAACGAGGACGAGTAGACCTACAACTTTTGCTCTTTAAGTTTTTCAATTTGATGTCGAACAGTGGTCAAAATGGTCATCTTTAGGATTGTTATGTTTTTGGGGGCAATCGAAGGGCGTCGGGCATGCACGTATGCATGTGTAATGCTTCTGACGATAAAAGATGTTGTTCTAAGTTATAAAACATGAATTTTAGTAAACATAATGATGCTTAACATTAATAAATAATTTATTAGATAAGTTGTAGAAGCATAGTAAACATACACAAGAGAGACAAATCGGGCGTGCGACGAATAAACGTCGAAACGCCGTGATAAGTGTTAATGAACGTAAAAAGTGTTTTAAGTCAAATGAAATGAATATTATAAAATATGAAATGGGTTTAATATAAAACCAATAATGATTCCTAGCAAGATTTTAATTGAACATTATGTGCTAATTAACAGGAAGGATTATGAGATGTGGAATAGAGTTTACATTACAATTACTATGTGTTTTTATGTGACTAATAGTTGATGTGTATGATTATATAATTGTGTAGGGCGCATGAAGTGTAGATAACTGTAAGCTGTTAAACTGTTATTGGTAAACAACGATCAAGGCAAGTCTTTCAGTTCCTATTTGTTATGTGAACTTGATGATGAACTGTTTTAAATATTTATTGCAAAGAGCATGATGTGTTCTATATATATTGAAAGTATGAAACGTTAAAGTTAATTTATGACTACGTTGATTAAATAATGAATGTTAATTGAGTAAAGAACTCAATCTTTATATTTGTTATATGAAATGCAACATGTATGTTATGTTAGTCCAATGTTTATGAGATATATGTTGAGCATGTTATTATGTGTTATGTGATGCATGAAAACTGTTAGAGTTTGCTGGGTTGTCGAGCTCAACCTTGCAAATAACCACTTTTGCAGGTTAAAGATTTAAGGTAAAGTTATGTGCTACTTGAAAGATATGAATCAGATGTGATACTTGAAGATTTATATACTTTGGCTGAGTTATTATTATTTAAACCATGTTTAAGGTTTTGAATAATGTATTAATGTTGAATTGTAATATCGTTTTGTGATGTAAACTCTTGTAGTATTACAATGATTCTGAGATATTTAGATGTAAAGGTTGAAAGTTCTGGGAACAAGAATAGTTTGTAATAGAAAATTTTAATTATTTCGCAAATTTCAATGATTGTATTATCGTTTAATGATGTAAAAAATTAGAGGTTGAATGTATTGTTAACGACCGAAGTCGGGAATTAAATTTTATGAATTTTGGGGTCGTTACATTCAAGCTCAATAATCTTAGTGTTCTGGTCAAACTTTATGTGGTCTAATGATTCCAAACTAT
This sequence comes from Panax quinquefolius, assembly GCA_020205615.1. Lineage (NCBI taxonomy): Eukaryota > Viridiplantae > Streptophyta > Magnoliopsida > Apiales > Araliaceae > Panax > Panax quinquefolius. Next base: position 59,055,922 of record CM035173.1, read on the forward strand.
AGTTCTCATGTCAAGGAATAACTACATAACACTATTTCAGTCCAACAACATTAAAATCACCAGATACAGCTCGGTCAAAGGCTGTCAGAAATGGTGTTCATCCGGTTTCTGGAAATTCCAGAAACTACAAGTCAGTGTCGAGTGGTCTAGTTTGACCACCCACTACTTTGATCCTGCTTGTGATATAAGGGATCTTAAAGAAGGGATCTATAGTCCAGGCAACACACTACCATCTAGTTACAATAACATCAACAATACACATCAAACTTGACAAATCAAGGTATTTGAAAAGCTTGTCAGACACTGCTTAAGGATTTCTGGGTTACCCAGAAATTGTCCGATCATGCTTGGTCAACGGGTTTTGACCGTTTATAACTTTTAATCTGGACATGGAATGACTGTGATTCCACTTCTAGATCAAAGAGCTCATGTCATACTACAGATCTAATACATAAAACAACAAAAATCATGAACATAGAAGAATCATGGCTCTACATTAAAGCTTGTCGGACCCACAAATAATGTTCTCAAGCGCTTTTGAAAAATCTTACTTTTAAGGCACTTTGATGCTATAGATCTATGATGGATCATCATAGATCATCATGAAACATCTTCTAGCACACATCTAAACACATAAACACGAAATCTTTCTTTGCATACAAGATCAAAGTAGGTTTAGAGTTTATACCTTCTATTATCCAATCCTTGATCTAAGCTCTTCTCCACTGATCTTGATGATCTAAGGGGTGTCTAGTGACCGAAACACTTCAGATTTTTGTGGCTAAGGAGAGAGAAAAGGTTTATTGAGAGTTAGAGAGCAAATGTGCAATTTTGGTGAACTTTCTCTCTCCTAAATCACTTATAACTTAGATGCAATGAATCCAAGTGTGCAAGGTGGCAAGATATGGATCAGATTTGTATTGATTGCAGCACATGGGATAAGCCTTAAGTGATGACTCATTAGATCTTGCAAATCTCTTAACTAAAAATCTAAGTAAAGAGTATTTTGGACATTGGACTTGAAATTTTAATGGTAAAATAGACAATTGGCTCAACCCTAGGGTTTACAACACTACTTTCTAGAATTTTCTAATTAGGTTTTAAACTAGAAAATTAAGATTTCTAAAATATAATTAGGGTTTTCTAATTATATTAAAGGTTATTAATCACATTAAAGTTAACTAATCACATTAGGCTTTCCAATTAGAATTAGGGTTTCCTAACTGTACGTTAGGGTTTCTAATCCTGAGATTAGGGTTTCTAATCCCTTAATAGGGTTTACTAATGTTATACCCTATCCAATCAATCACTGATCAAAAATTCTATACAGTACGAACACGAACTCACAGTTACGATTGTTATAACTAAGTTTTCTACCGAATCCCTATCCGAACTTAGGGTTATGGTTTCTATTCTCTGTTAAGCACAACTCTACTCTTATATCTCAGTCAAAACACAAATTGACGTATTCTCTAATCTCGTATCATATATACTCAACTCAATATTGATAAATAAATAAAAATTATTCGTAAAATTCGGATTATTCGAAATCCTGGGTTATCACATGCATACTACTTTCCGTCACTGGTCCAATCAGTGGTCGAACCGTTATTGACCTAGTGACGTCATTAATATATATAAATATATATTATTAGTAATTAATAAAATTATAAAAAATCTCGTTTTTTATGAACTAAAACATAATAAAGTTGAATTACAATATTACTAAAAGTTGTTAGTTTTAATCTAAAAAAATATTTACAAAAAAAATGGGTCATTGGGTCAATTAATCGATTTTTCTGGTTGAACCATGGGACCGATCGGAACCGGTGCCATGAACCGAATTTTGACAAAAAATTGATTTTTTTTAGTTCAAATCAAACCGAAATACTGTTTAGTTTTGATTTTTAGCGGTTGAACCGACGGTCTGATCCGAAATTTAAAACAATGCATATGATAAATTATAATAGAAAAAGCAAGGCAGTATATATAATAATATAACACAATTCATTAATTCAGAAGAAAATAGGAAACAACTAAGAAGTCAGGAAAGCTAGTCTTCGTTTTTTTTATTATAATTGTAATATAAAAATATAAATATATTTAATATATTCAATTTTTTCAGTTCTTTCGATTTTTCAGTTTTTACCGATTCCTAAAAAACACAACTGATATCGACAAAATAAAAAAAATACCAAAATACTGGTATCAAAAATACTGATACCGACAAAATCCAATACTACCCATACTGGTATCGATCAATTCGGGAAAAAACCAACAAAATCGAAAATTTTGACATTTAACAATGTATGGAACATTACTATAATTGAAATTTAACCTCACCATAAAAATTATGGACATATAAATTATTTTTATTATTAAAAAATATTTTTTAATTTTTATTTTCATGGATAAAAATAAGTAAAAATAAAATATATTAAAAAACAAAATAAAAACAGAGCATCTAACTTGTCGGTATCTCTCTTTTCACGCCCAAATATTTAGAAAGTAAAAATTGAGAGGTAAATAATAGCGTGGTGGGGTATCAGAAAAGCCAACTGATGGCGGTACCTGAAAACAAATAGTAGTATAATGTCAACCACATCCCCTTCGAGATTCTCTTCTTCGTTATCATCCCTAACTTCCAAATCCAAGTCCAAATCTCCTCTATTTAATCCTCCTCTTCTCAAAAACTCTATCTCCCTCACGCCCGCCGCTACAAAACTCCGGTGCCTATCTCTTCTCTCCTCCTTTTCGTCCGTCACCGCCGACCACACCACCATGGGTGATGCCGTCTCCGATTCCGCCATGGACGCTGTGCAAAGGCGCCTCATGTTCGAAGACGAGTAAGCTCTTACTCCTTACACTTTACTCTCACTTTTTATCATTTTTGTGGTTGATGTATATATTTATTGTATTGGGATCCAACTGCTTTTGATGAATCTGATTTGGTTTTGTTATTTGATGGATTTGATACGACTGAAACTTAGCTCCATATTTGTTTATCATTGGATTAAAATAACGATTTGACTTAAAGGGTCTTGTTTAAATAACGATTTGGGTAGAGATACTAAGAGGGTTTGAGTTTGTTGGTTGAATAGTGGAGCAAGGGCTTGATTTTAGTTTGCGATCACTTGAAATCACACGTTGAAGGTCATGTGTACATTGATTGCACGTCACTGTACATTGGACTATTTCATGCTGTGTGTAAGTATTTTCCTGGAGAGTACCCACTTAGATATGTTTAACCCGGGCACACACTATTGAAGGACGTTTTTGTAATAAGTGAACTAAGAAATGCAAGTCACAAGATTTACATGATTTAGGATATAATATTCTGGTACTACGTGGTGACTACTTTAAGTATATCTGGCACTTGCTGGTGATGTAGGATTCACTTTATTTTGTAATTTATTCCTGAACTATCATAAAACTTTTATGGCTGATTTCTTTTTGCAACCTGAAATTACTATCACTTTTATGATTTTTTTTGCTTCTTCCCTTTCTTTTTTTTCATTTGATTTGAAGCTTTGTTTGGCTTTCCTGGTGTATGATGGTTCTTTAACCTTAAACTTTTGCAGGTGTATTTTGGTGGATGAGAACGATCGTGTTGTTGGTCATGATACTAAATACAATTGTAAGCATGAATTTTGTTTTTTTGCAAAAACAGATTTTTAGATGTTTGTAATCACTTGAATGCACCTCTGTCTCTGTTTCTTTATCTTTTTTGAAGTATAGATTCTCTTGTTACATCTAGTTTTGTGTGGATGCCATCTGATGCTAATCTTGGTTGATTGATTGATTCTATGTTTCTAATATTGATTTAGGTGTTTATGTTGTTCTCCATTATTACTTGAAAATAATTCTACCTATCTTGGTTGATTGATTCTATGTTTCTAAGTTAGATTTAGGTGCTTATGTTGTTCTCCATTATTACTTGAAAATAATTCTACTCATCTTTGTTAGTGTTCACCTGACCTCTTCTGCTGGGTATAATTATTTGTTTTTGACACTGTTCAGTTTGTATGGATGAATCTTTGCCATCTAGTATTCGCAACACTTGTGCAAAAAGGATATATTGGGGATATCACAGACGAGATGCCTATTTTGAAAAATACAAAAACACGGACAGTAAATTTATATGTTTGAAATACAAAGATTTCCTGCCACAAGGAAATACTTCTATCATATGACATGCTCCTTTTGTGGGGTTTAATCCTTATTTTACTAATTTAGTGTTATCTCTTTAGAGGCTTACAGTTCTCCAGGGATTACTTATTTTTAACTTGCAGTTCTGTTAGGATTATTTCTTTCCATTAGTGCTATTTTGAATCTTTGTACTGGTACCAACATCAAGATCTGACTCTTTTCTAATTGCTTAGTTGCAGTCACTTTGATGAGGATTGATGTTCACTACATTTCTTTGGAAGAATGCTGCAACCTAATAAAATGATTACTTGACTAAGATTGTCGACAATTATATATAGTACGAAAAACTGGTAGCAGTTAGAGTTTTGTATAAAGAAGATCTTAGAAATCAAATTACTGGGAAAAAAATTAATCTTGTAAATCATCGTACTCAAACTTGAGGAATAATTTTATCTCCCTTTTCAAACTGGATGTTTTTATTATATAATTCTTAATATCTGTATTGTCATTTTGTAATGCGCGTGTGATGATGCTTTTCTTCAGCATTCATTCTATTTATTTTATTTTTGATAAAGAGGAGTTTCCCGGTCTTGCGACTAGATCTCCCCTCCCCGAACAAGACTTTCAATAACAGGCTTTACGCATGCGGTCTGTGACCCCTATACTGCTTCAAGTGGGAGTCGAACTCAATACCTCCGAGTTTACGACTCGACCCAAGTTCTCCTTTAAACTGAGACAAGCAGCGGGGTTCGTTCTATTTCTAGCTCTGTCGTCTGTGTATGGAAAATTTTCTCCAGGTGACTCGTGCATGTCAAATCAACAAGATATATTTTTTATGAGTATCTTAGGAGGCAGATATTTGCCAGATACCTTGTTTGGTTGTAGTCGTCGATGAGAGTTTTTGTGCTGCACACAAAATAGAGAAAATAGTGAAGTACAATTTGCAGACATTTCATTGTTCTAGTATATATTTCTTTCTAGCTTAAGGTGTCTTGTACTTGACTTTTGGCATTACATAGTCAATCTTATCTCCAAGAGGGAAAATGGATTCATAGAGCTGTTTGATGTGGACCGGTAGTGGTCAACGTGGTTCTTGACTTCTCATCTTCATCCCTGTGACTAGACAAACTCTTGAATCTTTGTGTTATTTGCTGCAGTCTACAATGCAATCACTATATTCTTGTGCATGTTGATGACCTATAATTAATAATTGTTTAGTTGGACTGTTACGTAGCTTGCTCAATGTTCAATGCTTTAAATATGCACAGGTCACTTGAGGGAGAAGATTGAATCAGAAAATTTGCTTCACAGAGCTTTTAGCGTATTCCTGTTTAACTCTAAATATGAGTTGCTCCTTCAGGTATTTGTTATAGTTTATGGGTTGAAAATCAATGTACGGGGTTACATAATTTATATCTGCTATATTCTTTATGTTGTCATCTATCAATGAGTTTCCTGTTGTCATTATGAAGGAAACCTAAAGAGTTATGCTATGTTTGGCTCCTATTCCTTGGAATGTATGGAACAGAATGACTTAAAGAATAGAATGAGAATGAGAATGGAATGGTCATTCTCATTTTTATGTTTGGTTTGTCCATTCATTCCTTCAGGAATAAAATCACCATTCTACTTTATGTGTTTAGTTTATATGAATTACATTATGAATGGAATGTGACATGATCTTTTTTCGTTTTTTATATATTACAAACTTATAAAATGAATGAAAAATAATCGTGCGGGGTCATTAAGTATAAATTTGAAATTCTTTCTCTATTTTTTACTTTTATTTTTTAATTTGTGTGAAAATTATCCTTTATTCATTTTTAAATTTTTAAGAACGGAGAGAGTATTATGTAAATAAATATATTCATTTTTGTAATTTTTTAATATTCATATTCTATATTTGTAATTTTTTACAGTATGTATATTTTTGTAAATACATAAAAATGTTAATTGTTTAGTATATATTTAGTAAAAATTAAATCCTAAATACAATATTTACAAAAATTACAAAAAACATTAATACAATATGTAATATTTTTTACAAAAATATTACTAAACGTTAATATTTTCAATATGTATTTTAACATGTTTTTAATATTACTAAATGTTAATACTGTTAACATGTTTTTTTTAATATTACTAAACATTAATACTGTTAAACATGTTTTTTTTAAATTTTTGTAAATACAAACATGTTTTTTACTAATAAAATAAAAATTAGTATGTATTTTTTTATTAAAATAGAATATGAATATTTTTATTAACATTAACATAACGTTTTTGTAAGGAAAATGAAGTAGCATAAAAAAGGTAGGAAAAGAAAATAAATGATGTTAGATAGCGCAGAGAAGAGGGGAAGAAGGTTGATCTAGGAATGAAATAAACCCACCTATTTAGAAAGGAATGAAAAATAACTTTCAAATTTGAAAGGAAATAACTAAAGGAATGGAATGGTCATTTCAGTTGACTAACCAAACATTTTTTAAGTCATTCCATAAGGAATGGTCATTCCATTCCCAGTCCATTCCATTTCATTCCTACCAACCAAACACAACATTAGATTGTGATTTGTTGGTCTTCCTTCTCATTCTGGAAAATAGTAATAGATTATTTATTTATTTCTGGTTAAAGGTTGTCTTACATTAAAATAGTTACCGCAGAGCCATTAATGTGGTCTCTAGAGATCCCACACTTGCAATTGATGTGGCATAGATGTAGTCTAAAATCTTCAAAACCATTTACTGTTAAAAGAAAAAAATTGTTCTGAAAGAAGTATAAAAATATACAGGACAGGCAAAGACTTACCTTATGGGAGAAAATGCTGTCATGACAGATTAGCGTTTGAATCCGTTGCTCAAGTGATTTTATTAAAAGGATGGCTGGTCGTCTTGTTAAAACACAATTCAATAGTGTAATTTATGGAAATGACGCATTGTTTAGCACTCTGGTTATCATGCAGAACTTTAATATAGCACCTAGTTTTATTGGAATTTAATAAAGGTCTTCAAAAGGTAGATTAGTGTTTTGGGTCAATGCAATGGAAGCACAAGAAGGGTTTAAACGCACACAGATATAAACCCTAAGTAATATGTTGTGCTACATAGCTTGCTATATAACATTTATCTAGGGAGTCTAGGTTGAGTATCGAATGGATGGACATGAAGGAGAGGGTAGTAGAGAACACTAGGAAAAAAGTATATGAAAATGAGCATCAAAAGTATAGTTAAGTTTATTTACATAATGAAATTGAAGGAGTACATGATTGGTGGAGTCTGTTAAAAAGCTTCCTTTTTCTCTTAAGACTTTCACAAATTGAAAAAATAAATTAAAGAATCATTATGGTATACCTTTGGAAGCAAGTGATTATGGTATGGTAGGAGCATAGGAGGTGACAAGTTGGAGTTGGGATATAAAAGATTCTACAAAATGCATAAATTGAATTGGAGTTTGGAGGCTTAGGATTGTTTACTGCATCTCTATAGAAGTAAATCATACATCTGAGAGGGTAGTTGTGACGCCCCAAAATAGGTCCACACAACCTATTCTGAGTTGCCAAATACATTATACATAATCCAAATACAAACTTCATTAATAAAATTGTCGTGCAAAATACGACAACACATGAGCTGATCTTTAATATAAATATATTCAAACTCAAATAAATTTCTCATTACAATTATTGTCATACTATTTCACAACATAGTGATGACTACTATAATAATCATCTTGGACTATCACTCCACTCCCCGACTAGTCTCAGCTACATTCTCGCCTCCTGAGTAGAACAATGGAACTAAAAGGAAAAGAGTGAGCTCAACTAGCCCACTAAAAAATATTATGACTAAGATAATGTAGAATAAATTATCTTTAGTTTTCAACAGGGAAAAATTTGATAGAATACAATAGACAAGTTTTAGATCAACAACTGCAGTGAAAATAACAATCCATTAGAAGAGTCAAGTAGAGCATGATGTCTACTATCTTCTATGATTTAAAAATTCATCATCAATATTTTATCCTTGTAACATCAATTAATAATTATTTCCAATCAATGAGTTATCTATGCACTATAGGCCAAAGATAATCATTTGTATCACTAGTGGTCATGATCATGTCAAACACCTGTCCATCTATGCACTACGGGCCGAGGACTTTCATCACAAACTTTTATATGTAACATTAAAGGTCATGATTATACCAATACACAATTCTTGGTCATAATCATACTAATCAACGGTCTATCTTTGCACTATGGGTCAAAGATGACTTTCAACACAATATAATCACGAGGAAGATGACAATGATATAAAGAATCAATTAAGTGAGATCAAAGATAAATATTAGAAATTTATAATTCAATTTATTCAGAGTTCAAGAATGTCCAAATTGTCAACATGATCACTAATTGTGGAGTAAAATTCAAGAATGATATTCATGTATCAAAAATAATTTAGAGAGAAAAAAAATCAATTTTGTCATGAATAGTACCCCGTGAATAGTACCCCGAATGAATAGTACTCGAATGAAAAGTACTCAGGATGAATAGTATTCTGAATGAATAGTATCCCGACAAATAATATCCCGCCATAAAAATATTACAATTTCAATAAGAAAGTTCAGACCAATAGTGAAATGATAATAGATGAAGCATAAACTATTAAGAATATTTTACTAATTTCAAGGGTTTTCACCATTTAATAATAAGGTTATGGAAACAAATAATTAGGACAGAGTAAAAAACGGATAAAACTGAATAATCGAACCGAACCAAAAAAATTTAACCGAATTTTTTCGATTATTCGGTTATTTTTTGCATTTCGGCTATACCCGTTTTACTATTCGGTTTTTGGGTTCGGGTTCGATTCTTGAATTTTTACTATTCGGTTAACCGAATAACCGAACCATCCAAATGAACAGTAGACATTTGGCAATACTTAGCCTATTTACCCCAAACAATAAGTTGCAGTTATTACATTTGCATGAAATTGACACCTCTGTTTTCTTTTTGGTTAATTTCGGTTATTAACCGAATACTGAATAGTTAATTCGGTTATTCGATTTTCCGGTTATTCGGTTACCATTCATTTCGAATAGTTGTTCGGATATTAAAAAAATGTAAATTTTGTATAGTTGTTCGGAGAAATATGAAAAAAGACGATATCCCTTGATGAGTACAAACGAAATGATTTCATACGAGTATAAAAGAATATACGAAACTGCAAATGGATTTTCACTTGTCATGCGGTAATCCGCGTAGACAGATCATTTCCACAATTTAATAAAGAATGAATACGAATGATTATTCACCATGCATGCTGTAATCCGCGTACATGTTACTCCCGCAGATTAATAAAGAATGAATATGAATGGTTATTCACCATGCATGCGGTAATCCACGTACAAAGGTTACTCCCGCAGATTAATAAGGAATAGAATGACAACCCTTATGAGTATGAAGTAAATAACATCCTTTACGAATACGAAATAAATAATACCCCTTACCTTAGTAGGAGATTGGATACTGCAATAGTGAAATAGCAAAATACTCTTCTTCTTTCTCTTTATAGTTTATCTCTCTATAGTTTTAGTGAATTCGTAAGAAAGAATGAAGTAATGAGCTTCTATTTATAGAAAATTGGACTAAATTGTAGCTGATTCACGAACGGTCCAGATTGATTTACTATTAAACGGACGGTCCATATTGATTTACTTAAAACTTCAACCGACGGTCCATACTGATTTACTTTACTATTATAACTTCAACCAATGGTCCATATTGAATTATTATTATAACTTCAACCGACAGTCTGAAAAATTAGCACATCTCTCCATAGAATAATAAGTCAAACTTACAACAAACGCCTCATGATAAATCTCTATTTAAAAATTAAATAAATATTTACCACAAATCACTCATCTTCAATCAACACATTTTTAATCTTTCAACAATTATTCATCATTTAATATTATAACTCACAATATTGACAACCAGATCGTTCCCAGGAAAGAGGGGGCTTTCCGATAAGAATTTCTCCTTACTAGCAAATTTAATAACCAAACTCCTTTCCTCGACAAAACTTTTTAGACATTGTCAATAATGCAAATAATAATATGAATAACTATGTCGTTTCAATTATTGATTTAATAATATAAAATATTGTGCAGATGATACTGTGATAATAATTGAATCAATAATATGAGATATTATGCAGCAACTATTGTGGCAATTATTGAATGAAACTGAGTGACTTCTAACCGTATTATTGTGGCAATTATTGTTAACGCGTATTACTGTACTTTTATCACCGGGTATTTCAACAGTTTAACGGTAAAAGTCTTGTCGTTATTTTTTATAAAAAGGTTCTTTCTGTCGTTTTCTATATCTGACAGTTATATCATTATGTGGTCCACCAATGATTGCGCCGTCGTACGAATATTTTTCGACAAAAAGAATATTCCTCGACCAAACGAATATTTTATGACAACTTGCTTATTTTGTAAAATTTGCACATATCATCCATAACTATAGCATTATATCAAATCAACACCTTATTATTCAAAATAATATTTAGAGAAAATTAAATCTTTATTCATAAAAAACGTTGGGGTTTTACAGTAGTCTCTTGAACTTTGAGGATATTCTATTGAAATTGGTTTTCTATTTTCCATTAACTGTTAACATTGAGTATTCTTCTGCTCATGTATCATGTATGTTTCCACTTGTTGTCTTTGGATGTTGATTAGAAAGTTTTCAGTTGAATGCCATTTTAATTTTGATAATCTCTTAAATATGCAGCAACGATCTGCAACCAAGGTGACATTCCCTTTGGTGTGGACAAACACTTGTTGCAGCCATCCACTGTACCGAGAATCCGAGCTTATAGAGGAGAATGCTTTAGGTATCATATATATATATATATATATATATAGTCCCCTTTATTTTACACTTTGAGACTCTTTCATCTCAATGATTTAACTGCTAATTTACCTTTTGCATATAATTCCTAACCAGGGGCGAGGAATGCTGCACAGAGGAAGCTTTTGGATGAACTGGGTATTCCTGCTGAAGATGTTCCAGTTGATCAGTTCATGCCCTTGGGTCGCATGCTATACAAGGCACCGTCTGATGGCAAGTGGGGAGAGCATGAACGTAACAATCTTTATCTCATCATTTTCAACTTGGCTTGTTTTTCATGCTGTTTAATGTTCTGAATTTGTGCCCTGATACATCTTACACTACCTCACAAAAATCCATATAACCTATAATTCACTGTTGTCTTCTGTACACTCGACTTCTGCAGTCAGCCTTTGAGTTTTTCTGCCTGCTATATTAGGAACTTGGTTCTCAGATTGCCTTTAATAATTCCACATTTCACAGATTACTCTCATGGAAGTTCCATTATATTCTCATGAAAGTAACAAGTATATATTGAATTCATCAAAATCTATAAACTTATATTTACTTCCCTTTCTCCGTTTTCCAGTTGATTACCTTCTCTTCATTGTTCGGGATGTTAATGTAGATCCCAACCCTGACGAAGTGGCTGACATTAATTATGTGAACCAAGATCAGTTGAAAGAGTTGCTGAGAAAAGCTGATGCTGGTGAAGAGGGTTTGAAGCTGTCCCCTTGGTTCAGACTAGTTGTTGATAATTTCTTGTTTAAGTGGTGGGACCATGTCGTGAAAGGAACCCTTAAGGATGCTGCTGATATGAAAACTATTCACAAATTGACATGAAAACAGCCTTCTTCTTGATTTGTACTTCAGACCTAATAAATTTGGTGCCCTGCATTCTAGAAGTCTAGGATTTTACTTCTAAATAGCTCATTGTCGGTAAAATTTGAGCTTGAAAATTCTTATCTGTTTGAGACTTGTATTCTGAGTTTGAATTTGTGGCTAAGATTTTAATAAAAAGCTTGTGTTTTGCTAGTGGTTCTAAATGTGCTCACGTTCGTCATTTATTTGACATAGTGGAGCAATATTTCATGTTATCATAATTAAGTTAGTAGGAAGATTGCTTTTTGCTAAAAATATTAAATGTAATGTGATACGGCATTATCAAGTATTATAATTAACATATGGTGGGGGACGGGAAGACATACAACATAGTAGGGCGATAAATGGTAATTGGAAAATTTATATCCGTCCACATTCGTATTCGAAAAAAATAGATATTATTTACATTCGAAAAAAGATGGATATATTTGTATTCAGTTTAAATGTATCCTTAAATAAATGGATATTAACATCCGACGGATAGCAGATGTTCGATTTTCGAATTCGTATTTGTAAAATCTCAAATTTTATGAATAAAGATTTAATTTTTTCGAAATATTTTTTTGAATATTATGGTGTGGATTTGAGATAATATTATAATTGTGAGTAGTATTTATAAATTTTACAAAGTATGCAAGTTGTATTATATTCGATTGGTTGGAGAATATTCGTTTTAACATGAAATATTCGTACGACGGCACAATCATTGGTGGACCCCACAACGAAATTATTGTAGGATTGAGAAAACGACAAAAATATTTTTATGAAAATAACGGAGAAAATTTTACCGTTAAAACTGTTGAACTACTTTCAGTAGTAAAAATCTGAATAATACGCGCGTGGTTGCGTAGTAGCGTAGCGGTATTGATTATTATGATTCTTATGTGAGAAGTCACCGGTTTTGTTCAATTATTCTACAATAATTCTTTGCAAGTATCTCACGTTATTTGATTCAATTATTGTCGATATTTTATATATTATTAAATCAATAATTGAGATTTACGAAGTTATTAATATTATTATTTATAATATTAACGATGTACAGTAAGCTACATCGAGAGAGGTTTGGTCACCTAATTGCTGCCAATAGGAAGAAATTTTATTGAAAGCCCCATTTTCCCTGTGAACGACGACAGTGGAATTAATATCGTGAATTATAATAAAGGTGATAAGTTTTGTTTTATTATTATTATAAATGTAATAAAACAGATTTTTTTATATAAAATGTAATACTTTTATAAAGTTATTTGTTTTATTAGACTATAAATAGAATATATAATATTATATTATGCGTAGTGTTTAGATAGTATTCTGCGTAGTAAAATCTTTTATATAAAAATGTAATACTTTTATAAAATTATTTATTTTATTAGACTATAAATAGAATATATAATATTATTATTATGCATAAAATGTTTGCATAGTAAATTTTTTATATAAAACAAAATACTTTTATAAAGTTATTTGTTTTTACTAGACTATAAATAGAATATATAATATTCTATTACGTGATAATGTTTCATAAAATACATGCATAGTATTTGCGTAGTAAAATCTTTTTATATAAAATGTAATACTTTTTATAAAGTTATTTGTTTTATTAGATTTTAAATAATATATATATATATATATATATATTATAAATAGAATATATTATATTTTATTCATAGTAGTATCCTTTTCATTCTCCTATAAATAGGATCTTGGTTAAATTGAAAACCATACCGTAAGTTCGGAGAATTCTTCATAATCTTGAACGTATTTCTTTATAGTTTAAAAAAGCTTTGAACAGTGAGTCTGAGTTTTCTTGAAAAATTTCTCGCCTACCAATTAGAGACTTTCTTCTTTTTAAGGTAAAGGGTATTCTTTCGTTATTCATGAAGAGAATTATTTTCTTTCAATACTGTAAGTTGTTTATTCCATTCTTTATTATTATGTTTGAATAACTTTTGTTTATCGCGAAGTACTGCATACATGGTGAAATTCTTACATTATTCCATTCTTTATTATTATGTTGGAATAACTTGCATACATCTAATCTGCATCGTGGTGAAATTCTTCATTATTCCATTCTTTATTATTATGTTGGAATAACTCATCACATCTGCAATCATGCGTGCGTGAAATTGAAATTCCGTTATTCCATTATTTATTATTATGTTGGAAAATCCTCACGTGCGTTTCTGGCGTGACTTTGGTTCCATTTTTTATTATTCTGTTGGAACATCCTGCATGCATGCGGTTTCTGGCGTGGCCTAATTCCGATTCTTTATTATTACATTTGGAACATCCTCGTCATGCATGCGGACATGCACGACGCGGCGCGGATTCTTTTATTATTACATTGGAATAACTCGTGCATCTTGCGATTATCGCGTGCATGGTGATTTCTTACATTATTCCATTCTTTATTATTACATTGGAATAACGCATTTTATGTGGATTATCACACGTGGTGAATGATCATTTGTATTCATTCCTTATTAAATTGTGGAAATGATGCATTTGTGGATTACTGCATGGCGATTTAAAAATCCACTTGCGGTTTTATATATTCTCTTATACTCAATTGGTTAAAGCTTTGACTTTTATACTCCATGAAATTAGTGGAATATCCTCGATATTTCAAGGCTTCATACAAGATATCTTTTCATGGAAATATTCTTCCGGCGTTCTTGAATTTTACTTTCCACGAAAGTAAGTGTTGTGATTTGGGCGTTATTGGTTCTTTGGATAAATTAATTCTTGAACTTGTTTTATTGAATTCTTATATCATTGTCATCATCCCTCCGTTATTTATATTATGTTGAAAGTCTACATGGCTATATAGTCGTAGATGGACTTTGGTATGATTATAATGAGGGGATTAATCGGTATAATCATGGCCGTAATGTTATAAATGATGTAGTAAAAAGTCCCCATTGGCGTGTGAGTGCATTGATGGACAGTTGTTGGCATGATCATGACCATTGATGAATACACGAATATCCTTGGTCGTAGTGCAGGGATGATGTGGATTATTTTTTTAACCGAGTCTCAGCGATAAAAATGATGAAAAACCTTTTAAAACATAGAAGATAGTAGATTTTATTCTCTACTTGACTCTTTTAATGGATTGTTTGTTCTCACTGCTGCAGCTTAAACTCGATGTTTATTATATTGTATCGGTTTAACACTATCAAGGTAAGGATAATTTATTCTCGCGTTATCTTAGTCATAATATTTCTTCTTTAAATTTTAGTTGAAATTCACCATTTTCTTTCATTGTTCTCTTGAGAAATGAGAACGTAGCGTGAGGGGAATTTAGTCGGGAGGCGGAGTGGCGGTCCGGAAGATAAGCATTAGTAGTCCTCACTATTCTATGAAATAGTGTGTTAATAAATGTATTGAGGACTTATTTTGAGTTTGAATACTTGTCCGTAAAAATAATATTTGTATTAAAACTCACAAATTTCGTATTGTATATTTAAGTTTGTATTTGTATTACATCTTATGATTTACGCGACTTCGTAATAGGTGATGTATACCTATTTTGGGCGTCACAATTCGTATTCTAATTCATATCAGAGTAATATATATATATATATATATATATATATATATATATATATATATATATATATAAATGATCTTGTCCCTGGGACTCGAACAACTTAAAAAATTCGACATTTTTTTTTTTTTTTTAAAACAACTAAAAAAATTATGGAACTTAATTTTACATAATACTGATTTTTTGGTGTGATTTGGATCGTATAACAAAACATATCCATATGCATTAAAATTCAAGTTCCATAAATTTCTTTTTTTAGTTGTTTTTTTTTTAAAAAAGGGTCAAAATTTTAATTGATCCTAGAGTCCTGGACTGATCCTAAGATATATATATATATATATATATATATTAACTTATAAAAATATAACTATTAGCTTGTTACATATATATTAAATTATTAATAACTTACATTTGGTAATTAATAACTTACACACACATATATATTAATATCGTACATTTATTAATTAATAACTTACACACACACACACACACTTATATATATATATATATATATATATATATATATATATATAATAACTTTCATTTGTCCAATTATTTAAAAACTCAAGTCCAAATATTTAAAGAACGTCAATGCCAATTTTAGATTAAGTTAGATTAACTAGTTGTCACACGTATTTATAACATTACATTCTCCATAAATATAATAAAATTAATTAATTTTTTTAACAATGTAATATATGCATTGAGAATAAATGATATATAAAACTCTCCATTAACATATTATTAAATTTTAATGATAATAAAGTAAATTATATGATTAATAGAGATACTATAATACAATTTTTAATTTTTTTCAAATAGCATATAAAATATTGTATTAAAATATAATTAACTTGTTCTAGTTATAGTTGTAATTAGAGTATTCATTTTGAAATTTAAATTTAAGATTTCAAAAATGATGAAAACTTATTTGAATTATAATTTAGAGTTTTGATTATTTTATTTAGGCTTAAATATAATTTACTATCCTAAACAATAAGCCATATTCCACTTCGGTGATCCACCTTTCAATTTTAACAATTAGATGATTGAATTATTGATTTTTTCAATTATATGAATAAATCGAATGTCATCAAAAATAAATGGCGACGGTTATTTCGTTTACCATTAATCACCGAGGTGTAACTAAAAATAGTATTTTATTTTTTCTTAACACATTTAAAGGGCAAATTTGTTAAATAATTTTATATTAGACATTAATACTAATCATAAACAACAGATTGAATCTCACAGCTCTCGTAAAATCTAAGACAGATCTATCTCCTTCGTCACTGAGTCACTGACCCAACCATGGCTAGCTACAATAATAAAAAAATTCAGAAAATTCAGGTATAAACCATAGCCAACATAAACAAACACGTAAAAGATTTACATAAATCTGGTTTGGGGTTTCAATCGGATCTTCGAAATCTTCAGAAAACAAATTAAACAGTTGAAGAAAGAGAGATTCAACTCAAGGTGTTTGTCTTGAGAATTTGGGTCCGAGAAAAGCTCGATATCAACAAATTAAATGAAGAAGACTCGTAAATCACAAGCAGAAAAACCCATTTAAGTTTTAAACAGGAAGATTACAGACATCCATGGCTGTGTATCATATTCTGTAATGAGAATTTCTTCACCGGATCTTCACTTGAAAAAAAAATCTAATGAGAAACAAAAAGACACAAAGGAGATCAGACATATTTTCTGGCGAGATCTGAGGATGCTTTCCGGCGAGAAAGGATTTCAGACACGTCGGCCACGGGGAGCAGAACCGGATGATTCATCTATTGTTGAAGCACGTGAACGGGGCGAGATCGATGAAATCACAGGGAGATCGATGAGGTATAGCCTCCAGATCTGACAAAATCGATTCTATCAGAACCATCTCCGACTCCTCCTCTTTGCCGATTGATGGTACTTGGGCCCGCCGTGACCCTCCGAATGCAGTAGCGGGCCTAGCGGCACTCAAGCTAACCATGTACAAAAATCAACATTTCTAAGTGTTTTTCTCAAAATCTACTCCGATTAAACAATATTTATCCACCAGATTATCATAATTACCGATTGATTTTTCAAAAATCTGAAGTCTAAAAGTTTTTATCTAATCTAGTCCTTTTCTGGGTTTATATAAAGTATTTATAAGCTATTTTTACCTTCCAAAAAGTTTAAATCTAAAAACTTGCGATTTAAAGCCCTAGGTTGGCCTTTTCTGGGTTTAAGTGTTTGATTTCCTCTATTTGTATGCTTGGGATTTCCTCTGTTTTCTGAGTTTTTAACTGCTAGATCCCAGTTTTTGGGAAAAATTGCTAGAAAAAACTTCATGCCATGTTGGACTCACAGATTGTGTACAACATTTGATTTACAGTTTATCAAATGCGTGCTAATTGATTACATGCTTATTAGCTTGCCTTATTTCCTATTAACTTACTTCGAGTACTATTGACTTTGCCTCCAAGGCTTTTATTTTTGTTTAAGTTGTTTGGTAAGGAGAAAAAGGCTGGTGGTAGTAACCTTGATGATCGGTTAGAGATTATGAGCAATATGCAACAAATGTTGGTGGAAAATCAGGTTGTTTTGCTTGAAGATGAGATTTCTTCTGTTTAGTATGCTGATAATTCTGGGTTTAAGTGCTTGATTTCCTCTGTTTGGATGATTGGGATTTCCTCTATAGTAGACTGAAATGAATTGAGAAATAAATAGAAACGGATATTATTCTGAATACTAGATACGGATAAAATCTGTCGAATATCGAATACGGATACAAATATCAAATTAATTTTTCGGATAAGGATACGAATATTATAGTATTCATGTCTGTATATATCCGTCTATATCCTTACAACATAGTATATGAATGTGATATGAAAACATACAACATAGTATAATAGTAGGCTTGTTAAAATGGGTTTGAACTCAATGGGCGGTCTATATCTGTCCACACTAAATGGTTTTGTTAGAGCCTAATTTGATGATAAATGTGATTATGCGTTTACATGATGAATGTTTTTATGGAATTATGAGTCTGTATGATGAATGTGAATATGTACGTGTTAATGTGATGAACATGATAATATAATTATGTGTTTGTAGACACTCGAAATTTTGATTTTTTGTTACTAACTATGCAAAAGGACATAATCGTCTTTTAGCTTCTGGAGACAACTTTGGAAGTCAAAATGATCAAGACAAACCCCAGTGACAATCCCGAGAGATCAAGCCAAATTCCGGTGACAACCCCGGGAGATCAAGACAAACCCCGGTGACAATCCCGGGAGATCAAGACAAACCCCGCTGACAAACCTGGGAGATCAAGCTAAACCCCGGTGACAATCCCGGGAGATCAAATCAAACCTCGGTGACAATTCCGGGAGATCAAGCCAAACCCCGGTGACAACCCTGAGAGATCAAGCCAAATCCCGGTAACAACCCCGGGAGATCAAGACACACCTGGTGTCAACCCTGGGAGATCAAACCATACCCCGGGAGATTAAATCAAATCCCGGTGACAACCCCGAAAAATCATCAAATCAATTTCAGAAACAACTCTGAATACAGACAGGAGGCACTAGCAGTCAAATCTCGGAAATAACCCTGAGGAAGACAGATGCCGCCACGTCAAGCCTAGAACCAACCCGGGAGGGCAAAAGAGTAATTTTTCTAACTCAACATCAAATCAAGTCAAATCATTGCCATGAAAGTCATGTAGGACCACAACATCAATCCCGAGTGAAAACATCACAAGACAACTCAACAGACGGGCTGCGAAGACTCGAAGATCTGGTCATGGACCTGTCTTCCCGGATTCGAAAAAGGTCAAATCCCATGTCATTGTGTAGCTCTCGGAAAGGGCTTTCCAGAAAGGAATAGCGCACCTCCATCAGATTCTCGGATTGAAAGTTATGAAGGTTCAGTAGATAGCGCGTTGGTCGGAGTGCACGTACTTCGAGACAAATGGACCCACAACCTCAGCTGATTTGGTCTATAAATAGACCCCCATCAGCCATTTTAAAAAAAGGAAGAAAAAGAGGGAATTCTGCCCATTTCAGCTCTTAACCACTCCAACAGTGTTCAAAATTTTGATATTCTTCTTTGTAAACACTTTTATACATATATATTACAAAATATCAAGTTTTAACCGGTGGACACTGAGTTTTCAAGCTTCAAAAGTAGTCTAAAGCCCTCCTCGCTACACACTGTAAGATCCTTTCAAATCAAAAACTTTTACTTGCTTTAATATATATATATATATATATATATATATATATGTTAATTGTTTACTGTGATTAAATATCATTTTTAACTGTTCATTTAATAAAAAGCTGTAATATTTAAATTTGTGGAGTAAATTTATCTAAATCTAGCCATATCTAACTCTTAACCAGTTCAAAAGTCGTAAAACTAGAACCGTTGAGCTAGAATGACTAAGATTTATTTTAATGTAGTTTTTTTTCTAGTTTTGTAAATATTAAGCGACTACACGACCCTAGATCTGTATCTAGAGGAAACGGGAAGCTCAGCTACGCGCATGCAAGGATTTAACTGATGAATCCTTTGTTTTGCGACGTCTAGATTCTATTCTGCAGTTTATTTCAATATTTGTTGTGCAAGCTTCTCAATGATATCCTGTGAGCCTAGGAATCATGGGATCTATGATTAAATCCATGGATCTAGATTTGATTCCCATGATGGACATATTTGAGCTGTATAGATAGCTTGCAGCCTCTTGTAAATGTAACCTTAGACCTTAAAGCGGGGATACAGATTTAAGGCCCTGACATAATCAAATTGTGGTTTGTGGTGCTCATGTCACTTTGATGGCTTTCATGCCCATAATAGGCCCGACACTTATATAATATATTATCGAAGATGCTTCACATCTCGAGAATAAAATCAAAACAAGCCGAATATGGAATAAAATGGAAGTATCAAAGGCCTCAATTACTATATGAGCATAAGGCTTTGAAAATTGCTTTTCAAATCTCACCTTTAAATTCTTTGCTAAAAATTGATTTTATGAATCAAACCCTTTGTATATAGGAGCAAAAGAGACATAACACTACTTTCAAACAAAGCATTGCAAGTACATTTTTATGTATCACATCCATGTACACACACATGCTTAGGTAATTGAAAATATTTGGTAACCATATTTCATGGAAGTTGGGGGGTGCCTAACACCTTCCCCTTGCTTAAACAAGCCCCTGAACTCTATGAATCTCGGGTTCCAGACCAATTAAATAGAGTCACATTTGGGCCATATTGCAAACAAACCTCTGCCAAAATTCCGGTTGAGTTGGTACAACCATTTAAACTCATACCAACTAGCAACTCTGTTTAATCGGCCCAATCATAAAAATTAAATCTTTTTAAATCGTCGACATTTTATGTCGGACTCTTTTGTTAATTTCACCCTTTCAACAAGATCTGAACCACGTAGAAAACATAAAGGGTAAGAAATATTTAAAAGAGGATTTCAAGAGAGAAATTTTTTCCCAACGTTGACAGGTGGCAACTCTGCTGGGGATAGTAGAGGGCTTCAGCCGCTTTTCAAACTTTTCAAGTTCCCTTTTTATCTGCTTGTATGTGGATGTTGCCTTTATATGGAATAGATGTAAATAAACGCTTTATTACTTTATATTAGTGCCTCGCACAATGTTATCATTATATACGGTGAGAAGCATTATATGGGAATGTATGTTGTGTGATTCCTTCGCCAAGAGGCAAACTCGTTGACGTTTGATTACTGGACTCAAAGGAGACTAATCTTGTGAGGCTTAGGAAAGGCGTCACTCAGATCCGCTCCAATTGAATGATCAAATTAACTTCCCATCTAGTAAATTGCGATGATTTGGGGACCTTCATACCAAAAAGCCGCGAGAGTAGCCTAAGATAGGTTACCTTTAATAAACCAAACGCGAAGAGGAGTCTCTTCATGCCTTTCCCTTTCAATTCCATGTAAATTACGATTCCATGTAAATGTAAAGAAAAAGAAAAGAAAAGAAAATGTGAATATCATTTCCATTCCCTGTCAATGTTATATTATTGTACAAATATTAAATCCTGTCAGCTATCTTGTTAGCAAAATAACTAACATCTGTTTTGCAGGAAAACATTAAAAAATCTCAAAAATAGGCACATTGCATGGCATGCATCCTGTTAATATGTATATCAAAATAAAAATTTGGTCCCATTATCCGGTCTAAATCTAAGAAGGCTCAGAGTTTATCCATTAACATGGAAGAAAGTACCCAACAGGGGACAAGTTTCATGTCTCGAGAAGAGTTTGAGGGACTCAAAAACCAGATAGCAGAATTAACTATTTTATTAAAAGAATAGAGCAAAAGTACTCGAGATAAACAAATACCCACTCAACCAGAGTCATCCATACAAGGTGGTAGTCAGGGTATTGACAAAGAAAAGGAAGCTCAGATACCTAAGCCTCACAACAATGAAAAATCTAAAAAACCCCCTAAAATCACCAATCTTAAAGAAGATCGAGAAACTGATGATATTCGAAAGAAAGTTCAGCAAATGGAAGAAATCATCCAGTCAATCAAAGTGACTGGAGCATATGGGGTAGTGTTAACTACTCAGACCTCTGCATCTTTCCCGGGGCCCGATATCCAGAGAAGTTCAAAACTTCAGATTTCGAGAAATATAACAAATTAGGAGATCCTTACACTCATTTGAAAGTGTTCATTGGAGAACTCGGATCCTCTGCGAAGATGAGAAACTAAGGATGCAGTTGCTTCAGAAAAGTTTGACCGAAGAAGCTAGAGCATGGTATGCCCGATTGGACAATTCCAAAATCCACAGCTGGGAGGAGCTAGTGTTAGGTTTGTAATATTCATGAACGCAATCAAATTGCACAAAATAAGCAGAAGCATGGAAAATCAGAGTTTTAAAATTTTACAAACCATATATCCGGATTATCCTTTATGCACAATTATTAATTAAACGAAAAGATAAAGAACAAGAATCATACCTTTGAAGATTTGAGCTTCCTCAGGTACAAGTTCACCTCCAAATCCTTTCGCGTTCAACTTGAATCCATCGGGTTTGGTTCCTTCCTTTGATCAATGTTAGCCACTCAAATGTTTGGCCTCTAGAGGTGATCCACCAAAGAAGAAGAAAGATTCAAGAAGATGGGTGGTTGGCTAAACCCTAATTTTTCTATCTCTATAGAAAAAGAGCGTACTCTCCAACAATTGGAATCATGTCTATAGATATCTGATATAAGACTTCTCTTATAAAGATATCAGTTAACCCTTCTAATCTAATTAGAAAATAGGGTATTATTAAATTCCTTTAATTAATTAAGCTCCCTAATCTTATTATGGATAATTAATTAAACTCTTTTAATTAATTAGCCTCCTAATCTTATTAGGAATAAATGAGAGTACTTTTATTAAATTGATTCCCAAACTACTTTAGAAATTAAAATAATAATAATTGTAATAATATTAATAAGACTCTCTTATTAATTAATATTTAATATTTCTAAAATATTAAATAATAAATATTAAGCTATTTAATTTATTCTATTATCATAGATTAAATTAAACACACTTAACATATTATTACGATTATGCCATTAACTTCTTAAATAATTATTTTTCCTTTTATGGTGTGACCCTTTAGGTTCTCCATATTAAACCGACTGTGAATAAATCAATTAGAACAATTCTAATCTTATTTAAATAAATAAATTAAACTATTAATTTATTTAAATGAATAATATTTATTTTACAATTGGGATAAGCCTCCCTAGCGATTAACGACTTTCCAGATAATATAGATTTCAACATTAATCATAAAAGAACCTTTGAGTAAATAGTTACCGTACAATTCAATCCTTCCACCATACAATATCCCAATTAAATATAAGACATAGAATTACTGTCAAGTTTTATTTTATTTAATTATATGTATTTCAATCCTTAAATGCACAACTCCAAATAATGCAAATTAGAAACTCCTTTCTAATTTCATTATGCCTTGGCCAAGGACTACTGAGTTGTCATTTATCGAATCACATAGGACATTTCTCTTCTTTTACTAGAAGTGGTAGATTCTTTATTGATCATACATTATCTCCATGTACAACTTATTATACCCAAGCATACCCTTTGATATACCCTAAGGGTTTTAAGGAATAAGTCAAAGTATAACTCATTATACACAAGATACTATGATGATCTCAAGTCCAAAGATCACTTGTACTACTATCACTACAGGAATTCTTATTGACATGCAAGTAAAACTCCATTAGGTATTCCTTAGCGAGCCACGTTCAGTGAACTTATTCTCTAATAAGCACCGACATACTTGCTTTAGTGTGTCCACACAAATGATCATGAGATCAATCATCCTCATCCAATGAGCAAGCAACGTATGTACTGTAAGACCCCAACTTTTATGAATAAAGAATAATTTTTCTCGAAATATATTTTTGAATATTATGGTATGGATTTGATATAATGTTATAGTTGTGGGTAATATTTATAGATTTTGCAAAGTAAGCAAGTGGTTATATAATATTCGATTGGTAGGGGAATATTTGTTTTAACAGGGAATATTCGTACGACGACACAATTATTGGTGGACCCCACAACGGAAGTATTGTCGTAGTAAGAAAACGACAGAATTATCTTTTTATAAAAATAATGGCGGAAGTGTTACCGTTAAAACTGTTGAACTAACCTAGAGTAGTAAAAGTATAATAATACGCTGGCATCGCATAAGTAGTAGCACCACGATTGGTTATTGATGCTTACGTGAGAAGTCACTCAGTTATACTTAATTATTTCTACAGTAATTGCTGCATCATATCTCTCATATTATTGATTTAATTATTGTCACAGTATCATTTGCATAATATGTTATATTATTAAATCAATAATTGAGACGACAAAGTTATTCATATTATTATTTGCAATATTGACAATGTCTAAAAGTTTTGTCAATGAGAGGTTTAGTCACCTAATTGCGCTCCAATAAGGAGAAATCCTTATCGGAAAGTCCCCTCTTTCCTGGGAACGACCTGGTTGTTAAATATTGTGAATTATAATATTAATGATGAATAAGTTCGTGTTGATTAAAGATGATTTGGATAGTTCCATTGTGTTGGAATTATTAGTGTTAGTGAAATTCGACATTTATTTCGATAATAATTGATGTTTGGAGGTTTTATTGACCAATCGGGTAATTAATCGGATAAATGAGCAATTAATTGCTATTAATTCACATGATTATAACTATTTGTTCACATGTGTGTACTATTGATTCACAGTCTTGTATTATTAGGGGAGTTGGTGCAAGATTGATAATACTTGCATGACTAAGTTAAAAATGGAGGTATAGATGGAGGTACTATACTGTAATTCGTATTTTCATATGATTATAACTATTGATTCACATGATTGAACTATTAATTCACATTATGTACTATTAGGGGAGGTGGTGCAAGTTTGATAATACTTGCAAGACTAAATTAAAAATGAAGAAAAAGAGGAAGGTATTATACTGTAATATTTCGAGCCCCAAAACGTGTAATTATCGAAACTATATTTTCCTATAAATAGAAGCTCATTCTTCCTTCATTTCTCACCAATTCACTAAAGCTATAGAAGCAATTATTATAGAGAGAAATTATAGAGAGAAAGAAGAAGAGAAGTCTCGCTACCTCACTATTCCAAATCCAGCTTCTTTTTTACGTAAGGGTATTATTCTTTCGTATTCATGAAGAGAGTTATTTTCTTTCAATACTAAGGTTGTATTTCATTGTTATTATTATTCTTTATATATTATTATGTTGGAATAACTTCTTCGTTATGCATGAAGTACCACATACATGGTGAAATTCTTCATTATTCCATTCTTTATTATTACATTAGAATAACTTTTCATCGCGATGCCTATATCGCATGCACGTGAATTCTGTTTGTTATTCCTTTCTTAATTATTCTCATTGGAATATCCTCATTCGTATGTCGGATTGATTACGCATTCGCTTATTATTCTGTGAATTCTTCTATTATTCCATTATTTATTATTTTGTTGGAATAATGCATATACGTGATTACATTCCATTCTTTATGGTGGTGAATGATCCTTCAGTGATTCATTCCTTATTAAATTGTGGAAATGATCTGTCTACGTGAATTACCGCATGGCGGGCGAAAATCCATTTGCAGTTTCATATATTCTATTATACTCAGTTGGTTAAAGTTTTGGCTTCTATACTCCATGAAATTAGTAGAATATCCTGGATATTTGTGCTTCATCCAGTATCTTTTCATGGAAACATTCTTCTGAGCATTATTGAATTTTTACTCCACAAAGAAGTATCATATTGACAATTTGGACGTTATTGATTTATGGATAAATTAAAATTATAAATCTTTAAAATTTATCCTTGAACTTGTTTTATTGAATTATTATGTCATTGTCATCATCCTCATGCTTATATTGTGATGAAAGTCATCTTTGGCTTACGTGCATAGATGAACTTGGTATGATTATGACCATGGATTATTCGGTATAATCATGATTGTAATGTGACGAATGATGTGTTAAAAGTCCTCATTGACCTGTAGTTCATTGATGGACAGTTGTTGGTGTGATTATGACCGAGGATTATTCTTGGTATATAGTCATGACCATTGATGATTACATAAATATCCTTGGTAGTGATGCGGATGATTCGATTTTATTTATTAAGTCGAGTCTCAAATGATAAAGTTGATGAAAAACTTTTTAAATCATAGAAGATAGTAGATTTTATGCTCTACTTGACTTTTCTAATGGATTGCTTGTTCACCAAGCAGCTTAAACTTGTTGTCTATTATATTCTATCGGTTTAACATTGTTGAAGGCTAATGATAATTTATTCTCAGTATTATCTTAGTCATAATATTTCTTCTTGGGCTAGTTGAGCTCACCCTTTCTTTCACTATTCTCTTCAGGAAATGAGAACGTAGTCGGGACTAGTCGGGGAACGGAGTGACGGTCCGATGATATACATTAGTAGTCCTCACTATTCTCATTAAATAGTGTGACAATAAATGTAATGAGGACTCCATTGAGTGTGGATATTGTCTAGATGACAATATTGTTATTAAAACTCTTAGATTATGTTTTGTCGTATTTTTTACACCGTTGTATAATTAAGTTGTATTTGAATTTTGTACCATGTATTTGGCGACTCAAGATGGGTGATGTATACCTGTTTTGGGGGTATCACAGTTGGTATCAAAGCTTAGGGATATGATCCCTGGCTGAGATGTGAGACAAGAACTAGGAGGGGAGAGACGGGGAATTCCTTCGCTAGTATGACCTACCTAAGTTTTTTTTGGTATTTAATTGGTCGGTCAGGGTATAGGGATAATATGTGATATGTTAATTAACCCTTGTTTTGTAGCAGTATTTGAAAATGGCATCTGAAAATGTTGAGATAAGCAATGAAGTACATGAGACCGTTGAGTCACCACAGATTAATACCCAGGATAATGTGCAACATGAAGACAATAATCCTCAGGTAAACAACAACGATCAAATGATGAACGATGAGATGTTCAGAGGCTTTATGCAATTCATGCAACATCAGGCGAGGGCGGCTCCTGTCCAACACTGACAACTCTCGGACCATCACCGCTAAGTAGTTTAAGGAGCTGGGACCATCGGAGTTTTTTGGAGAGCCAAAACCACTTAAGGCGGAGACGTGGATAAAGCCGATCAACAAGATATTTGATGTCTTGGGATGCTCCAAGGAGAAAAAGGTTCCCTTTGCCACCTTCATGTTATGAGAAGCGCGGCGATTCATGGTGGGAATCTGTAAAGCGTACTCAACCTGCCGCACTGAAGATGTCTTGGGAGAAGTTCCAAGAACTGTTCAACGAAAAGTACTTTCCTGAAAGTATTTGTCACATGAAGGAGGTAGAGTTCATCAAGCTTGAGTAAAACAATATGACCATGGCGCAGTACGAAGCTAAATTTGCCGAGTTGTCTCGGTTTGCATCCCACTTGGTTGATAATGAGGAGAGAATGACGCAGATGTTTCTAAGAGGTTTGAAACCCGAGATACGTCAATACCTAATTTCTCACAAACTGTGTTTGTATTCAGATGTTGTGAATAGGGCTCAGTTATTGGAGCGCGATAATGAGTCAACCCAACCAAGAGAGAGCAGTCGACAAGTCGATAACACCAGCGGTAGCAGTCATCGAAGCGGTGATGATAAACCTGGAGGGAATCAACATGCCAGAAATGGTAATCACTTCGGTGGTAATCATGGCCATGAAAATAAGAGTGGACATTTCAAGAAGAGGAGATTCAACAATGATGGAAAGACGTCAGCACCAGCACTTGTTGTTAAGGAAGGAGAACGACCGCAAGTCATATATTACAAATATGGAGGGGAAGGACACATCAGTCCAAACTGCGCGATGCAGTCCAAAGCGTGTTATAATTATGGAAAAGAAGGCCACCTAGCCCGATTTTGTCGTGCACCAAAGTCAAGTCCAGCTGGGATAGATGCATCAAAGGGTGTCCCAGACAAGAAAAAACCGGTAGTTCAAGGGAGAGCGTTTGTTGTAACCTCCCAAAAAGCGAGGAATCTGAACGATCACGGGTAAGCTAATCATAAACTCTAGTGAAGTTTATACTTTATTTGATACCGGTTCTACCCATTCTTTTATTTCTCCTACTTGCGCTCAACGTTTAAATTTAACTCCGGAGAAATTAGACTTTGACTTATCGGTTGAAACTCCGTTGGGAGAAACCTTCATTACATCCACTTTTTATAAGTCTTGTTTGATTAAAATCGGTAACCGCATGTTACCTGTCGATCTTATTTCCTTGAAAATACTTACATTTGATGTGATTTTAGGGATTGATTGGTTAACTACTCGTCATGCTAAAATCGATTATTTTCGTAAGGTTGTTAGCTTTCATATTCCTAACCAACCTATTATGCGAATTCAAGTAACCAAACCACTAAAATCAATCACTGTCATATCAAGTCATAAAGCTATTCGTTTATTGAAAAACGGATGTCAAGCTTTCTTAGCCCATGTCATGGATTTAAATAAAAATACGCCGATTTGAATGATATTTCTATTGTTAATAAATTTCCGACGATTCCCCGAAGAACTTCCCCGCCTACCCCGAGGCGTGAAATTAAATTTTGTATCGACCTTGAATCCAAGACAAAACCCATTTCCAAAGCCCTATATCGAATGGCTCCTATTAAACTTCGTGAGTTAAAACCCAACTACAGAATTGTTAGACATCGGTTTCATTCGGTCTAGTCGTCTCCTTGGGTGCTCTTGTTCTATTCGTGAAGAAGAAGAAAGATGGAAGTATGCGACTTTGTATTGATTATCGGGAGTTGAATCATGTCACCATCAAAATAAAATTCGTTGCCTCGCATTGATGACCCGTTTGACCAGATTTGCAAGGAGCCAAATTCTTTTCAAAGATTGATATTCGTTTCGGATATCATCTGTTGAAGATTAAAACTGATGACATTCGAAAGACTGTTTTTAGAACTCGTTACGGGCATTATGAATTCCTAGTCATATCTTTTGGATTGACTAATGCTCCTTCTGCCTTCATGGACATGATGAACCGAGTATTCAAAGAATATTTGGACCACTTTGTGGTCGTCTTTATTGATGACATCCTCATATACTCCAAAACCCGTGAAGACCATGAGCAACACTTGAGGCTGATACTCCAAAAGCTTCATGAAAACAAGCTATGCCAAGTTAAAGAAATGTGAGTTCTGGCTTGAGGAAGTTGCATTCCTTGGGCACGTGATATCAAATCATGGAATATCTATTGACCCAGCGAAGATTGAAGCAATTCAAAGCTGGGAGCAACCAAAGTCAGTGACTGAAGTACGTAGCTTTCTTGTCTTAGCTGGTTATTATCGGAGATTCATGGAAGGATTTTCTCGAATCGCTACTCCATTAACTCAGCTGACTCGAAAAGATACAAATTCGGTTGGAGCGAGGAATGTGAGAAGAATTTTTAAGAACTCAAGAGAAGACTCATTTCAAAGACTGCTCGACAATACCATCTGGCTCGGAGGGATTTGTCATCTACAGTGATGCTTTAGGCAAAGGGTTAGGATGTGTTCTCATGCAACATGGGAAAGTCATAGCCTATGCCTCACGACAACTCAAAGAATATGAGAGGAATTATCCTACTCATGATCTAGAGTTGGCAGCAGTCGTTTTTATGCTTAAGATTTGGAGGCATTATTTGTATGGAGAGAAGGTGGAGATCTATACGGATCATAAAAGCCTCAAATATTTCTTCACTCAAAAGGAACTCAACATGCGGCAACGACGATGGCTTGAGTTGTTGAAAGATTATGATCATACCATCTAATACCATCCTGGAAAAGCGAACGTAGTAGCTAACGCATTGAGTAGAAGATCATATGCGAGTACGAGTGCAATATTGTCAACGCAAAGGTCCATTTTGTATGACTTATAAAGGATGAAAATAGTGTTAAAGACTATAGGGACCCATGTGATGATGGCGAATATACGAGTAGAACCGACTTTAATTAATAAAGTTAAAGCTGCTCAACTTATGGACCTGGAGCTGATGCATATGAGGAAGAAAGTACAAGAAGGTGCTATTCCGGAAGCAAGAATCGATGAAGAAGGAACACTTCGAGTCAACTCCAGACTTTGTGTTCCTAACAATTCTGACTTGAAGTATAAAATCATGATGGAGGCACACAACACACTGTTTGCAATCCATCCTGGGAGTACCAAAATGTATCGTGATCTTCGACATACATTTTGGTGGAGCAATATGAAGAGAGAGATAGCGGGGTTTATCTCAAGGTGTCTAACTTGTCAATGAGTCAAGGTGGAGCATCAAGTGCCAAAAGGTCCATTGCAACCACTTGAAATTCTAGAATGGAAGTGGGAGCACATTACCATGGATTTCACATCGGTCTTCCCAAGGTTTCTCAAGGTATAGATGCGATTTGGGTCATTGTTGATAGATTGACCAAGTCTGGCTCATTTCTTACCGATACGAGAAACTTATACACTTGAACGTCTTGCTAGTATGTATATAAATTAGATTGTAAGATTGCATGGTATTCCAGTATCCATAGTTTTTGATCGAGACCCAAGATTCATTTCAAGATTTTGGGTTAGTTTGCAAAAAGCTATGGGCACGGATTTACGATTTAGTTCGGCATATCATCCTCAAATGGATGGGCAGTCGGAAAGGTCTATTCAAACTCTTGAAGATTTATTAAGACTCTGTGTCCTTGACTTCAAGGGAAGTTGGGACAAGTTCTTACCATTGGTGGAGTTTTCCTACAATAATAGTTATCAAGCAAGTATTGGCATGGCTCCATTTGAGGCGTTGTATGGAAGAAAGTGTCGTTCTCCAGTATGCTGGGATGAGGTGGGTGAAGCAACATTGTTGGGACCGAATTTGGTACGTATGACTACGGAAAAGATTCAAACGATCCGACAATGTATAAAAACCTCACAAGATCGACAAAAGAGTTATGCTTATCTTCGTCGAAAGGACGTGGAATTCAATATTGGAGATCATGTGTTGTTATGTGTTGCTCCATGGAAAGGAGTTACGAGATTTGAAAAGAGAGGAAAGCTCAATCCTTGATTCATTGTCCCATTTTTAATCCTCGATCGAGTAGGAACTGTGGCCTATAGACTCGCCTTACCTCCAAGTATGTCTCGTGTTCATAACATTTTTCACATATCTATGTTACGTAAATATGTGAAAGACCCGAACCATATTATTGAACTAGAACCAGACGAGATAGAGGAAGATTTAACATATGAAGAGTTACCTGTTAAAATCTTGGATAAGAAGGATCATATTCTACGCTCCAAGGTTATACCTCAAGTCAAAGTTTTGTGGAGATACCACGATGTGAAAGAAATGACCTGGGAGTTAGAATCTGAGATGAAGTCAAGATATCCTCACCTCTTCGATATACCAGGTACGTACCCTAATTTCGAGGATGAAATTTCATAAGAAGGGGAGGTTGTAAGACCCCAACTTTTATGAATAAAGAATAATTTTCTCAAAATATATTTTTGAATATTATGGTGTGGATTTGATATAATGTTATAGTTGTGGGTAATATTTACAAATTTTGCAAAGTAAGCAAGTGGTTATATAATATTCGATTGGTCGGGGAATATTCGTTTTAACAGGAATATTCGTTACGATGGCACAATCATTGGTGGACCCCACAACGGAGTATTATCGTAGTTAGAAAAAAGCGATAAATTATCTTTTTATAAAAATAACGGCGTAAAGTGTTACCGTTAAAACCGCTGAACTAACCTAGTAAAAGTAAAAGAATACGCGTGGTTGCATAGTAGCAAGAAAGCACACCAGTATTGATTATTAATGCTTACGTGAAAAGTCACTCGCTTATACTTAATTATTGCTATAGTAATTGCTGCATCATATCTCTCATATTATTGATTTAATTATTGTCACAGTATCATCTGCATAATATGTTATATTATTAAATCAATAATTGAGACCACAAAGTTATTCATATTATTATTTGCAATATTGACAATGTCTAGAATTTTTGTCAAGGAGAGGTTTGGTCACCTAATTGCGCTCCAATAAGGAGAAATCCTTATCGGAAAGTCCCCTCTTTCCTGGGAACGACCTGGTTGTTAAATATTGTGAATTATAATATAAATGATGAATAAGTTCATGTTGATTAAAGATGATTTAGATAGTTCCATTGTGTTGGAATTATTAGTGTTAGTGAAAATTGACATTTATTTCGATAATAATTGATGTCTGGAGGTTATATTGACCAATTGGGTAATTAACCGGATAAATGAGCAATTAATTTCTATTAATTCACATGATTATAACTATTTGTTCACATGTGTGTACTATTGATTCAAATTCTTGTACTATTAGGGGAGTTGGTGCAAGATTGATAATACTTGCATGACTAAGTTAAAAATGGAGGTATAGATGGAGGTACTATATTGTAATTCATATTTTCACATGATTATAACTATTGATTCACATGATTGAACTATTGATTCACATTATGTACTATTAGGGGAGGTGGTGCAAGTTTGATAATACTTGCAGGACTAAATTAAAAATGAAGAAAAAAAAGGAAGGTATTATACTGTAATATTTCGAGCCCCAAAACGTTCAATTATCGAAACTATATTTTCCTATAAATAGAAGCTCATTCTTCCTTCATTTCTCACTAATTCACTAAAGCTATAGAGCAATTATTATAGAGAGAAATTATAGAGAGAAAGAAGAAGAAGAAGTCTGCCACCCCACTATTCCAAATCCAGCTTTCTTTTGAGGTAAGGGTATTATTCTTTTCGTATTCATGAAGAGAGTTATTTTCTTTTAATACTGTAAGGGTTGTTATTCCATTCTTTATATATTATTATGTTGAATAACCTATTTATGTGAATACCGCATATATTCTTCATGGTGAAATTCTTACATTATTCCATTCTTTATTATTCTCATTGGAATAACCTCATCTGCAAGTGATCAATCATCACATGCCCGTGAATTTCATTGTTATTTCATTCTTTATTATTCTGTTGGAATATTGCTCGTCAAGATTATTACGCATTTAACACAGTTCCATTCTTTATTATTCGGCTTGAATATCCTGCTTGTGCGGATTACGCATTTACCTCGGTTCCATTCTTTATTATTCTCATTGGAATATCATGTCTCATATGTGATTACGCACGCTGGTGAATTCTTCATTATTCCATTCTTTATTATTCTTTGGAATAACCTATCTATGTGGATTACCGCATGCATGGTGAATGATCCTTCGTATTCATTTCTTATTAAATTGTGGAAATGATCTGTCTATGTGGATTACCGCATGGCGGGCGAAAATCCATTTGTAGTTTCATATATTCTATTATACTCAGTTGGTTATAGTTTTGGCTTCTATACTCCATGAAATTAGTAGAATATCCTGGATATTTGCGCTTCATCCAGTATCTTTTCATGTAAACATTTTTCTGAGCATTCTTAAATTTTTACTCCACAAAGAAGTATCATATTGACAATTTGGACGTTATTGATTTCTGGATAAATTAAAATTATAAATCCTTAAAATTTATCCTTGAACTTGTTTTATTGAATTATTATGTCATTGTCATCATCCTCATACTTATTTTGTGATGAAAGTCATCTTTGGCTTACGTGCATAGATGGACTTGGTATGATTATGAACAGAGATTATTCGAAATAATCATGACCGTAATGTGGCGAATGATGTGTTAAAAGTCCTCATTGACCTATAGTTCATTAATGGACAGTTGTTGGTGTGATTATGACCAGGGATTATTCGGTATAGTCATGACCATTGATGATTACATAAATATCCTTGGCCGTGATGCAGAGATGATTCAATTTTATTTATTAAGCTGAGTCTCAGCGATAAAGTTGATGAAAAACTTTTTAAATCATAGAAGATAGTAGATTTTATGCTCTACTTGAGTCTTCTAATGGATTGCTTGTTCCGCTGCAATTAAACTTGTTGTCTTTTATATTCTATCAGTTTAACATTGTTGAAGGCTAATGATAATTTATTCTGCATTATCTTAGTCATAATATTTCTTACTGGGCTAGTTGAGCTCACCCTTTCTTTCACTGTTCTCTTCAGGAAATGAGAACGTAGCCGGAACTAGTCGGGGAATGGAGTGACGGTCCAGATGATAACATTAGTAGTCCTCACTATTCTGTTAAATAGTGTGACAATAAATGTAATGAGGACTCCATTGAGTTTGGATATTGTCTAGATGACAATATTCTTACTAAAACTCTTAGATTATGTTTTGTCGTATTTTACACGACTGTTGTATAATTAAGTTGTATTTGAATTTTGTACCATGTATTTGGCGACTCAAGATGGGTGATGTATACCTGTTTTGGGGGCGTCACATGTACCAATCTATCCGGATTCACTAATCCCCAATTTAGTAATCCAACGATTGGGAACTATTTTAGTTTTAAGCTTTCTAAGAATTTAGATCTCATTAGAATGATCATCATCATTATTCTAAAAGCATTGCTTAAAAATATGGGTTTATCACATATTATAAAGAAACATTATGTAGATAATTAAAAGCCTTTAATACTTTTTATTAATAAATGAATAAGATTGTTACAAAGTGTATGCTTTATCATCAAACATGATTGTCTTGTGTGCATACTACTTTCAATCTCCCACTTGCACTAAAGCCAATCGCCATGGTATCTCATACCCTTCTTCTCTAAGTGACAATTATCCTGCTGTTGGATAAGCTTTAGTTAATGGATATGTAATGTTGTTCTTGAGAGTTCACTATCTCTACAGTGATTTCCCATCTTTCAATGATTCCTACAATTAAATGAAAGTGCCACAACACATGTTTAGATCCAAGATGAGACTTAGGAACTATTCCTAGTTCTGTAATAATCTTTTCATCCAAATAATCAACCTGCAGCTTCATTTACATCTATATACTTTGTCTTTTTCACTAAACTAGCAACTCTTTGCTATTTGAAACCTTTCTAATTCACTACACTACCGTTCAAGGCAGCGTTTTACCTTAAAGCTGATATCTAGCGTGTTCATATGAAAAATTCACAACAATTGTGAAAGGAGTCCGAGAGTGAGTACAAGATCAAATCTTGGCTCAACTCTCCATCCATGACAAAACCTGTTGTCCTAATTGAT
Source organism: Panax quinquefolius (assembly GCA_020205615.1). NCBI lineage: Eukaryota > Viridiplantae > Streptophyta > Magnoliopsida > Apiales > Araliaceae > Panax > Panax quinquefolius. Next base: position 59,091,161 of record CM035173.1, read on the forward strand.
CAATCAAATTGATCATGTTTAGGACATGTGTCTATATTGTAGTGTTGTTGGTCATTCTAGATCGGAAGAGATCCTTAGATATGTGATATCTATCAGTCCTACTTTCCTCACCATCAACTACTTGATGTGCAGGAATATAGTAGGAGCATCCATAGTTTCATGTTGACGCTAAAGCTCGTTACTCATAGATGCGAGCATGATGCATGATGCATTTAGCCAACTGTGCATCATCTTGCCACTTTTTAAAAGTAGCAATCTCTTCCTCAGAGGCATTGTCTGCAACCATTGCAAAGATAGGCGTATTAAGGACATAAGATAACTTTTTATCCGTGAGAACTATTCTCAATTTCCTTAACCAATCCGTTTAATTCGGTCCGGTTAAATAACATCTAATATGCTTCACAGTGATAGTAATTTAGACATTGTAAAATTCTGTAAATGAATTTGTAATTAACAACATTTTAGCATACATTCTTTTATTAATTACCAAAATAAATTAGGTCTTGTTTTAAATTGGTATTTTCCACTATTTTCTTTAAATTATATTACCCTCAATATATATAGCTCGACACTATTTAATTAAAGATATGCTAGTGAGAATAAGGATCCCATTTCAAATGTATATAGCCTTGTGTGTGCACAACAAACTATATATAAATTAATAGGTAGACAACTCTTGTCAGTTACATCAACTATGCAACTCCTTATATTTTGCCTCTTAAATCATAATGGTCAAGTGTGTGCACATCCGAACTAAAATGATTTAAGTTAAGTCAGACCCAACATTTCCATATAAGTGAAGAGAGAACTACAACCCTTATGTGTGCACAACAAAGCAGTAATGTTCAATTCCTTATAAACATCATATGTAATAAAAAAAACATCTTAAATATTTAATACTTGCCTTGTGTGTGAACAACAAACTCATATTAAATATTCAATACTCTATTGTTTCTATCATGCTAGAAGGCGACGTTCGATATTCCAAATATATTTGAACGTTACAACTTAATATAAAATATTTGAGGGGTTTGTTATTAATTTGTCTCATCTTGTTTAGCGCGCATGCATATATATATATATATAATACGCGTCATATTAATTAACATGCGAAGCATGTTTGCATAATATATAATATATATATAGTATAAGCATGCACATATAGAATACTATATTCTACCCGGATTGATTATGAACTTTTATTCTAGTTTGGTTCACTAGAGCCATCAAGTGAACCAAAAGGTCAAACCCTAGGGGTGAAAGAATTAATATTTAAATATAACTATTACATTTAAACCCGGGCTCCATTACAAACGGGTCTTCAAGCACTCCTTGCTCCTTGATCTCTAATTTTTTAAAGTTAATTCTAACTATTCATATTACAAAACTATTTAAAATAAATAGAAACCTTGATCAGCAGTCAAGGGGAAGTACATAGGAGGGAGATATATTTACATTAAGAAAAAAATTAGAGAAGACGAGGTACACAGACCCCATTTAATAAAACCCATACATTCAAGCATCCAACTAAAATAAAATTCAATTACATTGGTCAATAGTCCATAATCAATCCCATTTATTATCATACACATCACCGTATGCATCAATAAATAACATTCATCTCATGAATAATAAAAACATTCAATATATATATATATATATATATATATATATATATATATATATATATATAGAAAAGGATCAAGAGCATTCCCTTAAATAGCATTCCTCCTTAAATAACACTCCTTTATTAAAACAACGTCGTTTTGGAGTCTTTTTTAAAAAACAAGTGGGGGCGTGGGTGGCATTTTTATAAATAAAAGGAAAGCAAGTGGGACCACTCTCTTAAAAAAGACTCCAAAATGATGTAGTTTTAATAAAGGAGTGCTATTTAAGTAGGAATGTTATTTAAGGGGAATGCTCTTGATCCTTGCTCTCTCTCTCTCTCTATATATACATATATTGATATCATTTAACGGGAAAATTTAGTTAGCATAAAATCTTCCATTTAACACTGCAGCTAAAGTTGAGAAACTTGATGAGCCATCTTCTAGCAAAGGAAAGGGCAAGATGTCCAAGTGTTGAAGATTTATGAGAGTTTATTAAAATGTTTTATGTTACAAGACTTGTTTTATTTTATGATGTATTCCGCAGACTTATGTAATAAATTTAGGGTTAGATTACCTGGGATTGTTTTATGATGATGTAACCCTTTAAAAGGGAAGATTATTATTTAAGTTATTTAAATTATGTTGTTATCCTTTGATTATGGGTAGTTAAATGTAATGGTTTTGATTAGTGAAACACCAAATCCCATGGGAATGGAGTACCTGGATTTGGGGGTGTCACAGGTTGGTATCAAAGCCTTAGGTTATGAAACCTTAGTAAGTAACCTTTAAGGAAATAGAAAACATAGAGGTGTCCAACTCTTATCGAGTTTTAAAGAATGGATTAAGGCATCCATTGAAGCTAAATAATAAAAAACATTATGTGCTATGTGTTAATAACTTATGTGCTCGCGTGTATCAAAAAAAAATGTTAAGTAAAACTTAAAATATTTTATTGTCAGGATGTCTAACGATGGAGGATCCAGTCCAGCTAGGGAAGTGATACCTCAGGTACCTAGAGATGACGAACCCTAAAATATTCATGTAGTGCAGGAACAGTTGATTCAGAAGGATGAGCCTATAACCGATCCCGAGGAGGATAGTTCTGTGGAGATAGAGGAGGATGATGAGGAAGAGGATCCTGTGGAGTTTCCACCAAACTCCATATCAGCTAAGATGTATGATGCTCTGTACGACCGTAACATAGAATTATAGGACAAGGTTAAGGAGCTGAAAGAGTTGGTTGAGATGCATCATGCTATGATGGAACAAAAGGATGCAGAGATTGAAGAACTTGACTCACGCCTTGAAAACACAGAGTGGGACCTAGTTCATACCGAGGGTCAGCATGAGGATCTGTTGGTGGTAAACGAGAAGATGAAGACTGACATGGAGAAATTAAAAGATGACTTCAAAGAGGAATCAGCTAAGCGTGCCAGAGCAGAGGATGCTTGGATGAAGGCGACTTAACGTGCAGACCGTGCTGAGGCTAAGGTCCAAGTGAAGAAGGCAAAGATGAACGAGATGGATTACGTTTTTAATTCTGCGATTGATAGGGCCTAGGATCGAGTCTTTTATTACCCACCTCAGTTTGAGAATTTGCCGTGGTTCGTGATGGATCGTAGAAATTCGTATCGTATCATGGAGGAAGAGCATCGAGAAGCCTTACGACGTCTTAATATGTCTAGATAGAGATAATAATAATAATAATGTGTGGTTAAGTAAGTGAGTAAATAAACTGTGAATCCCTTATTTTGAGATGAATAAAGGGATAGTATGAGTATGTAATCCTGAAACTTGTCTAGTTCAGGAAAGAGAATGTTAACAACGGATATGCTATCTTTAATATGTTTTAAAACATTATGAATGAATAAAATATTAACGTTTATTTGAAATGGTATATGATATAGCTTTAATCTTAGAATGTTTAAGTTAAACTTCAAATACTCAAGAAGTTGAGTAATGAACTAATAAGCGTATATTTTAACAGAAAATACCACCTAGAAGAAGACAACCACGTCAACAACCACCTCCTGAGGGGTCTACTAATAATAATAATGAGGCCAATGCTAACCTGGTTCAGCAGTTGGTAACCTTATTGACGAGTGCACTTGCGAATTAACCGTAAGCTCAAGTCATGACCTTCAAGAAATTCAAGGCGGTTGGACCGCCAGAGTTTCAAGGGTCTATGAATCTAGCTGAAGCCCAAACCTGGATCATGGAAATGGAGAAGGTGTTCGACGTTGCTAGAGTTATCGAGGATCAGAAGACCGCGTTCGCAACGTTCATGCTGAAGTCTGAAGCTAGCTACTGGTGGCAGGCAAATAAGGTTCGTGGAGGATAAGGAGTGATAGTGTGGGATAGATTTTGTAACATTCTAGAATTTTAATTGTTATATTAAATATTTATTGAATTATTTAAATATTTAATGGATGTGTTTATTGTTGAATAAATAATTGTTCAAATTTGAATTGATGTGCTTAATTATTTGTTAAATAAATAATTAAGGAAAATTAATTATTTTGCTAATTTAATTTAATTATTAAGTTAGAGAATTTTGATTAATTCAATTACTATTCTTTTTATTAGAATTTGTAATTAAAAAGGATGTGTTGGTTGATTAAATAAAGGTATAATTATATAGAAATTATAATTTTGGTGGTATTGATTTATGTGATGTAGTGATTTAATAAATTGTTATTATGATTAATTTAATTAAATTAATGTGTGACAAATAACCTTTTATAAAGTAGTTATTAAAATAACTTAAAGGAGTTTTAATTCCGTTTTGCCAAACAAGGCCTAATGCCTATTAAGTCTTTAATCTATCTAAGTTTTACCAAACAGGGTGTTAGGATTAATGGGTTATTTTTTTAGTTAGTAACCAAACAAGCCTTATGGCTTTTGATTTTAAAAACTCATATAACTGTTATCAGTTATATGTTTTGTATTTATATTATATAATCAACATATACTATATTCTAAATACGTTATTTGTTAAGTACGTTAGATAGAGAGAGAGAAGAAAAGAAAGCTCAGAGGAAGAAGAAGAAGGGAAGAAGAAGAGAAGAAGAAGAGAAGAGTGGAAGAAAGGCTAGAAATTGAGAAAAAAAGAAGCTTGAGAATCAAAAAGGGTTGGCCATCATCTTCTATCAAGGTATTCTTCTACCCTTTTAGTTTTAAAAGTTTTAGTTTTAGCTTTCTCCTATTTCTCTGTAAAATTCTTGTGTTAATATAGTTGTTGATTTTATGTGTGTTCATGTGATAAACTAGTGTTGTAAGGTTATTTTCATAGGATATATATGATTATAATCAATGTATTGTGGTTATGTATATGTTTGTGAAGAAAATGTTTTTACAGAGAGTTTTTATGAAAATATATTATTTAGCTTAAAGTAGAAATTGAGGGTGAATTAGTGGTTTAGTTGATAAATTGATCGTTTAATTTGTTAGAGTATGTATAATCATTGATAAAGACACTTTGAATTAGTGGTTTTGGTTGAAAACAAAAGTTACAAAGTGTTGATTTTCATTGAAATATAAAAAATGAGTTTTAGCCAAAAACAGTGAATTTGGGTGTGTTAATTTTGTTGTTTATGTTGTTGTATGGGTAGAATCATGTTTAGAGTTTTTGAAATATGTTTACATGAAGTCTCTATATGATTTATGTGCTATTTAGTCTGTTAGAAATGAGCTTGTAGGCCAAAATTGGCTTTTTTCTTTGGTTCCGAGGTCGTCACGAGGTCTCGCAATCGGCCCATGCAACACGGACTTCTGAGACCTTTGTGGTCTTATGATAAATACCACTCTCACGCCGCAAAGACGGCGACCTTGTAGCCTTGATCTCTGCAATAAGCAAATACATGCTCCACCTGTCATAATACGTAATCCACGATGTAAATCGTATGCGCAATGTTGTTACTGAAAGTTAAAGAGAATGGTCCGATGGGTACTTTTGCATACGAAATTTTAAGAAAAGTTATGTGATGATAGTAGGACTGCTAAATGTTGATTTTAGTATTTCTATACTATGAATAAGTATGTTATTAACAATTAACTTGTGTTATAACTCGATTATGTGATTAAAAATCCAATTTTAAACGATGAACGTACTTAGTTATGTTTGTAAGATGGTAATGACTAATTATGTCATGATGACATATGTTATAGGATATTGTGATTCGTATTGATTTGGTTTAGCCTACGAGCAAGGCAAGTTCTTTAACTCTACTTTTAGAATTGTGCAATCGATTAAATTTTCTTTGAGCAAGTTTTTCTAATCCTTTATCTTGTTGTACTAATTATGGTTTTCAATTCGATTATGATATAATGATGTAAGTTATTCTTGAGCAAGTTATTCTTGTATTTAACTTGTTGTTTAGCATGCAAAATTATATATTCTAATGTTGAACATTTTTATCGATCAAATTGTTATGCATGCTTAGTATTCAATTCTAATTAACCTTGGCTTAGTATTGTTCAAGCAAGGTGTTATAGTTATTCAAATTGTATGCTCTTTGATTATTCCTAAAGCATGACTTTAGTTTACTATGATTGATTTAATCATGATTATTCTATAGTGAAATGTTCTTGGTTTCATTCAACTAATCCTTAGTTGATGTTCGTTGAAATCCAAATTACCCTATGAATCTATTCACTTTTTTTATTTGTGATTTCGCAGTTTTTCTTTGAATCTAGAAAGAATATAGAAATAGATTAAGAATCCACTTCGAATGAAGAAATAATCAAAAAAATATTGTTTCCAAATATCGCAATTAGTCAAATTCGAAGCAAGTATCTCCTTTTGATGAATGCCCGAAAGAACCGCTTCATTTAAGTAATGAATATTCTTTTCTATCATTCTATCAAAAGACTTCAATCGGTACACGCAAGAAATAGGCCAGCTTATCCAAACCAAACTTCCTTTGGTGCGGACTTGTACTCTAAATACTAAGATGAACAACCCTAATGTTATGATTAGGGGTTAACTTACGCAGAAGCGTTAAATGTTTAATGCACAATACATGGTACGAAGGGCGATCCCCTAAGTACGAGGAGTCCTTATAGTCTTATATTTGTTAAAGTTGGAGTTGAAAGATTGCTCATAATCGTGGACATAGTTCATGGTCTTATGACCCTCGCTTATATTTATTCCACATTTTAGATTTCAGCTTTACGATTATAGATGATAGAGTACTATTCATTGTTGATGAGCCTATTATTGGCAGTTATTATTACTATACTCCTGTTGATTTCATATTGTATCCAGTGAGCAATTGTTTTGCTCACTCTTGCATATTTTAAAACTCATTGCAGCTAAAGAAGAGAAGATAGATGAACTTTTGTCTAGCAAAGGAAATGGAAAAATGTGCAAGTGATGAAGACTTGTAATTTTACTTTGATTGAGATGTTAGATTTTTATTATGATGATCTTAGACTTGGTTTTAATGAAGTTTATTTAATTTCCACATTTGAATGATTGTAATTAAAGGTTAGATAACCTGGGAGATTTTATTATGTAACCCTTTAATGGGAAAGGTTTTATTTATCCAGTTTTATTGTGATTGGGTAGTTAGATATGAATGTTTGATTAAGTGAACACCAGATCCTGTGGGAATGAATTACCTGGATTTGGGGGTTTCACAGATTTAAGGATATATTTTTCGAAATGTACTTTCCAGTGAGTTCTTAGAATCAATTGGAGGTGCAATTTCTGGAACTGAAACAAGGAACCATGACGGTGCCAGAATATGCTGCGAAGTTTAACAAGTTGGCAAGGTTTGCCACATATCAATTCAATATCGACGAGCGTAAAGCAAGAAGGTTCGAACAAGGATTGAAGCCCTAGCTTTATAGCAAGGTTTCAATGTTCCAGCTAAATATGTTTGCGGCTTTACTGGAAAAGGAAATTATTACGGAAGGTAGAAGCAATGCCTTGACCAAGTACAATCAAGAACAGAAGAAAAGGAAGAATGAGAATGAAAATAAGGCTGGTGGAAGTAACGTTGGAAATAACAATCAAAAGAGGAAGTGGAGCGAGAATTCGAATACGGGAGGATAGCAAAAGAAAAAGTTTGAAGCTTGTGCGACGTGCGGGAAGAACCATACTGGGGTATGTTTTAAGGGAAAGCAGGTGTGTTTCAACTATGGTCAGGAGAGACACATTGCACCGAACTGTTTTAGTCAAAAGAAAGGAGCATGCTTTACCTGCGGTTCGAAGGATCACATGGCTCGTGATTGCCCTAAGAAGCCAGCGGGAAGTGCAAGTGGTGGAAAAGGAAACAACAACGGTGGTGGTGCATTGACTATCACTAGACCATCACAATCAAGCCGACCTACTGGAAGGACTTTTAATATGACCATGCAGGATGCTGTACAGTCTAAGGATGTGGTGTCAGGTATCATTCCGATTAATGGTATTAATACTTATGTGCTATTTTATTCGGGTGCTACTTGTTCATTTATATCCGATGAATTTGCTCAGAATTTAGATTTGCCTCAGGAAGAATTAGAATTTCCCTTAAGCATAGAGATTGCGAATAAGGAAGTGATTCCTGTTAGATTCATATATAGGAATTGTAGAGTGATTATAAATGATCACGAGATGATGGTAGATTTGATACCAATTAGACTTGGTGAGTTTGATGTTATACTGGGAATGGATTGTTTATCCAATTACGGAGCAGTAATTGATTGCCAAAGAAAATGTGTTAACCTTATGACTCCGTCAAAGGTTGTGTTCTATGGTAGCAAGTCACCTTAAAAAGCAAGTTGTCTGACGGTGATGCAAGCCAAGAAGTTGTTGAGACAAGGATGTGTAGGATACTTAGCTTACATAGTCGATACACAGAAGAAGAGTGCGAAGTTAGAAGAAATACCGATCATAAGAGATTTTGCAGACGTATTTCTAGATGATTTGTTGGGTCTTCCGCTGGATTGACAAATCGAGTTCGTGATTGACTTACTACCAGGAACAGTCCCAATATCTAAGGCACCATACAGAATGGCCCCGGTAGAGATGAAAGAGTTGATGGTGCAGTTGTAAGAATTGCCCGACAAGAAGTATATTCAACCGAGTGTGTCGCCATGGGGAGCACCGGTGTTGTTTGTTAAGAAGAAAGATGGATCGATGCAGCTCTACATTAACTATCGAGAATTGAATAAGGTCACGATAAAAAATAAGTATCCATTGCCTAGAATTGACGACCTATTAGATCAATTGAAGGGAACGATGTATTTCTCAAAGATAGACTTGAGAAGTGGTGATCATCAGCTAAAGGTGAGGCCGGAGGATGTACCAAAAATAGCATTCAGAACTCGGTACGGTCATTATGAGTTTCTAGTTATGTCTTTTGGTTTAACCAATGCACCTGTATCGTTCATGGATTTGATGAACAAGGTGTTTAAACCATTTTTAGACAAATTTGTGGTGGTGTTTATTGATGATATATTGGTATATTCCAAAACCAAGGAGGAACATGTGGAACATTTTAGAGTGACGCTGGAGATATTGAGAAAAGAGAAGTTATACGCTAAGTTCTCAAAATGTGAATTTTGGTTGGAACGTGTATAGTTTCTCGGACATGTTATTGATAAAAATGAAATTTTGGTAGATCCATCAAAAGTGGAAGCTGTAATAAACTGGGATCAGCCGAAGACACCATCAGAAATAAGGAGTTTCTTAGGATTGACAGGTTACTATAGGCGTTTTATTCACGACTTTTCCAAGATCGCGACTCCATTGACAAATTTAACTAGGAAGGCGGTTAAGTTTGTTTGGATGGAGAAGTGTGAGGAAAGTTTTCGAGAATTAAAGAAGAGGTTGAGTTCAGCACCTGTGTTATCATTGCCTGATGATACAGGGAATTTTGTGGTATATAGTGACACATTGCATAAAGGACTAGGCTGTGTGCTTATGCAGAACGACAGAGTTATTGTGTATGCATCACGTCAGTTAAAAGATTATGAGAAAGGGTATCAGACTCATGACTTAGAGTTGGCGGCAGTGGTGTTTGCCCTGAAAATTTGGAGACATTATCTTTATGGAGAGAGGTGTGAGATATATACTGATCATAAAAGTCTAAAGTATATCTTTACACAAAAAGATTTAAATATGAGACAAAGAAGATGGTTGGAGCTCATTAAAGACTATGACTGCGAGATTTTCTATCATCCCAGAAAAGCGAATGTTGTTGCTGATGCCTTAAGCAGAAAGGGAAGGGAGAAGTTAATGATGTTAACTGCTCAGGAGAAGCTAGTGTCGAAAATGGCTAAGATGGAGTTGAAAATTAAATATCCGACAGATGCCGACAAAAAATTATTCTAGATGGGAAATGGTTCAACTTTGGTAGATAAGGTAAAGAATGCACAACTTCAAGATGAAGACTGTGAAAAGATAAAACAAAAAGTATCTGAAGGTGAGGAAAAAAAATTCAAAGTTGATTCGGAAGGATTACTTCAATTTAAAGGAAGAATTTGGGTTCCGCCAGTACCAGAAGTTAAAGAAGAAATTCTGAGTGAAGCTCATAACTCAAGATATTCGATTCACCCTAGGAGTAAAAAAATGTACCAGGATTTTAGACATCATTTTTGGTGGCCGAATATGAAAAAAGATGTGGCTGAGTGCGTGGCAAAGTGCTTAACGTGTCAGAAAGTTAAAGTTGAACATCAAAGGCCAAGCGGATTATTACAACTATTGGAGATACCAGAATGGAAATGGGAGCATATCATAATGGATTTTGTGGTAGGTCTTCCAACTACCTAACAAGATTAGGATGCCATTTTGGTGATTGTCGATCGACTAACAAAGTCGGCACACTTTTTGTTACCCTAGATCAGTTAGCAAAACTGTATGTGAAGGAAATTGTGTTAAGACACGGTGTACCTGTGTCCATTGTATCCGACAGAGATCCACGTTTCATATCTAATTTCTGGAAACGATTACAAGAATGCTTGGGAACACAGTTGAGAATGAGCACAACGTACCATCCTCAAACTGACGGACAGAGTGAGAGAACCATCCAATCACTAGAGGATATGCTCAGAGCATGTATCATGGATTTCAAGGGAAATTGGGATGACCATCTACTATTGGCCGAATTTGCCTATAATAATAGTTGTCATGCAAGTATTGACATGTCGCCTTACGAAGCGTTATACGGCAGAAAATGCAGAACTTCGATATGCTGGGATGAGGTAGGTGAACGTCAGCTATTAGGTCCAGAATTGGTATAACAAACTGTTAAGATCATCAAGGTTATTCGAGCGAGATTGATAGCTGCACAAGATATACAGAAGAAATATGCCGATCAACATCGACAAAATCGGGAATTTGATGTTGGTAGTTATGTTTTCTTGAAAGTGTCTCCCTGGAAGGGAAAAATTCGATTTGGCAAGAAGGGTAAATTAAGCCCTAGGTTTATAGGACCTTTTGAAGTGCTTCGACGAGTTGGTGAAGTGGCATACGAGGTAGCTTTACCTCCGGAATTAGAACATATTCATAATATTTTCCATGTCTCGGTATTGAGACCATATAAGCATGACTATAAACATGTTATAGAATATGAGCCCTTAAAGTTTGAGAAAGATGTGTCCTATGAAGAAGTCCCTGTTCAAATTGTTGACAGAAAAGAGTAAGTACCGAGGAATAAGGTAATACCTTCTGTAAAGGTAGTCTGGAGAAACCACAGTGCTGAAGAAGCTACGTGGGAACTTGAAGACGTTATGATGAAGAATTATCCTCAGTTATTTGCTTGATCTTGTATAGCGATTCTGGGGACAGAATCTTGTTAAGGAGGAAAGAATGTAACGAATAAATTTTTTGAGTTGTGATTCTGGGGACAGAATCCTTTTAAGGAGGGAAGGATGTAACGATCGAGAAAATTGTAATTTAATTTAAATATTTATTGAATTAAATAAATATTTAAATAATTTATTTATTGAGAAAAATAAATAATTGATGAATTGTGAGGTAATAATTTAGTTGAGTATGTCTGCTAACTAAGCTAACTAAATTAATGAATGGTAATTTTATAAGGATTTAATTTAATGAAATAATTAAATTAAATGAGTTGTTTAATATAAAAGGAAATAAATAAATTAAATAAAGTGATGTTCTAGTCTAATTTAATAATTAAAGTAGATATGTTATAATTTATTAATCATATAATAAAAATTATTATAATGACTATTATAAGTTATCTAAATAACCTAAACTAAAGTCATTTAAATTAACTAAAATAAGTTTGACAAAAGTAACTATATAATATAAGTATTATAAAAATAATCTACTATAGGGGGAATTGGTGTGTGGCCAAACAAGGCCTTGTGGCCTTTGGCCTAATTTAACTGACACAGACTTATTATATTTTTACCTGACGTTAGTGGGGGAGTGGGAGTCAATTTATTCTACGCATTTGATTTCTTTGCCTAAGGCTAGTTAATAGAGATATAGAGAGAACAGAGAAAGGGAGAGAGAGTTTGTCAAGAAAACTCTGTAAATTTTTGCTAAGGAGTTGGAGTATCAAGGTCCTTATCATTCTTCTTCCCAACAATCAAAGGATTTAGGTATAATCTACCCTTAGTTTTAATATTTAGTCTTGTAATTCTCTGAAATTGGGTTTTGCTGAATTGTTGTAGAAGATGTTGTTTTTAAGTTTATATACTCTTGCTAAATCTATTAGTTATCATCTATAATCCTATTTTGGTGTTCAAATTCATGTAAATTAGGTTTGTAGTAGAAGATTTCAAAAACAACATTTATGTTTATAGGATATGGCTTAGAAAGTACGAAATTTCATGTTCAATATGTGTTATAATATGTAAATTGATGTTGGATTATGTTAGTATGTTAAGAAACGAAAGTGACGCAGTTTAAATCGTGGTAATTGGTTAAGAAACGAAGTCGTTGCGATCGAATTCGCTAAAAGTGTAAAATATGATGAAATTTGGAAAATTGAGGTTTTGATCCCTCAAATTTGTGTATATGTAATGTTTATGTAATTGGAATGGTGTATATCATGCTTATCTATGTTATTGCAAAGTTTAGTTGCTAGGTTTCATGATTTCTGTAGGAAATTGGGAGAGTTTTGGGTGACTGCTATGTAACAGAGCTGCTGCTGCAGTTTCTATCTCAAGACGACGCGAATCACACTATTACTACCACAGACTAGAAATGGCGCAATGCTACCAAGTAGGCCTTCTATTTAATCAGAGCTTGACAATGCTTGCTTTGGGTAGCTGTAAGGCTTGGGACAAGTAGCAATTACTGCTGCAGTCCTGAGCCTAGGCAAAGGAAGAAGTCTGTTTGTTTGTAGGTGGTTATACAAGGGTCTAATTTGGCTTGGCATGCATGATAATGATGTTGTATCCTAACCTAAGGCATCATAACAGGTTGTAGTACAATATAATACCTAAATATGGAGATTATAGTTGTCACTTGAATAAGTTATATAATGAAACTAAATGTGATGTTTTCAAAAGTTAAAGATGAATGGTAAAGTTATGTTAGTTTATAATGGGATTTCAGATTCGTTAAGGATGTTAACCAACATGGTTAGATGCTAAGTTAAGGTTATGACCTAAATGATGGGTTAGACCTATAAAGCTAATATTAATACAACTAATTGTTATTGCGATTCCAATGATATGTGTAGGTTAATTGGCGAACATTATTACACTTGTGTAGCTTACATACAAGGCAAGTTTCCTAACTTCATTCTTTCTATAATGAATGCAAGTTTCTTATCCTAAACTTTTATTGAGCAAGTTTCATAGCTATGCTATCTGTATGTCAAACAAGCTTTCAATTTCTAAATTTTACAGTAAAGTTGAGCAAGCCTATTGATTCTATCTCATGTATGATTTTACAAGCTCTTGTAACCTAGTTTGTTACATCGAGCAAGTTTTACTTTTCTAAATCTTGATATTATTATTCAAAGTATACATTGTTCTAATACATTGATTCAGATGAGGCTGTTCTAATTCTCTTGGATATGGTACTTGCATATATATACCATGTCTATTCAAATACATAATGTTGCTGTTAAATCTTTGACTTAAATAACGTTGTTCAATTCTATTTCATTGTGTCGAACATTCAAATTGCAAGTAAACTTTTATTGAATTGAATTGATCTATAAATGAATAGTGTTCTAAAATTCTAGAACAACTGATAAGCTAATTCTGAGCTAAACTTTCTTTAGTGCGGAAATTCTAAATCCAAACTGAGACGAACAACCCTAACATAGGGGATTTTGTACGTGTAATGTTTAGATGTTTGTGTACAATACATGGTACAAAGGGCTGATCCCCCTAAGTACGTTCAGAAGAGTCTGTATAATCTAAATGACTGTTAAGGTTGCATAATAATACCTAAATATCGGAGACATAGTTTGTGGTCTTAAGACCCTCAGATATCAAAGTTTGAACTTGTTTTCTATTTTTGATTCGTAGAACAAGTTCTTTATTGTTCAGCATTCATTGTTCATTCTCATGTTGTTATCATTACTACTCTCTACATCATTGAAAAATTGTTTGCTCACTCTTGCATTTAACACTGCAGCTAAAGTTGAGAAAGTCGATGAGCCATCTTCTAGCAAAGGAAAGGGAAAGATGTCCAAGTGTTGAAGATTTATGAGAGTTTATTAAAATGTTTTATGTTACAAGACTTGTTTTATTTTATGATGTATTCCGCAAACTTATGTAATAAATTTAAGGTTAGATTACCTGGGATTGTTTTATGATGATGTAACCCTTTAAAAGGGAAGATTATTGTTTAAGTTATTATTGTTTAAGTTATTTAAATTATGTCGTTATCCTTTGATTATGGGTAGTTAGATGTAATGGTTTTGATTAGTGAACACCAAATCCCGTGGGAATTGAGTACCTAGATTTGGGGGTGTCACAGGTATGCCCCTTAAGCATTGTAATTTTGGTTCTTATTATTCACACAATCTAACTTAGCAAAAAAAAAGTCCATCACAGGTCAAGGAATTGCAGATCAATTGGCCGAAGAACCTTCAGGAAATTTCGAACCCTTGGAAATGTATTTCCCAAATGATGAAATAATGACAATTCAACAAATCCATCGAGATAATACAGTCTGATCTTGGAAATTGTATTTTAATGGAGCTGTTAACATGGAAGGTGCCAGAGCAGGGGAAATTCTTGTAGCTCTTATAGGAGAACAACATCCTATGGCCATCAAGTTGCAGTTTGATAACACCAACAACACAGTTGAGTATGGAGGCTGTATAATGGGATTGAAACTGGCCCAATCCATAGATATTAAACAATTGTTGGTCTTTGGGGATTCTGAGTTGGTTATCAAACAAACCATCAGGGAGTATTTTACCAAAGAATTGCATTTGCTGCCATATCATCATCAAGTTATCAAGATGTCTATGGAGTTTGAGGAAAAAATCTTCATCCACATCCCTCAAAGTAGGAATGACTTTGCTGATGAATTGGCAACATTGGCTTCCTTGATCCACATATCTGATAGGATGAGAATTCCTGATATCAAATTTGTAAGCCAAAAGGAGCCTATGAAAATTACATTGGAGAAGTATCAGATGAACTGCCTCCCATCAAATAGCCCTGGTATCATGACATCAAAGAATATCTTCTAGATGGATCTACTCCAGCTGGGGAAAGTCAAGCTGAAAGAAAGTGAATCTATAAAATGGCCCTGAAATTCTATTTAAATGACGACACACTTTACAAAAGGGATGTTGGAGTAGGCCTTTTAAGATGCATGGACAAAGATCAAGCCCAAAGACTCTTGGATGAAGTCCATGGTGGAGTATGTGGTCCACACATGAGCGGTCCTTTACTTGCCAAGAAGATATTAAGAACGAGACATTATTGGATTTCTTTCAAAGCAGACTGTGACGATCATGCCAGAAGATGCTATCAATGCCAAGTCCATGGAAATGCCATCCACGCTCCTCTAAATGAATTATATTGTATGAGTTCGTTGTGGCCTTTTTCAATGTGGGGAATGGTCGTGATTAGGCTAATTGAACCCAAAGTTAGCAATGGTCATCAGTTTATCTTCACCATGATTGATTACTTCACCAAATGGGTAGAAGCTGACTATTTTCCCAAGGTCACCAAAGAGGTAATCATTGATTTCATCAGAAATAATATCATCTGTCGATATAGACAACTGTAGGTGATTGTGTAGGACAATGCCAAGAATCTAAACATCCAAATGATGAAAGAATTATGCAGTAAATTTCACATCAAGCATCTTAATTCCGTCATCTATCGTCCAAAGATGAATGGTGCTATCGAAGCAGCCAACAAGAATATCAAGAAAATTAAGCAAAAAATGTCCGCCAATCACAAGGGATGACCTGACTTATTACCTCTGACTCTGCTAGCCTACAGAACGTCAATGCACACTTTTACTAGGACTACCCCCTACTCATTAGTTTATGGCATGGAACTATTACTCCTCATAGAAGTGGAAATGGAGTCATTGAGGGTGTTAATAGATGCTCAGATGGAAGAAGACCAGTGGTTACAAGAGCAGTACTATCAATTATCCCTGACAGATGAGAAAAGGGCTACAACTATCTTTCATTGGAAATTATATCAGCAAAGGATTGCTCGATCATACAACAAGAAAGTCCGACTCTGACAATTTAAAGAAAATGATTTGGTATTGAAGAAAGTCCTTGCCAATCAAGATGAATCCAAAGGAAAATTCACCCTGAATTGGGAAGGCCCTTTCATTGTCAAGGAAGTATTGACAGGAGGAGCCATCAGATTGTGAGAAATGGATGGGGAAGAATTCCCCTAACTCATCAATTCATACACCGTGAAAAGGTACTATGTCTAAATTACCTGTAAACCAACATCTTGGTTCTAAAAAATCAATCAAGTCAATTTAGGTTTTCACTCCCAAGCATGAACTACGAAAGACCTGATCTCCCCCCATCAATGGGAGTACTTAGGCAGCCATCTATGGTGCGGTTAAACAAAAAAACAACCCAAAAACCCACTCAACCCAAACACCTTTTAAATCCCCAAAATATTCCACTCCAAAATACCAATTTCCAACCCTTCAGGCCAAGCTTGAACTACAAATGACCTGATCTCCCATCCACGGGAGTACGTGCCTGCCATCTATGGTGCGGTTGAACCAAACAAAAAAAATCTAAATCAAACCAATCCCAAGACACTAAACCTTATATAAAACCCCAAATACTATCAAGCCTTTCTGATTGACGAACCCTTTTGTGGTACTCTCTGACGTCTCAATGTCAATCCATCAAGGAAAAGTTCGTGATATATCAAGACATTAAGGCATGAAAAAAGTTGTAATCATCTAGCAATGACAAAACATATCCAAAAGGGAAGTGAATCAAAATATATTTCTTTGCCATATAATATTATTTAACATATACAATGTTTCATATACATGACAAAAATGGCTGACCTAGTTTATACAGGAAAATGAAAGCTAGTCTATAAACTCGCAGACAAATAACTATCTATAAGCTCTCAGAAGATGAAGGTGAATCTATAAGCTCCAGTCCTAAGGTCTCCATGCGACCTAAAAAATCCTCAGCCATCTACATAGTGTTACCATGATCATCTATAAATGCACTCATATCTGCAATAAGGCTATCCGTGTAGGATCTGAGTACAGTACTATCAGCAATGGAAGCATCCCGAGTAGCTCGAGCCTCATCCTGCTCCACAAAAGAAGCATCCTGAGCTGCTCGAGTCTCATCCCACTCAACAAAAGCTACATCACGAGTAGCTCGAGCATCATCCCGCTCAACAAAAGTGGCATCCCGAGTAGCTCGAGCATCATCCTTCTCAACAAAAGCAACATCTCGGCCAGAATGGGCTGTCAACATCAGTGCTTTATCCTGATCCCTAACAAAGGTCATCCAATGAATCACCTGCTTTAAAGACTCTGCAGAAGGTGGAACCGCAACAGTAGAAGTGCTAGGGATGTCCCTAACCAAGGCTGCTATCAAGCCAGCAAATAGCTTGTCCTCGGTGGGAGAATCAGGGTCCTCCATAGGCTCCTCCTCATCAGAATCAATACTCAGCTCTGAGTGAACAACCATAACTGATGAAATATCTGTCTCCAGCTATATAGAATACTCTAAAGAATGACCCGGATGACTAGTCAAAAAATTAGCCCCCTCGCGACGAGTCCATCAATCATAAATCCTGTCATCTGCTGACAGAAATGAAGTAGATAGTCGCTGACCCAAAGCCCCATCAAAGGGGTGGATGTCTTGAAACTGATCAAACTGTCCCATGACAACAAGTGGATGATACGTGGTCACCCATCTTAAACTAGCCAGGGGTAGATAGTCCATGTCAACCGTATGAGTAATAAAGCTATAAGGAGAGCTGAGTCCTGAACAAGGCAAGGTCGCAAATGGATCCTCAATCACTGTTAGAAAAGCCACCCAGGATGTGACATATTTATAATAAGCCGACTGAAAAGAATAAAACATGGCTATCTCATGAGTAATACAATACTCATGATGTCTAAAAGTGCTGATCGGTCTCAAATGTGTCATAAACCACATGTATAATAATACGACACTCCTCCTGAAGATCCCCACAAGATGGGTATGGAAAAATTTAGTTGACCTCAAGGTCTCTGCCAATATCATGGGCAAGATGGTACAACCCTCTTTGCGAGCACAAACCACTGTAATCAGGCCAATGTTCAGATGGTCCATATATAATGGCATGTACAAATAAGCTGTGATGCACATCAACAAAATATCTACGCGGGCAATCATCGACTTATCTGCAGTGATGGTGAAGTCTTCAGAGTGCCATACATAGCTGTCCAGTGATCCAAATCGATTAATCAAGAAATCCAAGGACACCACACGCCCTGAAGTGATCTCATCCACGATAACTCTACGCCGTAGGCCAGTATATGTCATAAACTGCCGTCTTATATCGCCAATAGCCATCTTAGCAGAAGGCCGATCCAAGGGCAAATTAGTAATGCGCTCATACTCCTCTAATGTAGGATTCAGCTCGTTGATATCAAACCTGAAGACTTATCTCTCAGGTATCCAACAAGATATAATGCCCTCTATAAAGCCCAATGGAACCTGGAATGTTAGGATGGTCATGGAATGTCTCAACATTTGATCAACTGTCACCCGATCTGTGGGAGGCAGACTATCATACCATGATCTTAAAGAAGAGGCTATCAATGTGGGTGGTGTGTGCTCAGTCCAACTAACAGTAGATGAAAACATCTGTAGAACCGTATCATGAGACCATCCATGGGTCAATGCTAAACTCACCTATATGAATGCATATCCATGACACAATGCATGGATTATGATAAATGACAATGA
Source organism: Panax quinquefolius (assembly GCA_020205615.1). Classification (NCBI taxonomy): domain Eukaryota; kingdom Viridiplantae; phylum Streptophyta; class Magnoliopsida; order Apiales; family Araliaceae; genus Panax; species Panax quinquefolius. The sequence continues at coordinate 59,110,128 of CM035173.1, forward strand.
TAAATGATAATAAGATGCAATAGATAATAAATGTTACATATACATTCCAAAATACATCATCTAATAAAGATTTAATACATCATATCTGTCAACAACTAAAAATAAAAAGTACAAGGAAATGGGGCACAACCGCCCAATATCTAATAGAGGCCTATCAAAAGAGATAACGAGCCTATCTAAAGATATCTATTATGTCTACATTATCCAATCGATCAATCTGCTGTAACTCCTCTTGTGTCACTGTATCTCTGCCAGATGGAACATCAGGTCGATACAAAGGGGGATCCGCTCCGGTGAAACTATTAGAATATGGACCACCTGAGGGGCTAGCACTAGAGCTGGATGAATCAAAAGAATCTGCCTTTGACGAATCTCTGCCCAAATGCCGGATGAAAAAGTGCGTCAGGTTCAACCTCTGGGTCAAGCTATCAATCTCCTCCAAATGAGTGGGAACTGAGTGGTGATCCAGTCTGTCATCATAATGGACCCAAGAACCATATCGCCCATGAACTGAGTGGCACGGGTATGAGCTTCAATGGTGTGAGGAGTCCACCAGCAATGGAAGACATCCTGAGTGTAAGGGACCTCTGATAAAGTAAAGCCATCTAAACCCATCAGGGGAATCTCGGTGACTGTTTGAGATAAATACCAGTGTCATCTAGCAGGAGGAAAGGATAGAATACGAATCTCCCCTGTGATGCTCCTGATATCACACTCTCCCAAGTAGATCTCCCAGACTTTATTAGTCAAGAGAGGGATCCAACGAGTGGATAATACATACTCTACCCTGGTCGGAAAGCCACCCTCAAAACCTACTGTCAAATGATCCTCGGTGTAGGGAACCCACATGGTGATATTTGCAGTCAGCAAATCCAACTGTAACCGATAATGGGTAAACCCCTCTGTTGCGGGAACCTCTACCAAAGTGGAGTGGTGCCAACACCGTCCCCGTGGATAAGTCTCCAGACCATATAGTAACTGGGCGAAGGCAAATAAGCCTCTCATAGACCCAAAACTAAAAATGGAAATATTAAATGTCATCAGTTAATAAGATTGATTGCCCGAATATAGGAAATTGGGAGATAAAAAAATTACTAACCTATAATAATGGGTAAAAACCTAGCTAAGCCTCCACCACGCCCTCTGACCATAGGCGCATCCCACAAAGAAATTAGGCAAAAGTGAATGAGCCCCAGTTAAAATCCCTAATGCGATCCACATCATGAGTGGTGCTAACCAAAGCAAAAGAGACCATCGAGGAGTTGTCCGCTAGGAAATAACCCCTGATGATGATCAAGAACCATCACCGAAGAATGTAATCTTTAACCCTCTGATCAGCAGGCAGAGGCTCAGTCAAAGCCTCACTTGTGGCATCTACACTTAAGGACTTCAGAGCGAACGGTCTGACCCTTGATGGCCGTAGCAGGAACTCCCCAAAGGGATCAAATTGTATTCAGTGAAATGTTAGCCACCAAAGGCACCGATGCCTCTGTAAACTCCAACCCCGAAATGAACCGCCAGTCTATGGGTGTTATCATCACCTTACAGTCTAACAAATGGAGGGGCTAAATCTGGTGGAACCAGTGCTTTGATAAAGCCTGCCAATAGCCCCAAGGGCAGCGACGGGGAGGAATAGAGAAGAAGGCCTCAAAACCCCAAGAGTGAACGATGGCCTAATACTCTGGATGAAGGGTCTGGTACAAGGAATAAATACTAAACCATTTCCCCCTGGGCTGAGTAAAGCCTGGAATCTATTTCAAATTGCAAATCAACATTAAGCCATTGTTCCGAAAGTGGGAAAAGGAAGAAAATACAGAACAAAAACTTATATTACCTCATTAGCATGGAGATAGATCGAAGGGTGGCATCTCAAATCCTCTAAAAGATTTGGAATCATCACACTGATAGCTGGAAGCTCCTAATATGGGGTAGTAGAAGAAGAAGCGGGGTCCATAACAAGAACATCCTCTTCCTTGTCCCCGACATCCATCCTATCAACCCGAATAGGACGAATCACTGACTCAATCAGCCGATGAGGTTACCGGGCTGGACGAGGCTTAGGGACATCAGAAGCTCTCCTCCTCACGCCTAAGGAGACCCTGCGAGAACTGCTCAGTATATCTGAATCCATAACTTGAATAAAATCTCCAAATCACCTCAAAAAGGGTGAGGTAAGTTTCTAACTTAAATCTTATTGAAGTTAAATCATTGCTTCATACCTAGTTTATGCCCTAAAGCATGCATTAAGTTAATATACATCCCTAGTAGAGTTAAACTTGCATGTTCATTAAATTCTTAGGCTTGTGAAAAAATTTTACCTGCGTCTTTTTTGTAAAATGGACTATCCATATGCATATAGGAATAACTAGGTGGACATTCAGTAGCACACCGACCCAATATCAAAGATATAGATATTAAACATTAAAGGTAAGTCGCAATGGCAGCCAAATTACCATGTGCATTTTTTTTGAAAAACCTGTGCTCATTCGTCCTCAAATAGGATGAATAAACTAGTGAAAAAGGGTGCCAAATAACTATCTTAGAAATCAATTTTTTTCACATCAATACGTTCAACATGGTAAAATATGAGCATTTACTAAGTTTTATAATTTTTATCAAGTCATATAAGTGTGCATATTTGCTATATTATGTTTAAAAGCATTTTATATAAAATCTAACATTCTAACGGTCAAAACATGAAAAGAAAGGATATATACGTTACTAGAGTTGAGCATAACAATTGTATGGTGACGAAAATTAGAATATGAGCATTTACTAAGTTTTATAATTTTTATCAAGTCATATAAGTGTGCATATTTGCTATATTATGTTTAAAAGCATTTTATATAAAAGCTAACATTCTAACGGTCAAAACATGAAAAGAAAGGATATATACATTACTAGAGTTAAGCATAACAATTGTATGGTGACGAAAATTAGAAAAAACAACCCGAACTAAGTAGATCTGAGAGAGAAATTTTGAATTTTTTAGTATAGAACAAGTTGAAAATGACTTATGAAAGGAACGGGGGGAGTAAATAAACCTGCTGGGAGCCGTGGGTCAACCCGTGGGTCTACCTACAGCCACCTAGGGTGGTCTTCACCCCCTCCAGCTCAATCAAATTTGAGTTAAAACAGAGTTCCTAGAAGCTGAAAAGTCAAATCAGGGAAATTTTTTTACGCAATTAAGCATAAGAGGTCTGAAATCCTAAATTAAGGTACAAAACTTCTGATGAAAGAAAATCTTCGTGTAAGTCATTGGTATTAACCCTAATGTGGGGTTTAGAAAGTAGATGATAGAGATTATTGAAAACTGCCATTGTCAAAGCATCGGGAAGATCTAGTGTCATGAACCATTGGTTTTGAAGGTGACAAAATATCCAAATTTGTTCAAGGGTATAATTTGTTAGAAACATACCCCCAGCAGAGATATCAGGCATGTCTGATATTTCAAACCATTGGCGACAACTCCAGCATAACATCGGGAAAGATCTGGTGATGTAAGCCGTTGAGAACTGCTTCAATGAAGGTCAGAGTGTCTGAAATTGCAAATCATTTGGCAACAACTCCAGCGTAGCATCGGGAAAGATCTGATGATGTAAGCAGTTGAAAACTGCTTTAACAAAGGTCAGAGTGTCTGATATTATAAACCGTTGGCGACAACTCCAGCATAGCATCGGTAAAGATCCGGTGATGTAAACCATTGAGAACTACTTCAACAAAGGTCAGAGCATCTGATATTGCAAACCATTGGTGACAAATCCACCGTAGCATCGGGAAAAATCCAATGATGAAAATCGTGAAAAACTATCTTCATCGGGGAGGACCGATGATGGAATCTGTTATATGAATCCCCAGCCGAAGTACTATTAAGGTTCGCTGATTTCCAGACCATTGTAAACTACTATTTGGGTAAGCATGGGAAGGATATTTTGGAAATTACTATTGTAAACTCTATCCCCCATAACAACATTGACGTCAACTAGATGAGAATCCAAATCATTGGCGACAGCCCCAACATAGCGTCGGGAGGGATCCAAGGATGTAAACTGGTGTAAACTATCATTAGGATAGGCATCAGGAATCCCTAATGACATCACTCATCAGAAGAGGGAGGAAAAGTCAGAAAGCGTATCGGAAGACAAAGAACGTTGGTGACAATCCCGACGTCGAGTTCAGAAAAGTTCAGTGGTATTATTCATAGGAAAATCTCCCTAGCAGGGATGTTTAAAACATCTCTACAACATGTCATCAAATCAGTCACAATAGCACTGACAGACGTTCTAAACAGTTGGCTTCAACCCAATGTAGCATCGGGAAAAATTTGGTGATGAAAGCTTTGTAAACTACCATTCGAGTAGGCATCGAGAAAGTTCGATGATGAAAGACTTGTGTAAACTACCGTTCGAGTAGACATTAAGACAGTTTAGCGTAGACCATCACTGACAACTCCATCCTCAGCAAAAATGGCTAGAGCAGTCAGTGATAGAATGTCGTGGACTCTAAACAAAAACGTTCAGAGTCCATAACATCATATTATGTTGCATTGCATGACATCATTTAATCTTGTCACATTTCAAGTGCCTAGTAATATTTATCCTGTTCATTCCATTACGTTGCATAAACATGATAAAAAGGGGCATCTGTAGACACTCAAAATTTTCCATTCCTGTTACTAACCATGTAGGATAGCAGAATTTTCTTTTGTATTCTGGAGACAACCCTAGAAGTCAAAATGATCAAGATAAACCCCGATGACAATCCCAAGAGATCAACCAAACTCCGGTGACAACCCTAGGAGATCAAGACAAACCCTAATGACAACCCTGGGAGATCAAGATAAACCCCAGTGACAACCCCGGGAGATCAAGCCAAACCCCGGTGATAACCCCGGGAGATCAAGACAAATCCCGGTGACAACACTGGGAGATCAAGACAAACCCCGGTTACAACCCCAGGAGATCAAGATAAATCCCAGTGACAACCACAGGAGATCAAGATAAACCCCGGTGACAACCTAGTAGATCAAACCAAACCCCGGTGACAACCCCGGGAGATCAAATTAAACCCCGGTGACAACCCTGGGAGATCAAACAAAACCCCGGCGACAACCCTGGGAGATTAAATCAAATCCCAATGGCAACCCCATGAAATCTTCAAATTAACTTCAGAAATAACCCTGAATACAAATAGGAGGCACTAGCAGTTAAATCTTGGAGATAACCCCGAGGAAGGCAAATGCCACCACGTCAAGCCTGGAACCAACCCAGGAGGGAAAAAGAGAAATTTTTCCAACTCAACATTAAATTAAGTTAAATAACTGCCATGAAGGTCATGCAGAACCATAACATCAATCTCGAGTGAAAATAGCATAAGAGTGCTGAATAGACAGACTGCAAAGACTCAAAGATCTGGTCATGGACCTGACTTCCCGAATTCAAAAGAGGTCAAATCCCATGTCATTATTTAGCTCTCGTAAAGGGCTTTCCGGAAAGGTATAACACACCTTCATTGGATTCCCAGATTGAAAGTTATAAAGGTTCAAGCAGACAGTGCGTTGGTCAAAGTGCACGTACTTTGAGACAAACAAACCCATGGGGCGGGGAACCCAGGTCAGCCGCAGGTAAACCCGCGGCTGATTTGGTCTATAAATAGATCCCCCCATCAGCCAATTTTTTTAAAAAAAGAAGAAAAGAGAGGGAATTCTGCCCATTTTAGCTCTTAACCATTCCAACCATGTTCTAAACTCTGATATTCTTCTTTGTATACACTTTTATACATATAAATTACAACATATCAAGTTTTAACCAGTGGAAACTTAGTTTTCAAGCTTCAAAAGGAGTCTAAAGCCCTCCTCGCTACACACTATAAGATCCTTTCAAATCTGAAGCTTTTACTTGCTTATATATATATATATATATTTATATACATATTTATACGAGTTATTTAGGTCTGGATTATAAATCTATGGCTTTCCCCCCTTTAATTTATATATATATATATATATTAATTGTTTACTGTGATTAAATATTAGTTTTAATTGTTCATTCAATGTAAAGTTTTAATATTTAAATTTATGGACTAGATTTATCTAAATCTAGCCAATCTAACTCTTAACTGGTTGAAAAGTAGTAAAAATGGAATCGTTGAGCTAGAATGGCTAAGATTTATTTAAATCTAGTTTTCTTTCTAGTTTTATAAATATTAAGCGACTACATGGCCCTAGATCTATATCTAGAGGAAACGGGAAGCTTGGCTACTCGCATGCAAGGATTTAAGTGATGAATCCTTTGTTTTGCGATATCTAGATTCTATTTTGCAGGTTATTTCAATATTTGTTGTGCAAGCTTCTCAATGATATCCTGTGAGCCTAGGAATCATGGGATCAATGATTTAATCCATGGATCTAGATCCGATTCCCATGATGGACATATTTGAGCTGTATAGATAGCTTGCAGACTCTTATAAATGTAACCTTAGTCCTTAAAGCGGGGATACAAATTTAAGGCCCTGACATAATCAAATTATGGTTTATGGTACTCGGGTCACTTTGATCGCTTTTATGCCCATAAGAGGCCCGACACTTATATATATTATTTTATCGAAGATGTTTAACATCTCGAGCATTAATTCAAAAGAAGCCGAATATGAAATAAAATGGAAGTATCAAAGGCCTCAATTATTATGCGAGCATATGGGTTTGAAAATTGCTTTTCAAAACCCCAGCTTTAAATTCTTTGCTAAAAATTGATTTTATGAATCAAACCCTTTGTATATAGGAGAAAAAGAGATATAACACTACTTTCAAACAAAGCATTGCAAGTAAATTTATCTGTATCATATCCACATACACACACACATGCTTAGGGAAATGAAAAGATGCAGTAACTGTGTTTCACGTAAGTCGGGGGGTGCCTAACACCTTCCCCTCGCTTAAGCAAGCCCTCGAACTCCATGAATCTTTGATTCCAGATAAATTAAATAAAGTCACATTTGGGCCATATTGCAAACAAACCACTGCCAAAATTCCTATTGAGTTGGTACAACCATTTAAACTCATACCAACTGGTGACTCTGTTTAATCGGCCCAGTCATAAAAATTAAATCTTTTCAAATCGTCGACATTTTATGTCAGACACTTTTGTTAATTTCACCCTTTCAACAAGATCCAAACCACGTAGAAAACATAAAGGGTAAGAAATATTTAAAAGGGGAATTTAAGAGAAATTTTTTCTCGATGTCGACAATACTTATGTGAATACGTGAATATGATCTGTACAAGTGTTGTTGTATATTAAATGGAATATTCATAATCAATATAGTGTGATGAAAATTGATTGATGCAATGTTAAACTGTAAGATTAAAGTACATATGTTATTAAGCTTTGTAAAATCTTTATAAAAGAAATAAATTGATGTATAAGGACTTAGAATGAAAAGATCAATTATGTAAAACAGTAAGTAAAGTAATATAAGAATGAAATAAAGTATATTTGTAATTTGTACAGGGTTCAATACCCTGCATCTCCACAAGGTAAAAATCTTTTTTTAGTAAAAAAGAATGATGTACAAGGACTTAGAGTAGTATGATCAAACTTGTTAGGTTGATCTCTTTGAGTTGATTCTATATGTAATAGATATGATCAACTGTAGAGTTACTCTGCATTTTTGCAATGCAACTATTGTTAGCAGAGTAATCTAAGTAATAGTTGAACAACATGAATAAAGTATGTGTATGGGTAAGTGATGAGTAGGTTTAAAACCTATGAATCTAGTATGTTTTAGCTTAGTATTTTGTTAATTCTTGGACAGTGCATGTTATTTGTGATGTGTTTTTATGTACTTTTCAGGAAAAGAAGCATGAGCTTAAGGCTTGAAAAGGGAGAAAAGCTGGACAAATTGGGCAAACTGTTAGACCGACGCGGGGTGCGCTGCAGGAAGACTAGAGACGACACGTGTGACACCCCCAAATTTGGGTACTTCAATCCCATAGATTTGGTGTTCATTGTCCAATCAAAACATAACTAACTACCCATAAACAAAGAATATAAATAAACTTGCAAGCTCAAACAATAAACCTCCCATTAAAGGATTACATCATTAAATGAAGTCCCATGTTATCTAACCTTAACTATTACATCATTAGCGAAAAAATAAAATATAATCCTAATCAAGTCTATTACACAAGCTTTATAAATAAAAGCTAATCGAGAATTTTTCCTTTGCCCTTGCTTGTAGAAAGCTCTTCATACTTCTTAACTTTATCTACATTATTTTGTGCAAGAGTGAGCAAATAATTGCCCAAAATAAGGATAATATACAATAACATTCTATGAATGACAAATAATTGAGCTTTCAATGGTAAAGTATTTTTACCGAAAATAATAAGTTCTAATTCGAATACTGTATGTTCAAAGGAATAATGAACTTTAAAATCAAATAACAGATACTAATATCAAAGGAATACATTGAGGGTCATAAGACCACGAACTATTTTTCTAGGTTTTCAAGTATTTCTACTTTAACCTTTAACAGTCTAAAAGACCATAATCATCTTCTATGTCCTAGGTTAACAGGTATTTCTACTGTAACCTTTAACAGTCTAAACGACTATACAGACCATCATCTCATACTCTAGGTGATCGGCTCTTTGTACTATGTATTGCGCAAACATTTTAACGCTATCACGTAGCTTTAAAATAATCCCCTATAGCAGGGTTGTTCATCTTAGCTTTAATCATTAGATTTCGTACTAATGAAAATTTGGTTTGGAATTAACTTCAAGGAATTCTAAATTTCCAGAACGCTCATCAACCAAGTACTAGTTGAATCAATTAAGGATCAATAACTATTCAAGAGTTTGGTTCCAATCGAATTATGCCAATGAATCAATAAGAGATATGATATCAATGGTTTATAAGTTGAACAAGTATTAGTCATCGACTATACGCTTTCAAAACTGTATAGGTTCATAAGCAAACCAAAGGAAATTTGGTTTGGACTAACTTCAAGGGTAATTTAGAGTTTAGAACATTCATCAACTAAGGATTAGTTGAATCATTAAAGAATAACTAGTAAACTAAGAGTTTGGTACAATAATGTAAGATAATACAATGACATTGGTGATCAGAGATTGAACAACAATTATTTTTAGCTAAACAAACATTTTCCAACAAGATCAAGCTTTCAACAACATTACAGACTTTGAATAAACAAAACAACCTCGCTTGTAATGAAGGAGTAAAGATTAATTAACTTGCTCAATGAAAAGTATAGTTTAGAAACATGCTCAACAATAATTCAGAGTTAAAGAATATGCATAACAATAACAAGTTAGGAACAAGAACTTACATAATGAAAGATTAGGGTAAATAAACTTGAGTAAGCGTAAATAAGATAAAGATAGATAACTTATTCAATGATAAGTAGAGTTAAGTGTCGACGTCGGGATTTTTATTTGTCCCTTTTCTGTTATTGTCTTTTGGTGTTCTCATGTTAGGTGAGATTTGTTTGAAAAAATAAGTTGTGAAAAGGTCCGACATTTATATGTCGACAATTGGACTGTAAGAGTTGCCAGTTGGTATTTTTAAATGGTTTCACCAACACAACTGAGAAAAGGTTTGCACATTGACCCAGTGGTGTAACACTGCTTAACAGGTCTGTGAAACCGAGATTTGTTATGGTCCAGGGGCTTGATTATGCGGAGGGAAGGTGTTAGGCACCCCCCGACATCCGTGTTACCACGGTGACCGCCACTTTTCAATTAAACTGTTATATGAATGTGTGTGTGTGTATGGGTCAATGTGCAATTATTTGGAAGTAGTGCTATGCCTCGTTTACACCTATATACAAAGGGTTTGAATTTTGTATAAAAGTTCAGTTTTAACAAGATATAGCAGTGATATTTTGTAAAAGAGGTTTTTCAAACCCTTGTGCTCAATTGTAATTGAGGCCTTTGATACTTCCATTTTATTATGTGTTCTGCTTGATTGCTTTTATTTTCTAGATGCGAGGCATCTTCGAGAAAATAATATACATATTGCGGTCTTAGAACTCCTTGTGGGCATGAGAGCCATCTAAGGAAATTCAAACACCTTGAATAATTTACAAAAGTCGATTACAAATTGAAAATGTCCATCACGGAACCGAATCTAGATTCGAAAGATGAATTTGTGATCACATGATTCCTAGGCTCACATGATGTTGCAGGTTTGTATGAAAACCGTAGCGATTAAATATATATAAAGTTATATATATATATATATATATATATATATATATATATATATATATATATATATATATATATATATATATATATATATATAAAACGATCGACCACCATGGAGTAAACTCCATGGGGATTGAAATGTAAATTTATAAAAGTTGTATATATATATAAAGCGATCAATGACCCACTGAAGTAAACTCCAAAGTAGATTGAATGTAAATATATAAAAGCGGTAAATATATATATAGAGATGATCAACCACCACGAAGTAAACTCCAGGCAGGACGAAATGTAAATAAAAGCGATTAAATGGCCACATAAGTAAACTCTACAGGCACGATAGAAATATAAATAAAAAAGAAAAGGCCATGAAGTAAACTCCAATACAGCAGAAATATATATATATATATATATATATATAAGCGATAAACGCAAATAATATATATATATAAGTATTTATATATATAAAAGTAGTAAACACACCAAATATTATATTTCGGTTCAATCAAACAGAGTTTGATGATAACAATATGTATATATAAGTATTTATATATACATAAAATTAATAAATGCTCCGAATATAAATTCAGGCTCACCGAAAAAAGTTCGATAACAATTTATATATATATAAAAGCAATAAACGCTCTGGATGTGAATTTAGGCTCAATCGAGGCATAACTCGATGATGCTAGTACACACACACACATATATATATATATATATATATATATATATATATACAAAAGAAATAAAAAGTCACGGACCAAAATCCGAGCATACACACACAACATGACTCTCAACGTGAATGACTGTGTGTGCAGAAAGTGGAGAAAGGCATTAAGAAAATGTAAGAAGTCTTACAGTGGGCTGCCAAGAAGACTTCAAATGGATTTAATTGAATGAACACTTGGTTTACACTGGTAAAATATAGCAAAGTATAAGCTCACAAGTGTTTAAAATGAGAAAGCACTCAGTTTATAGTATGTACAAAGCAAAATGGATAGGGCTTCCTCGCCTTTTCTCTCTTCAAAATTGCCACCCCAAGCCTTTTATTTATAGAGGGGAGTCGCGGTGTACTGCTGGCGGCGCAGTGTACTGCGGCGCAGCATGTACTGTGGTAGCCGTAGGTGTACCTGCGGCTACCCGGAGTGCCCCCGGGCTTTGTGGGCCCTGTCGTCTCGAAGTACGTGCACGTACACAACGCGTTGTCCGCTCGAACCTTCATAACTTTCAATACGGGCATCCGATTAAGGCGTATAATACCTTTCCAGAATGATGTTGTCGAGAGCTACACAATGACATGGGATAAGAGGTTGTACGATGTTGGGAAGATAGGACCATGCCTAGATCTTTGAGTCTTCAAATTCCATCCGGTGTGTTATCTTGTGTAGTAGTCACTCGAGATTTGAGCTATGGTTCTTGTAGGACACTTTTGTGTGTAATGTATGTTGAAAAGTTGTTTAGACGACATAATGTGGGATCGAGGTGGCAAAATGATGATTTTACCCCTCACCGGGGTTATCTCCGATTTGGGCTGATGTAGCAGTCGTTGCTCAGGGTTATCTCTGAGATTGGGATGCTGTAAGTGCTGAATGTCCTCAGGGTTGTCTCTGAGGTATGCCTGACCTCTCGGGGTTATCTCCGGGGTTGGAACTGAATGCCTTGGGGTTATCTCCGAGGTTAAAGCTAACTGCAAGGGGTTGAAACAAGCATTTATGGGGTTATCTCCGAAATTGCAACTGCACTCCTTGGGGTCGTCTCCGAGGTTGAAATTGAAACTCCCGGGGTTATCTCCAGGATGGGACTGAGTATCTCGGGGTTTTCTCCGAGATGAAAAACTGATGATCCCGGGGTTGTCTCCGAAACTGGAACTATATTCCTCGGGGTTATCTTAAAGGTTGGAACTGAAACTCCCGGGGTTTTCTTCGGGACTGGAACTGAGTATCTCGGGGTTGTCTCTAAGATGGAAAACTGATGATTCTGGGGTTATCTCAGAAACCGGAACTGCATTCCTCGGGGTTGTCTCTGAGGTTAAAACTGAAAATCCCGGGGTTGCCTTCGGGATTGAGTTGATTTATCCTCCAGAGTTATCTCTGAAAGACGATCCTGCCCTCCTGCAATGTTAGTAATAGGAATGCAAAATTTTGAGTATCTACAGATGCCCCACTTTATCATATTCATGCAATGTAATGGCATGGATATGATAAAGAATACTAGACACTTGAAATGTGACAAGATAATCATGATGCAATGTACTGTAACATGATGTATATGTATGATGTATATCGTTTGTTGGACCTTTCTCCAATGGGATGTGATGACTATTTGTTCTCACGACTTCTGATAGGGACTAGAGTTATCACTGATGTCTCGAATGAACTTCTTGGATGTGTGATCCAGAGCTTCTAGGATGTTAATGTTGGGGTTATCACCAAAGTCCTTAATCCTTAGTGCAGATTTCCCACCGAGGATGTACCTCTCATGTATGAGAGACCTGTGGGGATGTGTTTCATCTGAGGAAAACTTGTATAACATATTACATCATCAGTCCTTCCCGATGAGGATGGTCTTCCCTAGTTTGTATCGTCAGGTCCTTCCACTACTTTATCGAAGTTACTGCTAATAGTTTGTGTTGTCAGGGCTGCCTGACCCTCGCTGAAATGTACATCAACGGATGAGATCCCTGCTGGGGATAACGTCAAGGCTTCTTGACCTTCATTGATGTGTGCATCAACGGATTAGGATGTTTATGACTGTGGGAAGGTGTGCTACTGAATGGCCACCTAGTCATGCCTATGTGCATATGGATAGTCCTATTTTCAAAGGAGACTCTGGCAAAATTTTTCCAAAATGTAGGCATTGGATAGTCATGCATTTTTAACTCTACTTTAGGCATATGTTAAAGTAATTCATGCATGCATATAGTCATAAAATATATTTGAAAAGCTCCAAGTTAGAGTTTACCACACTTTTTCTGAGGTGATTTGGAGACTTGTGTCCAGATATATGGATCCAGATCAGCCGAGTAGTTCCCGCAAGATCATTTCAAGTGTATGGAGGAGGGCTTCTAATGTGCCTTGTTGGGTAAAATCTAATTACGCACAATACGCAAGTATACGTGGTCAACAAGTAATAAAGTGATAAGTTGAGTATCGTTCCCATAGAGAATTATTTAATAAAAATCACAAAGTACTAACCTGTAACCAAATCAATCTTATTTAAACAAATGAATTTAATGTTATGAATTAAATTATTTAACTAAACTAATTCTAATTACCACTAATTAAAAATCAGATTAAGGAGATTTAAGATCACAACTTCACTTATTGCTTCATTTAAGTTAACACACTTCTCATCAATTATTCTCTATCCTGAATTGTTAATCAAGAACACTAAAGCAGATAAAACCACCTCTCGATGCATAATACCAATACTCACTTAAATCCACAATTGATAGAATTAAGCAAGACACCCTAATTAACTAATCCACTATATCTCTATGTGAATTATAATTAAAAAGGATTTAAAGCACAATTTCTCTATAAGATTACACATGGCGTAAAGGCATATCTGTATCCTAAACACGAATCATGAATTCCAACTATGCAGAAATCACAAACACATGCTATTATGATCAGATCTAAATCTAAACTTCATCTCTCGAGTTTGTATAGATTATCACGGTAATTGATGGCCAATCAATTAAATAATTAAGTCTAAATCACAATAGATAATCCTCACAATAGAACATAATAATTGATAGCGAATCATATTAAAATAAACTACACAATAAGATCCATTATAAACTCAACAAAGAATTAGTTCATTGAATTAAAACTAAGAATCCACACTTGAATAAACAATAAAAGACAAAGATAAAAGAAGATGAGAAGATAGAATCTATTGTCTGTAGATTTGGCGCTCTTTTCTTGCTCCTACTTTGAATCTTTAATGGTCTCCAAGTCGCTTCAATCTCCAAATCTCATAAAAACTAGTGTTTTCTCCAATTCTACTCTAATCTAATGGAATCCTCTCTCCTTCCCTCTAATCTATGTGTTTCTCCCCTTTTTATAAGTCTCTTTATATGTCTTTAAGTCTTTTTGGAAGTCCTTGAGTAAATCGGATTGAAACAATCCTTCTCTAACTCAAATTTTGCCAAAAACCACTTTTTTTACGCGTACCCCCACCCCGGCGGGGGTTTATACTTGTAAAGGACCCGCCCCGGCGAGCTATGGTTTTGTTTTGCAGCTGGTATGCCCGCCCTGGAGGGCATTTTGTGAAGGGAAAGCCCGCCCCGGCGGGGGTCACTTTTATGCTCTGACGTTCTTTGGGAAAACGGCCATAACGTTTGATCTGGGAGGAGTTACGGGGCCTGCCACCTATCAAATCGAAGCTATCGACGAGCTCTACAACTTGCAATCTTTGAGAATTCACAGATTCGAATTGGATCAAGGTCGAAATTGGGCTGGAAGTAGATGCTATGTAAATGGCAAGCATGACAACTCTTAGCTTTGATCTTTGTTGATGAAAAGGCCATAACTCTCGCATCCGAACTCCGATTGGGATGATTCAAGATGTTCTGGAACGATAAGAGGAAGATATAAAGTATAATCCAAGTTCCAAGCCAAGAAAATACATCCAAATTGGTGTTAAAAGCCCTGCAATCTTCTCTTCTTGTATTTGCTTGCATATTTTAGTCCAAAAGATGTCCGAATTGCTTTTCCTTGCTTTTTCATGCCAATGTTATGTTATAGCCTACAAAATAACATAGAATGTATGAAAAGTAACTAAGAAACCTAGGTTTAAGCAACTAATTTAAGTAATAGATACCGGATAAGTAGGTATAAAATCTACTTATCAAATACCCCCAAACTTAAACCGTTGCTTGTCCCCAAGCAACACAATATAATGCAATCTACATGCTATGAAATGCAACTAATCTATATGCCTACGAATCCAGCAGTATTGATAAACACAAGTCTATTCAACCAGCCTTAGAGAAATCAAGTAAACATGATAATACATCATATCAAAACCAATTAACAATTTCCTAGTCAATCATCAAATCTTAAACTGTTATCACTGATATAGTGCATGTGTGCTCAACAACCATGCTAATTGATATAAAATCAAATTTAACACATAATAGGTCTCTTTAAAGGCATCATACAGTGAAAACTCACAAAATTCACAAACAAGCTAGATCTAACTAAAGTCAAACATCCACCAAGTTTAAGAGTCCAATTCGGGATACTTATGCTTTACTTTTCATTACAGGGGCTTTTTGCTCTTTTCCCGTTTTATTGTTTTTTTTTTACTTTTTTTTAACCATGACTGTGCAATTTCTCATTCCATTAGGCTAACAGTGCTACCCCTTAGCGAGCTTTCGACCAACGACTCCCAGACCATATAAGACCTTAGGGCGCTAGGTGTAAAGACACTCCCTCGGGCATACTTGCTCAAGTAACAAAGGCCCCGAAACAAAACTAGCCACGATATTTTTTTTCATCATTTTTTTCTTTTTTTAGTGAAGCTTATATATCCCAATTTTTCCCGCAAACATAAGTTTTTATCTAAATTTAGCCATCTCCGTCTATTCATGTCTTTCATTCATTCAAACTAGTATTATCCTTAAGAAATCCATTATGTATCAATTTAAACTTAATCAGTCAAGAAAGTTGTCTCTAACATGCTAACCTTGATTATACCAGTTTCAAACAGGAAAATATTCAATTCATAACAAGAAATCACATCAAAGCTCTAATAATTAGTACTATACTTGTCTACTCAATTCCAATCTCATCATTGGCCAAAATAAACTGAACTATCTAACAGCTGGACTCATGCAAGATGAACATAGTAACTAACTATTATTTTTGAATTTTTGATTTGAATTTTTTTTACAAGAAACTGAATATAATGCTATTCAAACTATACTACTATGCAACTACTTATGCAGTTGTACTACATGAATGCAAACATAATGAACCTAAACTAAATTAACAACATATGCAAAATAACATAACATAAACATGAAACTAAACATGCAATAAAGAACTAAACTAAACTCCCCCAAACTTAGCAATTACAATGTCCTCATTGTAAGAATATAGCGATAAGTAGAAGAGAACTTCCCTGTAATCAGCTAAGCGTGAAGTGATGGTGGCGATGGCGGCGACGATCATTTTCCTATCCATTGAACCTCCAATACTTGCAATGACGAGAGACAACATGGATTAGAATAGAACTTTGGAATATAATGTGATTCCTATCTACTAAATAAACTATGAAAGCATATAAATAAATAAAAAAAATTCCTGGGTTGCCTCCCAGTTAGCGCTTGAATTATAGTCTTTCAACCTGACTTTGTTTGGTCAACGCTATCTAATTCCTCATCGATTATTGAGGAACCCTCCATCCATCGGAAATAATGTAGCTTTTCGTAGGTTCCCATTTGTGATAACCATTGCATTAAAGTCACCTAGCATGCTTTGATTTGGTATGATCTCATTCAAGAACGTCGAGCATTTAGGTCTTTTCTCCATTATGTCTGCGAATAGATTTCAGCATTGAGGCTTTTCCAACACAATTGGTTCTTCATCTTTCTCATCCCACCCCTCGCACCATGACTTCGAAGTTGTACTCGCTCTTACGTCTCCAAGAGCTTTACCGATGATATGACTACCAATCGGACAAGGTTTTGCAAATCTAACCGGATTCTTGAACTATGCTGGAGAAGGCACTTGAGGTATAAATAACATCGGCTCATCATCGTTGGTTCTCATAATTAGTTCTTCACCGACCTTGTTTTCATTATCCCCACGCGTCTCCTCTTTTTCAACGTCTTGTGGCTCATCCAGTTGTATATCTAGTTCGGGCACTTCATCAATCTCGAAATCCTCGTCATAACACCAATTGATTTGAGGATAGTTGCTCAAGGCTTTGAACATTTGATCTATCTTATTCTGAAGATTCTGAATTGACTTCTCTTGATTAATCCTTCTCTCCTCATTTGATGCTATGAACTTGGACAACAATTCCTCCAATCTCGAATTATTTGTCTCAGTTTTGGAATTCATATATTGAGGACCATGAGTTGAAGTGGTGATGAGTTGTTCCATCTGGTGCTGAAAATTATGGCTCGATATTTCTTGACTCATCATCCTCTCCTCTTGGTTTGCTATGACCTTTGATAGTAATTCCTCCAACTTTGACTTTTCTTCTTTTAATGGAGGTTGATATGAGAATTCCGGCGTGTATGTTGGATTTGGAGTAGAGTATTGATCTTGATAATTATAGCTCCATGAAGAATCCGGGTGATACCCCCAAACTTGATGATAGCTAGGATAAGAATAGTTGTTGAGGTAGTTACCAACATACTGTACCGACTCAAGACTAATGATGCATTGACTACTCGGGTGATTGCTAGCAAAATAATTGCAAGTAACTATTATCCTTCGATTACACTGGGCTGCAACAACGTCCAACTTCCTCGAAAGTGTCTCAAGTTGTGTTGACAATGTAGAAAATACATTGAGTCCATCAATCCCCGCTCCCCTTGATTGAGTCATACTTGAATATGACCTTTGATAATTGAATCCAACCATGGTACCTGAAATGAGAGAAAAATAAGAAGATAATAAAATAAAAGAAAAGTAAAGCAAGAAAAAAATGTTTAAATTAAGACTAATTTGATTGAAGCTAATATTGGCAAAAATGTATTAAACAAATTCCCTGCAACGGCGCCAAAAACTTGTTGGGTGAAATCTAATTACGCACAACACGCAAGTATACGTGGTCAACAAGTAATAAAGTGATAAGTTGAGTATCGTTCCCACAGAGAATTATTTAATAAAAATCACCAAGTACTAACCCGTAACCAACTCAATCTTATTTAAACGAATGAATTTAATTTTATAAATTAAATTATTTAACTAAACTAATTCTAATTACCACTAATTAAAAATCAGATTAAGGAGATTTAAGATCACAACTTCACTTATTGCTTCATTTAAGTTAACACACTTCTCATCAATTATTCTCTATCCTGAATTGTTAATCAAAAACACTAAAGCAGATAAAACCATCTCTCGATGCATAATACCCATACTTACTTAAATCCACAATTGATAGAATTAAGCAAGACACCCTAATTAACTAATCCACTATAACTCTATGTGAATTACAATTAAAAAGGATTTAAAGCACAAGTTCTCTATAAGATTACACATGGCGTAAAGGCATATCTCTATCCTAAACACGAATCATGAATTCCATCTATGCAGAAATCACAAACACATGCTATTATGATCGGATATAAATCTAAACTTCATCTCTCGAGTTCGTATAGATTATCACGGTAATTGATGGCCAATCAATTAAATAATTAAGTCTAAATCACAATTGACAATCCTCACAATAGAACATAATAATTGATAGCGAATCATATTAAAATAAACTACACAATAAGATCCATTGTAATCTTAACAAAGAATTAGTTCATTGAATTAAAACTAAGAATCCACACTTGAATAAACAATTAAAGACAAAGATAAAAGAAGATGAGAAGATAGAATCTATTGTCTGTAGATTTGACGATCTTTCCTTGCTCCTACTTTGAATCTTTAATGGTCTCCAAGTCGCTTCAATCTCCAAATCTCATAAAAACTAGTGTTTTCTCCAATTCTACTCTAATCTAATGGAATCCTCTCTCCTTCCCTCTAATCTATGTGTTTCTCCCCTTTTTATAAGTCTCTGTATATGTCTTTAAGTCCTTTTGGAAGTCCATGAGTTAATCGGATCGAAACAATCCTTATCCAACTAAAATTTTGCCAAAACCCACTTTTTTTACGCGTACCCCCGCCCCGACGGGGGTTTATACTTGTAAAGGGCCCGCCCCGGCGGGCATTTTGTGAAGGGAAAGCCCGCCCCGGTGGGGGTCACTTTTCTGCTCTGACGTCCTTTAGAAAAACGACCATAACGTTTGATCCGCGAGGAGTTACGGGGCATGCCACCTATCAAATCGAAGGTATCGGCGAGCTATACAACTTTCATTCTTTGAAAATTCACATATTCGGATTGGATCAAGGTCGAAATTGGGCTGGAAGTAGATGCTATGTAAATGGCAAGCATGACAACTCTTAGCTTTGATCTTTATTGATGAAAAGGCCATAACTCTTGCATCCGAACTCCGATTGGGATAATTCAAGATGTTTCAGAAATATAAGAGGAAGCTCTAAAGTATAATCCAAGTTCCAAGCCAAGAACATACATCCAACTTGGTGTTAAAAGCCCCAAATCTTCCCTTCTTGTATTTGCTTGCATATTTTAGTCCAAAAGATGTCCGAATTGCTTTTCCTTGCTTCTTCATGCCAATGTTATGTCCTAGCCTACAAAATAACATAAAATGTATGAAAAGTAACTAAGAAACATAGTTTTAAGCAATAGATACCGGATAAGTAGGTATAAAACCTACTAATCAAATACCCCCAAACTTAAATCGTTGCTTGTCCCCAAGTAACACAATATAATGCAATCTACATGCTATGAAATGCAACTAATCTATATGCCTACGAATCCAGCAATATTGATAAACACAAGTCTATTCAACCAGCCTTAGAGAAATCAAGTAAACATGATAATACATCATATCAAAACCAATCAACAATTTCCTAGTCAATCATCAAATCTTAAACTGTTATCACTGATATAGTGCGTGTGTGCTCAACAACCATGCTAATTGATATGGAATCAAATTTAACACATAATAGGTCTCTTTAAAGGCATCATACAGTGAAAACTCATAAAATTCACAAACAAGCTAGATCTAACTAAAGTCAAACATCCACCAAGTTCAAGAGTCCAATTCGGGATACTTATGCTTTACTTTTCATTTCGGGGGCTTTTTACTCTTTTCCCATTTTATTGTTTTTTTAACTTTTTTTTAACCATGACTGTGCAATGTCTCATTCCATTAGGCTAACAGTGCTACCCCTTAGCGAGCTTTCGACCAACGACTCCCAGACCCTATAAGACCTTAGGGCGCTAGGTGTAAAGACACTCCCTCAAAGCGTATTTGCTTTCCAAGTAACAAAGGCCTCGAAACAAAACTAGCCACGGTATTTTTTTTCATCATTTTTTTTCTTTTTTTATTGAAGCTTATATATCCCAAAATTTTCCCCCAAACTTAAGTTTTTATCTAAATTTAGCCATCTCCACCTATTCATGTATTTCATTCATTCAAACTAGTATTATCCTTAAGAAATCCATTATGTATCAATTTAAACTTAATTAGTTAACAAACTTGTCTCTAACATGCTAACCTTGATTATACCAGTTTCAAACAGGAAAATATTCAATTCATAACAAGAAATCACATCAAAGCTCTAATAATTAGTACTATACTTATCTACTCAATTCCAATCTCATCATTGGCCAAAATAAACTGAACTATCTAACAGCTGGACTCATGCAAGATGAACATAGTAACTAACTATTATTTTTGAATTTTTGATTTGAATTTTTTTTACAAGAAACTGAATATAATGCTATTCAAACTATACTACTATGCAACTACTTATGCAGTTGTACTACATGAATGCAAACATAATGAACCTAAACTAAATTAACAACATATGCAAAATAACATAACATAAACATGAAACTAAACATGCAATAAAGAACTAAACTAAACTCCCCCAAACTTAGCAATTGCAATGTCCTCATTGTAAGAATATAGCGATAAGTAGAAGAGAACTTCCCTATAATCAGCTAAGCGTGAAGTGATGGTGGCGATGACGGCGATGATCATTTTCCTATCCATTGAACCTCTAATACCTGCAATGAAGAGAGACACCATGGATTAGAATAGCACTTTGGAATATAATGTGATTCCTATCTACTAAATAAACAATGAAAGCATATAAATAAATAAAAAAAATTCCTGGGTTGCTTCCCAGTTAGCGTTTGAATTACAGTCTTTCAGCCTGACTTTGTTTGGTCAACGCTATCCAATTTCTCGTCGATAATTGAGGAACCCTCCATCCATCGGAACCAATGTAGCTTTTGGTTGGTTCCCATTTGTGATAGCCATTGCATTAAAGTCACCTAACAATGCTTTGATTTGGTATGATCTCATTCAAAAATGTCCAACATCTAGGTCTTTTCTCCATTGTGTCTACGAATAGATTCTGGCATTGAGGCTTTTCTAACACAACTGGTTCTTCATCTTTCTCATCCCACCCTTCGCACCATGACTTCGAAGTTGTACTCGCTCTTATGTCTCCAAGAGCTTTGTCGATGACATGACTACCAATCGGACAAGGTTTTGCAAATCTAACCGGATTCTTGAACTGTGCTGGATTCCACTCTTCACAGATGGAGGATGGGAGCTCTATTTTGGAGAGCGTGCTATTAGGAGCACCACATGGGAGATTCGTGTACCGATCTTGCCTCCTACTAGGTGTTATTGGTCTATGTCGCAGTCGTCTGTCAGTGATATCCCATTTATGGTCGTTGACGACTTTACATTGTCAGAGGGTCAGTATACTCAGGATATGTTCCATCGCTGGTGGTCCCCTCTTACCATCGGAGCCCAGACCCGCGCCACTCAGTTCATGGGGGATATGGTTCTTGGATCCGTGATGATGATGGAATGGATGGCCTATGTCCGAGATTCGGCTTATATGACACAGATTGACAGTTTGACCAAGCAGTTGGACCGAACACATTTCTTTATCCGGCACTTGGGTAGAGATCCTTCAGAGACAGATACTTTTGATCCTTCCAACTCTGGGGCTGGCCCTTCAGGTGACCCATATGGTTTTACCGGTGCAGATCCTCCATTGTATAGGCCTGACATCCCACTTGACGGAGATCCAGTGACTCAGGAGGAGTTACATCAGGTGGATAGGATTGATGATGTAGATATTGACACCATTTTCTTCTTTTGATGTGTATTCTCGCTATATTTTTTGATAGGTCTCTGTTAGATACTGGGTGGCTGTGCCCCATTCTCGCTATATCTTTTGATAGGCCTCTGTTAGTCGTTGGGCGTCTGTGCCCCATTTCCTTGTATTTTTAGTTATACAGAGATGATGTATTATATGATGATGTACTTAGGAATGTATGTACTGTTTTCCATTCCCTACATCATATTGCCATCTATTGTTGATTATGCATGTATTATGTTATGCATATGTATGTCTAGAGATATTCAGCATTGACCCCTAGATGCTCTTATGATACGGCCCACACAGATGTCTTCTTCGACAGTTAGTCGCATTGATCACACCCCACCAGTATTGGTAGCCTCCTGTCTGAGGTCATAGTATGATAGTTAGTCACCTCCAGACCGGGTGACCGTAGATCAGTTATTATAGCACTCCATGACCCTCCTGATGTTCCAGGTTCCTATGGGCTTTGTAGATGGTATGCTGGAGCATTGGGTACCGGAGAGGCAGGTTTTCCGGTTACCTTAGAGGAGTACGAACGGTTGATGGCGTTTCCATTGGACAGGCCTTGTGCTCGTATGGCTGTCGGCGACATGAGCCAACAGTTTATGACCCTCACCGAGCTGAGGCATATAATAGTATAGGATGAGATTACATCCGACCATTGTTGGGTAAAATCTATATACGCACAACACGCAAGTATACGTGGTCAACAAGTAATATAGTAATGAGTAGAGTATCGTTCCCACAGAGACAAAATAGTAAAAAACTCAACCTTACAAGTACCAATTTCCTATTAACCTAATTTTATTAAACTATCCAATTCAATGATTATAATTATAAAAACTAAATTAAGAAATAAATAAATAACCATAAAACAATCACAAATATCAAAACCTAGAATTTCAAACAATTAATGGAGAGTTAGACTTATGATTTCACCCTAAGCTTCACTTTGATTTTAATCCCTTTATTCCCATTCAATTCACTATCCCAGTTTATTAATCAAGAACACAAATGTAGTATTAACCACCTCTCGATGCACTAATACCGTATTAACTTAAATCCACAAATTAGATAGAAACAAGTTAAACACCCTAATCAACTAACTAACTATATCTCTATGTGAATTACAATTAAAGAAGGTTTAAGATTAAGTTCTCTATCCGATTACATGCGATGTCAAGCATATCTCTACCTTAACATTCATCAAGATTCTGCTATTCACAAAATTCATGAACACATGCTATATTAACTAAGTCTAGATTCGAATATCCTCTCTCGATTTCATACAAATCCACACAGAATTATTGATCAGGCAATTCATAAATTTAACCTCAAATTAATATAGATAAACTAGAAAATAGCTTATTAAACTGGAAATCAAAGTTTACAAAATCATCGTTTCACCTAAGGATCCATCATAAGCCTAAAAAGTGAATTAGTTCATCATAAATGAAATAACTACTGAATAACTCAAAGATAACATTCTTTTAATTACAAATAATAGTCTAAGAAGAATAATATTGAAAAACACCCTTCACGTAGCCTAGAATTGCAATTGTCCCGAAAATCTCTTCAAAATCTTCCTCTAATGTTGCTGTGAAAAATCTGGAATTTTTTTCTTCGTAATATGTCTTGTGTGTTGTTTAATTCGTTGTTGATAGAGTAATAGATGTCCAACACACATTTTTCTGATCAAATCCCATCTCTCTAGAGTTCCATTACCATCCAAAATACTAGAATTCATGCCCCAGCAAAGTTCTAAACTCAACAGGAGACTCTAATATTTGAGACCCCCGCTTTACCCGTGGGTGTATACTATAAAAAGGCATGCCCCGGTGGGCTACCATTCTGCTAAATCCATATTAAGACCCTCCCTTGGGGTATATGAAACCAATAGGCAAATAGGCATACGGTGGGTGTATTTTGCTGAATGATTTCTGTTGCTTCATGAATTCTTCCAAAACTGCTCCAATTGACTCCAAATGATTCCAAATCTTCGTTAAATGCCGCAACAACCATCCTACACATAAAAGAACAAAAAACAAGTAAAAACGAACATGAACACAAGTAAATAGCAACAAATAAGCATGAAATGGACAACGATTCGTGGATATGAAATCCATTTATCAAAATCCCCCAAACTTAAACCGTGCTAGTCCTCGAGCACAAAATAACTACATACTATGCAATGCAATACAATGAGATGAAATGAATATGATCTAATCTATATGCTTCCAAATCCAACAGTATTGCAAAATCAAAATTATTTTAACGGCCTCAGAGAAAACAAGCAAACGCTATAATACCAATCACCAAAACCAATCTATAATTCCGTATTAATTCTCAAATCTTAAACCATCATCACTGGTATAGTGTGCGTGTGTGTTCAACATCCATGATAACTATTACGGACTCAAATTCAATACATAATTAATTTCTTAGAAGGAATCACACAGTGCAAACTCAAAATTGTCAAGAATAAGCTCATTCCAACTAAAACTAAGCAATACTAAACTCAAGGGTTCATGCAGGGTACTTATACTTCATTTATCTATTTTTTTTTCTTTTTTCACACGGGGGCTCTTTGCTCTTTTCCCGTTTTATTGGTTTTTTTCTTTTTTTTAAGATATACATACATGACTGTGCAATGTCTCATCCCATTAGGCTGACAGTGGTACCCCTTAGCGAGCTTTCGACCAATGACTCCTAGACCATAAAAGATGTTAGGGCGCTAGGTGTAAAGACAATCCCCTCGGGCGTACTTGCTCAAGTAATAAAGGCCCCGAAACAAGACTAGTCACGATATATATACTCTTTTTTTTTCAAAGCTTATATACCCTACATATAATCCCCCAAACTTAGGTTCTTGCCTAATTTTCTCCTTTATCACCTATCCTTGTCGTTTTCTCATTTACTCTAGTATTATCCTTTAGAAACTATTTATGTATCAATTTAAACTGACTAGTCAATAAAGATGTTATTAATCGTGCTAACCTTTTTATACCAGTTTCAAACGAGTGCAAGATTCGATTCATAACAGAAATTTCATCACAGTTCTAGTAATCAATGCTGTACTAGTTAACTTATTCTCAATCTCCTCATTGGCCCACAAATAACATGAACTACAACACTGCTGGACATATGCAAACACAATATTTAACTCATTTTTTTTACATAACAAAATTAAAAACAATGCAATAACAAAAATAACCTAAGCTACTATGTATGCACCTAACCTATATGCAACATCATAAGTCCTAATTACCATGCAAAACTGAAATAAAAATGACAAATTTAAACCTAAGTACTACATATGCATGCAAACATGAATTTAAATCCCCCAAACTTAAGTAATACAATGTCCTCATTGAATGAATAATCATAATTAAGTACGTGAGGACTTCTCTGTTATTGCTTAATTCTGAGGAGGTGGTTGTTGATCTTCCTCTTCTGAATCACTTTGTGGGAACCTCGGCATTGGCATGGGCTGCTGATATGGAAATTGTGCAGCTGGATTGAAGCTCTGAAGGGTTGTGTTGAGTGAGGCGAAAGACACGTTCATAGCATCAAACATGTGGCCTTGCCTCAATGCGAGTCGCCGCATCTCCCGACGTGCTTTCTTATTGTGATCATTCATTTGACGTTGAAAATCATGGAACTGAGGGCTGGATATTGCCTCGGTCTGCGGTACCTACTCAGCTCCTTGATCGCCCATAGTCTCATCCTCATCCTCTGACGTCTCTGCAGCATCAACTTCGTCCTCCGAAGCTGATGGAAAAAATAAAGCCCAGTCCACGAGGATGTGAATCGCCTCCCGCCCATACAGAATACCGTGCTATCATTCTGGAGTCTAGCAACGCAAGCGGCATCTATGTGGGCTCATCGTCGGACCATCTCACCCCTGCTTGATGACACAACCCACATATGAGTGATGGGTGTGGCAAGCCTCCCGAAAAATTTCCACGTAAACACCGGCGAATGGAGAAACAAATAATGGCCCCAACATCGATGATGAAGTCTTGCACAATTGCGTATAGCAGTAACACCTTCTCTTTGGTCACGTTCGAGGTGTGTTGGGACGGATACAGTTTAGCGCATAGGAATGCGTACCATATTTTTCCATACCGACTGAGGTCCTTGCTATGGAACACTATTCCTCCCTTCCAACCTTTGATCCATGTTGTTCCCGGCTTAGTCATCTCCTTGAGTATTGCCTCATAGTCCAGATCAAAATCTCATAATTGAGAATATTGGCATTGGCGAGGTACCCGTAGCTGATAATAGGTGTTTATTGCATCGACACTGAACGGAACTAAGCGACCCCACACATACGCGTTGAATGGAGCTTTGTCCTTAGAATTGGAGTAAAATTCCTTTACAATGTTGACCACAGCGGGTTCCGGCTCTTCTGTGAATTTTGTCCACCCCTTCTGATAGATTTGAGGCATCATCTCCCCATCACTGGGATCCGGTGCCAACCCCCGCTCCGGTGTAAGGGCTTTGGTAAGCATGTACTCATACCGGTCGGCAGTGGTGACACTCATAAATTTTCGGTGATTAAAAGTCCGGGTTGGTTGTGAGGACCTTGAACTCTCTCCCCTTTGGCATTTCGATGTTGGTTACGAAGCCATTTGCTCTCAAATGCATGTATTGCCGTAGCTTTCCCCCAAACTTATCAATTTAACCTTCACTTGCTCTCAAGTATTCTCTATGAATGCCCAATTTAATTGGTGTGAGAAATATGGTAGGTGATGTGGTAATATATAGAGGTGTATGATGAGTTCTATTGATGGATTGAAGAGGTGGAGAGAAGTAATGGAGTGTGGGATATAGTGGTTGTAGTGGGTGGTTGTTGGAGTTATGCTGGAGGGGGAATAAGATTAATGGATGAAGTAGTGGGGAGTTTATTGAATTAAGGAGCAAACACGGATAACTGCCGACTTTGTCTGTTGAACTTCAGGAACCCCACCCCTGAGTTCAGGGTAATAGCTTAGGAGGCTCGCCCTTAAGCGTGGTGATGTATTTATTTTTATCTGAAGTAGGGACCCCCCCACCCTGTGGGGGTACAAAACTAAAATAGCCCTACGGTGATGGCTTCTGATTAAAACACAGGGGAGACCCATACAGCGAAGGGGTTGAAGTTCATTTTGGGCACATTACGTGGCACCTTAACTTTCAACTTCTCTGTTTCTCAACTTTTGCTTCATGTTAAGCCACTCAATGATCCTTTCCTCCTCCTGTAAGACATTAAACATAAACATTAGTGGATTAGTGATAACATAGTGTATTGTGGAGAGATTAACAAGACTTTTATTATCTATTAACTTAATAAAAACTATATGCTACAATTATGCATGAAAATACGAGAAATAAATGAAAGATTGGGTTGCCTCCCAATTAGCGTTTGATTTGAAGTCGTTCAGCCTGACTACTTCCTGTTCATGGTGTGTTGGCCAATGTGATAGCGATGACATCGGTGTTGGCCTCACCACCCCAATAGTGCTTTAAACGTTGATCGTTGACTTTGAACGTTTCTAATAGATTGTGACTGTAGAGTTCAACGACGTCATGAGAGAATACCCGCTTTATAGTGAATGGTCCCGACCATCTTGACTTGGGCTTTATTAGGAACAATCGCAGCCGTGAGTTGAACAAAAGGACTGATTGACCCGGCTCGAATGTTCGATGCATAATTTTCTGGTCGTGCCATCTTTTTACCTTTTCTTTGTATAATTTGGAGTTCTCATAGGCGTGAAGGCAAAATTCGTCAAGCTCATTTAGTTGAAGTAGTCTCTTTTCCTCTAAAGCTTCTTGATCGAAATTAAGTTTTTGAACTGCCCAATAAGCCTTATGTTGTAGCTCGACTGGTAGGTGACAAGCCTTTCCGTACAGTAGTTGGTGTGGTGACATCCCGAGTGGTGTCTTATACGTGGTCCGATATGCCCATAATGCATCGTCCAATCGGAGCGACCATTCCTTACGACTCAGATTCACCACTTTCTCCAATATTTTCTTGACTTCCCTATTTGACACCTCAGCCTGCCCACTGGTTTGGGGGTGATAAGCTATCGTTACCTTGTGGTTGACCCCATACCTTGCCAAAAGAGTTGTGAATGACTTGTTGTAAAAATCTCTACCTTCCTCACTGATAATTGCTCTTGGTGTGCCAAACCTCGTGAAAATGTTCTCTTGTAGGAATTTGAGGACCGCATTGGCATCGTTTGATGGTAGTGCTGCAGCTTCAACCCACTTCGATACGTAATCCACTGCGAGTAGAATATACTGATTTTTCAGAGACGACGGGAATGACCCCATGAAATCGATGCCCCATACATCAAAAATTTGAACTTCGAGAATCGTTTATAGAGGCATCTCATTCCTTTTTGAAATGTTGCCCACCCTTTGACACCTATCACATGTTTTGACAAAATGGTGGGCATCCTTGAATATTGTAGGCTAATAGAACCCGGCTTGCAGCACTTTGCTGCTGTCCTCTCACTACCATAATGACCGCCATACGCAGATGAATGACACTCATGCAAAATGTTCTTCACTTCACTGTAGGGCACGCACCTTCTAATCATTTTGTCGGCACACTGCTTGAACAAATACGGTTCGTCCCATATGTACCATTTTATGTCATGAAGAAACTTCTTTTTCTATTATCTTGTGAGATCAGGTGGAAGAATGTTGCTCACAATATAATTCGCATAATTCGCATACTAAGGAAATTCTGCAGAAATCCCAAACAATTGCTCATTTAGGAATGATTCGTTAATTTCACACCTGTCTTCTTTCGATTTCCCTTGGTTTTCCAGCCTAGACAAGTGATCGGCTACTTGATTCTCCGTCCCCTTTCTATCCTTTATTTCTAAGTTAAACTCTTGAAGTAGGAGAATCCATCGGATAAGGCATGGCTTAGCATCTTTTTTCGCTATTAGGTATCGAATAGCCGAATGGTCTGTGTAGACTATCACCTTAGTCCCGATCAAGTATGCTCGGAATTTCTCGAACACATACACTACTGCAAGCAATTCCTTTTCCGTGGTTGTATAATTCATTTGAGTCTCCGTGAGAGTTTTTCTTGCATAGTATATGGCATGAAACACCTTGTCTCGGCGTTGACCCAAAACAGCCCCAACCGCATAGTCGCTTGCATCACACATCAGCTTGAACGACATATTCCAATCCGGTGCGATGATCACGGGGGCTGTAGTCAACTTCTTTTTCAACAACTCAAAGGCTTCCTTACATTTTTCGTCAAAACTAAAAATAGAATCCTTCTCTAACAGATTGTATAAAGGCTTCGCAATTTTTGAGAAGTCCTTTATAAATCTCATGTAGAACCAAGCGTGTCCCAGAAAACTTCTAATACCCTTAACTGAGCTCGGTGGAGGCAATTTCTCGATTGTTTCCAGCTTCACTTTGTCGACTTCCAATCCTTGAGTCGATACCTTGTGGGCCAAAATTATTCCCTCCTCAACCATAAAGTGGTATTTTTCCCAGTTAAGCACGAGATTCGTATCCTTGCATCGCTGTAACACCATTACAAAATTTCTTAGGCAAGTATTGAAGTTGTCCCCATAGACAGAAAAGTCATCCATGAAGACTTCAACATTTTTCTCCACCATGTCTGAGAAAATGGCCATCATACACCGTTGAAAGGTCGCAGGTGCATTACATAACCCGAATGACATCCTCCTGAACACAAATCTGACGTACGGACATGTAAATGTAGTCTTCTCTTGATCCTCAGGAGCGCTGACGATCTGATTGTAGCCCGAGTATCCGTCCAACAAACAGTAGTACTCATGTCTCGCCAATCTGTTTAACATTTAATCAATAAAGGGCAGCAGAAAATGATATTTTTGGGTTGCCTTATTCAATTTCCTATAATCCATGCACACCCTCCAACCTATCACTGTTCTTGTCGGTATTAACTCGTTATCCTCATTCTGGACCATAGTCATTCATCCCTTTTTTGGCACGCACTGGACCGGACTAACCCACTTACTGTCGGAAATCGGGTAGATGATATCGGCATCCAACCACTTTAAAATTTCCTTCTTCACAACTTCCTTCATAATAGGGTTGAGTCGACGTTGTTGCTCCACTATTGGTTTTGCATCATCTTCCATCAGAATCTTGTGCATGCAAAATGAAGGGCTAATTCCCTTTATATTCGTAATCGTCCACCCAATCGCCGACTTGTGTTCCCTAAGCACCCTCAGCAACTTTTCTTTCTGCAAATCGTTAAGTGAAGCAGAAATAATAATAGGTAAAGAATTTGAATTGCCTAAATACGCATACCTAAGGTGTTTAGGGAGTGGCTTAAGTTCCAAAGTTGGTGGATCCTCCAATGATGGTTTCAATTTTTTTGTGGCTATCTCCTCCGTGTGCAAAGGTTCAAACGGTGTTCTGAATCGGCTAACTCGTGGCAATGAATCTAACATCTGTAAGTAGTCCACAAATTCTGGGTCGTCAAACTCTTTATCCCCCAATAACGTTGTTTCTAATGGATCATTGACCAAACTCTTGCCCATATCTTCATTGATGATTTGCTTAATTATATCCATCCGAAAACATTCTTCCTCATCTGTAGGGAATTTCATGGCCTTGAACATGTTGAACTTGATTTCTTGATCTTGGACCCTCATAGTAAGTTCTCCTTTTTGTACGTCTATGAGTGTCCTACCCGTGGCCAAGAAAGGTCTCCCTAGGTTAATCGGGATGTTCTTGTGCTCCTCAAAATCCAGAATAATAAAATCCGCAGGGAATATAAACTTATCCACATTAACCAATATGTCCTCTACTATGCCTCTCGGATATGTGACTGACCTATCCGCCAACTGCAATGAAATATTCGTAGGTTTAGGCGCGGGCAAACCCAATTTTGTGTATACTGACAATGGCATAAGGTTCACACTCACCCCCAAATCACATAAACACTTGGTAAAAGACATGTTCCCGATTGTGCATGGGATAGTGAAACTCCCCCGGTCCTTAAGTTTTGGTGGTAATTTCTTCTGTAACACTGCACTACACTCCTCTATTAGTGCCACTGTTTCAAAGTCTTCCAGTTTCTTTTTCCTTGACAGAATCCCTTTCATGAATTTTGCATAACTCGGCATCTCTCTAGGGCGTCTGTAAACGGAATGTTAATCTGAAGTTTCTTGAAAACTTCCAAAAACATAGTGAACTGCTTATCTAATTTCTGTTTTTGGGCCCTCTCTTTGAAAGCGGAGGTGGAGGATAAGCAAGCGGTCCGGTCCGATTAAGCTGGTTTGCTCTTTTCCACTTGTTTTTCGTCCCCTTGCTTGACCTCAACTATTGTATTTTCTCTTTCTGTTTCAACCTCCTTTGAAACCAAAATTTTTGTTTCTTGACCCTCAAGCTGTTTTCCACTTCTCAACATAATAGCCTGACATTGCTCGTGATTACCTTTCGGATTTCTATCAGTGTCACTTGGTAATGTTCCTTGTGGTCTATTATTCAATGCTAATGCAATCTATCCTATCTGATTCTCTAAATTCTTGATGGCCATCTCTTGTGATTTCATTGCCATTGCTTGATTTTTCATAGCCACCTCATTGCTTGTTATGTATTTTGTCACCAACTCCTCTAAATCTGATTTCCTTTTCTTGATGTTGAGCTGGTTGTTGATGGTTCTAAAATCCTAGAGGATATGATGGTCGCGGAGCTTGTTGATTCTGATTATTACTCCATGAAAAGTTCAGATGATTCCTATTCCCTTGATTTTACGCATTCTGGTATGTATTTTGTGGAATTCTTTTATAGTTGCCCAAAAATTGCACGAATGCTGGATTAATTGCGCCCTGATCCGAAGGATGCTCTCCTGCACATAATTCACATACTACTGCCACCTGCTGTACCTGAGCCCCTGTCATGGCATCTAACTTCTTAGACAACGCAAAAATTTGTGCTTGTATTGTTGTCACCCCATCTACTTCTAATACCCCAGCTGCCTTTGCCTGTGTCATTCTTGCTGTGGGCCACTGGTAGTTGTTGGCCGCCATGGTTTTAATCAAATCGTAGGCTTCCTCGTAACTCTTAGCCATGAATGCTCCACCTGACGCTGCATCAATACTGATTATGAGAATTCCATGTAATCCGTTATAAAAGGTGTTCATTTGTAGCCACTTAGGCAACCTATGATGTGGGCACTTTCTAAGAAACTTTTTGTATCTCTCCCATGCCTCATATAGTGACTCCCCATGTTGCTGCTCAAACATTGTTATCTCATTCCTCATTTTTGCAGTTGTAGCCCGTGGAAAAAATTTGGCGATGAATTTCTGAGCTAAGTCTTCCCACGTAGTTATCGAACCCGGTGGTAGAGAGTGTAACTAACTCTTCGCCTTGTCCCGTAAAGTGAATGGGAACAAGAAAAGTCTCACCGCATCATCCGACACCCCATTATACCTAAAGGTGTCGCATATCTCTAGAAAGCTGACTAGATGTTCATTCGGATCGTCATTAGCTAATCCCCCAAACTGAACTGAATTTTGGATCATCTGAATCATCCTAGGCTTGATTTCGAATGTATTTGCTGACAATTAAGCGGCCTAGTGATGCTTAGATGCAGATTCGATCCACCTTGGTGTGGCAAAGTCCCTTAATGCTTTCTGATCTTTGGCTGCCATTTCCTCTTCTTTCTTAGATGTTTCAAATTCTTGCCTCGTTTCCTTGATCCACTTACTTAACCTCTAAAACCTTTTCTCAATGTCATCCTCAAAAGGCAACAAGTCTGGATTTTTGGATCGAGTTTGCATAAACTGCTTCAAACACTTGAAATAAGATCAACAAAAAAAAATGTTTAAGTAAAATTGGATTAATTAAACTGATATTGTAAAAATATTAAGATCTATACTAAATGATCCCCGGCAACGGCGCCAAAAACTTGTTGGGTAAAATCTATATACGCACAACACACAAGTATACGTGGTCAACAAGTAATATAGTAATGAGTAGAGTATCGTTCCCACAGAGACAAATTAGTAAGAAACTCAACCTTACAAGTATCAATTTCCTATTAACCTAATTTTATTAAACTATCCAATTCAATGATTATAATTATAAAAACTAAATTAAGAAATAAATAAATAACCATAAAACAATCACAAATATCAAAACCTGGAATTTCAAACAAGTAATGGAGAATTAGACTTATGATTTCACCCTAAGCTTCACTTTGATTTTAATCCCTTTATTCCAATTCAATTCACTATCCCAGTTTATTAATCAAGAACACGAATGTAGTATTAACCACCTCTCGATGCACTAATACTGTATTAACTTAAACCCACAAATTAGATAGAAACAAGTTAAACACCCTAATCAACTAACTAACTATACCTCTATGTGAATTACAATTAAAGAAGGTTTAAGATTAAGTTCTCTATCTAATTACATGCGATGTCAAGCATATCTCTACCTTAACATTCATCAAGATTCTGCTATTCACAAAATGTATGAACACATGCTATATTAACTAAGTCTAGATTCGAATATCCTCTCTTGATTTCATACAAATCCACACCAAATTGTTGATCAGGCAATTCATAAATTCAAGCTCAAATTAATATAGATAAACAGGAAAATAGCTTATTAAACTGGAAATCAAAGTTTACAAAATCATCGTTTCACCTAAGGAACCATCATATGCCTAAAAAGTGAATTAGTTCATCATAAATGAAATAACTACTGAATAACTCAAAGATAACATTCTTTCAATTACAAATAATAGTCTAAGAAGAAGAATATTGAAAAACACCCTTCACGTAGCCTAGAATTGCAATTGTCCCGAAATCACTTCAAAATCTTCCTCCAATGTTGCTTTAAAAAATCTGGAATTTTTTTCTTCGTAATATGTCTTGTGTGTTGTTTAATTCGTTGTTGATAGAGTAATAGATGTCCAACACACATTTTTTTAATCAAATCCCATCTCTCTAGAGTTTCATTGCCATCCAAAATACTAGAATTCATGCCCCAGCAAAGTTCCAAACTCAACAGGAGACTCCAACATTCGAGACCCCCCGTCCCGGTGGGGGTGTATGCCTTAAAAGGGCCTGCCCCGGTAGGCTACCATTATGCTAAATCCATATTAAGACCCCCCACCTCGGCGGGGGTATACAAGCCAAATAGGCCCGCCCCGGCGGGGGTGTATTCTACTGAATGATTTTTGTTGCTTCATGAATTCTTCCAAAACTGCTCCAATTGACTCCAAATGATTCCAAATCTTTGTTAAATGCCGCAACAACCATCCTACACATAAAAGTACACAAAACAAGTAAAAACGAACATGAACACAAGAAAATAGCAACAAATAAGCATGAAATGGACAATATCCGTGGATATGAAATCCACTTATCAGCCATAAGGTATCCTGGCATTTTCTGATAGACAAATTTGGCTTAGTGGATAGTTATGCTCGGTACTCTGGGGATTTCACCACGTCGGAGGATTAGTGGCGTGTTGCTAGAGTAGATGTACTCATGATGTGCGTAGTGGCTTATGTGTACATGCCACTGTATATGGATGAGATGGACATTGGTGTTTTCATGGCAGTGAGAGCTCTCAAGGAGGGTCATACCATTGTGCTGATGATTGTGATAGAGATGTTGAGATTTGCCACGTATTGTCATACCCATCCTGTAGGGGTGTTCATAGGCAGTTCAGTCATGTTATATGTGTGGTTCATGTTACACTTGAGACTGATTGGCACCTTTCAACAATATAGGTACTGCTTTTCCCATAAGATAGCCATGTCTTACTTCTTTCAGCCAGCGGAGTGCACAGACGTTACATCCTGGTCAGTGTTCTTGGCAGGGATCGGAGATCCATTTGACATTTTGTCGTGTACATGGCTCAGTTCTCCCTACAACTTCATTACTCATGCACCTGACATTGATTATCTACCTCTAGTTGGTTTGAGGGGCATGACCACTTGCCACCCACTGGCTGTGATGTCACAGTTTGACCAGTTTCAGGACTTCCATCCTTTTGTGGGGGAATTGGGTCAGCGTTTGGCTTCTCTCCATTTGTCAGCAGAGAATAGATCCAGGGTGTATGCCAGTTGGGATCAGTGTGAGCTAGTTGAGTTTTCTGTTAGCCATCTGGGCTGTTTGACAAAGTATGCTGCATGGATGGAGGTAGAGATCACATCAGCTGCGGTTGTATCCATAGTATCAGGGATTGATTGTGATGGCGGAGAGCCCACAGAGGACATTGATTCTCCTGTCAAGGAGGAGCTATTTGTTAATTTGACAGCAACTCTTGTTAATTCTCCCAATATGACTGCTACTGTGACCCCGCATTCAACATAGTATTTAGAGCAGAGCCTACATCTGATGACATTTAAGAGAGTGTTGGTCGGAAAACCGATCACTAAACACGCGCAAGTATACACAGTCTAACAAGTAATACAGTGATAAGGAAAGTGTCGAACCCACGAGGAACTATCACTAATATTTACTAAGTACTGACTTTGTATCGCTAATGTGACACCCTCAAATTCAGGTACTGGAAACCCGAACTCGGTGCTTCACGATACCATTTCTATGAGCGGAATAATACTAATAATAATAACAATAATATAGATACCAAACTTAATTTATACATCAGAGTCTAATCCCCAGGTACGAGACCTTTAAACATTCATTACATGATAATTAATAAGTATCATCGTCATAATAAAGTCTAATTATTACATAAGAGAACACAAACTTATTCTACCAACTTTCTTTTCACGGCAAAACTTTCTGGTTGATCACACTTAGCTGAAAACATTTAAATTAAGCAAGAATGAGCATTTGAGTGCCCAACAAGTAATAGCAATCAATAATAGTTAGCTAAAAGGATTAAATATTTTCTTTGAATAACACTTCTACAACGAATCAATAGTTGTGAAGTAAGCTGAACCGATAATAATACATAACAATTCTATCTCAAAATTTTGAAACTACGTATTGACTATAAATGGAGATTAGTCGACAGACAATGAACATTGTTTTCTATTTTTGAAAAGGTTAAACAGAACTTCATCTGTAAATCGTCATAACTTACAGGCACGGGGGGTGATCAGCCCGTTATGCCCTGTATTGATCAATACTACATGCAAGAATGAGATTTTCGTTCATCTTACCCGCCTTTGGCGCATAAAAGTTTTTCCATGTACAGGATGTTCATACTTAGTCGGGAATCCGAACTAAAATAATTTGATTGGATAATAAAAAGTTCTATCTTGTTCCACAATATTTCTAAGTTCGTGTCTAGCCAAAGAAAATAACTTAGACGGCTTTGAAGTTAACGTATACATACTAGAAATCAATAAGTATGTATCAACATGTGATTAAATACAATGATTATCCAAGTGAGGACATTTGTCTAACCATATTTAGAAATTAACGAACAGAATAAATATATGGATTGTACAATAGTCCTGTATTGATAAACAAGGATCGAATAATTTAAGAACTTGTATGAATACAAAAGATTGGATACATAATCGATAATAATAGAGTTAATAATCTGGCACAATAATAGTATAATTCTGAAACTTTCTTACTCATGTTCATTGCATAAAGGAAATACAAAGTTAAGATACTTGCCTAAGCTGCTGCTTACTAGTATGCAACTTAGTTTTATCATTTATATCACAACCTATCATTAATAAGATCATTTATTTGATTAAAATAATATATCATATCACATAAGAATCTGCTTATTTGCGAGCAAAGACATAACCTAATCACATTTATCACATCGTTTAACGATGAATTGGATCACAAACAAACACGTATCGAGTCCAATTATCTAGATCAATTTCTGAAACATGCCGGTGTACCGACGACTTTATCAGGTAAATATCGAGTTTAAAACTCTATTCTGTAGTTCAATATTCGTTTAGATATATTAAATATCAGTCGTAAATAATTATTATAATTTATCATGATTTTTCAAACACTGGAATCATTTTTAAATAATTTAAATATTAAATAATTCTATTATCATTAATATTTAATTCATATTAAATTATTAATGAAACCATTGCCAAAATATTAAAGTTATTTATAATAACTCAAAATATTTTTAAAACATTTTATTACCCTTAAATAATTTTTAAAATAATTAAAATCATTTTTAAATAATTATCATTAATATTTAAGTATTAATGTACTATTTATCAAAATATTAAAAGTCATTAATTATAACTTAAAATATTTTTAATTCATTTATTTCCTTATTAAATGATTTTAAATAAATAAAACCATTTTTAAATTATTTATTTAATATAATTATTAAATAAAACTATTATCATTAATATTTAAATTATTAATGAAATTTTCCTTTAAATATCAAAAGTTATATTTTATAACTTAAAATATTTTTACACTATTTATTTCATTTAAAATGATTTTTATAATATTAAAATGATTTTTAATTAATTTATTTAATATAATTACTAAATAAATCTAATATCATTAATATTAAATAATTAATGAAATTTGTCTTAAAATATTAAAAGTTATGTTTTATAACTTAAAATACCTTATTATTATTTAAAATGATTTTTAATATAATAAAATCATTTTTAATTAATTTATTTAATATATTTATTAAATAAATTAAATATCAATAATATCCAAATAAATATTAATATTTATGAAAAATATGTCAAATTAGTAAAAGTTAATTTTTATAACTTAAAATAATTTTTAAATTTTTTTTGGAATTTTTAATAATTAATTTCTATTTTAAATGATTTTTAGAAAATAAATTAATTAAAATAAATAAAAGCTGTCATTTGTAGGCTTTAGCGACGAAATCTGTCATATTAGGTGTTCTTGAGGCTCAAGAACATTCATATACCGATTTAAAGTGGGTAGGTTTGACCAAACCACAACGACTGATTAATCGTTTTTCGGGCGAGATAATGATTAGAGGTTCTAGTTAGTCAGACTACAATATCTAACAACAAACATGGCCAACAAGCATATAACCAGAGAGATCTAGGCTTGCAAAGTGGCATCGTCGAGTCGTTCTTCATTTTCGGGGCATTTACGGTTACCCGAAATGAAGAAACGATTGAGTGGCCACTTTTGGGCTTCCACAACTTGCTGATCATGTAAATGTTTTGTGATCTAAGCTTTGCAGTGTGTAGTCAACATGTCAAGGAAGAGATCCATCACTTAAACACACCATAACAACATCACATACAAGAGATATTGGCCGGTCAAAGTAGTGGTCAGAAACTGCTTATGAAGGTTTCTGGATTACCCATAAACTTCATCCGGCAGTTTCGTCCACACCACTTTGACTACTGATTACTTTGATTTTAAGTAAGATCTAAAGATTCTAGAAGTATGGTCATGTAGCCTACACGTTAGACAACAACATTAAAATAATAACAGGGTCTAAAACTTAAACACAAGTAAGATCAAGACGCATCAACATCTTTGTCGAGAATGTTACGGGCGGTTTCTGAAATTTCTTTCAGATTTGCCCAGTCATGGCCGATCAATGTCCTTTGACCAAGAATAACTTACAATCTAGACACGATCTAAGCCTGATTCCAGATCCAGATCAAAGACCCCATATCAAACTACATATGTAAAACATAAAACAACAAAAATCATGATCAGGCAAGAATCTAGAGCCATTGGCACACGTTATCAGACCACAGTTTAAATTTTTTCCAGATTTTGAAAAACAGTAGATTTGAGCCTATAGATATTATGGATCTAACATCTATCAACCCAGATCACTTAATAACACTATATTCAACATGTTTTAACACTTAAACACAACTTTTATCATAACAATCAAGATAAGAATTTCGATTAGGGTTTATACCTTCTATGAGCAAACTCTTGAATCTAAGCCTCTAATTTGATAATGGAATTCATGGGGCTTGATTTGGGGACTGGTCCACTACTATATTTTGTGGTTTTAGAGAGAGAGGGTCTTGGATGAGTATAAGTGTATGAATGAGCAAAAATGTGCACTTTTCTCTCTCTTAACCTATTTATATAACTTAGATGCATTGAATGTAACTTGTAAGGTGTCAAAGAGGATAAGATTGGATGAGTTTTAGAGCATGCGATATAATCTAGAGTGGTGACTTGACAAGATATGGCAAGATTTGTAAGCAACCTACTAAAATAAATCCAAAAAATGTTATTTTAGTAAACTAACAAAATATTTTAAGGGTATTCTTGTCCATGGTACTTGAATCTAGGTTTTAATCAATAGATTTTAAACCTTAAGATTTCCCAAATAATTTCTAGGGTTTGAAAAATTAAGATTAAAGTTTAATAAAATTTTAGTTAGAACTTACTAATTAAAATTAGGGGTTTTAATAGAAAATTAGGGTTTTAAAAATACTTAGGGTTTTCTTGATATTATTAGGGTTCCCCAAATTATAAATTAGGGTTTCCTAATTAACATTATAATTTACTAAAATAATAATTAGGATTACCATTTTAGCAATTAGGGTTTTAAATTGGAAATTAGGGTTTCTAGACAATATTTAGGGTTTACCTAATTAGCATAATATAATATTTGTCATTAATTACGTACCATAATTTCTTACCAATCGAAAACTCTAGTTTTAGTTTCAAGTTAGGGTTTAACGAATTAATGCTAGGATTTTGACATTATACACCATAATTGACCAACCATTATCAGTACTTACACACAGTACGTATTTATAGTACTGAAATAAAAATAATTTATATTTACTATTCTCTTTCCTTATTCCAAATCTAGAATTAGGGTTTGGATTATATATCCGATATATCTTTTAAATACATACCATAATTAGTTAAATTAAAATAATTAACTTAACTAATTTGAATAAATTCATATAATAAAATAGTTATTATAATAATACTAATAATCATTTCATATATTATTTAAATAATATATAAATTTATTTTCATGGAAAAATAAGTACTAAAATCATTTCTACTATAAAATTAGTTACTATAATAATATACTTTATAATAATCAATAATTCTAAAATAAAATTATTTGAAATTATTCATGTAATAAATAAATTTTATTTATCACAAAAATACATACGCATTACCTGGCACATATTCCCACCTTTAAAATAATAATAATAATAAAAATTTATATGCAACATTTTTTATTTATTTATATAAAAAATATCGGGTTATTACAGCTAAAGTCTTATTCGAACAGCAATAAATGGAAGTGTGATTAGTCCAATTATAACTAATTATCAAAACAAGTAAATGGATAACAAATGGTAATCGAAAGAATTACAAGCTAAGGTTACAACTTCACCCCACACAGGCATTCTGTCGAACACCTGGCGTGCTATGCTTCATCAAACTTCCTACCCTTCTCTCTTTGGTTTTAATGGTCATGAAAATTTGTTGACCGATAACGCACATGTGCTCATACACCTCTGTCGAGGTATGCATAAATATATCCTTTCCAGATCCACCCGATAGGGAATAGAACAAAAAAGAACGTCCAAGCTAGATATAATCCTGCACATTTCTATGCGAATTAATCATAACAAGGATTTAAACATAAGTTCTCAAATAGGTCGTACGTGGCAAACACATATTTGTCTATTCTACGCACAACTTATGAAGTCGAAACCCATAATCACATGCCAATATATTACGGTGTAAATCTATAATCCTTCTTTCAATATCATGTAAATTACAAAAATCATCACTAATGTCTTAGCGAGAATCATTAAGCATAAATATATTAAACCAAATCATATGGTACTAAAGACAATCGATTTAAATAACAAAGGGTTCCATTATAACCTTAGAGCAAATACTCAGTTCATAGCTATTGAACAAAATATAAGTAGCAATAAAGATAACATTAATGGATTACAAAATCAGAGGAAATAAATGAATAAGAGGAAACTCTGTCAAAGCCCTTCAGTCTCCAAGCATTCTGCTCAAATCAAGCTTTCCAATCCCTGTAGCTCACTGCTCCTGTAGCTCCAAGAAAATCCCAAACTTCTCCCTAATCTATATTTACAAACATTAACTAAGAACTAGAGAGAGAAAATATAAAAGAAGAGAGAGAACTAAGCTATTCTATCCTAAGCTATATTATGATGTCTAATGTCTAAATATCGGATCCCTGATTGTAGAGCCTTACTTGATATATATATATATATATATATATATATATATATATATATATATCTATTTCCTTCTTTAGCTAAGTCAAGAGCAAGCCATCTTTGCCTGGGCACCGGAGGTGCCATGGCCCAGACAATAAACTATATGGGTGGCGACTGACTTTCCACGTCGACTTGAAAACACCGGAGCTCGTGCTGCAACGCTAGTCCAAGAGGGATCAGGGGCGTTGCAGCGCCATGGTGACATCAGTAAGGACCAGGGGGCGGCGTCGCAATGCGAGACTAACACTAGGCATTGGCGCTACGGCGCCAGTGTATTTGAATTATCCGATTTGTCCCTTAAAAGCTAGAAAAGTCCTGTAAAGCCTTGCAATAGGTCGTTTAAGCATAATAACACTATAATCATATAAAATTATATAAAAGCTACGAATATCAGGCAACTATTTAAGCCATAAAGAATCCGATTCGTGGGTATAAATCCCACTCATCAAATACCCCCGAACTTAAGTCTTCGCTTGTCCTCGAGCAAACTGTCTAACACAAAAATAACAGTAGTAAATTAACACGCGAAGGAAATATAAAACTATATACTAGAATCGTGGCTACAAAGCTCAATCATAGCAACTCCCAGAGAACAAGGCAAACACAGACATAAGTAAGGGTTCATTCTATTTCAAGCATAAGACTGTATTCAATCCATTCTATGTGTGTATGGAGACCAACCGTCCTGACTAATCATAGCTCAAATAAGTTCGCACAGTAGATTGTTAATACTAATATGCACAATCCGTAACTTAAACATTCAACATGCATTAAGAATAAGACACAAGTACAGGAAAGGATCAAAAGGTTCTAGCATGAAGAAAGTAAAATCTGACTCGGACAATCCTTAATTACCTTAGGCTAATCAGAACTACCCATTAATGAGCTTTTGATCAATGACTCCCAAGCCAGATGAATTTAGGGCACTAGGTGTAGAAAACCCCTATGAATCTAATAACTCAAGC
The DNA here is from genome assembly GCA_020205615.1 of Panax quinquefolius. Classification (NCBI taxonomy): domain Eukaryota; kingdom Viridiplantae; phylum Streptophyta; class Magnoliopsida; order Apiales; family Araliaceae; genus Panax; species Panax quinquefolius. The sequence goes on from CM035173.1 coordinate 59,152,482, forward strand.
AGCAAAGGCCACATAATAAACATAAGCCAAATTAGACTTTACGAAAACTAAAGATTATTAGGCGAGTGCATTTTATGCTCCATCTCAATATCGGTCCTGCGTTTATGGGCGAGTGCGTTTTACGCTCCATCTCCACCCACCTTAAGACTTTTGATATTCAATCTTCTTATCTTTTTATTCTTTTGTTACTTCTTTTTTTTATATGTCAACATGCCCGAATCCAAGATCCAAAACTATATAAACGTCTAAGTCTTTTATTACTTTGTAAAAATAAAAGTTTATAAGAGTGAACAAACTCTCAAAACAATAAACACGCGAACTAAATTCGAAAAATAACTAGTTAACATAGTTGGTCGGTGCTTGCTAGAAGGACGAATCAATAACAGTCTCAACTTATCAACTAAACAAACCCCTAGTTCATACATGCTTGACACGACTCTAAGAGAGACATAATCATTTGGCGCTTGTCATTAGCCACAATCAAAAATTAATAATGTATAACACCCTTGCTTAATAGCAGCTCAAAATAGGGTAAAAAAGGCCATTAACATGGCACAAGCATATAAATCTGTATAAGCCCAAAAAAGATGGCTATAAACTACAAACATGCTAATTATAATCAAAACATTAATAAATAATAACCAAAAACAGTTCATGGCATTCATAATAATAAAAATCCAAAACATAATCCCGCAGTTCAAAACGACTGCACCACAACACTAAAAAACAAAAGCAAAGTACTAAATATGCAACCTAATATGGCATTAGACAAAAATAAAAAGATAATAGGCCCTAAAACCCCCAAACTTAAGGTGAGCAATTCCCTCATTGTTAAACATAGATCAATCGTATATAAAAGGGCTTCCCTGAAGTTTGGTCACTAAATAGCATCATCGTCCTCTTTAGCTTCGGCGGGCGGTGATGGTGGAGGGTATGGTGGAAAGACAAGATGCTTTGGGAACTGGTATGGTGTGAACTCAGCGTTCTCGCCACAATAATCAGTGTATATACTCTGCATTGTGTTTACCAGCTCAACCTGATACTGCATCGCTATGTCCTGCCTCTGAGCCACTGCTGTAATGTGCCTCTGCTGCCTTTGAACCTCGGCATCGTGCTTCTGATGCAACAAGGTGAGGGATGCCATGATGTCTGCCAGTAGTCCCTATGTAGCTGGGCCTGCGTCTGGAGGCTGCGAGGGTTCGACCTCTGCAATGGGAGGTGGTGCGGTAGGTGGCCCGTATCCTTCGCCTCTGATATGAGAATCTTCCCCGTCCCACACATTGTAGCGTGCGATGGTCTGATGGTCAGTGACTACCATGGGTGGCAAGGCTATCTCTTCTGGTCCCCATTGAATACCTACTTGCTTGCATAAGCAGGTGATCAATGATGGATGTGGAAGTCCTGCCGCGACGGTACTCTTGATCACCTTCAGAATTGAGTTGTGAATAAGAAATTCAATATCCACATGCAGACCCGTGACAATGATGAATAACAGAATTGCTCAAGTTACGGGTCGGGATCATGTTGGCATAAATAATGCTGAACCACGCCTTCCCATAGCAACTGAGTGCTGAAGACGGGAAGCTGGTCTTTTCACCCGTGTAGTCATTAGTCTTCCATATAGTCCCGGGCTTGCAGAGCCTCCTAATAATATCCTCGAGGTCATAGCTGCGGAGTCCCGGCTCCATATAGTCCCTGCCCTGATAGTTGGGTGCCACGAACAGTGCATTGATGGCGTGGCTTCCAAAAGCCACTGACTTCCCCCTAACTTGGACAACAGCAGGACCTTCGGGATTTGTATTTGTATAAAACTCCCAAACCACAGATACAATAGCTGACCGACTGGTTTTGTGAAATGCACCCAGTTGCGTTCAAGTATCATGGTTGTAAGCTCACCATCATTTTTGTCCGGCCTCAACCCCCGCTCAGGAATCAAATTTCGTGTGGCAAAGGAGATTTTTTACCTTTTCCATGCCTCCTCATTCATGAATTTGGTGTTGTCCCATGTTGTTGGTGGTGCTGCAGATGATGAACCCCCGATGCTAAGTCGTTGCCTTTTTGGTGCCATGTCAGAAATTACAGCAATTGGTATGAACACAAGCAGAAAACTGAAGCACACACTCCCCCAAAATTAGTTCAGATAATCCCCAATGAAAGTCCAATGTTAAAATAGCCCAAACAGTCAAGTTATTCTCTCAGGAAATATATCAAACACCTTATGTGCACTCTTAAAACCAAACTAGATAGCCCTTTGTTTGTGAAAGCTCTAACCAGATTTCCGTCAGTGGAAATCACCCCAAATCATAATAAAAATGTGCACACCCAATCAATTATATCGAAGTCTGTTATAATTGAATGACAGCCCCAATTACCTTAATGGAGAAGAGTAGCATTCCTCTGAAGAATATGCTGTGCGATTGGAATCCCTGTTCTTGTGATGGTGCAGAAATCGGCAGTTTATACTGAGAGGTTGAGCTTGCTAGGGGGGCGGTTTTGATCAAAGGCAAGGTGTTTGTGGGAGTGAGGGAACTGATGAGTTGCTTATGTTTAGGCTGTCAAGATCAGTTGAGAGAATGGAGGCGTAATGGCCTTTAAGTGCTGGCCTAATACAATTTATTGAAAACAAGATTTCGCTTGTGGCGCCGTGGCGCGGACGATCCTTCTTTGTTTGGCGCTTCGATGTGAATTAGTAGTAGGTTGGCTCGGTAGTGGCGCCGCGGTGCGGGTTGGTCATTGTTCTATGGCGCTGTAGCGCGAGTTGTAGTACTGAGATAATAAGCACGACGCCACGACGCTTTCTCTTGCACACTTGTTGGCGCTGCAGCGCCAGCCTTTCATAGGTGTTATTTTACCTGTTTTCTGCAAATGCTAAGACAAGGATAAAAGCTACACTACAAAGGCAAACATACATTATTGAAAACCTCATAAAAACTATTGTAACTCTACCATTATGTATACAATACTTCAGAATAAACATGCTGCCTGCAGATGATAGACACAAAAACATTAATACCCAATCTGACAGCTATGTTAACAACTAAATCGAAAAAAACACAAAGTAAACTAGACAGAAATAAAGAAAAACAGAGAGAATTGATACTGAGATGGGGGTGCCTCCCCACCAAGCGCTTGTTTTAAAAGTCATCGGCTTGACAGTACTGATGCCGCTCAATCCAGCTCATAAGTGAAAATGACCATTTCATGCCGCCTATTTGTTAATTCCTTTAAATTTTTGTAAATTTTTGGCTGACATGGATGATTGGCCATTCCCCTTGTCTTCATCCATCTGCACGAAGAATCTTTCACCACTGGAATTATCCACTAATTCGCCTTTGCCAACAAGTTGAAAGCGTTCTTTGTGCGCTAGTGGACCCTCCAGGGTTTCCACAGTCGTGAGCGTGGTTTCTGGTTGTTGGTCAGTCTTAACTATATAACCATTGTTTATCCTCTTTTCTCTAACTTTAGACTCCACCAGTTGGATAGTTTGCACCATGACGTCTCCCTCAACAACTGTGCGAGACTCATCACCTTTTCCTTGCGTATCCACCATGCATTGCTCTACTTTTTCATCGTCGAGATCAATTATGACCGGTAGATTGCCTTGCGGTGGATTTGTGATGGCATTGATGAGTTGCCCCAATTGATTTTCAAGGCTTTGCAATGCGGCTTCTTGGCTTGCCATCTGAACCTCATTTCTCTCAATAAAGTTGGTGAGAAGCTCTCCAAGCCTTTTCTCTTCTTCTAGTGTTGAATACTCAAAAAAGCTCTCATTGGGTCGAGACGTCACCTCATATTACGGCGGAGACTGATAGTCAAACTGATTTGGATAGGAGTAATTGGGATCATGATATTGCTTTTGACTGTAGTCCCAAGAGTTTGGATAACCCTGATAGTTTAGATGAAAGGGATTCGGTTCAATGTCAGCTCATTCCTGACGGTAGGCAGTTTGAGTGGACTCACACTCAAAATTGTCAGAAAACCTCCAGAGATTTGCAATTTGAACATGCAACTTCTCGAGTCCTTCTTCTGAGCTTGGTTGTGCCATCCTCTCATAAGGCCATTGATAACAATGATCGTCCATAACCTGTAAACTTAAAAACAAAAAGGAAGATCAAACAAATAAAAGAAATATATATATATATATATGTTCAAATTAAGACTAAATTGATTTAAATCAATATTGGACAATATTAGAATAATAGTTCCCCGGCAACGGCGCCAAAAACTTGTTGGTCAAAAAATCGATCACTAAACACGCGCAAGTATACGCGGTCTAACAAGTAATACAGTGATAAGGAAAGTGTCGAACCCACGAGGAACTATCACTAATATTTACCAAGTACCGACTTTGTATCGCTAAAGTCTTATTCGAACAACAATAAATGGAAGTGTGATTATTCTAATTATAACTAATTATCAAAGCAAGTTAATGGATAACGAATGGTAATCGAAGGAATTACAAGCTAAGGTTATAACTTCACCCCACACAGGCAATATGTCGAACACCTGGCATGCTATGCTTCATCAAACTTCCTACCATTCTCTCTTTGGTCTTAATGGCCACGACAATTTGTCGACCGAGAACACACAGGTGCTCATACACCTCTGTTGAGGTATACACAAACATATCCTTTCCAGATCCACCCGATAAGGAATAGAACAAAAAAGAACGTCCAAGCTAGATACAATCCTACACATGTCTATGTGAATTAATCATAACAAGGATTTAAGCATAAGTTCTCAAATAGGTCGCACGTGGCGCAAAAATATATGTCTATTCTACGCACAACTTATGCAGTCAAAACCCATAATTATATGCCAATATATTACAATGTAAATCAATAATCCTTCTTTCAATATCATGTAAATTACTAAAATAATCACTAATGTCTTAGCGAGAATCATTAAGCATAAATATATTAAACCAAATCATATGGTGCCAACCAAAGAGATAAGACAGTCGATTTAAATAACAAAGGGTTCCATTATAACCTTAAAGCAAATACTCAGTTCATAGCTATTGAACAAAATATAAGTAGCAATAAAGACAACATTAATGGATTACAAAATCAGAGAAAATAAATGGATAAGAGTAAACTCTGTCAAATCCTTTCAGTATCCAAGCATTCTGCTCAAATCAAGCTTTCCAATCCGTGTAGCTCACTGCTCTTGTAGCTCCAAGGAAATGAAAGTAGTATGCACACAAGCCAATCATGTTTGATGATAAAGCATATACTTTGTAATAATCTTATTCATTTATTAATAAAAAGTATTAATTTATTAAAGGCTTTTAATTATCTACATGATGCTGTTTTATAATATGTGATAAACCCATAGTTTTAAGCAATGCTTTTAGAATAATGATGATGATCATTCTAATGAGATCTAAATTCTTAGAAAGCTTAAAACTAAAATAGTTCCCAATCATTGGATTACTAAATTGGGGATTAGTGAATCCGGATAGATTGGTACATACGTTGCTTGCTCATTGGATGAGGATGATTGATCTCATGATCATTTGTGTGGAGACACTAAAAGCAAGTATGTAGGTGCTTATTAGAGAATAAGTTCACTTTGAACGTGGCTCGCTAAGGAATACCTAATGGAGTTTTACTTGCACATCAATAGGAATTCTGTAGTGATAGTAGTACAAGTGATCCTTGGACTTGAGATCATCATAGTATCTTGTGTATGATGAGTTATACTTTGACTTATTCCTTAAGACCCTTAGGGTATATCAAAGGGTTTGTTTGGGTATAATAAGTTGTATACATGGAGATAATGTATGATCAATAAAGAATCTACTACTTAATAATAAAGAGAGAAATGTCCTATGTGATTCGATAAATGATAACCCAAAGAGTCCTTGGCCAAAGGCGAAATGAAATTAGAAAGGAGTTTCTAATTTGCATTATTTGAGTTGTGCATTTAAGGATCGAAATACATATAATTAAATAAAATAAGACTTGACAAGAATTCCATGTCTTATATTTAATTGAGACATTGTATGGTGGAAGGATTGAATTGTCACGGTAACTATTTACTCAAAGGTTCTTTAATGATTAATGTTGAAATCTATATTATCCGGAAAGTCGTTGATCGCTAGAGAGGCTTATCCCTATCAGAAATAAATATTATTTATTTAAATAAATTAATTGTTTAATTTATTTATTTAAATAAGATTAGAATTGTTCTAATTGATTTATTCACAACCTGGTTTAATATGGAGAACCTAAAGGGTCACACCATAAAAGGAAGAATAATTATTTAAGAAGTTAATGGCATAATCGTAATACTTATATGTTAAGTATATTTAATTTAATCTATGGTGATAGAATAAATTAAATAGCTTAATATTTATTATTTAATATTTTAGAAATATTAAATATAAATTAATAAGAGGAGTCTTATTAATATTATTACAATTATTATTATTTTAATTTCTAAAAGAGTTTATGAATTAATTTAATATAAGTACTCTCATTTATTCCTAATTGGATTAGGAAGGAAAATTAGTTAAAGGAGTTTAATTAATTATCCCTAATAAGATTAGGGAGCTTAATTAATTAAAAGAATTTAATTAATTAAAACCCAATTCCTTAATTGTTAAGGTGGGTTGCCCACATCTATAAATAAGAGGAGTCTTATTATGGGTGGTGTGGGTGGTTGACTTTATAACATACGACATAATTCCAATTGTTGGGAGAGTACACCCTTTCTATAGAGATAGGAAAAACTAGGGTTTGAGCCAATATCCCTTCTTCTTGAATCATTATTTTTCCTTGGTGGATCACCTCTAGAGGCCAAACATATGGGTGGCTAACGTTGATCAAAGGAAGGAACCAAACCCGGTGGATTCAAGTTGAACGCGAAAGGATTTGGAGGTGAACTTGTACCTGAGGAAGCTCGATCTTCAAGGGTATGATTTTATTCTTTATCTTTTCGTTTAATTAATAAATGTGCATAAAGGGTGATCCGGGAATATGGTTTGTAAATTTTTTTTAAACTCTGATTTTACACGTTTCCGCATTTTTATGCAATTTGATTGCGTTCATGAATATTACAAACCTAACAGTGGTATCAGAGCCAAACCTTTATGCGAATTATTAATTATCAAATTTAATATGTATATTAATATGTGTTTAGAACAATTTAATTGGGCATAATTTTATTGTATAAAATTTATTAAAAAAAAAAAAAACTAATTCGCGAATTCGTTAAACTGCTTTCTTGATTCGCGTGATAAGTGTATATTCGCCAGGATCAAATTTTTTTTTGATAAGTAATATGTGATTACTTTAGTTAACAGTATATGTGACGCCCCCAAAATAGGTATACATCACCTATTCTGAGTTGTCAATACATGAGTGCGAAACAACTACTATTATTACAACAAGAAAAGCGTGAGTTTGAATACAAATATTATCTTCTGACAATATCTATACTCAAATAAATCCTCATCACATTTATTGATACATTATTTTACAAAATGGTGAGGACTACTAAACAATCCTTTCTAAAACCTTCATTCCATACCCCGACTAAATACTCGCTATATTCTCGCCTCCCGAGAAAAATGGAACAAAAGAAAAAAGGGTGAGCTCAACTAGCTCAAGAAAAGAATATTATGACTAAGATAATATACAACAAATTATCGTTAGTCTTCAACAGGAAAAAATATAATAGAATACAATAGACAACAAATTTTAAATCAATATTCGCAATGAAATAATAATTCATTAGAAGAGTTAAGTAGAGAATGCAAACTACTATCTTCTATGTATGAATTTAAAAGTTCATCGCCATCTCTTTTATCCTCGTAACATCAATCAATATACATCTGGAATCAAATATTCATCTTTACTCATGAGCCAAAGATATTCATCACCGTCATGTTCATTTAAACACTGCTCATCTTTGCACTACGGGCCAAAGATATTCTTCAAAATCATTCATCTTTGCACTACAGTGCCAAAGATATTCTTAAGAAATCATTCATCTTTACACTACAAAAGCCAAAGATATTCCATAATATCATCATTTAAGACCGAGGATGATGAAAATATTTTTTTAAAGAAACGAATCCTATGAAACAAAATGACAAGGATTAAGGATTAAGGATTCGTACTTGGTTTTATCCACGTCCAAAAATACCTCAAAAATAATCATAGTGGTGTAAAATTCAAGAATGATCAAAACATGGATACAATCGAGTTAGTATCCGAAATAGATGTTTTGACGAAAAGAAGAAATTTTATTTTTCTATGAATAATAGTACCGATACGTGAATAGTGCAGATATCGTGAATAGTCTCACGATCGTGAATAGTAACTCCGCCAAAAGATAGAAATTCCACAAAAACATCTTCACGCTTCATGAATAGTACTCGTGAATAGTAACTCGTGAATAAGTAACTCATGAATAGTAACTCGTGAATAGTAACTCATGAGTAGTAACCCATGAATAATAGTAACCCCAGCATGAAAAAGTTCCAAATTTGATAAAAACTTCAGATCAACATTTCAAAGATAATGATATTGAAGAAATAATATCATTCTTGAAAAAAATAATATTCCTTACCTCGAAAGATCAGTACTTCTAAATTTGAACACCGGATATAGGCTATGACTTGGACTTGCACCGTATAGCAATACTCAAAGTATACTCAAAATACTCACAAGAATACGCTCGATAATATAGAGAGAGAAAACTTCAGTTTCTGGTGTGATTTTCAATTCTAACCTAAGCACCCTATTTATAGGAAAATGCTTAGAACACCAAAGTAGAAAATTTAATAAAATAATAATATAATTAAACAAATTCAAGCCCACCTTAGACCAACTGAATTCAGCACATTTATATCACATGTGGGATTGCAAAAAACGTTTTTCTTAAATAAAACAATTAAAACTTCCAAAAATTAATTATTTCAGAACTTCAGAGCTTCAAAAATTCATAATTAATAGCCCTTTCATCAGAAAATTCGAATCTCGCGAGTTTTTATAGGAAATTCAATTCTCTACAACTTTGCAGAAGAAAGTTTTTTCAAATTCCAAACAGAAATCGATCGAAATCCACAAACGGGCGATTTTACAGGCTATAATTAAATTTCAGTCAATAAATGGGGTCCACAGAGCATGTTTAACATGTTTTAAACATTTATTGCAACAAAATACTCTTCCTCCTCAGTATACTCATATATCCCACATTCGTTGTAAAATATCACCATTATTATATTATAAAAATATAATAATATATTTAAATTATTTTATCGTAAAAAGATAAAATTTCAATTTTCAACAATTGTCACTATAAAAAATTTTCTCCATCTATATCCACATAAAATCAATATTTTTCTCATCATATGAATTAATAATTAATTATTCACAAATAATATTACGTAATCACAATATTGACAACCGTGCGCCTCCTGTGAAAGAGGGGCTTTCCAATAAGAATTTCTTCATCATTGGCCGCAATTAGGTGACCAAACCTCTCCTTAGATGTAACTTTCTAGACATTGCCAACAATGTTATCTAATAATATTATTCGGATAATATGAATTATTGCTTCGATAATGAAAATACTTTGTGTAATGACAATTATTGAAACAACAACAATATAAAATATCAACGTAGCAATTATTAACTCAATAAAATACTCGAATAAAGAATTATCGTAACCATTATTGAGTAGTGCCTTCTTCGTAAGAATCAATAATTGGTGCAATACTGCGTATTATTCTTTACTTATTTTAACCACCGGTAGTATTTTAACAAGATTAATTGTAAATACTTACGCCAGTTATTTTTAACCAACTTATATTCCACGACCAAACGAATATTTCCCGACGATAATGAATATTTTATAACCACTTGCTTATTTTGAAATATTTATGTATTTAACCCTTAACTATCAAATCAACCCTTACTATTTCAAAATAATAAATAAAGGAAATTCCTTTTATTTAAAAATTTTCGGTCTTACAACCTCCCTCCTTATGAAATTTCATCCTCGAAATTGATGTACGTACAGTGTTTCAAAAGGTGAGGATACCTCGCTTTCATTTCCGCTTCCAATTCCCGTGTCTTTTCCTCTATAGCATGATTCCTCCACAAAACTTTAACTTGTGGTATGACCTTTCTTGGCGTAGGGACATGCTCCTTCCTATCCAAGATCTTGACAGTACCTCCTCATACGTTAAGTCTTGGCTATCTCGTCCGGTTCTAACTCAATAACGTGGTTCGGTCTTTCACATATTTACGAAGTACGAGATGTGAAACACATTATGAACACGAGACATACTCGGAGGTAACGCAAGTCTATAGGCTACATTTCCTACTCGGTCAAGAATTTGAAATGGACCAATAAATCGTGGATTGAGCTTTCCTCTCTTCCCCCAATCTTGTAACTCCCTTCCATGGAGCAACTCGCAACAATATATGATCCCCTACACTAAATTCCACGTCCTTTCGATGAAGATCCGCATAACTCTTTTGTCGATCTTGTGCCGTTTGTATCGTTGTCGAATCATTTGGATCTTTTCGGTGATCATATCGTATTAACTTTCGGGTCCCAACAATGTTGCTTCACCCACCTCATCCCAACATATTGAGAAATCGACATTTTCGTCCATATAATGCTTCAAATGGAGCCACACCTATACTTGCACGATAATCTTGTTGTTGTAGGAGAATTCCACCAATGGTAAATACTTATCCCAACTACCTTTGAAGTCTAGGACACGAGTCTTAATAGATCTTCAAGAGTTTGAATAGTCCTCTCTGATTGTCCGTCTGTTTTTGGGGATGGTATCTTCAACTAAATCGCAAATCCGCTCCATAGCTTTTTGCAAGCTAACCCAAAATCTTGAAGTGAATCTTGGGTCACGATCCAAACTATGGATACAGGGCATGCCATGCAACCTCACAATCTCATTCACGTACATACTAGCAAGACGTTCAAGGAATAAGTCTCCGTGTCGGCAAGAAATGAGCGAGACTTGGTTAATCTATCAACAATAACCCAAATAGCATTGATGCCTTGAGAAACCGTAGGAAGACCCATAACGAAATCCATAGTAATGTGTTCCCACTTCCATTCCGGAATCTCAAGTGGTTGCAATGGACCCTTAGGTACAAGATTCTCCGCCTTTACACGTTGGCAAGTTAAACACATCGAGATAAACTTTGCAATCTCTCTCTTTATATTGTTCCACCAAAATGTATGTCGAAGATCATGATACATTTTAGTACTTCCAGGATGGATTGCAAATGGCGTATTGTGTGCCTCCATCATAATCTTGTACTTCAAATCAAAGTCGTTAGGAACACAAAGTCTAGAGTGGACTCAAGTATTCCTTCTTCATCAATTCTCGCCCTAATAGCTCCTTCTTGTACTTTCTTCTTCATACGCATCATTTCCGCCTTAGGGCTTGAGCAACCTTAACTTTTTCTATTAAAGTTGGCTCTATCGTATATACTGACATCATCGCACTCGTTCCTCGCATATGATCTTCTACTCAATGCGTCACCTACCGCGTTAAACGCTTTACCGTGATGGTATTGAATAGTGTGGTCGTAGTCTTTCAATAGCTCGAGCCAACGTCATTGCCGCATGTTGAGTTCTTTTGAGTGAAGAAATATTTAAGGCTTTTATGGTCCGAATATATCTCCACTTTCTCCCCATATAGATAGTGCCTCCATATCTTTAAGCGCTTGAAACGATCACCGCTAACTCTAGATCATGAGTAGGATAATTCCTCTCATACTCTTTAAGTTGTCGCGAGGCATAGGCTATGACTTTCCCACGTTGCATGAGAACACATCCTAACCCTTTGCACCGAAGCATCTCTCAGAGATAACAAATCCATCCGAACCGATGGTATTGTTAGAACAGTCTTAAAATAAGTCTCCTCTTAAGCTCTTGGAAACTCTTCTCGCATTCTTCGCTCCAAACGAATTTTGTATCCTTCCGAAGTTAATCGAAGTTAATGGAGTAGCGATTCGAGAAAACCCTTCCACGAATCTCCGATAATAACCAAATTAAGCCCAAAAAGCTACGTATTTGATCACCATCGACTTGGTTGTTCTAACTTTGTATTGCTTCAATCTTCACGGATCAATAGATACTCCATGTTTCGACACCACGTGCCCAAGGAATGCTACTTCTCGCCGAACTCGCATTTCTTCAATTTGGCATATAGTTGGTTTTACGAAGCCTTTGGAGTACCAAATTTCAAATGGTGCTCATGATCTTCACGACTTTTGGAATATATAAGGATGTCATCAATAAAGACAACAACAAACCGATCCAAATATTCCTTGAATATTCGGTTCATCATATCCATGAAAGCCATTGGAGCATTAGTTAGTCCGAAAGACATGACTAAGAATTCATAATGCCCATACCGAAGTTCTCAAGGCGCCTTTGGAATATCCTCGCCTAATCTTCACCGATGATATCCGTAATCGAAGATCGATTTTTGAAAAGAATTGCCCCTCAGAATCGGGTCAAACAAGTCATCAATACGAGGTAGAGGATACCTATTCTTGATGGTGACATGGTTCAATTCCCGATAGTCAATACAAAGTCGCATACTCCCGCTCTTTCTTCTTTACAAATAAAACAGAGCACCCCAAGGAGATGTACAAGGACAAATGAAACCGATGTCCAACAATTCACGTAGTTGGACCTTTAACTCTGAAGTTCAATAGAGCCAATCGATATGGGGTTTTAGAAATGGGCTTTGTACTGTGTTCAAGATCAATAAAGAATTCAACTTCACGCTAGGGGTAGACCGGAAGTTCTTCTAGAAATACGTCGGAAAGTCAATAACAACAGAATATTATTCAAATTTGACGTGTCTTTATTCAAATCCATAACATGGGCTAAGAAAGCTTGACATCCGCTTTTTAATAAACGAATAACTTTATGATTAGATATGACGATGATCGATTTTAATGGTTCAATTTGCTTGAATTGCATAACAGTTGATTAGGAATATGAAAACTAACAACCTTACGAAAATAATCAATTTTGGCATGATGAGTAGTTAACCAATCAATCCCTAAAATCACATCAAAAGCAAGTATCTTTAAAGAGATAAGGTCAATGAGTAAGGTGATGGTGCCAACTTGAATCAAACAAGATTTATAAACAATGGATGTGATGAAAGTTTCTCCTAACGGAGTTTCCACAGATAGGTCAAAGTCTAATTTCTCCGGAGTCAAGTTTAAACGTTGAGCACATGCAGGAGAGAAAAATGAATGGGTAGCACCGGTATCAAGTAAGGTATAAACTTCGCAAGAATTTATAAATAGCTTACCCGTGATCACCTCGTTTGGGTTCCTCGCATTATGACCAGTCACAACAAACGCTCTTCCGGAATCGTTGACTTTGACTTTTCTCGGGACGATCTTTTGAGTCACCGTCCCATTGAACTAGGTTTCGCTACTGCATAAATCTCGAGCGATATGTCCTTCCTTTCCACAATTATAGCATACCTTGAACTGTTAGGGCGCTTTGATCCGATATGTCCTCTTTTCCGCATTTGTAGCATATGACCGGGTGGTCGTTCTCCTCCCTTAGAACCGATTCTTTGCTTTAAGACCTGCTATCTTCACATATGGTCGTTGTTAAATCTCCTCTTTTAAAATCTCCTCCCGACTCGCTTTCTTCTATTTTCATGGCCATGATTACCACCGAGTGGTTACCATTTCTGTCCGTCTGCTTTCTTTCTCCGCAGTTATCATTATTCTGCTTGTCGCTATCTCCGATACGATCCTCGGTTGTGGTCCTCAATTGACCGTACTCGTTATCTCGCTCTAATAATTGAGCCCTGCTTACAACATCCGAATAAAGAGAAAATTTATGAGAAATGAGATACTTGACGTATGCCGGTTTCAAACCTCTAAGAAACATCCGCGTCATACATTCCTCATTCTCCACCAAATGAGGTGCAAACCGATAACTCGCAAACTTTGCCTCGTCTTCGAGACACCGCCATGTTGTTTTGTTCCAATCTGATGAACTCCACTTCCTTCATATGACGAACACTTTCGTGAAAGTATTTGTCATTAAATAGCTTCAAACGTCTCCCCAAGACATGCCGAAAAGTACCGGATGGGTACGCTTCACGCACTCCCACCGATGAATCCGCCTCACCACGGAACATAAAGGTGGCGAATGGAACCTTCGTTCTCCGTGCATCCCAAGACATCGAATATCTTGGTAATTTGTTTGACCCATGTTTCCGCCATGATCGGATCTCGCTTTCCCTTAAATTCGTGGTCCCAACTCTTTGAATCGCTTGGTTGTGACAACCCGTGAATTGCTATCATTTCCTCCTCAGTATTTTGAACACGAGTCTCCTCGTCGATTTTGCATGAACTGCAAAAAACTTCTAAACATCCCTCGCTCATCATCTCGCTTTCAATGGTGTTGTTCACGGGAGGAACATTGCCACTGTTACGCGTTCTCCTCGTTGGTGAGTACAGCATCTCCACGGTCTCATTTCCATTGTTAATATTCTCATCGACATTCTCAAATCACCGCCATAAAACAAGGGTTAATTAAGGAAATCAATATATCACATAATATCCCTATATATCTTGACCAACTAACAAATAAGCTTAGGTAGGACACACTAGCGAAGGATTTACTCGTCTCTCCCCTCCTAGTTCTATTCCCCGATCTCCGCCAGAGATCATATCCTAAGCTCGATACCAAACCGTGACGCCCCCAAAATAGGTATACATCACCTATTCGAGTTGTCAATACATGGTACGTAAAACAACTACTATTACAACAATGAAACTGTGAGTTTGAATACAAATATTATCTTCTGACAATATCTATACTCAAATAAATCCTCATCACATTTATTGATACATTATTTTACAAAAATGGTGAGGACTACTAAACAATCCTTTCTAAAACCTTCATTCCATACCCGACTGCTGCACTCGCTATATTCTCGCCTCCCGAGAAAAATGGAACAAAAGGAAAAGGGTGAGCTCAACTAGCTCGAGAAAGAATATTATGACTAAGATAATATACAACAAATTATCGTTAGTCTTCAACAGGAAAAATATAATAGAATACAATAGACAACAAATTTTAAATCAATATTCGCAATGGAAATAATAATTCATTAGAAGAGTTAAGTAGAGAATGTAAACTACTATCTTCTATGTATGAATTTAAAAGTTCATCGCTCATCTTTTATCCCCGTAACATCAATCAATATACATCCGAATCAAATATTCATCTTTGCACTACAGCCAAAGATATTCATCACTGGTCATGTTCATTTAAACACTGCTCATCTTCTTTGCACTACGGGCCAAAGATATTCTTCAGAAATCATTCATCTTTTGCACTACTGAGTGCCAAAGATATTCTTAAGAAATCATTCATCTTTGCACTACTACGTGCCAAAGATATTCCATAATATCATCATTTAAGACCGAGGATGATGAAAATATTTTTTTAAAGAAACGAATCCTCGTGAAACAAAATGACAAGGATTAAGGATTAAGGATTCGTACTTGGTTTTATCCACGTCCAAAAATACCTCAAAAATAATCATAGTGGTGTAAAATTCAAGAATGATCAAAACATGGATACAATCGAGTTAGTATCCGAATAGATGTTTTAGACGAAAAGAAGAAATTTTATTTTTCTGAATAATAAGATCGATACGTGAATAGTGGTCAGATATCGTGAATAAAGGCCGTATATGCGTGAATAGTAACTCCAGACACCAAAAGATAGAAATTCCACAAAAACATCTTCACGCTTCATGAATAGTACTCGTGAATAGTAACTCGTGAATAAGAACTCATGAATAGTAACTCGTGAATAAGTAACTCATGAGTAGTAACCCATGAATAGTAACCCCGACATGAAAAAGTTCCAAATTTGATAAAAACTTCAGATCAACATTTCAAAGATAATGATATTGAAGAAATAATATCATTATAAAAAATAATATTCCTTACCTCGAAAGATCAAGACTTAAATGAACACCTGATATAAAGCTATGACTTGGACTTGCAATCGTATAGCAATACTCAAAGTATACTCAAAATACTCACAAGAATACGCCGATAATATAGAGAGAAAAACTTGAGTTTACGGTGTGATTTTCAATTCTAACCCAAGCACCCTATTTATAGAAAATGCTTAGAACACCAAAGTAGAAAATTTAATAAAATAATAATATAATTAAACAAATTCAAGCCCACCTTAGACCAACTGAATTCAGCACATTTATATCACATGTGGGATTGCAAAACGTTTTTCTTAAATAAAACAATTAAAACTTCCAAAAATTAATTATTTCGAACTTCGTAGCTTCAAAAATTCATAATTAATAGCCCTTTCATCAGAAAATTCGAATCTCATGAGTTTTTATAGGAAATTCAATTCTCTACAACTTTGCAGAAGAAAGTTTTTCAAATTCCAAATGAAATCGAATCAAAATCCACAAACGAAGCGATTTTACAAAGCTATAATTAAATTTCATCAATAAATGGGGTCCAATTACATGTTTAACATGTTTTAAACATTTATTGCAACAAAAATACTCTTCCTCCTCAGATACTCATATATCCCACATTCGTTGTAAAATATCACCATTATTATATTATAAAAATATAATAATATATTTAAATTATTTTATCGTAAAAGATAAAATTTCAATTTTCAACAATTGTCACTATAAAAATTTTCTCCATCTATATCCACATAAAATCAATATTTTTCTCATCATATGAATTAATAATTAATTATTCACAAATAATATTACGTAATCACAATATTGACAACCGTGCGGCCTCAGGAAAGAGGGGCTTTCCAATAAGAATTTCTTCTTCTTGGCGCGCAATTAGGTGACCAAACCTCTCCTTAGATGAACTTTCTAGACATTGCCAACAATGTTATCTAATAATATTATTCAGATAATATGAATTATTGCTTCGATAATGAAAATACCGTAAATGACAATTATTGAAACAACAGCAATATAAAATATCAACGTAGCAATTATTAACTCAATAAAATACTGAATAGTAATTACTGTAACCATTATTGAGTAGTGCCTTCTTACGTAAGAATCAATAATTGGTGCAATACCGTGTGTTACTGTATTTTAACCACCGAGTATTTTAACAGTATTAACGGTAACAACTACGCCGTTATTTTTAACCAACTTATATTTGTCGTTTTCTTCATCCAATCGCTTTCCGTTATGGGGCCCACACATGGTCATACCAGTGCATTTAATATTCCCCAAAGTCTTTAATATTCCACGACCAAACGAATATTCCCAAACGATAATGAATATTTTATAACCACTTGCTTATTTTGAAATATTTTTATTTAACCCTTAACTATCAAATCAACCCTTACTATTTCAAAATAATAAATAAAGGAAATTCCTTTTATTTAAAAATTTGAGGGTCTTACAATATACTATATATATATATATATATATATATATATATATATATATATATATAATATAAAGAATAAATTAAAGAATGAAGTCGGGATATTATATATGGTATATATATATTATATACGTTAATATTGGTATTATAATATTATCAAAAATTGGTAATATATATATATATATATATTATTTTAATTATTTTATAATTAAAATAAAAAAAAGTTTATTTTAATCTTAAAATAAAGGTTTATTTTAATATTAAAATAAAAGAGTTTATTTTAATTTTAAAATTAAATTTCATGCTAACTAATTAGAGTTGAAATTGGATTTCAAGATAACTAATTAGAGTTAAAATTGGATTCTATTTTTCTTAAATAAAGGAGTTTATTTAGATATGAAATAAGATTTCATATTATTCAAAATAAAAGAGTTTATTTGTGAATAAGAAAGAGAATTCTAATTTTCTTAAATAAAGGAGTTTATTTAGATATGAAATAAGATTTCATATTATTCAAAATAAAAGAGTTTATTTGTGAATAGGAAAAGAATTCGTGTTTTCTTTAATAATTTTTTTTACATGGAATTGGATTCCATAATTAATTAAAATAAAGGAGTTTATTTTGATTAAAGATTTTGATTAAAATAAAATAGTTTATTTTATTCAAAATTGAATAAATTAAAATAAAATAGTTTTATTTTGATTTAAATTTGGATTAAAATAAAGGAGTTTATTTTGATTCAAAATTAGATTTTATACTAATTAAATTTGCCCATTAAATGATATCAATATATATATTAAATATTTATTATTCATAAGATGAATGTTATTTATTGATGCATATGATGATGTGTATGATAATAAATGGGATTGATTATGGACTATCGACAAATATGATTGGATTTTATTTTAGTTGGATGCATGAATGTATGGGTTTTATTAAATGGGGTCTGCGTTTTCGCCTTCTCTAATTTTTTCTTAATGTAAATTCTATCTCCTCCTATGTACTTCCCTCGATCACGATCAAGGTTTCTATTTATTTTAAATAGTTTTGTAATAGGAATAGTTAGAATTAATTTTGAAGAATTGAAGATCAAGGAACAAGAAGCGCTTGAAAACCCGTTTGTAATGGAGCCCGGGTTTAAATGTAATAGTTATATTTAAATATTATTTCTTGCACCCCTAGGGTTTGACCTTTTGGTTCACTTGGTAGCTCTAGTGAACCAAACTAGAATAAAAGTCCAAATCAATTCAGGTAGAATATAGTATTCTATATGTGCATGCTTATACTATATATATTATATATTATGCAAACATGCTTCGCATGTTCATTAATATGACGCGTATTTTATATATATATGTAAATGCGCTAAAACAAGATGAGATAAATTAATAACAAACCCCTCAATTTTTTTTATTAAGTCCTAAGCGCTTCAAATATTTGGAATATCGAACGTCATTTCTAGCATGATAAAATTAATAGAGTATTAAATATTTAATATGAGTTTGTTGTGTCACCACAAGGCAAGTATTAAGTATTTAAGATGTTAATTTATCACATTTGATGCTTATAAAGAAAATTGAACAATATTATTTTGTTGTGTCACCACAAGGATGATATTTTTCTTTTTTGAATATATGGAGTGCTAGGTCGGACTTAACTTGGATAATTTTGATTCGGATGTGCCACCAATTGATCAAAATAATCTAAGAGGCAAAAGAAAAGGAGTTACATAGTTGATGTAATTGACAAAAGTTGTCTACCTATTTATTTATATATAGTTTGTTGTGTCACCACAAGGCTATATACATTTGAAATGGGATCCTTATTCTCACTAGCAAATCTTTAATTAGATATTGCCGAACTATATAAGTGAGGGTAATATAGTTTGAAGAAAATAGTGGGAGATACCAATCTAAAACAAGACCTAATTTATTTTGGTAATTAATAAAAGAATGTATGTCAAAATGTTGTTAATTACAAATTCTTTTACAGAATTTTACAATGTCTAAAATTACTATCACTGCGAAACATATTTGATGTTAATTAACCAGACCGAATTACATGGATTGGTTAAGGAATTTGAGAATAGTTCTCATAGCTGAAAAGCTATCTTATGTCCTTAATACGCCTATCCCTGCAATGGTTGCAGACAATGCCTCTGAGGAAGACATTGCTACTTTTAGAAAGTGGCAAGATGATGCACAGTTGGCTCAATGCATCATGCTCGCATCTATGAGTAACGAGCTTCAAATACAAGCATGAAACTATGGATGCTTCTACTATATTCCCGCACATCAAGTAGTTGATGGTGAGGAAAGTAGGACTGATAGATATCAGATATCTAAGGAGCTCTTCCGATCTAGAATGGCCAATGGCACTATAAATGTACGCATAAAAAGTTCTTAACATAATCAATTTGATTGATCAATTAGGACAACTGGTTTTGTCATGGATGGAGAGTTGAGCCAAGATTTGATCTTGCACTCACTCCCGGACTCCTTTCACAATTGTTGTGAATTTTTCATATGAACAAGCTAGATATCAGCTTTGCTGATTTGCTTAACATGTTGAAAAATGTTGAGAGTCACTTTCCAACCAAGAAAGACCATGTCTTACTGGTAGGGGCCAAAGGATCTTCTGAAAAAGAAGAACGATTCAAAGAAGGTAAACAGAAAGGCGTAAACAAAGGATAATAAGAACAAAACTGATACGGATAGCAAAGGAGTTTGCTTCCACTACAATAAGCCTGGACACTGGAAAGAAACTGCGAGAAGCATCTTGCAGAGGCTAACCAAAGAAGCTTAATGAAGTTTCGGTTACAAATACAATTTTGTTCAAGATTTAAAATAATTTTTTCTTTAAGTCAAAGTTCTACTTGGATATTGGATATCGACTTTGGTTATCATAAATATAGATTTATGAAGGGACCAAGCAGAAGTAGAAAGCTAAACAAATATAAGTAATCCTATGTGCGGGAAATGTAGCAAAGGTTGCCATATTAGCCA
Source organism: Panax quinquefolius (assembly GCA_020205615.1). NCBI lineage: Eukaryota > Viridiplantae > Streptophyta > Magnoliopsida > Apiales > Araliaceae > Panax > Panax quinquefolius. The sequence goes on from CM035173.1 coordinate 59,172,947, forward strand.
TAGAAACTTATAGTTTAGCAATGCCTACTGAACAAATCTATTAAGTCAATAAGTTGTTATTGTATTCCGCCTTGTTAAAAATATTATTTCCATTTTATTGTTGGACAATGAAATCTTTGGTATTATAATTAAGAACAATCGTTGTTCTATTTATAATAATAATGTTTTGTATAGAACTGAAATATTACTTAATAGATTTTGTATACTTGACTTACGTGAAAAATTATTTTGTAAATTGAACAAACTAGTATAAGAAAAAGAGACGATCATTCAAAGAGTTGAATGTATGTATTTGTTGAAATACAAGTGTGAATTATTTGAAAGGTTCAAAGAATTCAGAAGTGAAATAAATTGGCAAAGTATTAAGATTTTTTGATTAGATCAAGGAATAAATACTTGTGCAATAAGTTTCTAGATCATCTCAAAAGGATTTCTCATAATGGACACATCCTGATACGCAATAATTGATTGATGTATCTGAATGAAAAATCGTACCTTATTGGACATGGTGCGGTCCATAATTATTTAACCGACATTCCAGTATCCTTCTGGGATAATGTCCTAGAAATGGTCGTGATATCTACGAAAAATGGTAACCTCAAAATCCTACCCAAGACTCCATAAAAGTTATGGATGTGGAGGATTCCTAATCTTAAGTATGTTAAGATAAGGGATTGTCCAACTTATGTGAAAAAGGTTTCAAAGGATAAGCTTGGGACAAGATTTTATAAGTGTCGATTTGTGGGACATCCTAAAGTAAGTTTAGGGTATATGTTCTATAATTCTACTTAGCAAAAGGTGTTTGTTACAAAACACGCTGCCTTCTAAGATAAAGGTGTTTATCATTGAAGGGGTTAGTGGGAGGATAATAGATCTTGAAGAGTTTAAGAACCACAAAATACTATAAGTCAAATAAGAGGAACCTGTAGATAGACCTATTATACCACAACTGAATCGTAAATCGAATAGTACTCAAGATACCGGAGGTATGGATTCATCATAGATGATGATGATGAGGTACACATCATAGAAGATGATGATCCAGCTACATACGATGAGGTAAGTGTTGTGACACTCGTCGAGAAAAATGGATTGAAGCAAGTTTCTCAAATATGGAACATTCGTTTTGATGAGGAAATCAAAAGAGTTTGATTTTATCAAAAATAAGAATGAACCTAGTGTGTACAAAAAAGGGTCAAATGGGAGCATCGTGACATTCCTAAGATATATGTTGATATACTACGGATAAGGAATAACATACCAATGCTACAATCAAGAAAGATAAAGTTGTCTAAACATTCCTCCATGAATGATTTGGAAGAGTATCTTAATTGGGGATTAAATCTATATAGATAGATTTAAGAGGATGCTCGACTTAACCCAAGGAACGATATTCATTTGATGCTAAAGTCGTTTAGCATGGCAAACTCCAAGAGATGTCTCATGGCGATGAGCTATGGAGTGTATCTCTCTAATAGTCCCCACAGACTCTTAAAAGAGAGAGGTCGATGAGTGACAATCATGTATGCAATGAAATGTACGAGACCGATGTTGATCGATTCATATTATTATGGAGAAGTTCACTATGAGTCGTTGAAAACATCTTAAAGTGCTTAACCCAAGCACTAAGGATGTGATCATATTCATGGTGGGTCTTAATTAAAACTAGAGGGCTTAATGCACTCAAGTTTTTCGAGATGCACTAAGATGACGTAAAAATCCACTTTAAGGTAAAGTGTTACCTTGAACAGTGGTGCGATGAATTAGAAAGGTTCCAAACAAAGAAAGAGTTCTTTGGTTTAGTGATAAAGACAAAGTATATAGCTATAAATGAAGTCGCAAGTTGATTGTTTGGATTAAAAGTTAATTACGTAACTAGGAATAGTTCCTAAGTCTCATCTTGGATCTAAACATGTGTTGTGGCACTTTCATTTGATTATTAGAATCATTAAAAGATGGGAAATCACTATAGAGATAGTGGACTCTCAAGAACAACATTACATATCCATTAACTAAAGCTTATCCAACAGCAGGATAATCGTCACTTAGAGAAGAAGAGTATAAGATACCATGACGATTGGCTTTAGTGCAAGTGGGAGATTGAAAGTAGTATGCACACAAGCCAATCATGTTTAATGATAAAGCATATACTTTGTAACAATCTTATTCATTTATTAATAAAAAGTATTAATTTATTAAAGGCTTTTAATTATCTACATGATGCTGTTTTATAATATGTGATAAACCCATAGTTTTAAGCAATGCTTTTAGAATAATGATGATGATCATTCTAATGAGATCTAAATTCTTAGAAAGCTTAAAACTAAAATAGTTCCCAATCATTGGATTACTAAATTGGGGATTAGTGAATCTGATAGATTGGTACATACGTTGCTTGCTCATCGGATGAGGATGATTGATCTCATGATTATTTGTGTGGAGACACTAAAGCAAGTATGTAGGTGCTTATTAGAGAATAAGTTCATCGAACGTGGCTCGCTAAGGAATACCTAATGGAGTTTTACTTGCCACAATAGGAATTCTCAGTAGTGATAGTAGTACAAGTGATCCTTGGACTTGAGATCATCATAGTATCTTGTATGTATGATGAGTTATACTTTGACTTATTCCTTAAGACCCTTAGGGTATATCAAAGGGTATGTTTGGGTATAATAAGTTGTACATGGAGATAATGTATGATCAATAAAGAATCTACCACTTCTAATAAAAGAAGAGAAATGTCCTATGTGATTCGATAAATGACAACCCAAAGAGTCCTCGGCAAAGCGTAATGAAATTAGAAAGGAGTTTCTAATTTGCATTATTTGAGTTGTGCATTTAAGGATCGAAATACATATAATTAAATAAAATAAGACTTGATAAAGAATTCCATGCCTTATATTTAATCGGGACATCAGTATGGTGGAAGGATTGAATTGTACTTAGAACTATTTACTCAAAGGTTCTTTAATGATTAATGTTGAAATCTATATTATCCGGAAAGTCGTTGATCGCTAGGGAGGCTTATCCCTATCAGTAGAATAAATATTATTTATTTAAATAAATTAATTGTTTAATTTATTTATTTAAATAAGATTAGAATTGTTTCTAATTGATTTATTCACAACCTAGGTTTAATATGGAGAACCTAAAGGGTCACACCATAAAAGGAAGAATAATTATTTAAGAAGTTAATGGCATAATCGTAATAATATGTTAAGTATATTTACTTTAATCTATGGTGATAGAATAAATTAAATAGCTTAATATTTATTATTTAATATTTTAGAAATATTAAATATAAATTAATAAGAGGAGTCTTATTAATATTATTACAATTATTATTATTTTAATTTCTAAAAGAGTTTAGGAATTAATTTAATATAAGTACTCTCATTTATTCCTAATTGGATTAGGAAGAAAAATTAGTTAAAGGAGTTTAATTAATTATCCCTAATAAGATTAGGGAGCTTAATTAATTAAAAGAATTTAATTAATTAAAACCCAATTCCTTAATTGTTAAGGTGGATTGCCCACATCTATAAATAAGAGGAGTCTTATTATGGGTGGTGTGGGTGGTTGACTTTATAACATACGACATAATTCCAATTGTTGGGAGAGTACACCTTTTCTATAGAGATAGAAAAACTAGGGTTTGAGCCAATATCCCTTCTTCTTGAATCATTATTTTTCCTTGGTGGATCACCTCTGAGAGCTAAACATATGGGTGGCTAACGCCGATCAAAGGAAGGAACCAAACCCGGTGGATTCAAGTTGAACGCGAAAGGATTTGGAGGTGAACTTGTACTCGAGGAAGCTCGATCTTCAAGGGTATGATTTTATTCTTTATCTTTTCGCTTAATTAATAAATGTGCATAAAGGTGATCCGGTATATATGGTTTGTAAATTTTTTAAACTTTGATTTTACACGCTTACGCATTTTTATGCAATTTGATTGCGTTTCATGAATATTACAAACCTAATAAAGGTATCGTAGCCAAACCTTTATGCTAATTATTAATTGTCAAATTTAATATGTATATTAATATGTGTTTAGAACAATTTAATTGGGCATAATTTTATCAGATAAAATTTATTAAAAAAAAAAAAAAAAATTATGCAATTCGTTAAACCGCTTTCTTGATTCAGCGTGATAAGTGTATATTCGCCAGATCAAAATTTTTTTTGATAAGTAATATGTGATTACTTTAGTTAACGATATACTATATATATATATATATATATATATATATATATATATATATATATATATATATATAAAGAATGCAATTAAATTAAAGAATGAAGTCAGATATATTATATATGGTATATATATATTATATACTATGTATATATTGGTATTATAATATTACCAAATTGGTAATATATATATATATATATATTATTTTAATTATTTTATAATTAAAATATAAAAAGTTTATTTTAATCTTAAAATAAAAGATTTATTTTAATATTAAAATAAAAGGTTTATTTTAATATTAAAATAAAAGAGTTTATTTTAATTTTAAAATTAAATTTCATGCTAACTAATTAGAGTTGGAGTTGGATTTCAAGATAACTAATTAGAGTTGAAATTGGATTCTATTTTTCCTTAAATAAAGGAGTTTATTTAGATATGAAATAAGATTTCATATTATTCAAAATAAAAGAGTTTATTTGTGAATAAGAAAGAGAATCCTAATTTCCTTAAATAAATGAGTTTATTTAGATATGAAATAAGATTTCATATTATTCAAAATAAAAGAGTTTATTTGTGAATAGGAAAAAATTAGTGTTTCATTTAATAATTTTTTTTTTACATGGAATTGATTCCATAATTAATTAAAATAAAGGAGTTTATTTTGATTAATGATTTTGATTAAAATAAAATAGTTTATTTTATTCAAAATTGAATAAATTAAAATAAAATAGTTTTATTTTGATTTAAATTTGGATTAAAATAAAGGAGTTTATTTTGATTCAAAATTAGATTTTATACTAATTAAATTTGCCCATTAAATGATATCAATATATATATTAAATGTTTATTATTCATAAGATGAATGTTATTTATCGATGCATATGATGATGTGTATGATAATAAATGGGATTGATTATGGACTATCACCAATATGATTGGATTTTATTTTAGTTGGATGTATGAATGTATGAGTTTTATTAAATGGGGTCTGCGTACTGCCTTCTCTAATTTTTTTAATGTAAATTCTATCTCCTCCTATGTACTTCCCTCGATCACGATCAAGGTTTCTATTTATTTTAAATAGTTTTGTAATAGGAATAGTTAGAATTAATTTTGAAGAATTGAAGATCAAGGAACAAGAAGCGCTTGAAGACCCGTTTGTAATGGAGCCCGGGTTTAAATGTAATAGTTATATTTAAATATTATTTCTTGCACCCCTAGGGTTTGACCTTTTGGTTCACTTGGTAGCTCTAGTGAACCAAACTAGAATAAAAGTCCAAATCAATCCAGGTAGAATATAGTATTCTATATGTGCATGCTTATACTATATATAATATATATTATGCAAACATGCTTCGCATGCTCATTAATATGATGCGTATTTTATATATATATGTGCATGCGCGCTAAACAAGATGAGATAAATTAATAACAAACCCCTCAAATTTTTTTTATATTAAGTCCTAAGCGTTCAAAGATATTTAGAATATTGAACGTCGCCTTCTAGCATGATAAAATTAATAGAGTATTAAATATTTAATATGAGTTTGTTGTGTCACCACAAGGCAAGTATTAAGTATTTAAGATGTTAATTTATCACATTTGATGCTTATAAAGAAAATTGAACAATATTGTTTTGTTGTGTCACCACAAGGATGATATTTTTCTTTTTAATATATGGAGTGCTAGGTCGGACTTAACTTGGATAATTTTGATTCTTGATGTGCCACCACTGATCAAAATAATCTAAGAGGCAAAAGAAAAGGAGTTACATAGTTGATGTAATTGACAAAAATTGTCTACCTATTTATTTATATATAGTTTGTTGTGTCACCACAAGGCTATATACATTTGAAATGGGATCCTTATTCTCACTAGCAAAAATCTTTAATTAGATATTGCTTAAACTATATAAGTGAGGGTAATATAGTTTGAAGAAAATAGTGGGAGATACCAATCTAAAACAAGACCTAATTTATTTTGGTAATTAATAAAAGAATGTATGTTAAAATGTTGTTAATTACAAATTTATTTATAGAATTTTACAATGTCTAAAATTACTATCACTGCGAAACATATTTGATGTTAATTAACCAGACCGAATTACATGGATTGGTTAAGGAATTTGAGAATAGTTCTCATAGCTGAAAAGCTATCTTATGTCCTTAATACGCCTATCCTCAATGGTTGCGCATAAATGCCTTTGAGGAAGACATTGCTACTTTTAGAATGTGGCAAGATGATGCACAGTTGGCTCAATGCATCATGCTCGCATCTATGAGTAACGAGCTTCAACGTCAGCATGAAACTATGGATGCTTCTACTATATTCCTGCACATCAAGTAGTTGATGGTGAGTAAAGTAGGACTGATAGATATTAGATATCTAAGGAGCTCTTCCGATCTAGAATGGCCAATGGCACTATAAGTATGCATAAAAAAAGTTCTTAACATAATCAATTTGATTGATCAATTAGACAATTGTTTGTCATGGATGGAGAGTTGAGCCAAGATTTGATCTTGCACTCACTCCCTGACTCTTTTCACAATTGTTGTGAATTTTTCATATGAACAAGCTAGATATCAGCTTTGCTGATTTGCTTAACATGTTGAAAAATGTTGAGAGTCACTTTCCAACCAAGAAAGACCATGTCTTACTTCGGTAGGGGCCAAAGGATCTTCCGGAAAAGAAGAACGATTCAAAGAGAAGGTAAATGTAAAAGGCGTAAACAAAGGATAATAAGAACAAAACTGATACGGATAGCAAAGGAGTTTGCTTTCACTACAATAAGCCTGGACACTGGAAAGAAACTGCGAGAAGCATCTTGCAGAGGCTAACCAAAGAAGCTTAATGAAGTTTTGGTTACAAATACAATTTTGTTCAAGATTTAAAATAAATTTTTCTTTAAGTCAAGGTTCTACTTGGATATTGGATATCGACTTTGGTTATCATAAATATAGATTTATGAAGGGACCAAGCAGAAGTAGAAAGCTAAACAAATATAAGTAATCCTATGTGCGGGAAATGTAGCAAAGGTTGCCATATTAGCCATAGAAACTTATAGTTTAGCAATGCCTACGGGCAAATCTATTAAGTCAATAAGTTGTTATTGTATTCCAGTTCTTGTTAAAAATATTATTTCCATTTTATTGTTGGACAATGAAATCTTTGGTATTATAATTAAGAACAATCGTTGTTCTATTTATAATAATAATGTTTTGTATAGAACCTAAATATTACTTAATAGATTTTGTATACTGACTTTACGTGAAAAATTATTTTGTAAATT